>WAAF01010666.1:328408-1038703 GCA_013400475.1 Tricholaema leucomelas
CCTCCTCTCTCTTTTCCCCCCTCCTCTCTCTTTTCCCCCCTCCTCTCTCTTTTCCCCCCTCCTCTCTCTTTTCCCCCCTCCTCTCTCTTTTTTCTTTCTTTTTTCTTCCTTGTTTTTTCTCTTTCTAAAGGAGCCAAAAAGACCAGGCTTAGGTCACAAATGAGACGAGTCTGATGACCTTAGCCTACAGCCTTGCAGACATCTGTTTCCATCTCAGAATATCCATTGAATTTAGCACAGTTGGAAATATCTTGTCAGGAGAGACCCAGAAATAGACTGAGGAGAACACTTAACTCTGCTTGTGATTGTCAAACCTCCAGAAACAAAGAATCATCCCTTTCCTCTCAGCACTTGGTATTTAGTAGAAGTTACAGCTGTGGTGCCTCAAAGGAAAACATGTCCAAGTTACTCAAATTGAACCAAGGTAGGGTGATTTTATTTTTCCCTCTTCAACTATTTATTATCTACATGAATTATTGTTCATTCCTCTCTTGTGATAGTTCTTCCTGATGTGGGTTTCTCTGTGATGTTAATCATGTAGGTACATGCAGCCTCTGGGAAAGGCACAAACTTTAACCTTTCTGGGTCATGGGTCTCAAGCCACTTGACTTAAAAGCTTAGTGCAGGAGAAGGATACACAAAGTATTCTCATTTGTTTCTAGGTCTTTCAGGAAGAGCTAATTAATTATTTATACATCAGTTCTATACATTTACCTGTTATTACAGCTCAGTTGTCTTTAGCCTCCACTAGTTAATGTGAAGTGCATTTTTTCCTAAGGTCGGTGGTGGAGCTGGTGCTGTTTAGGAGGCTGTGGAATCACTGTAATTACAAACCCAATTGCTGTGCAGGGCAGCATTTCTTCCTTGTGGGTGCCTGCTGAACTCTGCTCCTCCTGAGCTGATGGACAGGCCTGTGCTCTGATCATTCTTGCAGGTGCAGAAAGTAACACAAATTAATACAAGCTGATTCTAATATCAGTGACTCCGCTGTTGGTCATAGAAACAAATGGGGTCCAAATAAAACGTGAGAAGTTGAAGCAAGGGGAAAAAAAAACCAGCAGCTCTATACCTAGAGGTGTTTCCTAGAATTAGGTGATAAATATGAAAACTTGAAGATTTTTTGATTGCAGATTTTTAGTTGCTGTGTTTGTTGTAACCCAGTAGCTCAAATGGCACATCAGGGTAGTGAAAAGTCTTAGTTCATGGCACAAAAGCAGCACTAGATACGCTGCTGCATAAAAAAGGCAGCGTGTGTTAGAGCCTGGATAGTTGTGACAAAATAAAGGAAGAAACCTGGAAAGGGGAAGATAAGCAACGTGGTGCATTAACTGCATCCAGTTGCAGAAGTTGATTAATGTCCCAAATTCTGTTCAGTAGCCTGCTGGAGGAAATTTGCCTCTTCGCACTGTCATGGAAGTCCTTTTATTTTAATGCCCTTTGTCTGTAGCTCATCATGAACTTGGTGGGCTTTCCACCAGGTCCTCCTGAGTCACAGACATTGCAGAGGTGCCAGCTCTCTGAACACTGCTGTGGAGAGCAGTAGTCTTTGTGTGATGATGCGCTTCCCAAAAGACACTTGTAGGACCACAGTTGTGCTGTGCTATGATACAAATTCAACACAACATCTGTGTCAGCACAGAGGAGCTGAACCGTTCCAAAGATGAGGGTTCAGCAAACATCTTTGTGAGATGTGCTGTCTCTGCAGCATTTTCCTCATGCCAATATGGTAAGGCCCTTCAAAAGTGTATGCAGAAACCTCTGAAGAAGCCATCCTGATGTGATGCACAGCAGCGCTGCCTTGGTCTGTGCATTGGGGTAATCAACAGTAAATGGGAACTCAGGGAGTAGTAAATGTGTTGTTGATTATGATGATGATCATCATCATCCATTGGACTCAGTGTTCTTCTGCAGGGAAGTTGTGTGTTATGGATACAAGGAGCATGACCAGGCAGTTGTTGTGCTAGGGTAACTATCCTCTCTTTACGTCGTACAACCACAGAAAGAGACCTTCTCCTATCTACAGAAGGTTACCATCTTGCTATGGGGACTGGCATGTAGGTGGATGTCCTTCAGGATTGAGACGTACCCTAACAGACTGGCACAGGAATGAGGTTTGCTTGCAGGTTGCTTTGCAGCTATTGAGTCTTGAGAATGGCAAGTAAAAGAAGTTGCACCAGAGGATTTATCATGGGTTTGTAGTAGAAAAGAAAAGCTGTGCCACCTAATGACTGCACACAAAGATTGTTAAAAGAAATTCATACCTGTTGGGTGTACAAATATTTGTGTGTTGCTGGGTACATGGAGGCAGAGAACACCAAATGTGTCGCTGTAGCCAGCGGGATGTGTGTTTAAGCATGAACCTTGCCTCTACTGCTGTAAGCCCATCAACCATTCGCTGTATGGATTCCCCAGCCTCTCTGTTGTTCATGTTGTTGTAACTAGGCAATTGATTTCCAGTGCCTGTCCCCTTGCTGCTTGTTTTCTCCACTCTGTTTCTTAGGGCACAAATTCTGTCAATGGAGATTATTTTTGGTTTTACATGTTTATCAGGATGTTTTCCTTTTTCTGTTTACAAATTTCTGGATATACTACTTTTTAAATGGAGTTTTTAAAAAATCTAGTTAGAACTTAAATTTTCTACTGCAGTCCATGACATTCTCTAAGAGTTATCTGCAGGCAGATCTCATTACGTTCAGCAGATGGGGGCAGGTTTTGTGTTTGTGGAGCTGCTGTGCAGACACTGAGGGTGTCTGCTGGGCCTGGCCCATGGTATTCTGGAGTGGCATGGACGGATTTTAACTGTGTGGGTGTGATTAGTCAGGGAAGGGCACTGCCAGGGAGATGCTGTGCATCAGGGAAGCTGCTGTGGTGGTGCAGAGAGGTCACTACTCTCTTCTCTCCACGTTGTGTGGCAGCGGACACTGGTGGTGCAGTGTTTCACTAGGGTACAAAGCAGGATTCACTTGGAAGAGGATGGAGCTGAGGAATGTAGGGATGTAGATGAGCCCTCTGGTGTGGCTGTGCTCGAGGCCCACAAGAGCAAGTGGACATGTTCCCGTGACAGGTGTGGGTTTGCTTTCACATCTTGTGCTAGTTTTTCAGAGTTGTAAACCTCAGATTAGCTCAAGAGAAAACCTCCAGATAAATGATAGTGAGATGTTGCTTGGATTTCATACCTCCCCTTATTTTTCCTGAGGGGTCCTCAGTGCTGAAGTGTACATTTCCAACAAAGCAGTCCAATGCTGTCTGTGCCAGCTGGTGGATGAGTGGTGCTGTTGCATGCCAGTGTAATGGTCTAGGAACTTGAGCAGCCCCCCTGATAAAACTGCATCTTTTTTTGCTGGCTACTTGTGCAACTTTGACAAGAATAAGATGCCAATTGTTTTATAAGGAAACTGGAGAGGAGGTTCAGGATCACAGACTGCAAATCATAGAATAGCTTAGGATGGAAGGGACCTTAGAGGCCATCTACTGTAACCTCTCCACCACGGGTGGGGACAGCTCTCAGCTAGGCTTGGCTGCTCAAGGCCTCATCCAACCTGGTCTTGGGTAGCTTATTCCAGAGTCTCACCACCCTTTCACATAAGAACTCCTCCCTAAAATCGAATCTAAACCTATTCTCCCTCAGCTTCAAACCATTCCCCCTTGTTCCATTGCTAGACACCCTTGTGGAAAGCCCCCCTAACAGCCTTCCTGAAGTATTTCTTCAGGTATGGGAAGGCAGCTTTAAGGTCCCATTGAAGTCTTCTGTTCTCTAGGCTAAACAACCCCAGCTCCCTCAGCCTATTCTCATAGCAGAAGTGTTCCAACCCTTGGATCACCTTTGTAGCCTCCTGTAGACTCACCCCAGCAGCTCTGTGTCCTTCTTATGATGGGGACAAATGACATGGCAGCATAGAGGCCACTGCCTGCCCTAAGGCTGAGGACATGCCCACCAGAGCAGGTTCACCCAGGACACACACTGTTCTCTCTAGGGTGGTTGGTTATTCTCTATGTTACCTGTGGCATTACTGCCACCAGACGAGTTCTTGAATCATCTGCATGCTTGCAGGTTTTGATCCCTTCAGTTGGGTTTAATGTCTCTGTCTGTCTCTTTGCATGCAGAATTCAGCAGCACAAAGAGTATCACTTTTTCATTGTAATTTAAAGAGACAATCAGATGTCATAAGTATTCTCTCAGAGTCTGAGCCTGCTGCCCTTAATCATCTAGAAAATAATACTTTGCTTCATGACCAGGCCCAGAATGATTTAAAACTTGAAGCAAATTACTGCTCAATAGTAATTTGCTACAATCCAGTTCTCTAAAAGTAAATGCAGAATGTTGTTATGCTGCTTCATTATGTTGAAAGCATAGTGCATTATAATTTTTAATGAAGTTTTCAGTGTAATATATTCTTTTCAAATGCCTTTTTTGAACACCTTGGGAGACAGCTGCATCACTGGCTGACTGAGGGGCTGTCTACTGCACAGATAATTTTATGAGTAGCTAAAGTTGAATTTTTCAGGACATCATTAGCAGTAGGAGCCTCGGCATAGTATCACTGCAGTGTGTGCAGTCTGAAGTGAGCTCCAAGATTCCAGACAGGTGAGAAGGAAAAAAACCTTCCCCTGGGTTACTAACCCACTTTTTGTTCTTTCATGCTAATTGACTGTTGGTTCCTGGGAACACAGCTTGTGCTGCTTTTCTCCTTTACCTCATCCAATGTCAAATCCCCAAAGCAGTCCTGCCAGCACAGAAGGGGGCCAGCCATATGGGGCAGGTTGCAGTTGTTCCTTCAGGTCTGGATTTATTCCACAATGAACAGATGGACAATGGCCAACATTCACTAATGGTTCTCGATAGGTTTCTTCTGCTGTTTAGCTTATTTTTCTCTTCAGCCAGAACACAGAGCTTCCTGGAAATGGTCTCTGAACCCCTCTTCACTAGATAGAAAATGATATTTCTCATTTCACAATAACCAGAAAGCTCTGAGGGTTTGGTTCCACCCCGGTTCCTGTGGGTTTAGCACTTGCCTGAAGAGGGTGAACTCAGGAGGAAAATCCCTTAGTCACTTAATACCGATAACATCGGAGGAGGGAGGGGTTTTGTGTCGGCTGGTTTGAAGGGAATTTATTCCTGCATTCACTCGGCATACTGCGAGCCTTTTCACTTCAGCTGGGCTGGTGTTTCCAGCACAGAACTGGTGTAGCCATTCCCTTCTGATAAAGGATCTGTGCACTTGGGCATTTAAATGACTAAGTGGTTGACACAGCTGAACTTCATGTTCATTAAGTGGAACTTAACATGGCTTTTAACAGCAGATGAAGCTCCTCTATTTTATTTCATGCCTTTCTTAAAAGATTAAACATTTCCCTTTTGTCAGTTATTGTTTTTCTGATTTTCCCCTCGTAGCTTGCTGAAAATGTTGCTCCAGAATGGTCTTTCTCTGTCACAACCAGAAAGCATAAACTCCCTACAGTGAGAACTTTCACACAGAGGAAGCTGGACATAAAAGCCATCTGTAATTAAAATATGGAACTGCAAAACACAAGTAGGCTGATCCCTGAGTGTGTGTTTTACAAACGAATTATTTTTGGTCTGAGCAAAAACAATTAAGGAAAGGTTTAATTCCAGAGTCTTCTTCCCAAAATTTAAATCAGTTGCATTGATGTGCTTTGATTACACATTTTAAAGATCTGTTTTTAGAAGAAAGTTTCAACGTTGGGGCTGCTTTATCCAAGCACTCTCTTCTTCTGACACCAATCCTTTCTAGGGTCTCCTAATCACATCTGCAAGATTTACGCTTCACAAAAGTTCAGATATTCCCTTGAAATGTAACTGCAGAGTTTGATGTAAAAATGCAGAAAGCTTTTGAAATGATGGCTTTAAAAAGTCTTGTGATGCACAAGGGGTTTTTGGAAATGAGGGAAAACCACGTGTGGAAGAGGCAGCAGACACAGCTCTGACAAAGCGAAGAAAACCTGCAAGTCCACAATCACAGTATCGAGCTGTGAGGATATTGTCAGACCTCATTACTCACTTTAGAGAGCATTCAACATGCATCTTGGCTCCCTGCTCGGGCCGTACAACTGTAAAACTTCCTCTTTCAGCATCTTCAAAGTCACATCTGCTAAAGATATCCTACCCCAATGTATCTGATTTGTGAAAGCCCAAGGTCATGCCCTTCTGAGCAGACGTTCTGAGGGGAATAAAACTTGTACTTAAATTATACATATGGCTGTTAACAGATACACTTAAATCAATGTATTTACTCTTCAGCACATGTGCTCCTCCAGCTGACTGTTAAGGAGCCAAGAAACAGTTTGGGGGGCTCTGCAAAGTGCCATAATTCTTAGTGCAGAACACAGAAGACACTCAGCTGTGTAACATTACTGTTAAAATACTCAATAGACAGCAGCAGTGCCTAAATGTGAGGATGGGGATTGTTAACATTTTGTGGCTAGTTCTGTTGTAGATGCACAAGTCATAGACAGAGAGATGTGAGGATGACTGAAAGTTTGATGACCCAGAGGCGAGCTGGAGAACACAGGGAGTAAAACAGATGGGGGCAGTGGGAGGTTTGACTGGAATCAGCTGTTCTGCTCCTGCCTTTTCTCATGTCCAGTCTAGAACTAGGCCAAGGAAAGCCATGCAGGGGAGGAGGACTGAACTCTGGGATGGGAGAGAGCTTGATTTTCTGCAGCAGAAGGAGCACTGCAGTGTGTTCTGAAGGAGGACTCTTAGGTTATTTCACTTTCTTTTCTCTCCTGAGCATATTCTCATAGTTTAGAGTCAGTGCTTTGTGGCAGCTAAGAGCAGGGTGGAGAGACCTTTTGACTGGGGTGGAAGCAGGGTCAGATAGCCTCCCTCCATCAGCAGGAGAAAATCAGCTTTCTGCTCTTTGAAAAGAACACAGTTGGTGTAGTCACAATCAGCTGAGGATCCAGCCTTTGAGGTTTTCCCAGGAAACGTGGCATTGTGATGTGTGTGCTAGGAGGAGAGCAAGTCCAGCATCACCTACAGTGTCTGCATTTGCTAAGTCTGTGTACCATCAGAAAGGGAAAAGAGCAAGCATATGAATCCCTTCATGAAGTAGCATAGAGAATACCAAGCTGCAGTATTAATAACCTCCTGTTATTGAATACTCCATCTGTTCATCATGCCAACTTATCCTCACTCAGAGCACTCCCCTTGTCATAATATTTTGTACCACACTCCCCTCCCTCCTCGAAGCAGCAGTTCCAGTTTGGAGCTAAACGCTTGCCCAGTCATGTAACCCCCTCTGAAGAAATGGCCTCATTGCCTCCCTCTGTTTATGTTTCCCTGTAAAAAAATAGAACTGAACTGCTATTTCATTTCTGAATCTTCATTTTCAGCTGATATTTTTTTTCCCAGAGATCCTTTCCTATCCATATTGGTATTCACAGATACTTCACTTGCCATTTCAGTGTGTTCCACCCCTAGTACACGTTCCTGCCGATGCTTTGCCACATGGCAGCTGAAGTCGCACAAAACTGAAATAATTTTCTTCTTACAGCTTTGATATGTATATATTTTTTATATTTGCTAACATCTATAAATGGTAATAAAGTGGTTAACCACTTTAAAGTGATTAAACCCAAATTTGTTTATTTATACAACCCCCACGAGGTGCTTGGCTAGATGCTGCCCTTGCGATGCACAGTGAGAAACTGTGTTGTTTGAGGGATGTCTGAGACATCTGTGTGGAGCCACAGAAGGCTTTCCCAGGAACACTGAGGGAAAATTGGAACAAAGTCAGAGGCTGCACAAACTTGCCCTGGGAGTTACCTCCCAGTCCTGCTGGATAACCCTATGAAATGGACACTACCTGGAGCATGATGGGCAAAAACAAGTTATTAGAGACCTGGAGCAAAGTTGTTAAAGGCTGCCTGTGAGCTAAAATCCTTTGCTTGTGCCTTGAATGGATTTCTGAACTCCACACAATTTGGAGGCTAGAACCACCCTTTAGAACCTTTAGGCTCATATATTCCCTTCTCAAACAAAAGCAATCCAACCACACCAAACTCAAAAAGCCGAAGAACTTCTACAGCCTGTGAACAGGGAAGAGAGAAGAGATGACCTGTTTCTAGTACTGAGCAAAGGGAGTTTCTAGTGGACGATGTCTAGGAGACCCTGGCTACCCCAAGCACTGCAGACCAATCCTGACAAACCCCAAAAGCTCCAGGATCTCCGTGTTCACCTCTCCCTTCCTGTACACTGCTTTCTAAACTCGCCCAGGGGCCCGCAGTTCGTGCTGCAGTTAGCAAGGACTGACCGAGACCATCCCGCGGAACGCTGGAGGCGTGGGGAGGCTGTGCAACACCAACACTTGGGCAAGAACTGGCCATAGCCTGAGGCGGCAGCCTGAGGCAACGGCGGAGCAGATGTAGGCCGAGCTCGCTCCCCTAAGCGAGGGCTTTCCGAGCGCCCTGCGGCATAGACCCCACAACTCGGCCCGACCTGGGGGCCGCCTGCCTGCGTCTCCAGGCCTGTAAAAGCATTGCCATCTCTTTCTGTATGGACCCCAGCTCGGAGCTCAGAGAATAGCTCAAGTACCGCGATCTTGTCAGGACTGGAGCCGCTGATAGGAACCCAGCATTTTATTTATGAGAAAAGCCAAAGATGGGGCCTGGGCTCCTCTGCGGGGAGAAGGCGGAACGAGCAAACACCCTGTGGGCTGTCGGCCGGTGATGGGGTGGGGGTGGTGGCTGTAGAGAGGTGCAGAAGTTTCTTTAGAGGCTGGGCCGGAGCTGCCGGCGGCGGGCAGAGGCCTGGCGGGAGGAGGCGGCAGGGCGATGGCGGCGCGGCGGGGCCCACCCTCCCCTCGGCCGGGCGGGGCGAGGCGAGGCGGGGCCGCTGTCAGCTTACCCAGTCGGCTGCGGGGGCGCCTTTTACACTTAGGTTGGCGTCTGCCGCCGCCGCCGCTGCCAGCGCCGTCTCAGCAGGGATACGACTGGGGGGCTTCGGGGGCACCCCCAGTGTAGGGTACATGGAAGAGGGAAAGAGGACGCTGCTGCCTGGGCACTGAGCAGAATACCTGGGAGCGTTCTCAGTCGTGGTTCTAGTTTCGGCAGCGTGGGGACAAAGTGATGAATTTGTTTTCTGTGTTAGTGAAAGCAGGGGTTAACCCCTCCCCCGCCGAGTGGTGGCAGGAGAGCGGGAGGGGTGTGCGGGCCGGGACACACCGACGCCCATAACCCCGGGGGATCGTGGCGCAAGGCTCTCGCACGGCTGGCGGCCCTCGGTGCATGCAGACCCGGCCTTCTTGTCGCCGAAGGGCCTGTTGGCCCCACAGTCTCTGCTGAGCACTGACCCTGCTCCGGGCCACGTTTCGTTATTTGTTCACGGCCTTAAGCGGGAGCACATGGTACAAACCGTGGCCGATCTGGTGCCGTCAGGCGGGCCCGGGCCGTGAGGCTGCCCGAGGAGCGGGTCCTGCATTCCTGCTGGGATCCGGTGAGGGAGCAGATGTGGGAACTGCGGGGCATCACAGCCGAGGTCGGCTGCAGCGGAGCCACGGGGCAATGAGGGGGAAAATGAGACAGGCTGGAGACAGCGTGGTATTAACGTGGAGCTTCCTCATTCAGGGGCTGAGGGCTAGGACCGAAAGGGGTCTGGCGCCGATCGCCCAGCTCTTTGAGCTTACTGTGTATGGAGAAAGAATGTTCCTATCTGGCCCATTTTCTGCTTTTCCTCCAACGTCAGCCCCAGCCGCGGCAGTGCCCACCCGGACCTGCCGCTTCCTTGGCTGGGACCTGGGATTGTGTGCACTTCGTGGCTGTAAGAACGCTTAGTGACACCAGGAGCACCGAGCATCGCTGGCACTCACCGGGAGCAAAGCCGGTGCCTGGGGTGGGGTTTCTTATCCCCGTTAACATGAGGGGGAAAGGTCTCGGACGGTGCACGAAGAACCGTGGGTCCCTAGAAACAGCGATGGTTTGAGATGCCGGGAAGGGTGTTGAATGGAAATACTGATGGTTTGGGATGCCTGGAAGGGTGCTGAATGCAGCGAGCGTTAACTTTGTTGAAGTTTAAATAGAAAAGAATAAAGAGGTGCATTAAGTGCGAGTTCGCTGCGCCCGCACTGCACTGCAACCTAAACCGGCAACCAACAGAGCGCGGCTGTAGGCCCTATTTCACCCGCCCAGCTGCCTTTCCGTCTGCGGTACGTGCTCAGAACCGGGAGATCGATCCGGCGCGCGGAAGCTCCGCCCGCGGCGGCTGCTCCCCCCTCAGCCCTCCGGAGGGCGGCGCGCGTGCGCCTGGCGGGGGCGCGCCTCGGCGGCTGATTCGGGGGCGCCCACGGAGCGGCCGCCATATGCCGGGGCTGCTGCGCGCCGGGCTAGCCTCGCCGTCGCGGAGCGGCGGTGCCCCCCCGGCCGGCCTCTTGACCGCGGCGGGCGCGGACTCAGCGCTTCAATGGGAAGTTCCCACTTGCTAAACAAGGGCTTGCCTCTAGGTAAGCAGCCTGTGTCGCCTCGCGGCCGCGCCGGCCTGCTGGCGGCGGTGGGGAGCGTGGGGGGAGGTTGTGTGTGTGTGCGGGTAACGGTCGGCCCCCGCTGCCACCGCGCTTTGTGTGCCTGGCCGCGGCGCCACCGGCCCCACCGTGCAACCCCCTACGGGAACGGAGAGCCCCCAGCGGCCGCATTCCCAGCACAACTTTGCGCGGTGGCTGTTTGCGGTGGCTGGGCTTGGGGGGAGAAAGAATACAAAATCGAAATAGGAGCTGAGTGCGGGGGGGAGGTGCAGCGGAGGCTGGGAGGGGGATGCGGCTATAATTCAGCCGTAAATAAAACCGTGAGACGGCGCCGGAGCTGCTTCCAGAATGGTGATTTCGGGGGTCCTGCCCCGGCCCCACTTGCCGCTGGGCTGAGCGGTGCCCGGCTGCTGGCGGCGGGGAAGGGCCGGTGAGGAGCCGTGGAAGCGCAGAGCGAGGCTGTGCTGTGCTGGTGTTGCCGTAAACAGGAAGTTTAAAAGCTGCCTTTTCTCCGTGTAAAAAAGTGCTTGGGGCCTGGCCACAGCAATGGTTGTGCTGTCTGCAGGCGGGTTGTGGCTGAGAGGTGAGGCTCCTGGAATGGGAATTGTTCTTGCTTCTTTTCCTCTTTTATTTTATCTCCTTAAGCGTGCATTAGCGAGTGCGTTTATGGATTGTTGCTGGGTTTTAGGGTAACGTGAATAATATGCATGGGCTGGTGTTACAGAGTCGCTTGGCATAAATTATCATGCTAATCTGAGGGTGATTCTTTTTCTTCTTCCCTCGCATATAAGGAGACAGAATATCTATTCTGTTTATAAACATTATCATTTTGTCAGCAAATGATACTAAAAGAAGGCTGCAAAGCAGAAAATAAGCCTGTTTACCGTGTAGATATGAGCCAGCCTGCAATGCTGCTTTGTTTTCCTCTAAAAAATTAAATTTGAAAGGCAAGGTTTCAGTCCTAGGACTGGGCTGAACAGAGTAAGGGTGAAAAACAGGTAAAAAACGTTGTTATCAGTGGTGGTTCTTGAAATTTCACCTGCCGTAACTTCAGCAATTTTACATTGCTTTATGTTTTGGTGACTGTTGTCCTTATCAGAAAGAATGTTTGCCGTTAGGCCATGATGGGGGCAGCTAAAGATAATCATCCCCTTAGCCTCGTTGAGAATAACGAGGCCTAATAAAGCCAAGTGAAGGTGTGCTTGTTTCCCAGGGCATTCCAGTTGAGTGTCAGATTTGTCGTGTAGCGATGTGCTTCAAGCGCATCACGCTGATTCCTCTCCCTGCTCTTAGAAGATGGAAATATTCTTATTAAGCATTCCAGCCCCTTGGCAGGTAGCCCAATGCCCTTACTAAAAGATTTTCAATCTCATTATTGTGTCCCGCTAGGAAGGGAACAAGAAAACACTAAGGGAAATACAATTATTTAAATAATCTGGATTGTGGATTGAAATCTATTGAGTATTGCTATACAAATCTCTGCCTTTTATCGGTAACAAGGGTTCAAAAGCTCTCTGCAAAGTAAAACTGTGCATAATTGTCCCGTGCATCTCTTTGTTCTGTGTTCTGATCCTCTTTTATCTATTTTCAGCTGTGCCTTGGTGAGGCAGGCATGTAAGATTAGCAGCCTAAACTGCTAACTTTAGTTTATTTTATAATGTTGCTCTTTATTGACCCCTCAAAAGGCAACAAGATTTCAATGTTGGGATTCTTTAATGTTTGACAAACAAAATCCTTTCTGGTTTGTTATTATGACAGTCAGTCTGAGTGACAGTGACAAAACATTGTGTCCACTTAAAATTTGCTGGTGTGTTTCAAAGCAAAATGAACCAAACAGCTCCAAGTTCCCACAGCTTTCCAGTCTGAACTGGAAGTAGGTGTTTGTGAGGTGGTTGCAGCTCCTAATCAGAGGAGGGAAATGGAGAGAGCTGACAAAAAACAAAGCTTGGGACATAAATGGAATTTTCCTGTGTTTGTGTGATGGCATCAAGAGTGTAAATAGGTGCAGTCAGTGGTGTGTTCTCTGTCCTTTTGCAGACACCTCCTCCTCCTCCCCCCCCCCCCCCCCCGATGGCGTAGGTTCAGTATCCCTCCAGTAAGGAGTGTGTAATTTCACTGGTGAATTGGCAAACCCTGAGAGGTGCTGCAGTCAGGATCAACAGAAAAGCTTAATCAGTGAAGCCACTGTTTTGAAGTGAAACTACTAAGAGTCCCCTTCACGTTTTTGGGTGCGTTGTTGCCGTGTGTAGTTGAGGAGCAGAGGACATGCTTTGTGTCAAAGAGCTCAGCATCGTCGATGGGCCCCCGCTAGCGTGACAGAACAAATAACGAGGGCCCTTGCGTTGTCAGTTTGGTTAGCTCTCCACTTGTCCTGCTGTATCATAAAGATAAATGGCATCTGCCCTTTGTTAGAAATGCACTCTGCTGGGCTTTGCTAATCTCTCTCTCCGGGGTTAGTGTGCTGTTGACAGCGCAAACAGAGCAGTCGCAGGGCTCAGCTGGGAGAGTGAGGATGGGGCTGGATACCCTACAGATGCAGTGCTGTACTTGCCAGCATTTTGAGATGGGAAGACAGTCCCTTCTTAGTAAGTAAGGACATCTACTGCAGAGGGGTGACTGGACTGGATAGGCCCTTCTGGGGGGAAAACCGCCCGTTGTCTCAAAGCACCTCTTTCCATTAGTACCAGGAGAATGACAAAAAGGCAGTTTATTTTGTAAGAAAATAGTTTGAACCGTGGTAGGTGTACAGAAAAGCACAGATTTAGTTGTCTCTTAAGTAAAGATGTGGTCTTTAATTTACTCATATCAAATACAGTGCTCAGAGCCATGCACATGTTTTGGGGTAGAGCTGCTTACTGCTGTCCTGTGCTGCCTGCCCTGCCTCTGTCATAGCTGTGCTCTTTGGGGCTGATCCGGAGAATCTGGCTGCTGCCCTACCAGAGACCTGCCTTTGAGAATCATATTGAGGCTTTCAACTCCCAGGCCAGCTGAGACCACTGATGAGGTGATACTCCCCAGCATGTGTCAAGCTTTCAAATCCCATAGCGGTTGGCAGTGCAGCAGCACAACAGCCTTGTCTGAGGCTCCCTAACCTTCTGCCCCTGTAATTATTTATTTAGTGGGAGAGTGGAGATGAGTTACACTTTTAATACGTGTCTTAAAATCTAAGGTGAGGATAAGAGTTTTGGTACAGAGCCCTTTAGCCCTGGCTGCTCTCCACACGTGCTCTCTGGCTGCAGGCAGTACAGCAGTGGATTTACAGGGTGGGAAGTCAGAGGTTCCTGCTGTGTTTCTGGGGCCCTGAGAGCAAAGATGGTGATTCATTCTAATCTGTGTATTGATCGGGAAAAGATAGCAAACATGCATTACAGATAAACCTAAAACTAACATTTCCTGCTGAGATACAACCCTCTGCTGCCTCACCAGTATTCCTCTGGGAGAACTGGAGAAGTGCAGCCGCGCTTCCAGCCAAGGTGGGCGTTTTGGGCTCCCTGAGCTGTGATGCTGGCAGGATTTTTTTCTAAGGCACAGTAATACTCAGCCCTTCTGCATGGTGATAAACATGCTCAGCAGAGTTTGGGGGATGTGGGGGATCACAGCGTTGCTGATGTACACCTGATGTGGCAATGTCAGAGGAAGCAAGTGTCTGGGGTGGGCTGTGATGTGCACAGGGTGCTGCGGGTCCTGCAGCAGGCTTCTTGAGGTGCTTGTGGAGCCTGTCTTGATGTTCCACTTTGATTTTATGCTTGAAAGGAGTACAAACTTCAGATTGTTTTTGAACACGACCAGAGGCTTAGCTGGTTCCTCGAAGGGTGTGAGACAGACCCTGGCCAGCCTCATTTGCGCTGTGCTGGTGCTATCTGTGGCCACATCTGGGACAGGCAGCATCTGGAGCACTTCGTGCCACAGCCACACCCTCGGGCCCTGCTGACAGCAGCAAGGCCCAGGCAGGAGCTGACAGCACCCAGGGCTTCGGAGAGTAACTGAAAAGTAGCTCACAAATCCCAGAGGAAGAAAGTCTCCCAAATCTCTCCTGAACAATGTCTGCCAGATGAACAGGTTAATTATTTTTGGGTATGCAAAACATAAGTGTTTGTTTGCTGTAGCAGGGCAAGGATTTAATCTTTGAGAAAGAAAATTATATATTAGGTTGTCTCTTTTATGAAATACTTCTGTTATTTCACCTCAGATGTTGCTTCCTTTATTATTATTCTGTTTACTAATTATCCAGTTTGTTTCTTATCGGTGTAACTGAAAATGGGTGCATTTTG
This sequence comes from Tricholaema leucomelas, assembly GCA_013400475.1. Classification (NCBI taxonomy): domain Eukaryota; kingdom Metazoa; phylum Chordata; class Aves; order Piciformes; family Lybiidae; genus Tricholaema lacrymosa; species Tricholaema leucomelas. The sequence goes on from WAAF01010666.1 coordinate 343,158, forward strand.
TTGTTTTTGTCTTTTGCACTAGAAGTGGCTAATGCTATAGCCTGTGTCATAGTGATGTTTAGTTAGGGTGACTGGTGCTCATCTCTCCATTTTCACCTTTATTATGCCTGCCTTGGAGAGGTTCTTTGCAAAGGGCAGGAGAAGCTGGCTCGAGGCTGCAGATGGTTCTGCAGAGTAATTGTAAGGCTGAGATTTTGACAGAAAGCTTTTAGATCTGTTCCATATGAAGGCTTGGTAGCTCCAGCATTAAAACACAAGCTAATGTGATTGTGTAATTTTGTCTGTTAGGTATTTTAAGGGACATTTGAATAGTTCTGTTTACAGGCCATGGATGTCCCTTATCCGTGCCCAAATCACACTCAGTGAGTTGTCACCAGCAGCAAAGTTATATAAGTCTGCAGTGAAGTCGTTCACGCTTTCTGACTCTGTGTGTGCCAGGACTCACCACGTCACCCTCCTCTCCTAGCCTTGTTAAGGCAGCTCTGGTGCCAGCTCACAAGCAGAGGAAGAAAGCAGAAAACCATCTCTTACCTGACTTCAGTTACAATTCCTAATTCCTGTGTGCAGTCCAGATTTCCTACTGTTGGATGTGCACTAAAAGGGTCCTCCTGAAGAGCCCTCACATGCTCTGATAGGTTCTATCTTCTGCTGTCATATGTGGACGCACTCTGTGCTGAGTAGTGGGAGGTCTGTCCCAGCAGGGCATGCTGGAAACTTTGCAGTTAGTTCTCAGTCTGCTGTGGAGAATGTGACAAGAACTTAATTGTTTTGGTGCCTGTTAAAGCCTTCTGCAGGCAAATGAACATAACCTTCAGAAGCAAGACGTGTTGGTAGCTGGGGAAATCACAAGAGGCAGCCCAGTGTTTTGCACCATTCCCATGACATATATGACATTGTACAGAAGGGATGGAGACCCTCATCTGTGCTGGACAGTCAGAGCAGGGTGCACCCACAGGTAAAGCAAGCAGTGGTTTAGGAGAACTGAGGTCTGGGCACAGCATGAGAGAGTGGTTCTCTGAAAACCGGGCTGGCTGCTATTGCTGCTGCTCTTTTGGGTGGTTCCACTTGCCCACCTTCCAAGGGTGATCAATAAAGGTTTCCCATGGCTGTCATCTGATGACAGATGGATCAGCACATCTGACTCTTCAGGCTCTTCCTGCTGAATTCCACCCAGCGGAGGTCCTTTCCGCAGCAGGAGCCTACACCCTGTGCCTGGGCAGTGCACAGGCGAGTTGAGGCTCTGAGCAGAGCCAAGAGAGAAGCAGCACTGCGGGGATTTTCATCATCCTTTACTACACAAACATTTTATCGCTGCAGAAAGTCATCTTAGCCCTTGGGTGACTCAGAAGTTGGGAGAAGGATCCAGAAAGGAGCTGTGCTAAGATGCGTGTTCTCCAGTCAGACAGGGCTGATCTGCAGCAGGATGTACAGGCAGTGCTGCCCCAGGCAGCTCTTAGTCATGCCTGCAGTCAGGGAGGTACTGCTAGGGGCTGACAGACAGTAATGGCTTTGCCACTGATGCAGATTGAGTATCAGTAATTCATAATTGCAGAATTTCTGTTGGCTTCTGCACGGTTTTTACCTGAATATGGATTTTCAGAATGAGCCCTCTATTTCAAGCCAGGTTGCCCTAAATTATCCTTGTCTGTTTGCATACTTGCATCGTGAGACTCAACGCCATAAAGAAAATGTGTGGCTTAGCAGAACCAGTGGTGTGGAGCACTTCATCAATGCCAATGAGTCAAATTTGATCAGGTGGTTTCAGCCACTTTGTCTCTTGCTGAGTATGTAGCTTCAGTCTTTGCAGAGTCATTCAGGACATAACCACAAGCCAGTCTCCAAACTCTTAGATTTCACACTTTTTTTCCTCTTTAATCTGTTGAACCAGATATGTTTAACTGTTTATTTTCAAACAGATAATGAGCATTTTCACATTTGTTGTCTACCAACAACCGTAGTGCCTGTCTGGAGCTTCAGTGAGCAGTGTGAACATGTATCACAGCCCTTCTCCCAGTGCTGCTTTTCCCATCCATATAATAAGTGTAACTGAGGGGTGATCTATTACCTAGTGCTGTGTGTGTCCCTTCCCATGCCGTCTGAGTCTTTCTCTACCTTAATATGCTATTTCTTGGCTAAAAGAGGCTATTGAGCTACTGACCAGAGCCACTGCAGCATTTTGGGGTTTGTTTTCCATCCTCGTCAGATTCTCTGTGCATGCTGCAGGTCTGCCTCTACTTACTGTGCTCCTTTTCTAGGCTGCGTTTTGCCAGCATTTGTGGCCTTTATTTCAGCTACCAGCTTTTTGTGCAGGAAGTTTTGTTCATTTTGGTTTGTTTGCAGTTAGCTTCAGGTTCCTTTCAGATGAAAAAACTGCAGTATCAATTTTCAATGCCTCTGAAGTGGTTCCTGACCTTCCCCCTCAGTCAGGATCTGTGGCTAGTGCTGCAGTGCCTTTATTCTTTGGTTCTGTCAAACTGTAGTTGATCTTTCAGCTCCTCTGAGGCTGCCCAAGCCTGAGTTGTATTGAATTTGCAGATACTTCTTAATGTGGAATCACTTCTTGTTATTCTAAACCTAAAGCAGCTTCCTGCGTCTGCTCTGCTTAGGGTTCATGGTCAGCAGTTGAGGCACCAAAGCACTATTCCTTTGTGAACTTTGAACTTGGCACAATCAGTGAACTTGGCACAATCGCAACCAAACCCCAAATGTGTATATATATATTATTTTTACAAGCAAAAGCAACATCTGAGAAAATAACCTTTTATCAGTGTAGAGCTAGATGTTTTAGCCACACCAGTGTAGATAAAATGAATGTCTTGCATTTTTTTGAAGGCTTGTGGGAGGAGGCTCACAATAGAGGCTCCATTGTGCTGTTAGCACTGAGCATACAGGAAATCACAAATTAGCTATGACGAGGCTATTGCAGGGGAGGTTCAAGTTTACTTAATTCCCATAGTATTGTATGGTTTTTGAAAGGGTTTCACAATGCATTGCCTTTCGGGTTTGGTTGTGCATGCTGTTTGTATCTGGCAGTTTTCTCTTCAAGGCTTTCTCTTACCATGTCTTTGTTCAAAAGGTTTCATGTTTTGCATCCTTGAATCCCCATGACTTTTCTTCTTACTGTAAATACAGAGGCATACAAATACTCTTGTTGTTTATCTCATGACCACCCTGGAGCTGTCTAAAATTTAAATCCAGCATTATGTATTCAGCAATGAGAACTATCCCCTCAGAGCAAGCAATAAAACAGGATTTTAAGTAGAAACTCAGAGAACAGTAAGCTGTAAGGCACAACTTTTCCTGGCAGATTTTGATCCTGCAGGATGTTGAGCTCCTCAGCTTCCAGTCGATAACAAGGGGAACTGAAGTGGGTTTACCAATCCCCTAGGATCCTGGCTGCATCTGACATCCTAAGCCCAGGTGATTACAGGACAACTCTTTTCTTCAAAGATTGGTTTGACTGGGTGCCTGCAGTTGAGAAACAAGTACTGCTGTTGAGTTGGGAGTAACAGGGTTATCAGGTCGCTCCAAAATCATCACTCTTTCTTTCTTAGTTCCCTGAATAAACAAAGTGCAAACCAGTGTATTGGATTGGGCTGGTGATGTGGAACCTGGTGTGCTGTGGGTATTGTTTTCATGACTTTGTTAGCATCTTCCCTCTGGAGTAATTTGTAGGCCTGTTAAATTGTGTAAATTAGTTTTATGAGCTTTATGGCTTTGTGTTTTTTAATACATTTGAAAAACTGGTTATACCCACAAAGACTCAAAGCAGGGGTAAAAAAAAAAAGCAACCAAACCCCAAACTGAAAATTGAGTTTTGGGGTTTTGACTTCTTTGAGGATACACTCTTACAGAAATGCTGAATTTTTCAGAGTGTGGAATGCACAATTCTAGCAGCTCTTGAAATACCCTAAGGACTTATTGGCAGGAGGGGGATATTTTGTTGTTGTTGCAGGATAAAAAGGATCTCAAAAATCTAATTCTCTCTCACACATTTTCAAAGAGAATTAGTAAAAGTTATTTTCCATTTAAAAAGACTAAATTCCAAACCCAACATTAAGCAGTGATTATTTGTATAAATAGTAAATAACCTTATGTGTTATATCAGAGATTTCTTTGATCATTGCAGTGCAGAGTGGAAGAAGCAGTCCATGATACAGAAGCAGCAGCCATATGGTACCTGGTAAAATGTTCACATTGAAGTGCAGTTTCAACTCAAGTCAGGCTCATGAAGGTCTATCTGAACTCTTGGACTTACTTCACATTTACTTTAAGATCTATAGGAATTGGCAAAACCAGATGAAAATGTGGTATGTTGCAATAATTTGATACTGGGTGTGTGTGTTCTGGTTCATGAGCATGCTTAAGTGAAAATCCAACCTCTTTGTGTGGGCTTCATGCCCCTAGGAAAGGTATTGCACCGAAGCACCTCTGTTAGGAAATTCCATCCTATGCAACTGAACTGATTCACCTTCTTCAGGTCCTTTTCTTTGTTGCAGAGGGAGTTTCTCATTGCTACAAATCATAGGCAAGTGCTGATATGCAGAGCAGCAGACTTTCAGGGCAAATCTAGTCTAGATACTGACAAAAGAATTGCAAGAGAGTACAGCAGAGACTGCACTACTAGTAGTTGTCCTAAGTGACAGTGGAGTGGTCAACTCACACTTGATTTTCTCGTACTTGCAAGTGACCCGGGAATATTTACATCCATTTTTCTGTCTCCAGTCCCACCATGCATACGATCAGGGCAGATAGTGATGATGCCGGCACTCAGCTGTTGGAATTGGTAGCAGAGTGGGATTCTCTTCCTAATGATGTTCTTGAGGAGGTGCTTGGTAGATCTTGTTTGTGTCACATTACAGGGAATTGATTTGGGAGGCAGTGGCCTTCAGTTGTGTGTGGAATCAGTGCAGACTCTTCACCCAAAGAACAAATGATAGGGCAAGAGGAAATGGTCTCAAGTTGCTCCAGAGGAGGTTTAGGTTGGACATGAGGTATTTCTTCCTCAGAAGCATTGTCAAGGTCTGGAATGGGCTGCCCAGAATGGTGGTGGAGATCCTGTCCCTGGAGGTGTTTAAAAGATGCAGAGATGTGTCACCTAGGGATGGGTGGCAGTGTTAGCTTAATGCTTGGACATAATGATTTTAAGACCTATCCCACCTAAGGATTCTATGGCTCTGTTCTTTGATGGTTCCATGCTGGGTGCACAGTCAGATGCACTCGCCTCTTCTTGGTTGTGTGTCAGAGNCATGGCTCTATTCTTTGATGGTTCAATGCTGGCAGTTCCTGTCCTGGGTGCCATGTAGGTGTTGGGTGCACAGTCAGATGCACTTGCCTCTTCTTGGTTGTGTGTCAGAGTGCAGGCACTAACAGCAGCTTTGTCAGGTGGTGCCGTCTCCCTGCTGCCATCAGCACTGCCCTCAGCTCCTGATTTCTGTAACCAGCAAGGCTCTATGGACATTGCAGACACTGTTGCTGTCCTGGAAGTCTGCTGGCTTTCCCTAAGCTGGTGGTTTGTGCAGTGTGGTGGTGGCTGTTTGCTTTGGACCCGAGACTCTTGACTCGTTTTTTATTGCATTTCCTTAATACATCCATTTGATGTGGATGTAGTTCAACGCCTGCCTTGATTTACATGTAACTTGGACTAACAGGAAAATGTCAGAAGTGTGGAGTGTTCTTCAGCTGGCTAAGATAGGATGAGGGTGTTTTTCCCGCTGGCCTCTGGAAGGCAGCCAGGTGAAAGTGAACATTCTCCTAAGACCTTTGCTGGGGAGAATGAGCAGTGTTCTTGCTTCTGTTTGTCTAAACACTGTGCTGGCTGGGCTAAGAGAGAAGGGTTGCTGAACGTGAAATTGTGGCTCTGCTGACAGTGGTTTTTGTGTCATGATTGTTCTCCTGTATATATTGAAATAATGTGGCTCTTCTGCACTGTTACCATTCAAGCTTCTGCCCAAGGCACTGCCGTGTGAAAAATCAATGCATTCAATGGATGATCTCGTACGTGGGCAGTGAAACGATACAGCCAGTACAAAACCAGTCTTCAGAAGCTTCCAAAAGTAGAAGGATGTTGGTAGAACAGTAGAGTCTCTTTGACAATAGATGAAAAGAGGCAAAGGTCTGAAGCTGAGCTGACCTTTCATCTCGCTCAGCTTTGCCACCCCTGATCCTTCCAAAACATAGCAGGGATAAATTGTCAGGGATGTGTGAGGTCTGCTGCTCTCTGCCTGCCTAGCAGCTTTGAGTTGCTGCTGCTGTTGTTGAGTAGGGTTGGTTTTTATGGTAGTAAAGAGCGTTATGAATTTGAAGCACTTCTTTTTTTCCTGTCAGAATTCATAGCTTTCGACTTACACAGTTGCTGAGCAGTTTTTGTGCTTGATGGGTTGCCATTTTCTCTTCTCTCTTCCCGCAGAGTGCAACAAACCAATGATACTGAAATGTATCAGTGATGGGATTCCCAACTTCCAGTCCTCTGACAACATTTTTCCACGTTTCAAATCTCTAGTGGCTTTTAATGTTTTCAAGAAGTAAATAGGAAGAGAAGATTACTTGATAAAAATAAAGATGTCTTAAGAGTCAGAAATTTATTGTCCTGTCTTCAGTTTGTGTTCATTTAGAGCACAGGTTTTATGGGCCTTTCAGCTGAAAGTTACTTCTTTCTGTAGGTTTCAGAGAGCAAGTAGTTGAACTGCTGGTTCCACTGCCTGTCATTGTCAGTATCTGGGAACTGGTTCTGTGTAAATCTGTGGCGTTATTTTCTGTTCAGTATTTATAAGCTTCTTTGCTCAATATATGTTGCTGTTTTTTACATACAGAGGCTCATGTGAACCATACAAGATATTTTTTCCTATGAACATGTAATGTTTTTCTGCTACAGTACAGAAAGCATCTTTTTCTCAGCCCGGAAGCTGAAGCTGTCCATACGCAGGTAGCTGTGTGCACAGGGCTCTGACACCCCCTAGGGTGCAGATGCCTGTCCACACTGGTGCTGCAGCTGCCATTCAGCAGCCTGTCTGCCTTGCTCTGCAGCAGGCTTAGCTGCTGGCTGCGCAGTCCAGAGCAGCTCCCTGCCAGGCAGGAACAAGGCAAAGCCTTCTCGGGTGGTAACAAACCCCAGAATCCTGGTGAAGGATGTACACTAGATAGTGACTCCTGCCTTTATGTCTGCCAGCTGTGAAACCTGCTGTTGTTGTACCAGCGTTACCTCTTAGAGGTGTGCAGTGTCCTGCCTTTGTTGCCCAGAGAGTGACAGCTTTCAGAATGCTGTCACCGTGAAGTGCCAGTAGCCTGTTATCCACAGCTGCAGCCCCATCCTTTGCTAGTGTGACATAGGTAGGTATGGGCAGGATCTTAATTTCCAGCACTTCTGCTTTCTTTTTATTTTCTTGTTTACTAGGTAATTCACTTTTGGTTGAATTCCATGTACTTCTGTGATCAGTTGGCATGGAAACATGGCTCCTTTATAGGCCACTTGCTTTTAGCATTAATTTGCAGGTAGGTGTTTTTGAATGTGAAAATGGAAACCATTTATGTTCTTCTTCATCCCCCATCATTAATACTTGTGTGCTTTCTGATGCAACGTGAATTACCTTTCCTTCTGTCTTAGAGGGGAAAATGTGCTGTGGTATTTTTTAAGAGATGGGTGAAAAATACTCTGCTATGCCAAGTATAGTGTATTTGTCAGGTACAGTCTGGGCTCCTCAATTCAAGAAAGAAATTGAAATACTGGAACATGTCCAGAGCAGGGCAATGAAGCTGCCGAGAGGCCTAGAACACAGCCCTGTGAGGAGAGGCTGAGGGAGCTGGGGTTATTTAGCCTGGAGAAGAGGTCAGGGGTGACCTCATTGCTGTCTACAGCTACCTGAAGGGAGGCTGTAGCCAGGGTCGATCTCTTCTGCCAGACAACCAGCAACAGAACACAGTCTCAAGTTGTGCCTGGGGAGGCCTAGGCTGGATGTTAGGAGGAAGCTCTTGACAGGGTGAATGATTGGCATTGGAATAGGCTGCCCAGAGAGGTGGTGGAGTTGCCATCCCTGGAGGTGTTCAGGAAAAGACCAGATGAGGAACTTAGTGCCGTGGTCTAGTTGATTGGATAGGGCTGAGTGATAGGTTGGACTGGATGATCTTGGAGGCCTCTTCCAACCTGGTTGATTCTGTGATTCTTTCTATGATTCTAAGCTCAAATATAAATGTTCTCCAAAACATTCTGTAGTATGGCACAGGTGGTCCATGTGACTCTCTACAGTGTGGTTTATTCTATGATTCTAAGACAAGACTTTGTATAACAAAGTAATTTTTATACATAAAAACTTACAGAATGAGTGAAAGAAAGAAAAAAACAAAGGCCAAATGAGCAACTTATCTATTTTCTGGGCTTAAACTAATGCTTTTTAATACTGCAACTTTACACCACTTCCTTTGTTTTAAAAATGATTTATTGTGGTTACTTTTTTTTTTATTTGGAGAGTGCCCTGTTTTCCTGTAGAGATTTGCTGGATTTTGCTTACGAAAAGCTGTAGACTTGGTCTGATGGAAGGGAGGGAATTCTTTCATTGATACTTTGACTTCAGTGGAGTCTGCAGTTTCCCAGATGTAGCTGAATTTGTAGGCTTTGGTGATGCTTGCAGTAGTGTTCATGGTGATGTGATGTGCTGTAGCCACTGTTGCTTGGAGGAAAAACAAGTAGCACTGACACACACCATGAGGAATAGTTAAGACTAGTATAGAGGTTCAAAACTTTATCAAGATGACAACTGTTTTAAGTATATATAGAAAAGCCTTCAATTATATATTAAGTTAAAAGCACTTGCAGACTGTCTGCTCTTAGTATAGTTGCTTTAAAGTTCTACAAGATGTGATTTAATTCTAATTCTTAATGTCTGCAGACTGTAGGAAGAACTTTATACATATTGAATATGCAGAATAACAATTAAGATTTGGATTAATTTTCTTTTGGTTTGCATTTCTCCATCTCATTCCGGGCTTCGACCACGTTGTCTGCTAACTGTTTCATAGGGAAAACAAATGAATTCAAGTTGGTCCTGCTCATAACTCTGGTTTACATCTTTACAGTTCATCTAGCCTGTTCAGGAGTGTTGCTTTACTGCTGTTTCTCTGTTCCCTGAGCTAAAGCCCATGCAGCTGAATTTCAAACCCCTCGGTGTGTACAGGATTTGACACATGTTCTTGGAAGAACTCCAGATATGCTGTAGAGGAGTAGATGCATTGTTTGTGCTGCTGGCCTTGTACTATGCATGTCATGGTGTTGCTCAGCAGCCATGTGGCTGCTTTCCTTAGGGCAGTTGGAGAAACAGTTTGAAAGCAAACCAGACTCTATAGCTGAAGACCCCACAGTTTCACATCTAATGTTGTCTTCAGTTGGAGAAACAGTTTGAAAGCAAACCAGACTCTATAGCTGAAGACCCCACAGTTTCACATCTAATGTTGTCTTTGAGTAACTTCAGTGGAAAAAAAATAGCTTGCATGATTCTGAGCCCTTCTATTGACTGTTGGGAGTCTTTGTGTAGTTACTTGCAAGTGGTTTTCTTGGGGGTTAAGGAACTTGGTACAGAAGATGAGGGCTCTGTGTCTCACTTTCAGCAGTTTGCAGATCAGGGTTTTGCTAACCATGTCGCAGCTCTGCAAAGGAGCTGGGTGTGCGGCTTCCTGTGTGACAGGATCTCATCCGGCACAGAACAAAACCATGGCTCCTCTCTGCTCCTCCACCCTCCCTTCATTCATAACCAAATGGGTCTGTTAACAGAAGAGGAGAAAAATAAATGGATTCGACCCTTCTATCATTTCTGTGTACTTGTCAGAGAAACTGGAGACGAGACGTTTCTGTTGCTGTTGTAAACTACATTTTTCTCTTCCTCCCCCTACTCCTCAAGTGCCAGATAGCACCACGTGTCTGGGAGGGGCAGTAGCCAGAGCCATGCTGGGGAAAAAAGCAACTGGTCATTAAGTTAATCCAAACACTGGACTGGAACTCATAGCTTAGACTGGTCTCTTCTTTTGTGTCTAGCCTGGAGAAAAACAGAAGGAATCTTGTCAGTGTTTGTCAATATCATAAGGGTGTCAAGAAGAGGGGGCCAGGCTCTTTGCAGTGATGTAGTGTATGAGAGGTAACAGGCACAAACAGGAACACAGCAAGTTCCACTGCAACACCAGGAAAAAAAAGTCGTTGCTGTGAGGGTGCCGGAGCTGCGGAAGAGGCTGCCCAGAGAGGTCATGGAGTCTCCTTCTCTGAAGAGAATCCAGACCTACCAGAACATATTCCTGTGTGGTCTGCCTTGGGTGAACCCGCTCTAGCAGGTGGGTTGGACTAGATTATCTCCAGAGGTCTCATTCTGTGTCCTCAAAGGAAGAAAACGGCTAAAAGTGTTAGCTGTGCAGTTTTCAGTAACTCCAGTCATTTTGCAAGTCATTTGGCTGCTGTGAGATTGTGGTAGGCATGATATGAAGCTAGAAAACAGCAAAGTTAGTTGTCTGCAAGGTAATGATGCAGTTAGAAGTGACTTGATGATATTTGGTGAAGAAGCTGATATGTTGTGACTTGGCACAAAGGAATATTTTAGTCACACTTGAAACTTGGATAGCAGATTTCTGGTGAAAATACTAGTGGGAAGCTGGATGCTCTCAGTGTTCTTAACTTTGAGTAACAGCTCAAAAAATCCCCCAAGGGTCACATCTCACAACGCATTGTGGTGCTGCAAAGTTTGTAAGAAGTAGTGCTAATTATTAATTTTTCAGACCCCATGGGAACAGAAAGGTGGAGTTGCCTCCTAAACCAGCTCTTCCAGCAGCACAGTTCATTCACTGTACCCTATTTTAGTCTGGTTTGCACAGCAAACTAAACAAATGACCTTGGCTGCTTGTGGATGTAGAATTTTCACGACAGAGTGTTGTTTTCCAGATTTCATCTCCTGTTCTCAGTACTCATTTCTTTCCCTTTTGTGACTGGGATGACAGTCCTGACCCAGAAGGGACAGGAAGAGTGAAAAGTTTGGTCTGAAGAAAGTATCGTATGAGCTGCAATTTCCTCTGAAATAACAGTTCTATTGCCAATGTACCTAGTAAGCAAAAAGAGTGGTAGTAGCCAAAGTTAGGGGCCAGAAGTGAAGACCTCTGCTTCTTTTGCAGTGGTTTACCTGCATTAATTTGATTTGCATTGCATCCAGAAACTAGGGGCAATAATGGGTTAGGAAGAGCTGTTGCTCTGATGATGTGTCTTCATCTGGAGGGCAGGAATGAACTTCATGCTGTGTCCTAACATTCTGGAAGATGGTCACAGAGCCTTCTGGATTTCTGGGAGCCAGCAGTAACTGTTGTCTGGCACTGGGCAGGTCCCGGACTGTCCTTCTCTCCCACCTCTTCAGCTGTCACAATCAGCAGCTAGGCATTTCTTTCACTCTGTGCTGTGTCCATTTGCTGCACCGCAAAATGAGTTTGGAGAGGTGATTTAAGTTGGCATATATGAAGCTGCTGATAGTTTGATGATCTTCAGATCCAGAAATTCCAAGTAATTTGTGAGTTTCCTGAGACAGTGTTTAGAAATGTCGTTCTTCTGCCTGCCTTTCAGCTCACTGCTGTTTGTCCTGCTGCCGACAGCTACAGATTATGAAAATGTAGGGGGGGGGAAAGTGAGGTTTCTGATTTTTGGAGATTATTTGCTGCATCGAGTACCTTGCTCTGGTTTCCCTTCCAGTTGTTCTCGGTCTGTATTTATTGGGAATGCAAGTTTCAGGGGTCTGTTGTGGCAGGAGTTGAAGACCGCTGCTGTAAGGGGGAGATGGCATTCTTGTGTCATGGGCTCAACGGCAGTGTCCATGCCTGCGGCCTTCCAGGTGCAGTGCTGGAGCTAGCTGAAGGGTGCACAGCTGGGGAGAGCCTGCTGGAAATGTCACCTGGGTGGAGAAACTGGGGCAGCCCTTTGCCCTGAGTTGTAGCTCCTCATAGTGGAGTCAGCAGCCCCTTTTGTAAATTTTTCCTTGCAACTGATGCTTTTAGCAGCAGTAGATGTTTTTTGCAGTTTGCAGAGGTAGAACGTAGCTTGTGCCCTCAAACATTTATAATTTGAAGCCTTTATCTGCAGACAAAGCATTTTTATGCACGTGAATAGGCCCTTTTTGAGCTAAAAACTGTTAGACTACAGAGACTATAAGAAACACAATAAAGCCTAGTGAAAAGAATGCAAATATGGGTCAGTTTTAAACACTTGGGACTTTTTACCAGTTCAATGGAAACAACTTCAAGCGTTCAAAAGCCTTCTCTAAATCTCTTTAGTCTGTGGTATGTGTGGGAAGAAATATTTTGCTTCTCCCATCAAGTCATGGAAATAGCTCCTGATCTTAGCTGTGTTGTTCAGTACAGCTCTGACTGTAATATTGGGACCAAAGCCTTTGTAATTGAAACTCAGAAATCTCCTTGAAGCAGAGCTCAGTAGAACAGCTCTCTGACATCATGCACTTTCATTATATTATGATTAAATGTAACATGATAACATAAATCTGGCTTTTGCCTTCAAATGCTTGTTTTATTTGGCACAGTGACTGTTGTTACTGGCCCGCTCTCAGTTAGCTTGTCGTTTTTGTGCATCCTGTTTGCTTACCTTCAAAATAAGCATCTTTTCAGAAAATCCCCTTTATTCAAGCTTGGTTTGGCTGCAGAGGAGCCTAGGTTGGGAGGTGCAGGACTTTGATTTCTGTATGCTCCGGACATTCTCATTTTTCCAACACAACTCTTCTCTAGTTTGTAATCATCAACAACCGTTTTCTTCATCTTGACAGAGAGTAGCAGGGGTCCGTGACTGTGAGAGGAACAGAAAAAGGCAGAGAGAAAAAAAGAACTTTTAAGTAGCACTTTGCTCAGTGTTGCAGTGTTTGTCAAGAGTTGCTTCGGATTTCAGAACAACGTAATAGGGTGTAACGCAAGTCAGGGTTTATTATCCTGCTTTACCAGAAACTTTAATGCTGTGTTGAACTGTTACTTTTTAATTATGCTGGGCTTAAAGGTTCAGGCTACATATGTTTATTTGGTCTTTAAAAAGTGTTCGAATCATGTTTCTCAAAGGAAGTTTTTAGCTCTCCTCCCTCTTCCCATTCCTAAATAAGAGCCATAGTGATTTATTTTTCCGCTATAAGGATTGCTGATAAGTCTAGCACATCTGAGAGGATGGTAAATGACATTAGGTGCTTTCCCAAAATAAAAACATTAAGAACTTTACAAGGAATATAAAGAGGTCAGTGTCCAATATGTAAAATACTTCTGTGCTGTTATTTTTAGTGTCGTTTGAGTGTGTTCTGCTGACCTCAGAAGGAAACATTGTGAAACTAAATTTGATTATCTGAGGCCTCACACTTGCTTATCTTCAGACTTTTTGATAAGGAGAATAAGGAGTGCCCTGAGCAGCAGTTTAACGTTCCTGGGCAAAGTACAGGTGTGCTGCTGGAGGAATTGCTGGTGGTGTTTGAGATCAGAATAAATGAAACCTTTGATGTCAGCTCTGCTGGACTTACTGAGTTTCTTTGAGACAGTATGCAACACCTAAAGCATGAGAAAAAGCACAGAGAGTAGCCATTGGGGCATGCTGTCACCATGGGTTTTATTATTTACTAAATCTTTAGCAGTGTCTTCAAAATAAAATGTGCAATTAATACTCTGAGATGGGTTGTATTGAGAGTGTGAAGAAGTGGTATTTATTTGCAAGACACAGGCAGTGGTTTGAAACAAAACAACAAGCCAAACATCCAGCACTAAACCTGCTGGAGTAAACTGACTTGCTGTAAGAGAAGCACTTTTGAAGGAGAGACAAAGGTGACCATTTCCTTTCCTCTTTTTTTTTTTTTCCCCTCTTCATAGTTCACATAATGTTTTACAAGCAAATAAGGAGTCATTCTTGAGTGCGTTAGGTTTTGAATTAATGTTATGTGGCTGTTCACCTTTTATCGAAGTCACAGCCAAGATGCTAGCTCTGATAACAAGATTTTAAGCAAAAAAGGCACTGCTTGCATGCCACTTTCTATTGAATGCGTGGGTAGAGAGGCCCTTCCTGTGGCAGCACAGCCCTGCTTGGCCCACTGCTTCTAAACTTGTGTTCCATATCCCAGGTATTGTCCTCAGAACCTCCAGGAGCACTTCTTCCATGGAAAGTGTTGTGGAAGGTCTTGGCAGGACGGCTATTGTTACTGGAATGGCTGGGGCAGTTAATCATCTGCTCCCATTATAAGTGTTGCGGCAGATTGTTTCTCCAGTTCCTGTCAGCAGGAGCTTTCTGGGTTTTTTTGAAGTCACACCCACCAGCCTATAAAGTTTATGGGCTGGAATACAAGCTCAGTTGTGTTTTCAACTCGAGTTTGTGTGTGTTAAGGTGGATTTTCGCCCTCCCCACCCTGCCCCAGTTGCCGTTACCAGCCTGCTCCACGGTCACAGTCCCCGGGGAAGATGCAGGGTATTAGTCAGGGCACACATTTGCTTTCATGTGCTGCGTGGTGGGAAGGTGTTCAATGCAGACTGATTGATGCATTCAGTTCTGTGCTTTAGAAGATAATGCCCCAGTGGGAACTGGGAGATTCCCAGCCCATAGATGTGGGCAAACGTAGGTAATCCCTCGAGTGTCCTAATTGCTCAAGTTCTGACTCTGAGTTGGTGGCTTCTGTCCTGAGCTTCACTGCAGTGACTCAAAGCTCTAGGTTGTTGGGTAGCCTGTGCCCTTCACCACAGGGCACTGTCAGACTGGTAGGGTCAGTAGTGAAAGTTGTTGGCTTTAGAGCTGAAGGTAGATGATGGGAGTGTGCTCAGATGGGGCAGCTCCACCAGCACTCAGTTACACTCTACCCTTAATCGAGCTCAAAAACCACTTGCAACAGTGTTTGCTGTGGAGAGCCACTGAAGTGCTTGTGTGTCAGGCACAAAACTCAGTCCTTTAAGATGTTTTGCCTTTCTCTGGAGCTTGAAAGCACTTCTGTAGTGGTGCTCTTAGGGTAGTTTACCTTCTAGATTCGGTGCTCCATGGAGCTGTAACTGAGTGTTGTCATTCGGTTTGCTTGGGAATGGTGATAGACAATGAAAGCATTTTACAGTAGCATGATGCTGTTAGTGCTGGTTCATTGGATATTAAACAGGTGGGATTCATTCTGTTTGCAGTTGTGTTTTGAAGTACAAGTTAAGATGAGGCATATTGTTAGAGCATGCTCCAAATACGCACATGGAGTGTTTTTTGACAGATGTGCAATCCAGTTTCCGCATAGATCTTTGAAGTACCTGTATAGCAACAGAAAATGTTGCCAGATGATTTTGTTTCCCCTTAACAGACCTTAGTTTCTGATCATAGACTTTCAAGATGTGCCTTGTGGGACCTTTGTTTTTCGTACCCTGACAAGCATTTAGGAGTTTGTGTGCATGCTGACAGATGCTAGACAAATAGCAGCAAAATTGCTAGCTGTTTAAAAAAGACTGGTTAGGGACCACTTTAAAAACACAGCAGAACACATCTCCTCATGGTTACCGGGCTGCTATCTGGGACTGACAAGTTCACTGTCTGTGTAAGTGTGGAACAGTAATGAGAAACCATGACTTGCAGGTTCCAGGAGAAGCAGAGAAATGTGGGATTTTCTAATAGAAGTCACTGGAATTTTTCCTGTAATACCAAAAGGAAATCAAGTAAAGCAGTCATATCAAAACACCGTGTTGAGAACTTTGTGTTGCACACTGCTGCAATTGCATGGGTACCCAGGCACATTTCTCAGCAGAGCAGTGATGTGATGCATCCATAAACCTAAGTGCCATGGAAGTCTGTGGGCCAGGATGGTGGTTATGTAGCAGTGGTTCTAGTGACACACTTTAAGGAACCAGCAGTGAGTGTCTTGCAGAGGGGCTGGTTGTGTTTTAGTCCTTGCAGTTAGCAAAGGGGTACAAGTGAGTGTGATTGCTCTGCACATCACTAGGTCAACACCAGCTGAAATGACTTATGTTTTCTCTTGGTTCCGTGCAAATCACAAAGAAAAGAAGGAAGATGACTTCTTTCTACTGAGTTTGGGTTAATAAAAAGCATGTTCATTAACTGTGCTCTTCCAGTGAAGGTTTGGTGTGCTTTGCATTAACCTCTGAGCTCTGGAGCCTTTGGCGGGGACTGCTTGTGTGCGTTAACTGAAGCTTGGGCTTAGTTTTCTCCTGGATGTGCATTGTGAAGTCCAAACGTTTGTTTGGTTGAAAATCAGTTTGGGATTGCTCCTGTTAATTTCCGTAAGACTTGCAGCAGGTTCCTGAGATCTGCAGAAGCATAGCTAGAAACATTAAATGAGAAAAGAATAAAACTAAATGTAATCTGTTATTAATTCAGGCTCCTGAGGGTAGCTGTCACCATTTCGTGACTCCCTCTCGCTGTTCTTTATTCTACCCTCTGCCTCCCCTCAATCTCACATCTCTAACTGTGGGAGATGATTGCATCCCAAACATCCTGCTCATATTGAAGCAAAAGGTGTTTGCTTTACTTTTGGTAGAATCAGGAGACCTTTTGCTCTGCATATTCAGCATCTAAATATACTGAGCATCTAAGTATTGAGGGCTGGGCAATATTTTTTCCTTTTGTCTGGAATCCATTTTACTGCTCTGTGTACCTTCACTGCATTTTAAAGTTTAGTTCTACTCGCTTGCTTTAGGCTTTTGCTCTCCCTTGAATCTAAATGCTGCTTGTGCTCACAGTGTGGAAAATTATGTGAGTGCTAAGGCAGAGTCCCAAATGTAAAAATGCATGATACGTCAGGAACCTTAAAATATGTTTTTGAAGCAGGGTGTTTCTAGGAATTTTAATAGTGTTTCTTGGCAAGTCTAATTGATAACAGCTTCTGCGCTTGCTTTAGGAGCAGGATATTTTTTGTTTGTTATGACAGCTCGTTCTTTACTTGAATTAATATTAGCATTTATTGTTAAAACATGTGAATTACCATAAATAAGTGACAGCTTTCACTGGATTTACAGCCTAGGTGAGAATAAAAAGTAAAGGTAAACGCCACAGGGGATCAGTCACATGCAGCATGTTTTCAGACTGTAAATTAGGTGAACGTTCAACCTGTCATTTTGGACTCTTGTTTTCGTAAATATTGATTAGCGTTTTCATGAGTTTGTGTTCTGTTTAAAACTTAAATCACTTTGTCTGACAGTGCACAGAGGAAGTTTTGTAGGACAAATCCTTTCAAAGGAACATTGGCAGGGGAGTTTTTCCTGCTTATTTAATCTTTGCGCATGTAAGAATTCCCATAAAGTTGAGAATGGAAACTGTGCTTTGCCAGGCTGCTGTCCTCCATTCCATACTGGCCTGTCATTGCAGGGTCACTGGGAATTGTGCTTTTTTGGCATTGATGGATTTTTCAGGGCAAAAAAAAACTTGGAATTGTGTTTTGTTTGCTTTTGTGAGGGGAAGAATTTACATGAGCTTTGCAAACAGCTTTAAGGATGTGAAAGGTAACTCAAACCTGGGGCCAGTGTCTTTCCCTTTGCACGTGTAGTCTGTGTGGGAGTTTCCTAGTGATACTGAATTAGTGGTACAGAGAGGTTCAGAAGATGTGATTAACCATCAGCTTAGCTGGTTGCATTTTTGGTGTGTCTTCTAGTGTCAGCCAAGGGCTGCTTCGAGATCTGTTACTTCTGCAGTGGAATCGCTTCAGTCACTGTCAATTTAACATAAAAGGTTGTTTTACAAAAGGCTTAAAATAAATTGTAAGGGGCTACAACATGTCAAGGGGAGATTTCTTGTCCTGTAGCTGTGAATGTGAGTGCTGCTGGCCACAGCTGCCCCAGCCCCTGGCACACACAGAATCAATCACCTTTGTTGCTGTAGAAGCAGGACATGCAGGTAGCGCTTGGATCAGGGAGCAGATGAGGCTGCTTAAGTAGCTCTGAGTCTTACCAGTCTTAAACAGTACCTCCTGTGCTAAGGTTGGTCTTGTAGTTTGTACATCCCTGTGCTGCCGGGGGTGTGGGGGTAATAATTCATAGTCCTTCCTTTCCTCTTTGTTGAGAACTCCATTGATCTCTTGCTTGTGAGACCCACAGCTTGATGAAGTGCTTGTGCCTGGGGTGGGCCTCCTGTTGGGCCATGAAGCTGGAAGTTGCTTTTTCAATTCCCAGCAAGGTTTCTGTAAAAGCTGGACTAGAACAAGGTTTAGATCCTCCTCTTAGGAGCAGCCAGTCCAAACTGCAGCCCCAGAGCAGGCAGCTGTGTGGTGGGCAGCTGCTGCTTGGGTACAGCTCTCCTGTCTGTGGGCACCCATATCTGCCGCTGCCTCAGGCCCTCCAGCATGCATAGCATGGGAGCTGCTACTGGGGCAAGGGCTTCACCGCCAGAGCATTTCTGTGTTGGAGAAAGAAAAAAGCCCCCATGAACTAATGGCTGGAATAGAGCTGTTGTGGGAAGCTTTCTTTTTTCCTTTCCCCCTTAAATATATTCAGATGACCTTAAGGACCTGACTTATACCCAGCAAACCCACCAACTTCCTAGTTAAGGCTTCTCCATCTCTGGTACTCCATGCAGCATTCGGTGCTCCAGCACATCTGGTGCTGGTACTGTCTGGAGCACTTCGGTGGTGGTAGGAAGTCACACACTGACCTCAAATCCCTGCTCGCCTAGCAAAGCGTGTGCTGCCTGTGTGGTGCTCACTGATCAGTTAGATCCCTGCAGGGTGCTGTCCTGGCCGAGGTTTCCTGACTGTGTCTTCCCAGTCCACCAGAGTTCCTGGTCTGGTACTAGCTGGAGGCATCCCAGCAGGTGTGGTGGGAAGCCAGTAGTGACAGGGGAAGGGTACAGATGCAGTGAGAAGCTTTACATTTGAGTTTCCTGGCTTCTGTGAGTGTCAGTCAGACCCTTAATGTTGTTTTAATGTACTGTTTGTGTTTAATTTTTAGTAAAAATTTGAACGCCGTCCAGGCTACAGAGGTTGCAGTGGATAAGAAGTTTAAAAGCTTTGGTTCAAGATTACAGGAGGCTGCAAGAAAAATTAAAGACATGAAAATGAGGATGGAATGACAGGCTGCTATTTTGCCTCAGAATGCTGAAGATTGTAAAGCATTGAGAAATCGAATTCATGACCCTGGAAATCAAGCTCAGATTAAGAGATGTCAGGTTGGTAGGGGTTCCTGAAAGTCTCAAGTTAGGATAAATGGAGATTGCTCTCTCATAACAAAAGTGTCTAGGCTGGGGGGTGGATGGTGTGATGCTTATCTGTGTTATGTGCAATGCTATGCCGTGTACTTGGGTAAACCAGCTAAGGGAAACTATTTCTTTCAATCAGTTTCACGTTTGTGATGTTGAATGTCACTTTTGCCTGGTTTGCTGTTATCCTCTCTGGCACCAAGCTGCATGATTTACTGTTAATGCAGGCATGGAAAATACTGCTCTTAAGTACAGATTGCTTTATCCTGCCACTCCAAGGGGTTGCTGCAAAGCTAAACGCACGATGCAGCGTGACGTTTCTAGATAAGAAACAGGCAGAATATATCTAAATGGTGGAAGAAGTCGTTTTTTGTTCAAAGACTTCTGATTCTTAGTGAGACTGTGTCTTTTCAAATGTAAACTTTGAGTAGTGACTGCCCCTGTGCTGGAATTGCTGTGAGTTTACTCAAGTGTTGAGTTATTGTCTGTGATGCAGTGATATGGAGCCCAGGCAGGAGGATTGTGCAACAGGAAGTCTGCTCAAGTTTAGAAAAGGTTTTGGCAAGCAAAGGTTTGTAGGGTTTTCATGGTCAAGGTCACTGGATATGTTTGAGTTCTGGGGATTTTTAACAGTCTTGAGATTTGTTCAGGGAGGGTTTTTCCTTCTAGTTGTTTTTCTGGCTTTGGTTTCCATGCTCTGGGGCTCGGTCTGGCATGTCACACTTGGCACTGGTGTGGGACACAAGTTACTGAGTTGAGAAATCAATGGGTCCCCTGGTGTGAGGGGAAAGCCAGACCACACTTTTCGTGTATGTTAGAGAAATCATTATTGTAAAGGGATGTGTTTTGTGTTCTTAAACAACAGTTTTTCATGTCATTTTCTCTTACCTGTTTAGGCTATGTCCTCTTTTTAGTAATAGGTCTAAGAGAATCACCTGTGTCACTTCTCCTCATTCCTCTTCAGCAGCCTCAGTGTCCAAGTTGTGTTGTCTTGATTTGGTTTGATTTAGCTGGCATTCAGATGTCGTTGAAATCCCAGCTTTGCTGGCCTGACAATTAAGGCAATGATTGTAACATAAAATGAGCACATTTATTCTGTGCAACATGAACAGGACTTGTGATGGCATTTTTATGTTGTTTCAAGACTTAATTGCACTTCACTAATGCTATCAGCTACACTATCTTTTGGGGAAAAAAAGGCTATAATGTGCTTTGTTTTGGTGTGTTTTAAAGTAGTTTATAATATGGAGTTTTATAACCAAGTTGCCATTAAAGATAGGAATTATTTTCAAGATAATTATGTAGCTTTACATTGTGTAGTGTTTGTGACCTGCATCGCAGTATTAGTAGTTTGGTTTATTGACTAAGAGTGATTGTATGAAGGCTGTGTGGCCATTTCTGGTTCAGGTAACAGTACTAAGTTAGGAAGATGCACAGTTTTTGAAATTATGCTAAAAAGGCTTCCAGTTAATTTTGGTGGCTGGGTATTGCTGAAGGAATCTTAACAGAACTATTTCCAAGCATGCCTATCACAGTAGAGGTTAGGAATTGGTAGGCTTACACCAGAGAATAGTTTTCATGGATGTTATACCCATGAAAAACTTAGTGAATGCTTTTCACATCTGGCTGCCTGTCTGTGCTGGTGAGAGCACTGCAGAGTCAGTGTGTGGGCATCAGCAGCTGTTGGGAGGTGCTGATGCTTGAACAGAAGAGAACCGAGTGTAACAGCTCTTGTTCTGTCCTCTTCAAGTGCAAAAACTGAATAGGTGAAGAGCTTAAATGCCAGGTTACAGTAGGGTTGGGTTGTCTTCCTGCCGTGGTAAGAAGTGGGCATGGAGTCTGTGCAGGCTGGACAGTTGAAATTGAGGATCACAGTCTCCTTAGCTTACTCCCTCAGCCCCAGACCTGAGCTTGGTCCCTCTTGAGAAGTAGTATGCTGCTTCTGTTGATTTGTGAAAGCCTCCTTTCCCAGCAGCTGTTTTTCTTCACTAGATATCTTCTTATACAGCTGGGATTCTGCTGATTTTTTTCCATGTGCTTAGGATGCAGATGACAGTCATTCAGGGCCTGCTTTCTGACACAGGCTGGAATTTGAGATTCAGGGTTTGCTTGTAGAATTAACTGGGGAACTTCACTCTGTGTTTAGCATTTAATGTTGGACTAACTTGTATCACCAAGCAATGAGCAGTGCTTTTAAATTCACCCTGTGACAAAAGTGTTGTTGAAATTTGCATACAAGAAATAATTTAGCTTGCTTCACTTGGCAGTGTTTAAAACTATTTAGGAGGAAAAAATATGTACTTCAGTCTTGTTTTTTTGCTTCTCCTTATCTCTTCAGGAAGTCCTTTTTCTTTCTTGTGGTTTGTTTTTTTTCCACCCACGCTTAACTGCTTTTGTCTAAATGCAATGGTTGGATATTATTCCCTTGAGTACCTTTGTGTATTTGTAGCATCTATACTATTAAAAAGATACTCTCTAAATGTTGTGTTATAAAGATTACTTTTCATTTTAAGACTCCATAAAGAGAATATAAATGAAGTCTGTACTTCCAACTGATTTTTAATTCCCCCAGATATCTAATGTGTGTTTCTCTGTCACTCTGTGATATTTCAAGCATAATGTTGACTTAGGGACATGTTGTTCACATTCTGTAAGTGACAGATTCAATGTGATGGAGTTTGCCAAAGCTGCAGAGAACTGCTTTGTAAAACGTGAAAGTCTAAGCAGACCTACATAGATGAGCAGTTGGCCTCTACAGCGGTGCATTGGATCTTTAGTAAATTCAAAGTTTTGCTGTTGTAGGCTTTTTTCAGTTACGTTTTAGTCAGCAGGTCGTCATCATCTATGTAAAATGAATCCTCAAATCCTTTCTAAGTTGCTTATGATACTGCATAAGCTGCTCTCTGCAAGCCTGGACAAGGTGTTTCTCACTGTCTAGAGCTCACAAAGGTGTGGAATCCAGTCACATTGTAAATCCTGGAGAAGATCACATAGGCACCTCTTAACAGTGCAGTGAGGATGTCTCTTTAAGAGACACACTGTGGTGTTTTTATCCACTTGGTGGTTTTATCCCTCTCTTGTTGTTTAGCCTCCTCAAGCTGCACAGTGTTTTTCCTCTGGCTTTGGTTGGTTGCTGCCTGTAAACTCATTACTGTTTTACTAGCTTCTGTCCTTGAAATCTTTTTTTCTGCTGTCAGAATAAACACAGTAGCTACAATCAATTCTTTTTTTCCTATCCCATTTTCATGACTTAACTAACAGAGCTTCTCTGTTTCTTCCCAGGCATTCGACCTCCAATCATGAACGGGCCCATGCACCCACGCCCCTTGGTTGCGCTGCTGGATGGCAGGGACTGTACAGTAGAAATGCCCATTCTGAAGGATGTAGCCACAGTGGCATTTTGTGATGCTCAGTCTACACAAGAGATTCATGAAAAGGTAACATTAAGAGGTATAATTCAACTGGTTTGGAAACTAGCTTTGTGGTGATGAACAGCTGGAGCATGCCCTTAGCTCTGGGGATGTGTCCAGCTGTGACATGATAGTCAGTGGCTGGGCACCCCAGTGAGGCAGTTACTGGGCATTCCCAGTAAGCAGTGAAAGGTGAGGATGAAGCAAAGCTGGAAATGACTCTGAAGCATGCTTCCTTGCAGTGTTTCCTTGGACAGATGTTGTCCATATGCTCACCTACTGAATTGGATCCATTGAGAGACTTACCTCTGGGGAAGTATTGTTATGTTAAATGAAATGCTGCTTGTAAACAGTGTGGCTCAGCCTCCAGCTGCACAGCCAGATCTCAGGAGTGGATTGGCCATGTGAGGAGCTTTCACACTTCACCGTTTAGCCGAGGAGTTGTGCAGACTGGATTAGGAGGCCTTGCACACTGAGAATTGACACTGCAGAGAAGTTTCCAAATAAATGCTAATCCAAAATAATTTAGAAAATTAATTAAAGAATGTGTCTGTCTGTTCTTCTAGAAGTTCACACCCTTCCTGGTGGTTTGGGAGCTGTAAACAGCTAGCAGTTCTGAGTGTTGTCAGAGGTTTTTTCATTTCCTTAGAGGGATACCCACTTTTGGTGATGATGGCCCAGGGAGCCAACCAGCCATACACCTGCATTTTCTCTTCAGAGACTTTTCAGCTTGAAGGCCTCATGTCTACCCCAAGTCCTTGCTGCTCTCTAGACAGCAAAGGAACCTTTTCACATCCATCTAAGACTGTTTCAAAGAAGAGCTGGAGAGCTCTCATAATGCAACAGATCTTTTGAAACTGACACAAACAAATCAAGAATGGTGCTGCTGTTAGGTGAGTCTTAGATTTGTTCCTCTTACGTCAGTGGTTAAGATAATCTTTCCAGCTTCAGGTTCTTCTTTATATTAACGATGTAGTTGCTGCATTTTGGTTTCCCACCACAATGAAATTCTCAAAGAATACAGATAAAGGAAGGCACCTTGTTGTGATCATTAATATATCCTTGGGAATAAATAATCGCCTTGGAGCTGATCCAAACCCTGGTAAATCTACTGAAACTCAGAGCCTTGGATCAAATTTCTTATGAAAGACTTGAAAAGGATTAACAAAGAAGCATCCTAAAACTTTTGTTACACCTCTGTGTACGATGAAGTGGCTAAGGTACAGTTTATCACAGTAAGGCTGTGCACAGAATTGGTGCTTGTATTCAGTGACCCTCTGCCAACATCTCCCAGATTTTCCAGTGGCAGTGTTAGAGGTGAAGGGTCAGACTGACGATGTCTGACATGCTTTAGAAAGCAGGATGGAAACACTGCTGTGCCCAGCCATTAGCATGTATCAGTCTTACAGACAGATCAGAGCCTCATGCAGTTGATACCAGCTAGCTGTTTCTTTCTTTTTCCAGTACCAGGTTTCACTAAGGATCACTGGGGCTTGAAAACTGCTGGTGATTATTAATGGGATTTTTTGAGATGGAGCTGTGTGGATTGATGGGTTGTCATCAGTGACTCTTATGACATAATGATCTTTTCATGTAGCTACTTAATCCATCACAGTACCTGATAGGCTTGGGCTGAAGTGGAACACACTTCAACCTTACTAATGGAACATACAAGGTAATACACAGAACTCTTGGTGAAGATACTTTTCATTAAAACCTTTTAGTGAAAGTATTTTCAGTGAGTTCTCAAATTGACTTCTGTCCTCAAACTGTGTATTACTGTCAGTAAACCCTGGGTTTGAAAGACCAGCTTCGAAAGAGCTCTTAAAAAGAGGTTTGCTATAGGCTGTGCATCTTGCTTCTGTAGCTGTGTGCAGATTTTGTGTGTATATTCCTCAAAAGTGTATTTCTAGTCTGCAAAAGACCATCCCTGTCACTTGCATGTGCACACTTATAGTGTGGGGTTTTTAAGTATTTTCAGGAGCCTGCAAGTCAGTTTAATTTGTTTGTGTGAAATATTTGAATTTATATACAGTATAAACTTTAGTATCAATATTTAGGTTGCATTTTGTGAAATGTGTTTGTTACTGGCAGTGCCCTGCATCACAGGAACCTAACACTGAGCTGATAATCTCTTAAAAAAAGAAAGCAGGGACTTGGAAAAAAGCAAGAGAATCGGCAGTTGTGGAGCTCTCCTAAATGCCATTTGAGCAGATTGGCTTTTAGTTTTAATGGCATTGGTTTCACTTGGATCCTTTGTAATGTTGCAGTGAGGCTGCAAGATGCTGCAGCCTTCCCCTGTGCAGCAGACTGATGACACACTGTATATGCAGCATCCTTTTGCAAGTCTGTCCTGAGTTAGAACAGCCTGCTCTCACAAGCCCCTCTGCCCCTACACAAACGGGAGGGAAAGTAGCACAAAAAGAACCTTGTGTTGAGATAAATAGTTGAGATCAAAAATTTTACTGGAAAAGAAATAATCCAATGCACAATGACCTTAGCCTGTTTGCAGAAAAGCGCAGCAAAATACAGAAGCCAAGGATAAAATGGTTTCCCCCTCCTAAGTACACAGCAGCCAGCCCAATGGCAGAACCCGGCATCCCAAAACCAGAAACAGCAACTGGAACAGGAAGCCACTCATGCTATGTCTGAAGGTCAAGCTTCATGATGCTTTGCTCCAGCCAGCACTTGGAGTTTGACGCTGATGTGATGGCAGCGTGGCATTGAATAGCAGCAGCAGATTCAACTCAACTCATGACATAGTCAGCACAGATCTGATGAAGGCAGGAGTGGCTGAAGGTAGGCAGCTAGTTCTGCTTCTCCTCTTCATCGTGTTGCCTTCCCTTGCCACACTTGCTTGTCAGACTGCTACACACTTATGTTCATCTGGAATGTCTGGCTTGTCTGTTGAAGAGCTCACTCAGACTGACTTGAGTTGATGTCTTTGTGATAAAACTGGGTGAGTGTTGTATCAATCAAGTCTCTCATGGATCAGGATGAAAACCCACATCCACTCCCTGGTTGCTCCTGCCTCCACCCCTGGGTATGCTGCTGAAGCAGTAAGTTACTCCTGTGCACAGCTCTTTTCTCTGAAGATGATTTCATGTTCCAGAACTGTTCACATTTCTGATAGATTCAGTTTTGTGTTACACTTGAATTCAGCTCAAGTTTTGTTTTTACTCATTGACAAACTTGTCAGACTTCCTTGTGTGCATTTAGTGTGTCTATTGACTGAGAATAGAACTTAGTCAAAGAATTCCAAAACACAGAAATCTCCACTACTAATTTTTTTTTAATCCACCAGTGGCAGCATTAGCAATCCTTAATGCTACATATGTCTAACTTCAGACTTTCTGCTGATATTTTCTGCCTTTTGGGGGAATTTTCAATCGTATGGGCAGTTAAAAAAGTAAAATAATGCAGTAACAGATTAGTGTTAAATATTCAGTCACAAAAGATTATGTTTTTGGCAATGCCTTTCTTTGTTAACTGACCCACAATCCTTGAAGAGGCTCAAACACTGAAAAGGAAATTCAAAAAGATTTTTCATTTGTATATTTTTAGTCTGGAGAAGAGAAAACTTAGAGGGGATTTGATAAATGTTTATAAGTATCTGAAGGCTGGCCAAGATGGGGGGGGGGGGTAGGCTGTGCTCACTTGCTCCCTGGAATAGGACAAGGAGCAGTGGGTTGCAGCAAAAGAGGTTCTGTCTCAACATGAGGGGGAACTTCTTTACTGTAAGTGTCACAGAGCACTGGAACAGGCTCCCCGAAGACATTGTGGAGTCTCCTTTTCTGGAGACTTTAAAGGCCTGTCTGGATGTGTTCCTCTGTGATCTATGTTAGATAGTATTGCCCTGCTCTGGCAGGGGCTTGGACTTGATGATCTCCTTGGGTCCCTTCCAACCCCTAATATCCTGTGATCCTGTGATCTGTTCTGTATCCCGTTGGATGGGTGAATAACTGCCCATGGAAATGGCTGGTTAGCATTAAACCAGAGATGGGAAATACTTTTCCTTCTCTTGAACATACTCCCAAACTTTCCCATACTTTTCTATCTCCTAGTGCCAAACCATATCCTAGATGGCCCCAAAAAATGTAGTGTAATGGGTCCAAATTACAGCCCTGACTGGCCAAGTTAATCAAATATGCGTAATTAGGGAGTAAAAAGTGGCTTCATGTCGTAACAAAAATGTCTGAGCCACTTCAGCTGTCTCTTAGCCTCAGTTTAATGCAAACCTCGCTAGTGGCAGCTCTCACACAAACACCACTGGCCTCTTCCTGCGCTGAGAGGAGGGTGTGACTGTCACTTAAGCCTTAGGTGGGTCCTGTTCTGATAACTACCCAGAGGATGTCTTCTGCCATCTAGAGCAATGCTGGAGAGGTGGGAGGACAAGTGTGTGATAAAACCTAGAATGGAGAACACAGCTGGTGGGAGACAGACAATTTACCGTAGGGAACTTGAAGACCTTGGGGCTTGAAGTAACAGTACTGTGACCTGGATAAAGAAGTTGTACTATGAAGTTGGGAGTAAGATGGAAAGCCAGGGAGGAAGGTCAGATGGCAGTGTGGCAAGGGCTGTGCAGAAGTGTCTCTGGAAGGGATTTCCCGTACAGGTGCTGGTGTTGGAAGTGAGACAGACCTCAGCTGCACTCCTGGTGCATTTGTCACCCAGAACTGAGGTTAGACTTGTGCAAGTACAGTGCTGTAGTGGGTAGAAGGGCATCATCCTAGACAAAACTGGAAGGACTAGGCTGGGTGAAGTCCATCCAGACAAATGCTGAGAGGGATATGATGGTTGTCTATAAATACATTTGGATTGCAAACATCAAGGAGAGCAAGCTCAGCTTAATGGGCCAGGCTGGCGCCAGAATGAAGGGAGAGGAGCTGGGCTGTGAATAAATTGAGGCTGGAAATTAGAAGGAATTTCCATATCGTTGGAGCTGTGAGATTTTGAAACTGTTTTCTTGTAGGAATGAATGGGACAAAGAAAACCTGAAGGGTGTTTTTGATGGGCACTCTGGTTCTAAGAGAGATTATTTCTTGTGTAGAATGCCCCAGGCATGGGCTTCGGCTTCGTCTATGCCAGCTGTAATGTTTCTGTAAAAGTAGGAATCTCTTCTGTTGCTTTCAGCTCAAGGAAGCACATTCTGATGAGTGCAGCCTGTCTGATTGATGACTGTTAGATGCAATCTCCAAAGGACTTGTTTGTACCGTGGCAATCAAGGAGTTTTCTGTGTGTATAATCATTTGTAAGATCAGAGCCTACAGCTGTCCTTTGAATTACCTTGTAGCTGTGTTTTTTAGGGGTGTATCACTTCTAATTCTCTTTTGTTTACTCTTACAAATAAATCCAAATCCTGCTCAAAGGTTTCTGGTCTCCATCAGGCTTAGAACTGGGGTTACAATTCCAGCAGCACCTGTGGAAGGGCAGAAACAATTTCATCAAGTATCCAGTAGGAAGTGGTGGTCTTTCATTTTCACAGGGTTTGATTTTGTTTCCCTTCAAAATTTTCAGTGTGTTTTAATTTTCATGCTTACTGCTGCAGAGCTTGGGTTCCAGCAGCTGTGAATCCTCTGTGTGCCAGACTGCTTTGCTGCAGAAAGGTTTTTAAAATGCTTTCTGTTGGTGTTGATTATTGTTACTGATCTTACAGTACCCTAGGAAATGCTTGTGTGAGCAGTAACAGTCCATAACAGAACCTGTCTGTGTACCAGACCCAGAAGTCTATTGAATAAGAAATGTGCAGCGTCTGCAGAACTTTGATGTGAGGTGTGTCCTGGGAACCTGTTGGAGCCTTTGGAGCTGGCTGAGCTGGAGAAGGATTTGTGGATTTTGCTATACCCCCTGCAGCAATGAGAATGTTGGATAGCGCATGGGAGAGAGGGGCACAGAGGAGTGCATGAAAAAGTGAAATGATCAGTTTGCCTAGGAAGAGAGAAATATTTTCTCCTTTTCCAAACAATAAAGTTCCATTAGCTGTGGGATGCAAAGTCACTGCTTGGTAGTAGAATTCAGAACTGCTAGGGGCATGGAGTGCTGGGCTCTCTTCCTCTCAGCCGTTCTTGAATTCCTTGGGAAAGCTCAGACATATTTGAAAGCTACCCAGACACTTCAGATATTGTCAGGTTATTTTTGCTTTTAGCTCTCTCACAGGGTGTTTATTAATTACTGCTGCAACATTTTTGCTCTGGTATACTTTCTTATTTCTGTATTTGGTTCTTGTTGGTGTTTTTTTTTTTAATTTTTTTTTTTTAATTTTTATTGTTTTTGGTTTATTTTTTTCCTGGTTCCCCTCCTGCCCTATTATTTCTGTTTTTTACTTTGTGTGGTGTTCCTCCCCAATAGTATCTATTTTGGCATCTTATTTGTACCAGTTTATATGGTATCCAGTTTCATCAGCAAGAGCTCGATTGCAGTATACGGAGGAACAAACACTTGATTTTCATGTATGGATTGACAGGTTTCAGTCTCTGCCATCTCCGGGGGTTGTGATGATCCCTGAATGTTTTCTATTCGGATATCAAGTGGTTTAGTAGTGCAGTGAATGGCGGTACCACTGTGTGTCTGTGGAGAAGAGAAGCTGCTCTGTCACTCCATTCACAACTGAGCTGCCCGAGTGTAAAAGTGCTCATTGTTTGGAGTGGGTGCTGCTCCCACAGTTTCATCTGCCGGCCAGGGATACTTGCACTTGGAGTCCATAGTGCAGAGCATCTTGTGTGGGTTGAGAAGGTTTTCCCCTCTGCCTAAGAACACAAACACAGGTCACATAGTTTTTCTGAAGCTCATCTCACCATGCTAGAATGGGTACAGCGAAGACTAACAAGAGGCTGGAAGGTGTTTGAAGAAGCAAGACTTGGATTTAATGCTGTTGCAGTCTTACTGCCGGAAGATGTGTATGCATGTTTAAGTAGAGAACCTGTGAAAGAAAAAACTTAAGTATTTTTTTTTCTTCCATTTTATTTATAGGTACTAAATGAAGCAGTGGGGGCACTGATGTATCACACTATCACTTTAACACGAGAAGACCTGGAGAAATTTAAAGCACTTCGAATAATTGTCCGAATTGGCAGTGGTTTTGATAATATTGACATCAAATCTGCTGGAGATTTAGGTATGACCATTAAAGACATTTGTTACATCTTCTGCTTGCCTCCAGAAATCTGATAGCGTCTGAGTCTTTGCCTTAATGTTTTCTGTATAATTTATACTAACGTAGTATGTAAGCTGTATAATTTCCTCATCAAAGTGTTTAAAAATCATTATGGAGATAGTAGCATTAGTTAATTAAATGATAATATTAACATCTTTGCGACAGGGTGACAATCTGGCTGTGCAATATAAACCCAAGTCGTAAGGCCTTCATTTTTCAACTCTTTTTTTTTTTTTTAATGCCAATTGTGTATTTTACTACTGCTGTAATCCAATCACAAAGTATAATTCCATCAGCATGGCATACTACTTCTGCTTGAATAAAAAATGAGATCATTATCAGCTGTCTGAGACTTATTTATGATGCATGAGATTTAGCACTAAAGCACTCCATAAAAGTAATGCCCATTTTATAGGCGAATCAGTTGTTGGTGCTTCAGAATAAATTCCCACTCTGAAGCTGGGAAGAGATGGTGCTCAGTATTTTGCTGTTGGAAAGCAGCAGTCTGGCTTGTGCTCCCCTTCCCTTGGGATAAGTCAGCTCTTGTCTATAACCTACAGGTCAAGCTGCCACACAGAATAAATCCCTACGTTTTCTTCCTTTGCTGAGATGAAGGTGAACAAGCATGCTTTCCATGCTTGCTCTGGGAAGGGCTTAGAAAAGTGTATTTCAGCCTGACAGTGTTTAGTCCTAGTAACAACCTCATTGGAATAGTGAGGAGCTGTAATATGGGCTCTTTATCAGTGTAGTGAAATATTCCCCTGTTCCAGTGGCAGTGTAATCTGGGCAGCAGGTGGTACTCTGGGGGTTTCTGTGAGGAGCAGGTCAGTCTGAAGGCTGCAAGGCAGTGTTCTAGGTATTGGAACTCGTGTCACAGGCACGTGCACTGTGAGCCTCAGAAAATCTCTGTGTTGTTTGAGATTGGCCTGGACTCACGTCCTTCATCAGAAACCAAAGCCTATACAGATCAAAGGCCCTGACCAGCCAGGAGTCCAATTTTGTGCAGAGAGTCCCTGGTGAGAGGAGAAGCTTTGGAGTTTTGCTGGCTGTTTCTGTCAATCTCTGTGCTGTAACCCAAATGAATAATTTAAATGCAGCCATGTAATTCTTCAAGCCAGAGTCCAGCAAATGTTGGAAGTTGTCATTGGTATGAAACCTGAGATGGCCACATTCCACCGTTCAGTTCCTGGTTTGGGATTAGCCTGTTACACAGTTAGAATCTGTCCCACTTGGCATTCCAGCAGTCAGGAAATACAGTTCTCCACTTGTCAAAAGCCAATAAATGCTGGAAGGTATAACATTGTAGCATCTCTGAGTTTAGTAGTTTAGGACGAAATGGTTGGATTCAATACTGACCCCTACACCTTCCATCTGTTCAATTAGCACAAACAATACACATTTCAGGGAGGTAATGTAAGAATAGCTCCTTGGATAAAGCTTTGATTCACTCTTGCAGTGCAGTGTAGAGTTAGGCTGTAAAGTGACATAGCCTGAACTTCCATGGTAGCTTTTAGGGCTAGGTTTCATAGAGCTGGCTGGAGGGGCTGTTGCTGGCTTTGCCTCTTGATGTTTTCATTAGCACTTCTGCTCTTCTTACAATCCATGAAGACCTGTTTCTTACATTAAAATCTTGGAAGATACGGTCTTTTTTGCCATTTTATTAGTGACTAGCTGTGGGTGAAGTGGGGGTTAATGATACCCTCTTACTCCTGTGTTATTCAGCACTGAACCTAAGTACAATATAACTAAAAGTGTTGGGAAATGGAAGGGAGCATGCAAGTGATGGATATGAGCTTAGAGTGTGCTGTCTTCTATGTAAAATGCCTCATATCTTTGCCTCTTTCTTGCTGCTTTTTTTGTGGTTGACCGTGTCTACCTTTCAGAAATAAGCTGATTTTAAAGTTGGGGGGAAATAGGGGAAAAAAGTTCCTCTCCTCTGAGAACAAAAGTTTCCTAAGGAAACCTATTAGAGAGGAAAGTGTAAGGTGAGTCAGTTTTGCATTTCCCTTCCCAAACATGTGATACAACTTGAAGTTCCTTTTGAAGCATTATTCTGTTGATGCCAGCTCTCAGGAGACACGCTTGTTAAACTTGTTGTGCCATCTGAAACCTGCGTTTTTGCTCCATGAAGATTTTTTTTGTGTAAACAAATGCAGCTGTTCAATGCAGTGCACTTAAGGGAATGTTATTTTTCAGTTTTCCACTTTCCCCTACTAGTGCCTTTCCCCCCCCCGTGTGAAAGAAAACAACGCAATGAGTTTCACCCTACTGGTGGTGGTAGCAGGGAGGCAGGATGAATATTGCAGCAAATGATGCTGTTTGTCTGTTTTTAAGAGCAGTGACTCAGCAGACACTGAATCTTCACAGCAGAGGGAAGAAACATAATACTGCAGGTTCCTTATGCTGGTTTTTACTGGTCTAAAGAAAGCTGTAAAACGTGCTGGCAGTAGAGTGAAGGCACTAGAGTGTAAAACATAGATAAATCTGGTATGAGCTCTTGAAGGTTATTACTGTTACTGAAGAGAATGGTTTTTCTTCCTTCATACAATACACTGGTGTTAGCTGAGGACTCACTGAATATTTATGTATGTAAAAACCTGAACAACTAGACAGTGAAGACAGAATTAGGGTGGTTTTTAGGATACAAAACACTTGGTGGGTTTTTTCCCCTCCACCATGAAATTATGCTGTACGCTGTGATCTCAGTTGGCAGAACTGAGACAAACATTTGTGGGAGCTGATGATTAGAAACAAAACATGTAATAAATAGAAGGAACGAAAAGAGAGAAGTCAAAACAGACACAAACTTTGTGAAGTAAACATCTTGATTAACTACTGAGGACTGTACTGGAAGGTATAGAGCAGAATGGGATAACTTGCAGGGGAATTGCAGTCAGTTGTTGCCTGATCTGCCTTTATAGTAAAATTCTGAGTCTTGAGTTCATCCACTTTCCACAGCCGTCTGTGGAGGTCTGGGAGATCATGTAGCTGCTTGATGTT
This sequence comes from Tricholaema leucomelas, assembly GCA_013400475.1. Lineage (NCBI taxonomy): Eukaryota > Metazoa > Chordata > Aves > Piciformes > Lybiidae > Tricholaema lacrymosa > Tricholaema leucomelas. The sequence goes on from WAAF01010666.1 coordinate 375,865, forward strand.
ACACCCTTTTCAACTGATAACTTTCCATCTTAGGAATATGGACTGGGTTTTGTGTTACTTTGATATGCCAGGCAAAGGCAGACTTGTTTTCCCTGTTGGTGGTTAGATGAGTTCTCTCTTGAATTTGAGGGGCTAGGAAAGGGCTTGGACACTCTGTAGCTCTGCAAACCTCTTTGCATGAGGCAAGTTGTTCCTCCCTGTGTTGTGATTACTCATCCATGCAGTAGTGAGAGTTGCCTTGTAAGACTTGCTGTCATTATAAATTATTTTACATTTTTTGTAACTTGTATAGGTGGCTTTTGGGGGGGTGTCTGCTTAGTGGTGGAAAGCTCAGTCAAGCAGTTAGATCTAAGCACCTACTACTAACCACAGTGCACGAGAGCAAGGCAGGTTTCTCTTTGCTGTTCAAACACCCAACTTGGCGTGCATGGGAAATGCTCGCAAAGACCACAACTTGTGTTCACAGCTACCTGACATCTTCACTGCATTCCTTTTGTGGTTTTGCTGCTGTTTACTGTCTGTCTTAATTTGCAGATACAGTTCATAGTAATAAATCGGAGACAAAAAACACTTACAGGTGTTTGTCAGGTGTTTTGTCCGCCATTACAGCCTTGGTGTTTATATAAAACAGATGTTGCAATATCTGTAAATGTAGAGATTGTCCTCCTGAATTGCTGCTAAAGGAGGAAAAAGTCACAACTGTTTGCAAACCGTGTCCTCTCCTCATTCTTTGCAGGGATCGCAGTGTGTAATGTGCCAGCTGCCTCAGTAGAAGAAACAGCAGACTCTACCATGTGCCACATTCTGAACCTCTACAGGAGAACCACCTGGCTGCACCAGGCTCTACGAGAAGGCACAAGAGTACAGAGTGTGGAGCAGATCCGGGAGGTGGCTTCTGGCGCTGCCAGGATCCGAGGGGAGACCTTGGGCATTATTGGATTAGGTATGTTGGCTTGGGGAATGCTTTGGTGCACCTCAGGGGGATGTTTTAGTGCACCTCAGCCTTTCAGTCCTGTAAAAACTCGTGGAGATTTGATCTATAAAAGCTGAAGGCTCAGTTCTGCCTTTCCCCTGTTGCCGTCTACAATACTACATCATTCCTAGAGGAATGTGTCTGGTTAAAAAGGAGATTACAGTCACTTTCCTTTTTCAGGACAAGGATCCTGCTGCTTCAGCCTGGTGTCAGATGTTTGTTGTATTTCTCAGCTGTTGTCATAGGTGGTTCAGGTTTGTGCTTTCTCTGTTTCGTTTCACCGTTTTTGAAGGTGTCTGGAAATTATTTGCTGTGGGAACAGTCTACAGAGCAATTATTTCATACATTTGATCAAGCTACATCTGAAATTGTATTTCAGCTCAAATCAGAGGAAAAATATATGCAAGAAAATTTGAATTTCTTCCAGCCCTAATAAAATCACCTACTTACCTCTCTGAATTGGCCCTAAATGTGTTTCAGCATCTAACAGATGGACAGGCTTGCTTGAGACGAATTAATTACTGCCTGTTACAGAAGAAAAACAAGCAAGTCAGTTTCTATATAAAAATTATTCAGTCATATGCTTGTCTTACCAAAGATCTGATAGATGGTGGATGTAATTGCTGTGGTATTCATCCACAGGAATTATTAATACGATTTTGACAACAAGACATCATACTTAAATGACTCTTCCCGTTACACATTGCTGTCAAATAACTCAAGCCACGAACTCTTTTAGAAGCTGAAAATAGCCTGGTGTTACATAGTACTCATTTAAATGAGTATGCAACACATCAAAAATCCTCACAAAGAGCTGCCTTCAAAATATGGCTTCCAAGAACTTAGTCATGAAGTTGCCTTCTCAAATCTGTGTGTGTAATTACGCACCACGTTTAAACCCACCATGTTTATTGCACTTCAGGCCCAGCACCAATGCATAAATCAGAGTCCATCACCTGCAGTGGTTAGAAGTGGAAATGCTTACCTAGTTTTTTGAAACTTCAGCCTTGACACGCATGCTGTGTGCCTGTCTGCTGGAGGGGCCTGTCATCTGGCATTGCATTTTTTTTTTGCACTGAACAGATTGAAAAACAGCTAACCAACCAAAAAATCCCAACCCAAACAAAGTACTGTTTTGTAATTCCTTAAGTGAATTTTTGTGTGTGCTGATTTTTGTTGTGCATGGATGAATAGTATAGAAAAACAAATGGCTGGTCAGATTGGCAGTGTGTGTGAAGCCATGTGAAATGCTAGGGCTTGGGTTTTGTTTCAAAATGCAAGCCTTTTGTGGTGGATTAAATGGCTGGTAAAATCTGATTTTGAAGGTAAACATCTGTCACAGTCATTGAGGAGTCATTTTCTCTAACCTTTTATTGTTCTCATTTCTTTTCCTACAACAGAATATTCACAGCTTCCAGGAAAATGGAGTTTTGAAGTCAGTTTTGAAAACTTACACTGTTTGTTTTTGTGCTTGCATGTAAACAGGAACAGCATTTTGATTCTTACCTGTGTAACAAACCTCTGTGTAGCTATGTATTAATGAGGATTAAAAATGTAGTCGTGAAAGAGGCTTTACATTTGAGCCCTTCAGGCACTTAGACTGTGATATGGGCCTTTGCTTCTCTAGTTTCAGACTGAAACGTGTATTTACAACCACTTTCAAAAGGCTGCTGCCCTTGGGTTATGTTTCTCTACTAGTGGCCTCTTCTGTGTCTGTAGCTTTGCCTTAATTCATTATTGTTTGGAGATGTCAGTGTCAGATGTGATGGGCCATTAACAGGCTGTGAGTGAGTGCACTGCACACAAAACAAACAATTCTCATCATCTGCTACCAAGTCCTTTTCTCTAGTCCTGTGTAGTATTACTGTCCTTTCTCCTTAACGTGTGTCTGGGACCCTCTTGTGTCTCGACCACAGCCATGTTTTTCTGTTCTTGTCTTAAATTCATGGTCTCTGCAGCAGTGAGTTGCTTAAATTTTGCTGCTGCAGCAACTCAGTCCAGATATTCTTCGCTTCTGTTCCTGGGCTTTTTCTCTTGTTTTGCCAAAGAGAAACACCCTAGCTCTTGCCTATCTCTGTGCTAGGGAATGACTATATCATTCTCTCCAAAGTTTCAGCAGCGCTCTTATCCACTGGTCTAGCCAAGTTTCATGACTCACTTGCCTTTTTCTTTCCATCACCCACTCTTTTCTTTGCCTCCTCTCATACATATTCCTGCTTTGACACTTGGTCTATCCTGCTTAATCCTATTATTCTGTGCTGCTCCTCTAAAGTTAACCTCATCTCTCATCCTCTGCTTATACTGAGCTTGAAGATAAGCAGAGACTCAACAGTGTAAAGCCTCCTTCATGTGCCTATTGGATCCCATCCGTCATTGTTTTGCTGTTTGGTTAGCCTCTGAGCTCCTGAGGGCAGAGCCTGGGCTTCTTGCTGTCTTTATGAAGTGTGTGCTTCTTTGAGCCATACATAAATAATACCACATCATTAAACAGCTGTCTTTGTCACTTCTTATCTTTATTACTATCCAGTGCCCTATATTTCAAGTGATTTGAGCATGAGTAGGAAGCCTTACATAAAAAAAGCTACCTTTTCACCTTATAGCTAAACATTTAGGGGCTTTTAAAAAGGAGAGTGTTTACAAGCTGCAGCATGTAAGTACTTGGCTGAAGAGATAGCTGGGCCTGGTTCTGCTGCAATGACAATTTTACAGCAGTGAAGTTACCTTCCCTTCCCTTTCCTCCTTGGTCACAGATGCTGATGACTAACAGCTAATGCATTTCCTCACTCTAGAGGTGAAATTTCTCAAGATAGATTTATCTTTGCATCATGATGCAGGTCATCACTCACTTTCTCTTCTCACCTGCTTGCATTCTCTCAGCAGTCCCATAGTTCTGAATAGATGTTGGCTGAGTAGTGAACTCAGAGAGCACTGAGGCTTGGCAGTTGGGTGGCACTACCACACAATGAGTGATGTACCTCAGCACTCCTGCTAGTTCTCCTAATGTGCTCAGCAGGAAATACGTCAAAATGGCACTTTCCACATTGTAGAGTTACATCAAAACGGCACTTTCCACATTGTAGAGCTCTCTGAGAGGGAGGAAAAATTACCCATGTTCTCTGTGACTACTGCAGGGACAGGAAAGGGCTGTAAAGTGAAAGCACTTTTCCTTTCAGGGACGTCTGCAGGCAGGTCATCAACACTGCCATGCTGCCAAGGGCATAGGGTCAGACTTTGTCATGTCAGCACAGGATGCACATTCTTTGCCCAAGAGCTGGGCAGAGGGCACTGACAACTGCAGTTGTCTACTCAAACTGGGTCATTGACAAGGTCGGGGGCAGAGATACCTACAAACTGGGAAACTTACAAGGAGCGGATGGGTCAAACTCTAACAGGAGGTCCAGACATCTTTGGGTGTCTCTCCATACTCCTGGTGTCAGTGAGATGATACATGGGCTTTGCTAGAGCTTTCTGTAAATCTGATTTCTAAAACAGGCCGTGCTCACTTTCTCCCTCCGTTGCCTTGCAGTCCTATACAACACACGTTCCCTGTGTTCTTCCTACACTACTCACCAAGAAGTTAATCTAATATTTTGAACTTAAGAGTTTGCCTTCCCTCCAAGCAGCCATGTATAGGTGATCCTGCGCTGTCAGGGGGCTGGACTAGGTGATCTTTTGAGGTCTCTTCCAGCCTCTAACATTCTCTGATTCTCGGACTATTCATAGCAGTTGTATATGTCTTGAAGTTAAAGTTGTCCTAAAGGTGGGATGATTTGTGTGCAGTTCTGTTGTTCTTGGTGGGCTGAGGTAGGTTTTGAGCCCACTTCTCATGGTCAGGGGAGTCTTTAAGTAATGAAAGTTTTTAGGAAGAGGGAAAAGCTCTGGCAAGTTTGTGGTTGTGCTGTGTTTCTTGGCTGCAGTTTAAAAAGGGATTGGCAGATTCTGTGTGCCTGCCTGGGTGATTGTGCAATGACTGAGGCTAAGTGTGAGTTCTCAGTTGTGGGAGTTTTGTCTCATGAAGGAATTATGCTAGGACAGCTCTGTCTAGAAGTCCATGTCTGATTTCAAGCGTTTCAAAAGGAAGCCGTGCTCATTGCAGAGGCTTTGATTTGTTATCTGGCTGCAGGGAATGGGAAGTGTAGCTTTAACTGGAGAGTGCTCTAAGAGATTTCAGTCTTGTGAATCCCCTCAGGTACTGGTGCAGTACAGAGTGTGCCTATGTGGAGCTGGAGCAGAAGTGATGCTCCTTGCTTAAAAACACCGAATTGTGTGGCTGATGGTTGAGCAGGGAACATGCCAAAACTTGGGAATAACGCAGTGTTTCTGCTGAAAATTTTCTGATAGAAAAACATCTTGAGAAGCAAAAAAGATGTATGCAAGTATGAAAAGGAAGGGGTTTGAAGACTGAAGTTGGTGTCCCGAGAGAAAAGCAGTCAGCCCTTGTCACATTGCAGTTGCTTAATATTCCAAGCACAGCTGTCACTGAGCGCTGCAGAATTGCTATGTTCAGGTTAACGTGCTCAACAAAACCCCTTTCTTCTGTGAAGAAGCCTCTTAAGTTTTATTCAAAGAGGAACTGAAAAGCAGGGGGAAATCCCTTCAAGCACAATTGGCAAGAGATGGGATTTCCCTGTGATGCTTTTTTGAACAAACTCAGATGTTAGGAAAGGAAACTTGTTAACTTGTTTTCAAAACAAGCCGTGCTTGTTCTGGTGTGTCCAGTGCTGCTTTGGAAAGCGCTTTAACCTTTGTACTACTCTGAGTAATCTAGCGAGCAGCTGAGAACCCCAGAAGCTGTTAGTTCTTATTCTTCACAATACTCTTTACTTATTAGAAGTGCTCGCTGTCTGTTTTCACTGGGTTTTACTGGTGGTGTGTCAGAGGAAAACACTTCTTGAGACTTGTGGCATGGGCCTGTGCCTGTCAGCAATTTCAGGCACAGCTGTGAGGTATGCCAGTAGGGAAGAGGAACAGAGAAAAGCTAATATTGGTGAGGGGATACCAAAAGACATGGCATTTTTTTTACCCATTGGCCATGTGAGGGACTCATTTATTTATCATTTAGGTAGATGGATACATTTTTTTAAAGCCTTAGGTGACAGGGCGTTTTTAAGGCATTTTAATGCCAAATGGATGCTTTTCAGTACAGAAGAAAATAGTGGGTTAGAAAAGAGATCTTAGGCATTGAGAATGGTTAAATTTCAGATTAAGCAAATTACCTTTATTGCATCCATTTCTGAGGATTAATTTTACAGCTTTTTATGAAAGCCAGCTGGTCTGACATGGGGAAGAGTAAGCCCTTGGCAGGATATGTTCACAAGCTGTGGTGTTTTGCCATCAGCAGGCCTAGCAGGCAAACTCCGGTGTTACACAGCTCACTGCAGATGACGTGGCATCTTCTGGCATTTCAGATCTGGGGCTGCAGAAGGTGCAAAGCTCCTGCTTTCTTTTGGACACTGTGACGGAACCCAGAGGTCACGTTTCTGGTCTGGGGGATGATTTCCAGTGGGATGGGAGCTGTCTCTTGTATCCTCCTCTAGGTGCTGTTACAAAAGGGTATGATTTGGTGGGAGCATTTGCAACAGGAAGAGAATGCCTTGCACCAGCTGCTTCACTTCTGTCCTAATTGCCTCTTTCTTGTTGCAGGGCGTGTTGGGCAAGCAGTAGCATTACGTGCCAAAGCCTTTGGCTTCAGTGTGATCTTCTATGACCCATACCTCTCAGATGGCATGGAGCGAGCTCTGGGACTGCAGCGGGTCAGCACCTTGCAGGACCTGCTGTTCCACAGTGACTGTGTTACCCTGCACTGCAACTTGAATGAACACAATCATCATCTTATTAATGACTTCACCATCAAGCAGGTAACGAGCTCTGTGGGCACCCTGCTGCTGCTGGCTGACATGCTCTAGGGTTTGCAGGTTCTCATGTGAGAGGAGTTCTTTCCCTCTTGCTGCTTCGAGATGAAGCAGCCTTATAACTTGAGTAGCAAATAGTTTGTGGCTTGCCTGTTCTTGCTTTTATTGGCTTTTTTCTTCAGTAACTTTGTGGAAATAATTTGCTCTTCTGAATGTTGCTGAGATTGAATGAAGCTGTGTCTCTGTAAAAGCACCTTTTCGCTGGCTCCTGCAGCCAATTCCTCACCGGTGTGTTTTCAGGTAGCAGTTCTGCTTGCAGTCTGGTTCCTCAGTTTGGGTTCTTTAGATGGGATTTCAGGATTGTGACTAAATGGCTCCCTCCTGTGCTCGCTGCTGACGCCTGCAGAGCTGTTCCTGGATGGATTGCATCTGCAGCATTGCATTACCTGGAAAAATAATGCTCTTTGGAGTTAGTACTAATCTCTCCCTAAAGTTTTAGGTAACATTAAAATAATTTCAGAATCTACATGATTCTAGAACTGGTGCATTGTAGACTAATTTGTTAGTAAGCTTCTCCACTAGGTCTGGCTTCTTACTGCAGCCTCAGGTGGGCAACAGCTGAGATACAAGAACTTTTGATAGTCTACAGGAAAGAAACTTTGGAATATTTTACTTGATTTTCCTGTTTTTAATATGTGTGATGTTTGTGTTAGTGACACTATCACTCCTTTGCAGTAAAATCATTTCTTGGCTTCTGATCAGTGATTTGTACCTACTGCTTTTGAACTTCAAGAGAACTGAAGTAATTGCTGAAAATGTTCTGCAGTCATGCAGGATCTGTTACACTATCTAACACAATTCTTGGCTTGAGAGTTCAGGCGTTTTGAAGATCCATCTTATGATAAAAACAGGGGTTTGGATTTAAAACTCTGAAGAAATGAAGATGTTTGAAGCCCAGATCTGTTAGAGAAGAGAGCTCTGTCACTCTGCCCTGAGAGCTCCCCTCTGTGTACTCAGGTACATCTCATGCTTATGACAGTTAGGTGGCTTTGCAAGCAGACATCCAGACCCAAAGGGCGGCTGTCGGAGGCTGAGCAGTGGTCACTGCTCATGCAGTGGGCTGTGAAACTTGGCCCAGTGTTTCACAGGAAGTTTTTGAATGAAAGTGGGATACATGCAGTGAGCTCTGGGGAGGGCTTTGTTCATTAATGAGAGAAACAAACAAATCATTAGAACTAAGTGATACCATCTGAAATGACAATCCATACTGGAAAGGATATAGTGAGCATTTATCTTGCCAGTTGTTACCCTTCCTGATTAAAGCAAGGATCAAGGTGTTAGAAGGTGGATGCTTTGGGTGAGAGTTTGGATGAAGCAGTCTGTATCATAACAGCTGATGTGAAAACCATGAAATTTAACACCTCTGTTTTATGCAAACTATGCAGTCATATCTTCTGAATATGTGTCAAAAAGAAGCAGAATAGCTTTTTCTTTTTTTTTCCAGGCTGACAGATATTAGTAAACCTAAAATGTGTAGTGTGACATGCCACTTCTGTCCAGTAGTGCATGCTCATGGAATAACCAGTTCCTACACCAAGTACATCTTGTTTCATTAGGTCTCATCCTGAATTTTGTTTTGAATCTGCAATGACATAACTTCAAAATGTCTTTTAAAAATTGGTGTCAGTCTTCTCCTTCATTAGCTTTTCCCCTTTAATTAGTCAGCATGCTGTCTAGCCGTGGTGTTTGGCCCTGTAGTCCCAGAGTTAGCTCTAAAAAGTGTCTCAGGCTTGTGCCTATTGAACGCATTTTAATCAAGTGCTCTGAAGAGAAGCTGAGGTCATCTTATTTTGACCAATCTGAGAAGCAGGCACTTCACTTTAAATGCAGTGTGTTTGTAAAGCAGCTCTGCAGGTTTGGTGCAGGGAGTTTAACAGCATCAGCAGTTCTAGCTGTGAAGCTCTTTCAAGTTTCCACCCATTGTTCAGCATCATCTCAAACTGCGTCCACCCTCACAGTTTATCATGAGTCACCTCAGTCACTCCCCCCGGGAGGCAGTTATGCAGCCACATTCTGTTTGCTTTGGACTTGTAGTGTTTGCTTTAGAGCTTGGAAAATAAGGTTCTTAACCTTGAACAGAGGATTTTTAGCAGGGTTTGCTTTGATGAAAATTGTCAAGCCCTTCAGAGGGCATGTGCACACTTAAAACTCAGTGCTAGATTGAAAGTCAAACCAGTTACTTGCAAGAACCCAGAAACAGTCAAGGTACATAAGCTCCTCAAGCCTACAGGGCATGTCTGCGCAGCAGATGTGGTTGTTACTTGAGTTGGTCTGTTCCTTTCAGCTGATGTCAGTAGTGGAGCTGCAGTGATAGCTCCCTTCTGGAATGTCATCTTGTTACTAGACCGGCTATATCGTTTCTTCACTGTTCTGGTTCCCAAGTTACGTAAAACTTAAAACTATCCCTTCATTCTGCTCCTCTAAGAGGACTTGGGTTTTCCTGTAGACACCAATAGATGATTCTCTTGTAAGCCCAAGGGTCTCTAGATGGAAAGGCAGGGCCATGTTAAACCCAGTGAGTTGGCCCAGAAAATATGGTTTGTTTTTTCTCAAAAGCTATCTGCAAGCATAGAGCTGTTAATTGATTAATATTGCCTATGAGCTCATTTAAAAATTCTTTAGCTGACTTTTATCTAAATCTCCTTGTTGATGAATTTGACATTTCCAGTCAATCTTTCAGCACAAGGATCCATTACAGGAGCTTTAGTTTGATGTGTAGGCTTCAACTCAGGGTTGAGTTAACTCAGGGGTCAAAATGTTGGGGGTTTCCTGTTCATATTGTGAGAGATGGAGCCAGTACAAAATGAGGTTTTCATCGCCACAGTTCCTTTGTATGCTCACCTTCAGAAATGCTTCTGAGTTAGAAGCTGTTTGAGGCACCTGGTAATAAATGAAGTGTTAGGGTGGCTGGCAGCAGGATAGAGTGATTGATTTTTTTTTTTTTCATTTTTTCTGTACCATCTCCTATTGAAACCACCACTTTGTTTTGATGCTGTGGTTGCATGGTGCTGGAAACCCATGTGGTTCTCCCCACACAGTGTCATCTGCAATGCTAATCTGCCCAGCGCACAGCACAGCTTCTCTCCTGGGCATGCGGTGTCCTCAGCCACATTCGTTTTCATGCCTTTTAATTGAATAAAATAGGAATTCTGTAGGCCTTTCTTTGGGAAGTCTCACGGGGAGGAGGAAGCTTGAAGTAACAAAAATAAATAAAACATAGATCCTACTGTGTTTTGACAACTAAAGGGAAGAGTGTTTGAAAATCCAAAAGCGTTGGTTTTTCTGCAGAATCAATGCAGGCTTTTTATTTGTGTGAAAGTCGCAAACCACAAAGTATGAATTTGTTTAAGGATGTGCTGGAGTTTGTCACATGCAATTTCACAGTGAAATCAAAAGGCATAAAATGATCTGTCGCTTTCCTATGCACAGTTGTATCTTTTGATCGTGTTCCTGCACAGTATCTGAAGCAGGGCTTCTGTTAAAAGACACTGCTTATGAGAAACAAAAGGTTCCTAAGTGCTGTGAAATAGCATTTTCTGCTGGAAGCATCGCGTTTGGTGGTGCTTTACAATGGCGAAGGATGACAACTGTTACAGGTTAACCAGCTGAAAAGCCTTTGTGTGTGATGGATGCTTCTTTTGAGTAAAAAAAAAAAAATGCCACAAAGATTTTATTTAATTTATTTTTATTTCATCATTCTTGTTTTTCAACTTTCCCTAGATGAGACAAGGGGCTTTCCTGGTCAACACAGCTCGAGGTGGGTTAGTAGACGAAAAAGCACTTGCACAGGCCCTGAAGGAAGGAAGGATACGAGGGGCAGCCTTAGATGTACATGAGTCAGAACCATTCAGGTGCTTTTCCTTTTCTTTTCTTTTTATTTTGTTCACTTTCTTATTTTTAAGTCTTAGTGCATGATACAATCAACAGCAACAAGTAAACTGAGTTTTGCCTCAGCTGAATGCTCCTTTAGTAAAGCAGCATGAATCCGTGCCTCACTTGACTAATGCAAATGTAGGTGGAGCGGGGGAATGTGGTCAGAAGGGAAAAGATGTTATAGCCAATCTATAAAACCCCCAACTGAAATCCACTGAGTTTATTTAGCAGAACTAGCAAGAACTTGCATTCAGGTCCTGGGCATGGCTTTGTGTCATGGCTCTGAGGGGAGTGCTCCTTTTGTCACCGCAGCTTTGGAGGCAGCTAACGTTGACTGAACAAACTCTCACAAGGCAAAGAGTTGAGATTTGGTGTCCAAAGTAATTACCTCCTGGCACCTTCCTGGAGAAAAAGACAGACTTCTGTCTGGGTTGCCTCTGCAGGAGAAGCAGAAATGCAGCAGGGCCAAAAAAAAGTGAAGATGATCAGAGAGCAGATTTGTTTTTGATTATCCCTTTATCAGGGCAGTAGTTACTCTGCAGTGATTAGCCTAGCACAAGCCTGGTGTTTAGAGTGACAGTGAGCAGCCCAGGCTAGGTGGAAATGAACCACTGCCCTGTGTGGCACCCCTAGTTGAATGAGCCTGTTTGAAATGCCTTTTTGTCCAGAGCCTGACTTCTGGAGCTAGGAGAGGAGGCTGCTGTGGCTAAGTGCTTGTGTGTCACAAAGCCATCCTCAGTCTGGATGGGGAGAAATGTTCATGGCAACTGGAACAATCTATATGAGTTTTTGAAGAGGAGCAGATCCAGGACTCCAGGGGCAGCCTGTAAAGACTGGAGAGAGGACAGTTTCTCACTGTCAGCTTGAGGAATGGAAATAGAAGCTTTTTAAAACTAGAATAGCATCCTTTTAGGTCCGGTTGTTATAGCTACTGCAACACAATGCCACGTCACAAATATGTAATGTTATTTGTGCCCACCCTGCATTCATTGACTTCTAAATGCAGTCACTGCAGTGCCGTGCAAAGCCAGAATCTAACAGCTAAAGGCATTTCCAGCTACGTCCATTTTCCCCAGTTTAGGTCTCAGCTCTGCCCTGGCAGGCCAGGGCAACCCCAGGTACTGCCTGGAGATGCAGTCTGCAGAGATTCAGTGGCAGGCCTGCAGCCTCCATTTCCCTTGGCTTCGTGCAGCTTGTCTGATGGCAGTGGGCAACTCTTTACTCAAGAGTTTTGCCAGATACTCTGACATTGACTGAACTACAGATGAAATCTATCACTTCATCAATTATGACCAACACTTACAGCACACTTTTGTCCTAAAATATTTGTTCTCCTGCTATTATAATTGATTGTAAGATGTTTAAAACTGGAAATAAATAGGAGCAAATTTCTTTCCCCTCTATCTGCAATAGCACTTTGATACAGATCTGTTGTTTTCTCCAAAAAGAAATCTGTAAATTTCCTTATTTCTGTGAAGTTTCTATGAAGGAAGAGGAAAGAAAGAAAGAAAAAATGATTAAAAATAATTGAGTTATTAAAAAAAAAAAGGAGGCTTGAGGCTGCTGATGGACACACATTTTATTTGGAAATAATTGCAAGATTTTTTTTTTCTTTAAATGATTAATTGTCCCATAGTTACTCTTGAGAGATCGGGGGTTTGTTAGTTAATGCAGTGGGAGTCAAACTGATGAAATGGAGCCAGGGAACAGCATCCTAAACTGATCCGGGGCTTGCTTCATGCATTTCTGCCCCACAGCTGGGGCAGCAGCAGCTGTAGTTACCAGTCAGTGCACTTGACAGAAACTAATGTTGCTGCTATGCTTAGGTTCTACCCTTTTAGCTTGTAAGAGGGTGATTGTGACTTACGTATGCCTTGAATAGTGTGTTAAATTAACTGATAGAATTAAAATCAAACTCAACAAGGAATAGAAATGCAGTTCTTGTGTTGCTGAAATTATTCTGTGTATGCACAAATCTATCTGGATTCCACCCCCTTCCCTCCCTCTCTTCTTTTCCCCCACCCAGTTGTTTTTTGTCATTTGATCTTGTTTTAAATCTTCATTTAGCTTTAGTCAGGGCCCTTTGAAGGATGCCCCAAACCTGATTTGTACCCCGCATGCAGCCTGGTACAGTGAACAAGCCTCCATCGAGATGCGGGAGGAAGCTGCGCGAGAGATCCGGAGGGCGATCACAGGTAGGCGACCAGCACCTTCCCTGCCTCGTGGCTTGGAACAGCCATTTTGAGCCTTCAGATTTGAAAAAAGCTTTAGGTTTAGTTTACCACTTATTTGGAACATAGAAATGAGTAAATAGCCACTCAGTCTGTTCTCAAAATCACCACAAGGAAGGCAGACGCTGCAGAAGCAGCACTTTGGCCATGGAACAGAAATGTGCCAAACCTGCTTTTTGTGGTGTTGCTGCTTATAAATATTTACCCATTTGATAGGTTTGACTGTAGCTCTTTCAGGTGCTTCTGATATCTTTCAGAGATTTTACAGGATGCTTCTTTATGCTTGTCAGGAGCAGTGCTGTGTCCTTTTCTCTTTGGCTCCTTTGTACTTTCCCTGTTTCATCCCAGTTGGTTTTAGGAGACTGTCTGGAATTTCAGTGTCTTTCAAGCTGCAGTGTTCAGAGATGGAGCATATAGAGCTTCATGCTGTTGTAGTGATGCTCATCTCTCAACAGCTCTGTCAGCACAAGGTTGTCAGTGTGCTGTTGGGAGGGCACTCTGGTTTAGATGCTCCTCTCTTTGAAGCGTTGCTAAAGCAGTCTGGCATTTTAAAGAGCAAAGTCATTTGTTACATAACTACCATGTAATTGTGAGCTGTGCACATAAGAGAAAACACTTCTGTCTTGAGCATGCACTGCTAATAAATAAAATGAGAAGAGGGAGCCATTTGGCATTGGTTTGAATCCCTTGTAGCTTAAAATAAAAGGAAGGATTTTCATACTGGAAAATGATTCATTAAACACTAATGTTCTCTCTTTAGTAGGACTTTGCTGTTTCCCCCTTGGCAATCTAGGCTGAATGCTCTGCAGACACAGGGGCCATCTGTGTCACCTTGAGAGCAGCTCAGTGACAGCACACTGCTCTGCTCCACAGAAAGCAGACAGTGTGCCTAGAGAGGCTGACAGCTGAGTGTCAACTCAGCCTCTGTGGAAAGAGGGATCTCCTCTGGATGGTGACTAAAGGCACCTCCTGAACTCCTACTCTGATGGTCTTTGCAGGACTCTCTCTATTGTAGAGGAAACCTGAAGAGTCTGACCATCCCATTGTTGGAGTCAGTCCTTGTGTGAGGAAAGGTTCTAACAGCGCAGTCCTTAAGTTGCTGTATCCTGTTGCCTGCTCCCGTAGCTTTAGGGAGACTGCACAAACCAGCATCCCACACCTACTGGGTGGGGGCTGATGATCAATGTGCAAATAAGCACGAAGAGGCTAAGGTCTGAAAGCTGAGGAAGTCAGCTGTATGGAGCTAGTTCTGTGATAAATGTGCAGTAGCCAGATATGTGCCTGGGAAGACAGACCTGTGTCTCCTTCAAGTGATCGTTCCCTCAGCCACCGAAATCCCTGATACGGATACTGGCAGCACCCAGTGTTTGCTCATGCTTTGTAGTGAGGCCAGCATTAGGGAGGTGGGAATGACACTGGCTTGCAGTGAAACAAATGTGGGGAAGATACAGGCAAGGGTGGATAATGTGGATATGTCAGATGTGAGGAGAGAAACACACTGGCAAGAGGTGTACGTGGGAAGAATGCAGGGTATGACCATCAGCTGACAAAGATGTTAAATGCTTCTGCTGTCACTAAAAATCTGATAGCATTCTGATGTAGAAAATAATAAGCAAAAATGAAATATTCTTAAATCTATTTTTCGAACGTCAAAACATTCAAAGTATTAAATAAGGAGGACCACTGAACCAGAAGCCTACATTGTTCAAGAACTGTTTTCGTTGCTGTTACCTGTGGAGGGAAAAGAAGGAAAATGAAGTTAAAGACAGAGTGGGAGGCTTTGTTCAGCAATCCTTTCCAACTCCTACCATTCTTCGATTCTAGGAGTGGCAGCCATGCTCTGAATTCAGATTTTAGCTTTTCAGGACAGTTGGTGGTGGTTTTGTTGAGACTCTGTGTACAAAGGACAAAGACAGAGATAGACAAATGATGCAGTGTGATTTAATCATTATTAGCCAAGTCCCAGACAGAAGAGGAGCAGTGATAATCAAACATAAGCTTATTGTGATTTTATGTACTGATATAAATATGTAAGTATTTGCAGTTATTTGTAACATGGATGCATTAGGAGCATAAGACATACCATTTTAATGGGTTCTTCTTTCCTCTCCCTCGCTTCACCCCAGGTCGTATTCCAGACAGTCTGAAAAACTGTGTTAACAAAGATCACTTGACTGCAGCTACACATTGGGCCAGCATGGATCCTGGAGTTGTTCATCCAGAGCTTAATGGTGCTGCATACAGGTAAGTGTGCAGGGAGTGCCTCCCCAGTTCAGGGCAGGAGTTTCAGAAGCAATAGCAGAGCTTCTCGTCAGTGGCATTGGGCCCAGCTGTTTTGTTTTCATGATTGTTGCATTCAAGAGGGTAATTTTGCTTTGCCAGTTAGCAGTCAGTGTATGAGTAGCCTTTCTTTACCTTTTTTTCGTGTGGTTAGTGGTACCTGAACAACAGAGTTTCCTGTATATCACAGTAAGACACTCTGGCCATCTCCAGGGAGGGCTATGGCAGTTGATTCCTTTTGCTGAAAGTAATGATGCAGCAAGAGGTTACTGAAGAAATTTCTATCATAAACCATTGTTATGTGGTTCTATAGCCTGCAGACAGAACAAGTTACTCAGCGGTGAAGGGAGTGGAATAGCCTGGGGCCATTATGAAAATGTTTCAAGTAGTGTTTTCTAAGTTATTTGTTTAATTTTTAAGCAAAAGCATTTGAGGGACTTGATCTATGTATTCTCAGCCAACTGTGAAAACAGCTTTTAATAATTGATAGAAAGGGGCATTTTTTTTTTTTACATCTGGTGTGTCCAGTCCGTAACTACTTTGTTTGAGAGTCTTTCTGTCCCTTTAGCCCTGGCAGCTCTTCCAGCAGCAGATTTTCCCTGGCAGCCAGCTTCACACAGTTTTTATTTATGAAGTGTCTGCAATTTTTTATCATCTGTGATGGAATTTACTCCTAAGTAGGATGGAAAGTGGCTGAGAAAGCTACAAAGTACTGCTTCCCCCAGTGCTTTGAGGGAGGTGACAGTGCAGTCCTTCCATTACTCTTTTAAAACTCTTTGTCCTAATCTTTCTACTGTCCCTCTTCATAAATCTCTCTTTTCTTTGTCCTCCTTCAGGAGGGCTGCCCCAATGCTTTCAATACATGCAGGACTTTTTTGTGTTACCCCATGTGAGAACCCAGCTGTGCAGTGCTGAGGACTGAGGCAAGGCTCTGTCCCAGTGACTACTAACAGCCTCCTCAGAGTGATGGGCAGATAATGGGGGGAGCATCACTACTCTCTGCCAGAATCTCCTTAGCAGTAGTCCTGTGTGCACCAAAGCAGAAGGGTAACTTTGGTTTGTCAGTGTGTTACGCTTGTTGTTGGCTGAAGTACCTGTGGTGCCTGCGGCAGCACTCGCTCTCCTTGCACAGCCTGTTGTGGATCCACGGAGCTCACCTTGGAGCACTTGGGGCAGTGCTTTTGTATTGGGGGCGGAGGACTCCAGCCCTGGTACAGCTTAGAAGCAGGATTGTGTGCCCAACTGAAATACAGTTGTTTGTTCTCATTTGTGGGGGTCCCAAGTCCAACAGAAGCAGGTCTCACAGCTAGAAATGGGTTTTAACTTGGGAATGTTTGGGGAGTTAATGATTTACAAGGTCAAGACCATATGTATTGAATTTAAACAGGATCAACTCAGAGCTGACTGCCCGGTTTAGACCTTTCAGTCTGTTTTTTGAACAAAGAAAATTAATCATAAATAAATCCTGTCTTCAGTTATTTTCAAATCAAAATGAAACTCATTTGAGGAATTTTGCAGGAGACCTCAAGAGTCATACAACAAATATTAAAAGCTTCTTTTTGGAGGGGTGATAAAGCAGTGTTTGAGTGTGGCTGAAGGCAGTTATTCTTTTGTGCAGTATAAAATATGCAGAACTTGAAGCTCAGGCTTTATGAAGAAATTGGTTTCAGTAGTAGAATTTGCTGATGCTTAATTCCCACCTGGATTAAGTACAGAATTTGAATTGATTATTCCAAACATTTTTTTTCTGCCTTTTCTTTCCAGTCCAAGATTATGTTCAACTAGCTGAGTTCTGGAGTCTTTCACAGGCAGTGTGATGTTTCAGATGTGCTAATAACTGTATCACAGTCATGTAATTGCATTAGAAGATAAGACCTGGGATAATTTATATGTTAAAAAATGCAAATAGGTCTTTGGGTGAACTAAAACCATCGAGGCTGTTTTATTCTGGGTACAACATTGACTTGTGTTTTGGTGTAGGACAGAACTATTAAACGATCAGATACTATGGTGTGCATAGAACTTTGAGCATTCAGCAGCAGAATATAATCTAGGTCTGAAAAATCATCCTCTTCTGTGGGAAACAAAACCATTTACTGTGTGAAATGGAAGATGCCTACCAACACTAAAGGTCACACGAACGAGGGTTGTTCCTTGAGTGAAGATTAAGGTATTGAATGGCACAGGAAGCGATGGTTTGGGTGTTCAGGCTTCTCAGTGCATGCTTGGGCAGAGCAGAGGACAACGGAAGAGTGGGTGGGTATATGATGGAGGGGAAGGGCAAAGGGCCAGTGTTCAGTGGCAAGGGCAAGACAGCTTGCAAATAATTGAGGAGTTTTTGTTAATGTGTGGCTGCTGGGTACACACAGCACTGGCAGACCTGTGTTCATGAGCTGCTTCTGAGCTCCAGGATGGAAACTGGAGATTTGCAAGGTTTTTGCTAGCCTGGTTACATCAGAGCCATCATGAAACCAAACTGAACCAGAGGGTGACTTGGAATTTGTGAAATATTTAGGCTTTGGTGTTCATCCAGGAGTAACAAATCTTTAAAGCCCCCTGCAGTGTTTTGTTTGATCTTTTTCCTGCAGTCTGCCCAAAGCACCTGTGCTGATTCTTCAGACAAGTGCTCTGGCTGGTGTGATACTGAAAGAGTTACTCAGGTGCAACAGGCTTGAATTTGTCATCTTGAGTATGTAGCTATGACTGCTGCCTTTTGAGGAGCTCTCAGGAGGCTTTGCAAAACTAAATATTTTTAACAACAATATTTTAGAACTTCCCGAAGGTCAACCTGAAGAAGAGTCACAGGGAGCAGGTAGCTGTTGTATGGGCTGAGCTTCAATTGCTTCTTGCTGAGAGTAGCAATGCTTCCAGATTGTTTCCTTGGCTGTGCTGTCACTCATGCTGTTAAAGCTGGAGAGCAATCCAACAAAGCTCATTTCTCATTTGGGTAGAGTACATCTTTTGCATGTAGTATCTCTACTGGAGCTTAACCAAGTGGCCTTGTTGCAGCTCTGAAGATAAAAGCAGCACCTCTGTAGCTGTAGGAAGTGGCAGGGTGGCTGTCTGGTCACCCTTGCCTTGGTCCTCACCTGTGTTCTGGTTTCTCAGCAGGTACCCCCCGGGCGTTGTAAGCGTGGCCTCCACTGGCATACCTGCGGCAGTAGAAGGAATAGTCCCCAACCCTATGTCTTTATCACACGGCCTCCCCGCTGTAGCCCACCCGCCCCACGCTCCTTCCCCTGGCCAAACTGTCAAACCAGAAGCTGATAGAGACCACCCCAGCGACCAATTGTAGCCTAGGAGAACAGCATTCCCAGCTCTGGAGACTCCAGCTTCTGCGCCTGGAAACAAACCAACAAAACTAAACCCTGGATTTTGAGTCAAGGCAAAACCATGAACTTACAGGAGGAGACGATTCTTGTTCTAGAAACTGGTCCAATTTACAGTGTGAGAGGAAAAGGTGGGAGACAAAAAAAAAAAAAAAAGAAGATTTGGAAACATTTTTTTCCTCCGTATCAATTGTAGTTTGTCCCTGTCCCGTGGACTGATCACTGTTTCTGTGTCCTATGGGTTCTTTGTTAAGCAAGAGAAGTTAGTAGTTAATTATATCATGAATGTACTTGTCTGTGTACAGTTTTTAGAACATTAAAAAAAGGGTTTGTTTGCTTAGCTGTCAACGAGGAAAAAAAGTAAGGGGAGGCATTCAACAAACCGATTTTGAGATTAAAAAAAAAAAAAAAAATCCTTTCTTTTCTATTTTAAAACCATGCCCCAGAACGAGGCAGTTGGCAGACTTCTCAGGACAATGAATTTTTCCCATTTTTCTTTCTACGCCACACAGTGCATTGTTTTTTCTACCTGCTTGTCTTATTTTTTAGAATAATTTAGTAAACAAAAATAAAATTAAAAAAAAAAAAAAGGCAAAACCAGTTTTGTTTTGTTTTGGTTTTTTTTTTTTCCCCCTAATTTTGGCATGAATTCCCTTATTTCAGAAAAAAAAAAAAAGACCTTGCAAAGAGATTTAGAGGAATTAAGAAAAAGGGTTTTGTATAAAGGAGCGTTGTGCTTTTTGTCACCAGTTAAAGTATATATTATTGGTGGTATGCAGAAAAGGCACTAGACTACTGAAAAGTAGCAGCATTTCATTGCCTACATTGATTCCTTCCTGGTAATGTGGTAGGCTAGCAATATTTTTTTTGTTTGTTTGTTTGTTTTTATTTTTCTCTTTTTTTTTGGGGGGGGGATTTAAAAAACATGTTTGTGACTGTAACCATTTGTATGAATTATTTTAAAGAAATAAAAATCCCGGACAAATACCCACGTGTAAAAAAATTTTTATTTCTAGTATAACTGTTTATTCATTTTTTTTTTAATTAGGTTTCTTTTTAGCTGTAATTTTTAAACAGATGCTGTCAAGTATTTTCATTTCTAGCTTTACTTTGCTCTCTGTTGTTTGTAATCCTGTCTTGGAAGCTTGAGAAATAAAGAGAACGAAGGTAATAATTCTTTCCATCCCATTTTTCCCTTTCCATTTCGTAAATGTTGATCCTTTTTACCTTTCTTTTTTTTTTTTTCTCCTGTGTTTCTAATGGAGTTTGAGATTTAAGATGGGTTTTGATTTGTACACCGGCATCGTCAGCTGCAAAATGGTAACAGCACTTGTGCCACCGCTGTGGGCACAGCAAAGGAGGTACCACAGCAATCCAGCAATGAGCATAATAAATGTCTTTGCCGAAGTCCAACACGAGAAGTCTCCATTGTTTTCTTTGCTTTTGTGGTGGTGAAAGCGTGTGGCAGGATGCGGTTGATTGTCTTGGCCCTGCTGGAGGAGTTTGTTTCTTCCAGCACAGCAGAAGTGTTGTCAAGTCAGGCTAGAGCTGGGCTGGCCTTCACCATGCCTCCTGGTAAGCTATCCTTCGTCCCAACGTGGTTCTGAAAAGAAGGACAAAATTTCAGCTGCTACAAGAACAAAATCCAGGATGGGCAGACGTGAACCTGGACAGAAACCTCTATGGTCCCCTGTCAGGTCCTGTGAACTGGTCACTGCGTGTGAGGTTAGTGAACTGCTCTTGTGAGATCCAAAAAGAGCTCCTGTCCTCCCTTCCCACAGGTCTGCAGAGCAGCCTCCATTTCTCTTAGCAAAATGTTGGGAGGCTGCAAATAAAGAAATACTGAAATACATGGGTCTGTGCCCAGGGAGCACTATGTATGGTGAAATTTTTGTCTCCATGGGAGAGTGAAGGGTTTTTCTGTGGAATGTTCAGAGTCAGGAATGTCATCTATTGTGATTGACTTGATGGCAAGAGCATTCCTCTTCTATCCATGGAAGCTGCAAGTTGCTCCAGCAGATACACTTGTAACAGCTATTGTGGCCAGAATCTTGGAAAACCCCAACAGCAGCCTGCTGCAGTGGAGGAGGATTTCATGCTTTATTGGTAATTTATGTTTTAAGATGCCTTGTTCATTTGTTTTTTGTTAGGCTGAAGATCACAGAACCACAGGATGTTAGGGATTGGAAGGGACCTCTAGAGATTGAGTCCAGCCCTCCTGCCAGAGCAGGATCACCTAGACCAGGTCACACAGGAACACATCCAGGTGGGTTTTGAATGTCTCCAGAGAAGGAGGCTCCACAAGCTCTCTGGGTGGCTTTCTCCAGGGCTCTGTTGCCCCTAGGTATTTTTTCCTTATGTTTACGTGAAATCTCTGCTCCAGCTTGCCACCATTGCCCCTTGTTGTTGAACATCACTGAGCAGAGCCTGACTCTGTCATAGAATCCTGATACTGCCCTTCACATCTTTATAAACATGAATGAGGGCACCTTTCAGTCTTCTCCATGCTGAAGAGCCTTTCATCTCCCTCAGCCTTCCCTCAGCAAGGAGGTGTTCTACTCTCTTCAGCATCTTTGTGGCTCTGTACTGACCCCTTTAAAGCAGTTCCTTCAGGTCCTTAGTTGAGGGGCCCAGAAGTGGACACAATACCAGATTTGGCCTCACCAGAGCAGAGTAGAGGGGCGGGAGAACCTCTCTTGATCTAGTTACCACGGCCCTTCTACTTGGTGCCAGGATGCCATTGGCTACAAGGGCAGGTTGCTGGCTCATGGTCACTCTTCTGTCCACCAGGACCCCCACGTCCCTTTCTCCTATGCTGCTCTCTTAACAGGTCAGTCCCCAACCTATACTGGTCTGTGGGAACCATGGTGGTGTTCTTTCTCAGATGCAAGGCTCTACTCTTGTCCTTGTTGAATTTCATTCCATTTTCCCCTGACCAACTCTCCAGCAAACCCAGATCTGGCTGAATAGCAGCACAGCCTGATCAGTCAGATACTCCCCTATGGTGTCATCAGCAAACCTGGTGACAGCACACTCTGCCCTCATCTGGGTCGTTGAATATATTCAGTAGTACTGGTCTCACTACCAGCCTCTGAGGGACTTCACTAGATAGAGGCCACCTAGACTCTGAACTGCCAGAACTCTATAACTTCTTTCCTTTGCCCAGTTCATGTCCATCTTGCTATCTGATCATCCTTTGTCTCAAGCCCCTGGTCTTGGCCTTCAGCCAGGCCTGTGTCAGGCCCTGGAGCAACACAGGGTGGCCATGCTGAGTGACAGAGCTGCAGCTGGGCTGGGGCAGTCGTTGCTGTAGCCGTATTTTGTCCTCTCTGCTGTCCTGTTGCTGTTTGCCTGCGGGATGCGGGCGCCGACGGGCACGGGGGATGACAGAAGGCGCAGCTGCCGCTAGGTGGCAAAGCAGCCGCTTGGAGCTTCCCGCCCAGCCGTGACCCCGCAGGCGCGCGCTGGGCTGCCCCTCAGGAGCTGCGGCTGCCCCTCAGGGGCTGTGACCGGTGGAGCTCTGCTGTGCTGCTCAGGTACCGGGCACGGAGAGCCTGCCCTGGCTTCAGACCAGGCTCAGTGGCTCAGTCTCAGCCTTCCCAGAGCAGCTCAGCAACAGAGTTTCCATTCTATCCCAGTCTGGAGAGGGGCAGATACGGCGGAACTGGGCAGGCAGTGGATACAGCTGTGTCCGTGCCTCACCTCTTCATCACAGGCCGGGGCTCAGTGCCTATCTTCTCTTACAGACGTCTCAAAGCACGGGGAGCTGCTCAGGACAGAGGTTTTGTAATGCTGTGTCTATAAACAATGCAGGACTGCTTGAAAACAGTTCTTGGTCCAAACATTTCACAGGCACAAGCATAGAAGCTGCTAAAAAAAAGGTGAGGGAGCAGAGCCTGAATGTTCTCTGAAGCTGGTGTCTTGACTGAGAGATTTTGTCCTCTGTGAGCTACATCCTTGTTCTTTTGCCTGCTGGACGTGTCTCAAGTTCTAGATTTCCATCATGATCTCCTATTTTGTTTTCTCAGTAGCTTTTGGGGCCCTCACAGGGAAGTTTCCAGTTTCCTTTCTATGGTGACAGCAGTTCTTTTGACTGGCTCCTTCTAAACATCTTTCAGGCATCCAAATCTGTCTTGCCCTTGGTGTCCTGCTCCCTGACAAACTGTCTGCAGCCATGTATGTAATCTGCTGATGGATGGTGCCTTTCTTGGGCCATGATACCTCTTCTTCAGAGGTGCTGGGATGTGAAACTTATCTACTGGCCACCTAGGTCTTGCTATGGCCTTCTGCAGCATCTTCTCTCTCCTTCGGTAAGAGCTTTGTTTGGAAAAGCAGAGAGTTTGTTTTGCCCCAGACCTGTGATCTGAAATACCATATTTAGGAATATGATGGGAATCTTATGCTGTAGACTGATAAGGAACATGGGCAGAATTAGATTTCCTCTGCTTCTCTGTGTGTCTGGCAAGATGGACTTAAAAGTCTGCATGTTAAAACAAGGCACAGCAAGAGGTCAGGTACAAGCAGCCAGTGCAGAGCGGATTTGTGACCGGTTGTTTATGCATGGAACACTGGTCTCCTGAAGGGAAGGCTAGAGAGAATGTGGGTCACTCAACCACCTGTGTTCATGTGACCACTCTGAAGCTCATGAAACATCAATGTCTGGATTTTGTTGACTTTTGAGTACTTGCCTTCAGAATCTTAGTCCCAGTATTCTGGTACCTGTACTCAAAATTTCACTTAGTTCTCGTGGCTTTAAGACACGCTGGCTGCTTTACTCACGTCATGGGTCTGGTGAAGGTGGGTTGCCCACAGCTGCTGTCTAGAGGCAGGAAGATAGGTGGAGGTCTGACAGGTCTTTCTGGGCACTACCCTGATCTCTGAACACAGAGCACAGGGTGCTCAGAGCTCAGTTTGGGCTGCCCAACATGTTTCCTTGTACACCTGCTCAGGACAAGACCAGTGCAGTCTGGCCCTGTTCCCACGTCCTGTAGCAGAGCTGCAGTGGCAGTGCCCAGGTCAGATGCTTCCCATAGACAATCTGACTGTGACTCATTGCATGATAAGAAAACCAAATATCACCAGGACTTTTTTTGGTGAGGAGTGAGTTTGCAGGCAGAAGACTTCCGGGATGCCCTTCTGTTTGCTGTGATGATGGGTCTGTTCCAACCCCTGACATGCAAACCCAGATAACCTGTGAATGGGACAATGATCTATTTCCCAAGAATGTTAAACATATAAGAATGGTACTGGGATTGCAACAGACTGGCAGTGTATGTTTGCCTTTGATGGGTATGAGAAACATAAAAAGCCATGTAACACAGCCTGGTGGTCCTAGCCCACAGCAAAGGTAATGCACTTGTTATTTATAAAGGGTTAATCAATGATTAACAGCCATTAGAATTAATGGCTAATTGATTGTTGTAGGCTTAGCTCACAGCTCTCTGCAGAGTTGCATTCATGCTGCAGTGTATTTATAGCAGTTATTAATCATGCACTAGTGTTGGGTATTTTTTTTTAATGTTCTCATTTTATTAAGTGTAACCAAATTTGCAATAGTATAGCAGCCAACTCGAGTTCTGACTCGCATCAACAGAAGGGAAGCTGTAAGCAAGCGGTTCACTTGGCCTTGCTTTGATGTGAGGAAGCCATCAGCTGCAGAAATTGAAGGCACTGTCACATTATGAGAGCAGTTTTTAAGTAAAACATGCCATTTATGGAAGAAGCACACTTAAAGATTTTTGTACTTACAAATATTTGTACTGCTAAGTGAGTTGCATTGAAGTATTTGTTGTTGCTGCTTTATTTCCCTGGAGGACTCTTCTGTAGTGGGAGCTTTGTTATGTTGATAAATGTGCCTGAAAGCTTTATAATGTACTGATGCATTGTAATGATAAATAGATCTGGTTAAGTAGTAAAGATCAAACACACAATTAACCAGGCTGCAATATACATCTTGCTGAGCAAGGGAAAACAATGGTGGGATCAGAAGAGATGAATGCAAATGGTTTTATTGAACTGAGCAAGAAATATTTTCTTATGCCTACAAAATGGGGAAATCTGGCCTGACACTGGCATGGGCAGACTTAGAAAGTGCTTAGACATAAAAGACCTCTAAGATGGTCAGCATTAGCACTCAAGCGACAGGGCTTCCGCTGACCACCCCGACTATCAGAGATATCACAAACCAGAGGTGTGGGATTGCTGAGACTGGAGCCTCTGCACAGCAAGCAGGGCTGACACAAACATTAACAAAACATGCTGCACTTGACAAAAAGATTGGACAATGGAAGTAGGCATTGCCAATATCATAGAATCGACCAGGTTGGAAGAGACCTCCAAGCTCATCCAGTCCAACCTCTCACCCAGCCCTGTCCAATCAACTAGACCATGACACTAAGTGCCTCATCCAGTCTTTTCTTGAACACTTCCAGGGATGGCGACTCCACCATCTCCCTGGGCAGCCCATTCCAATGGCAAATCTCTCTCTCTCTGAAGAACTTCCTCCTAAAATCCATCTCCAAAGTGTCCTTCGCTGGAGACTTTCCCAGCAGGGAGGCTGGTTTACGCTTGGTGAGGCCACAGAGGTTTCACACTTCTTACTGCTGTTAGTTCTTCCAAATACTAGGAGAAAATGTGATCCAGGAGAAGCATGCTGAAAGTCTGTGTTAGATGAGAGGCACAAAAATAAACCTCTAACATAAAGGCATCAAGAGGGATTTCCACTGGAAATCCAGAGCAGTGCCTATGCAAACTACTTGCAGATTATCCTTGTCCATTCCAGCTTCGGATCTCTGTGAAGGGTGTTGTAAAGTGAATTTCCTTTGCAGGGCACCCAAAGCCAAGGCAGCACAATAGGCGTCTCACAACTCGTACAGATGCTGTGGTCAAAGAACTCCTAGAGGAGTCAGAATTAGGCAGGATGTAACAGCCAGAAGAAATACTAATTTTCCTGGATTGACTTCCTGTAAACTCCTACCCTACGCAGTGCTTTGCCCACCTGGAATAGCATAAGCTGTTCAGATTCTTGCAGTATCTGGGTATTAGCAAGACTCAGGGGAGAGACCAAATCCTGCTTCGCTGTTGCCAACAGCCCAAACTCTTAAGCCTTCTATGCCCTGGCCAATTATCATGTAGAATCCTGCTGGTGCTGCCCAAGTTCTGCTGTACCACCCAAAGCCACCCAGGAGACAAGGAGCATTCACTCTTGGCATGGAGTGCTGCAAACATATTTCCCAAGGATGTAGAGCGTGGTGAGTTCCAGCCAGCAAAGCCCTGATTTGTCACTTGCTGTGTGCTGTTAACTACTCAAAGCTTTGCCTGGCTTCCAGGAGGCCAGGTTTATTTAATGAGAAGCAGGGAACTGTAAATGCTTCCAACTTGTGGAGCTTAAGAGGAAAAAGGAGTGGTTGGGCAAGGTGGTGTGCCCCCGTACACCTGGCTTCTCACAACCTGGACCACAAGTATTACTCCACACAAGGAGCTGTGTTGAAGTTCTCAGGAACATCCCTGCTAATACAGCTGTTTTCTGCTCTCTGAGAGCAAAGGTAAATTTAGATATCTGGGTGTCACTTAAATATCTGAATATCTTTATAGATTTTGGGCCTGGTCCTTCTGTGTTGCTGTAGTCCATGTCACTGGCTTTGCAGGACAGGCAGTAGACTGGAATTGACTGTGGCCAGAAGCATGGCCTGGCAGCCACAAGGTTTGGTTTAACTGTGCTGAGCTGGTCTGTAGTCCCACTATATCTGTATTTTTCCTTCACTGTAAAGCAAAGTGTCTGCTAATGCCAGGCTGGGAGCAGAACTGTCTGGAGGTGGCATGGCAGCCTGCTGGGGACAGCCCTGCTTGGGGAGGCAGGCGCTGGGGAAGCACAATGCCTCTCGGTTTGTGCCATCTCTTGGTCACAGAGTTTGCAGTCCATAGATGATTTTGGATGCTTGCCTGTTCCCAGAAGCTCTCTGTACTCGGAACAATTTCATCTCTGTACTAAGATAATAATTGTAATCAAATCTCATGCTCCGCTGCCTCGGCCAGTCCCCTCCTCAGAGCAGATGGGAAGGGAGCTTGAATGGGTGAGGATTTTCCCTTCCAGTGTGTAACTGGTCTGTTGTCTTTCTTCCTTTGGCTCCCCTCCATTGCTCTCGTGGCATCAAGGACAGGCTGCAGCTGGAAAGCTGTGGGTAGGGTTTGAAGTGAGGAGGAGTAACTTCTTTAGTCGTCTGCCTGCCTGCTGCTCCTTGGTCAGGCACCCAGAGCAAGGGGACACAGGTTGGGAGCAGGTGTGAGGGAAGCTGCTCTTTCGGCAGCATCTGTTGGCAGTGGGTGGAGAGAGGAGATTCTGCCCCTCTGCCCTGCTCTGCTGAGGCCCCACCTGCAGTGCCGGGCCAGCTGTGGAGTCTTCAGTGCAGGAGAGACAAGGACCGGTTGAAGCAGGGTCAGAGGAGGCCGAATCAATGCTGGGAGGGCTGGAAGCCCTCTGCTGTGAGGCCAGGCTGAGAGAGTTTGGGTTCTTCAGCCTGGAAAGAGAATGCTCCAGGGAGACCTTTGAGTGGCCTTTCAGTGCTTAAAGGGGCTGATCAAATAGATGAAGGCAGACATTTTAGTAGAGCTTGTGTGACAGGACAAGGGCTGATGGAACAAAGAGGAAGACTCAGACTGGAGAGAAGAAGGAAGTATTTACAGTGAGGGTGGTGAGACCCTGACCCAGGTTGCCTGGAGAGGTGGGAGATGTCTCATCCCTGGAAATGCTCAAAATCAGGTTCTTTGGGCCTCTGAGCAATCTGCTCTAGTTGAAGATGTCCCTTCTGTCTGGATGCAGGGTGGTTGGACTCTTAGTGTTCTCTTCACCTGATGAGAAGTCCCAGGAATTTGATGCTCTATTTTATTCTGGGCAATGCTGACAAAGTCTCCTTGGGGCAGTAGCTCATCTCTAGTATTTTTCTTCTATTTTGGGTCATCAGAACATAAAATAACATGTAAATGTTATGTGGAATAGTTGCTGAATGTTTCAGTTTTGACTGGCCTCATGCTGCACCTTCAGTAGTGACTGATTCGCTTTGTTTGTTTGCCACTCTGTTTTGTTTCAAGTGCCAGTGAGGCTGTTTATGGCTGCTGTCTGCACTGCACTGGCTACAAGAGGCTGTCACTGCATCCCACTGTAGCCATGGCTGGTGCTAATGAGGTGTTTGTTCTCTCAGTGATAATTACAGTGATTATTGTTAAAAGGCAAAAACAAGTGCTGTGCAAGCTCTCTTCCCACATTTGGGATCTTCAGGATAGATATCAGGCCTGCCATACTGATGGATGTGTTTGAAATCTGGATCCTTGCCTTGCTCATGTGGCTCCTGATTCACCACAGCAGCTCTGGGGAGCATTTAAGAAATACTGTGCTTACACCAGAGGAATAGGCAGCACCCTCCTCTATACCCTGTGACTCCAAAGCTTTGACTTGGCAGTGTCTTTGCAGACTTTGGAAGAGCTTCAGTGCTGAACTTTCCTTTTATAAACCTGGAGAATTTCCTGCCTGCCACCATGTGCAGCCATCCAGGGGAGCTCTTCACTCCTGGCTGTTTTCACATTGCCCTTGCAATCCCCAAGAGGTTATCTTGGGGGTAGACCTGATGCAGACACCTCCAGGAGCTGTTCCATAGAGGTCCATACAGTTCTAGTGTTGTCAGCTCTCCTAGTTTCATTTGCCAGGAAAAGCTTGTGGGATCTTGTGGTTATTCCAGCAAGAGGGAGAAAATGATGACACCGAGGAGGAATGCAGCTCTCAGCCCAGATGATGGGCACGCTCCCTTGCTGCTCTTCTGGCATGTGATCCCTACACGTGTTTGTGCTGGGCTGCCAGCCTCCTCTTTCTCTCCCAAACTGTCCCATCACCTCTATTCTTCTCCTCCTTTTCCTCAGACCCACAAGCTTCTACACAAATGTGCTCCCCAAATGTCCATGGCTCTGCTGTGGGAACATAGGGAGAGGACTAGGGCAGGTTTTGCTGGTGCCTTCAGGGAAGAGATCAGCTGGCTATTGCTCTTCTCCACACTGGCTCCCAGCAGCTATCAGCAGCAACAGTGGGGATGAACATTTGCCCCATTGCTCTCCAGCAGTTAGCCTGCAAAAGGCCTAGCACCATTTGCATGGTAATGGAAAGCATTCTCAGAAAGGTTTTGGAAGCAATCAGCTAAACTAATGGGATTTTATGTAAACCAATCTCTTTCTTTAGATCAGGGTGGGTTTTTTTCATTTGTTTGGTTGGTGTTTTTATTTTTTCCTGGAGAGGAGGGTAAGGGTTTTTTAATAAATGCAAATTGGTATTTCAATGAGAATGGAAATGAGAGAAAAAGTTCATTGCCAGGGTAAAATGCTGTGACTTTCTGCAGCAGCAGCTTCACGTGTGATTCTCCGCATGCTCCCCAACAGCCACACTGCATTGCTGAGGTGCTGAAGGCATGGCTCAGTGAGGAGAACAGAAGTTGTCTGGGGCTTTATAAGTTGTCCACAGTGGTCCCTAGTGTCTGGGGTGGCTCCTTCTGCACTGTAGAGCTGTGCTGTGTCCAGCACGAGCAGTTCCAGCTGGGCAGCAGCTGTGCAGCAGCAGCGACCTGGTTGGAGAGTGACCTCTGCTTACCTCCCTGCCATGCCAAGGTGAAGATTTGCCATATGTTCCACTACACTTTAATGCTGAAAGGTCATCTTCCAAGTGGTCTTGGAGAGAAGCTGCTCTGCTGTGGAAAAAGCATCTTAAGATAGTCCAGGAAAATCGAAAATGACTGCTCAAACTCTTTTCTGTGTGGACAGGTAATGTAAAACAAAGATGTTTAAATATCAGGGATGGTTCAGTGCCACTTGATTCCTGGCTGTGCCTTTAAAACGTCTGTGTAAATCTGTAGCTTTCACATCTGTAAGTTCACCTTTGGTTTCAAGTACTTCATGTGAAGATGTCTGCAAATGCATTTGAACACCTTCAGGCAAGGTGAAGGGACTCTCATTTCACTATTGTGCAAAGCCATATTATGCTCTTAGCTTAAATGCTTCCTGCAGATCTGGTCACACTCTCTTAAAAGCACCGAGTAGAACTGGAAGTGGTCTGAGGATTGGTAATGGTTATGGAAGAATGAGGGCCTTTGAAGGAGGTTCTCTCTGAGGTTAGGGCTTGCTCAGCTGAGTGTGATCATCTTGACTTGTTGCTGTTGTCAAACAACAAGAGCTAGTAGCAACCAGCGGTATAACTGAAAGAGTTTTTACACAGAATAGAAGAGAGGTCACTGATCTTTTGGGGACAGGCTGTTCCAAAAGCAAAGGTGAATTCAGGAAGCACTTTGAAAAATGATGGGGAGGTCAGTACATGGTGACAGCTGAAAGAACAAGGGGTCCAGATGCAACCTCCTGCTTGAGCTGTTGCTAAACTCCTGGTTTGCCAGAATCTTGGGGGTTTGGCCAAGAGTCACATCCTCTCCTTCTGCATGCAAGTCACAAGACACTGGGCTCTGGGTGGACCTTTGCTCTGACTAATGCTCAGGCTCTGATACTTGGAGTTTACCTGGCAGCAAGTTCCAATGATGTAAGTTACAATTCAAGTGCCAGCACTTGTCTGGGACGTGACATTTGTTTGGTCTGTCCTCGTCAGTGTAATTTTTTTTCTGTATATTGAGTTATACAGCCCAGCACTCTTCCTGCAGTAAAATGGTCACACCCTGCTAGCATTTTTGTGGCCTTCAGATCCTCTGTTTCCTTGATTCTTGCTCAAACATGGTCATGAGACTGAGCAGTGATAGCTGGGGTAGCAAGAAGTGATGTTTTGAAGTAGTAGAAGCAGGTAGTGATTCTTCTGTACACACAGGAGGGAACCCGGCAGAGTTTCAATTTCAGAATGTATTGACCTTTGAAGCCTTGTAAGATCGGGTCAGACTGGACAGCTCAGAATAGAAGGGCCCAACATCACCCAGCACTTGAGAAACTGTCATTGAAGACACTGGAAAGAAGTTAACCTTTGCACAAACACCACAAAGAATTCTTATCTGCAAAATTATGTGAGTCACAAGTTTGCTATAATCATGATGCAAAAGGCAGGGAAGGCCTCAGTTACAGTGTGACAGGTTTGATGTCATTTATCCTGGCCAGCAAACCTGATTTGATTAAAGTTCCCTGGCACTTGGCAGTCAGCAGACTTTGCCTCTGTGAGGAGCTGACTCAAGGCATGAATACAGTGCTTGGTGGTGTGTGTAATAGTGCCGGTGTGCGGTTTTAAGTGTTCTAAGGAAGATAAGAAAACTGATGATAAATGTTACACCTTGGCTGTTGAAGATGGGCTAAATGTAGTTCTGTGTGCCCCGTCATGGCTGAGCTAAGTCTGCAGCTGCCTGGGTTGGGTGTCCAGACCCAGCACAGA
This sequence comes from Tricholaema leucomelas, assembly GCA_013400475.1. Taxonomy (NCBI): domain Eukaryota; kingdom Metazoa; phylum Chordata; class Aves; order Piciformes; family Lybiidae; genus Tricholaema lacrymosa; species Tricholaema leucomelas. Next base: position 406,851 of record WAAF01010666.1, read on the forward strand.
ATCACAGAATTAACCAGGTTGGGAAAGACCTCTAGTATCATCAAGTTCAACCTATCTCTCTGCCCTGTTGTGTTGCCTTTTTGGTGTCCTGCAAGTAGAGCTTTGTCCAGGGCCATTGGTCAATGTCCCCTGCTGTTGTGTATGACCAAAAAGAAACACCTCACAGAACTATGTGGCTCACTTTTTGGCTCCCTGTAATTCCTAATAAACCTTTATTTTCTTGTTAACTAATTAGCATTTAATTTTTATTACTCAGTATAATTACTTTTTTTTGAACTCAGTTTACTTGGTCTGAGGAGAGAACAAACATTAAAGATCCAGCTGATTTCAGCTGCCTGATGCAAGCTATTGCATTTCCCTTTATAGGCTAATTTAGGACCAAAGGGGCCTCAGGAGGTCCCTAGTCCAGCCCAGTGCTCAGAACAGGGCTGGTTAGTAGATCAGAGCAGATTGCTGTGTGTGCTGTAGAAGATATTTTTATCCCAGGTGTTGTATTTGTTCATGGTGCAAACGTGGTCAGAGTGTTCCACAGACCTCCCCCTGCAGACATGCAAAGGTGGAGCAGGCTTCTGGCTCTCTCCACAGTGTCCCCATGGGCGAGGTCATGTGGCACTTTGTTTATGGATGGCTTTGGATATCAGTGCCTTCCTGTATTCATTACCATTATCAGCCTCCTGGGAAATGAGAAATGATGGGTGCCAGCCCCTCCTGGGGTGTTTGCTGTCTGAAGGAGGAAGTTTGTAACCCATTGCTATCGCTAACACGGTGCCTCTGTGAGCGTGTCCCCCCCCACCCCCAGCCGCCGTTTATCTCAGCCATTTAATATCTGTGTGGAGGGGGAGAGTGGCATATTCAGGATGAGCCATTAGCACCTGTCTGTTGGGGAGCACAGAGCATTTTATAATCTTCTGCGGGTGCTTTTTACTTTAAATGAAGGGAAATTAATGGCTGAGTTCTGCAGAGCAATAATGCCTGATGTGAAGCACAATTTGAAGGACACTGCTACATGAAAGCTGAAATTGCCTTTCTCTTTCAGCATGATATCTGTTTTCTTTTAATCACAGGAATGAAGGACTAGAGTTTCAGCCTTAACTGTTAATTTCCTGTCCAAACCAGATCCTGCTGCGTCGCTTCTAACAAACACATCTAGAGAACAGGACTGCAACCTGGGGTTGCCCTCTGCGCCTCACCAAGGGGGTTTTAATGTACTGAGATATTAAATACGTTTATTTAGTTGCTAATTAATAGTTATTATAGTTATGATTAAATAATAACTTTTATTAATTATTTGACAGTTTTAACAGTTGATTATTATTTTTTATTGAACAGTGTTAATGTTCCATCAGGACCCACCTTGAGATTACTTGGAAAAGGGGATTTATAGTCCCATGGTCTAGTTAATTGGATAGGGCTGGATGCTAGGTTGGACTGGATGATCTTGGAGGTCTCTTCCAAACCGGTCAATTCTATGATTCTATGATATAGTAGCCAGAGGCTGCCTGGGCTAGCCCAGCACTCTGCTGTTGGACAGCATACAAGTCAATGGTAAAGCAGGACAGAAAAATGTAGGGCAGATTGTTAAATATTATAAAAACAACAAAAAAAAACCCAGACTCAAGACGATACCTCTTTTCTTCTTCTCATCAGGATTTTTGCTAGTTGTGCTCAGTAGATCATACAATCACATGGTTGAAAGGGACCCCAAGGATCATCTGGTCCAACCTTTCTGGGTGATAGTGTAGCTGAAATGAGGTGACCCAGCACCACCCTGTCAAGGTGAGTCTTAAAAATGACCAATATTATAGAAAATCACAGAATTTATCTTGAGGCAGTACGTTGGCCTGACTCAACTGTATTTACTCTTACCAACCATGAGGAAATAGGGGGGGGTAATATATATATTTTTAAGATGAGCTAAATAAGTGGCTTGATGTTATTTTTATTTTTTTTTTCTTTTTAAGCTTACAATTCTGGACAAAAAAGAACAATGATCTTATAGGAATCCAAAACTGTGATGCTGAGCCTCTTGAATTATTCATAAGATCTTATTCAATGCACTGTGATTATTCTTGATGCTTCAAACTCCTGGATAGCTTTTGATGCCTGTATTATTTCTATGTAAATTCCAGCCATTAGTTGGTTTTATCAATAAGGTTCAGATTGAATCATGCCTTCCCTGCAAATTGCTGCAGGCGTGACAAATGGAAGAGAAGATTTAAACCATCAAACCACAGACTGCTAGATGTGAGTTTAGGAAAAAGGATTAAAAATATATATTATTTCAAGATTTGGAAGGTGGTGTCTGAAAATTTTCACATGAGTAAGGACATGTAGCAGATTGATAGATGTAGAAGAGTGAGTTAAACTATAGGCATGGAAGGCTTAGTAGGCAGCAAGTTCTCCATGGCACAGCAATGTGCCTTTGTGGCTAAGAGGGCCAAAAGCATCCTGGGGTGCATCAAGAAAAGTGTGTCCAGCAACTCTAGACAGGTCCTCCTCCTGCTCTGCCCTGCTCTGGTGTGACCACACCTGGAATACTGTGTCTGGGTTTGAGCTCCCCAGTTCAAGAGACAGGCATCTGCTGGAAGGAGTCCAACAGAGAGCCACGAGGGTGATTGCAGGACTTGAACATGTCTCCCCTGAAGAGAGACTGAGAGACCTGGGGCTGCTTAGTCTGGAGAAGATAAGGCTGAGAGGGGATCTCATCAATGTCTATAAATATCTGAGCGGTGGGTGTCAAGATGAAGGTGCCAGAATGTTTTGGGTGGTGCCAAGTGATAGGGCAAGGAACAGTGGGTACAAGCTAGAACACAGGAGATTCCACCTCAACATAAGCTTCTTTGCTGTGAGGGTGCTGGGGTCCTGGAGCAGGCTGCCCAGAGAGGTTGTGGATTCTCCTCTGCAGACATTCAAAAACCATTTGGATGTATGATGTATTCCTGTGTGACCTGCCCTAGGTGATCCTGCTTCAGCAGGGAGGTTGGACTTGGTCAACTCTGGAGGCCCCTTCCAACCCCTGACATTCTGTGATTGCTAGTCCTGCCATGGACTCGGGACTTTGCATAGATGAGAAAATGTTTGACTCTTGACTGTATACAATTAAACCACAAAAATTGTTTTCAAAGAACATTAAATATGACATCTAAACTTATAAAAGCAGGAAAAACAGGACAGGGTGGGAATTGTGTCTCTGATTCACCCCAGTGTGCCATTGGGCTGTCTCTTGCAGAACTGGCACGTGTCACTGATTAAAGCCTGCCCAGATTAGAGCCCACTAGGGACAATGTGGCACTCTGAACACAGTTCTCATGCCCTCCTGCATGAGACTCTGCCTTTAATATAATTTTATTTCATTACTGTAACATTAATTTGTTTTAGAGTATTTTTTAAAATTATTTTAAATTATTAATCTCTCTTTTCTCATCAAAGGAAGGGAAAAGATACGATCAGCTTTAATGGGTGAAAAGTTTTCTGAGCAGAGGGCAGTTGATGCAGTGACCAACCCAAGACTGCAGGCACAGAGAGCTGTACCTATGAACCTGATCAGTCAGTTTGCTCCCCTAAAGCAGTGATGAAACTAGTTTAATTACTAGTGAAAACTTACATCTGCCCTGGCCTGGTAAATCATAGAACTGTTGAGGTTGGAAGCCACATTTGAGATCATCAAGTCCAACTGCTAAGTATGAGAGATGCTGTTACGTGGAGCAAAGGAAACCAAATTTCTCCCAGTCAACTAGTGACAGGATAAGAGGGCATAGTCTGAAGTTGGGCCAGAGGAGATTTAAGTTGGATATTAGGAAGCACTTCCTCATGGAAAGGCTGATTAGGCACTGGAGTGGACTGTCCAGGCAGGTGGTGGAGTCACCATCCCTGGAGATGTTTAAGAAAAGATTGGATGTGGCACTCGGTGGCATGGTTGAGTTGATGATGTGGTGTTAGGTTATAAGCTGGACTTCATCTCACAGGTCTTTTCCAGCCTCAGTTATTCTGTGATTCTGGTACTAATGACTGAGATGTGTTACAGCAAGTAGTAGAAAATACTAAATGAAGACTGGAGCAGCAGAGGCCAACATGGTTTATGCTGATTTTCAGAGATTAACTGAGTCCTGCAGGCAAAGGCTCCGGTTTGGGGAAGACAATGCATGAACTTTCTCAGGGGAATTTAGGCTTTAGTCTCAGCTGAGTATTCATTCAGAGACGACTGAGTAAATATTTAGTCTCAGCTGAGTATTCATTCAGAGACGACTGAGTAAAGAGAGTCACCATCTCCTCTGGCCGGACTTCATTCAGTAGATGACCAATTGGTGTGTAGGTGCTGGGATGGAGTCAGTGGATTCAGTGCTACACATTGCTGGGAAGAAGGCAGAGGAATTTAGCCCAGTTCTTCCCTTGTTACCCTCCCGTGGAGAGGGCAGGTAGCTGTTCCTGGAAGGCCTCAGGTTTGGTGTCTTCCTAACAATTTGCCTTTCCTTCCCACCCGCTTCCTGGGAAATGTGCTCAGGCCCAACGCTGACACTGGACCACACAGCAGATGGGGCACGAGCAGCAAACTCTCGGATTACATCCTCCTGCTGTGCGCTGCCGGGACTCGTCTCACCCCGTGCACTTTCCTCTCTGCTCGCTGCTGCCTGGAAACAGCCTTCTGCGTTTCTTTGGTCCAGTGGGGATGATTCTTGGCCACAGAGTGGAGTCTTGCAATCTAGTCCACAGGCCAGCAAGCCCTGGCCAACTTCCAAGCACAGGATCTTTCAGATGTGGAGATTTTCCACTGAGGGCATTCTGCTGCCTCTTCAAATGTTGAGAGAGATGCATTTTGGGAGTGGCTTTTGCTGATTGTCACCCCGAGAAGAGACAAAACCCCCATGTGCTTTCCTACAGCCCTGCAGAAGGCTGAGGACTGAGCTCAGCCCCTGGAGCCCTGCCCAGAAATCACTGGCCATTGGTGTGCCCTCGGTGTTTTGGGGCTCATCTGTCCAGCCAGAAGGGCAGCTGTTGCTGTGTGTCCACAGGCCAGAGACCAAAATGTTTAACACACAAGTTTAAAAAAAAAAAAAAAAAAAAGTCTTTCTCCTAATGTGCTTTTAGGCACGTTGAAGAGAAGGGCTAACATGGGTGTAAGCTGCAGCACAGGAGGTTCCATCTCCACACAAGGGGAAACTTCTTTACTGTAAAGGTGGCAGAACACTGGAACAGGCTCCCCAGAGAGGTCGTGGAGTCTCCTTCTCTGGAGACTTTCAAGGCCCATTTGGATGCATTCCTCTGTGACCTGAGCTAGACTGTATGTTCCTTCTCTGGCAGGGTGGTTGGATTTAGTGATCTCTGTGGGTCCCTTCCAACCCCTGACATCCTGTGATTCTTTCTGTCTTGATTTTTTCTTTATTTTCCAGGCTACAGAAACAGCCCATCCTTATTTTCTCTGTTTTCTCCACAGTCACAAGCCTTGTGTTCTGAAGGGAAGGCCCTAGACTAGGATTCTTCTCATGCCATGGTGAGGGCACCCAAGGAACATCTCCAGGTGTGTGCAGTGTGTCATTGGAGTGTGCTACATGCTGCAGGCAGCTCTGCTGGCAGACACCACCTCCACAGGCACCAGCTGCTGCACACCATGCCCAGTCCTTCACAGCCTCCAAAAGGCATGTCCCTTCCTCATCAGCCTGAAAGGAGTCTTGGTTCTGTCCTGGCAGTATCAGGAGGTGAGACAATTAATTACACTGAAGAGAAAAGGGTCAGTCCCACAGGCAGAAGGGGAAATGCAGAACAGCCAGACAAAGGTTGTACACCTGGACTTTGTCTTTCTAGGAATGACACCTCAATGAGGAGGTGCCCGGCTGTCAAACAGATCTCAGGCCCCACTCATGTGAAGATCATGTACCTTTCTTGCTTTCTGTCCATGGAGAAGTGGCAGCAGGTCCAAGAAGTAAAGGCTGGTATGGAGTAAGTTGTGCAGAAAAGGAGGTGGGCAAACTGCTGGTTTCTATGATGGGAGGTTTTGCTAGGTTATTTTAAGCAATGGGGGATGCCATTCCAAACCCACAGTTCTTCAAATATCTACTTCTGGGTGGTGGATAAATGCTTGTAAGTCAGAGGCTTCTTTGGCCTAATTACCATGTTTCCTGAGGTGACTCCTTTTGAGGTTACGTGGCCCATGAGGGGAAGCTGTATCTTTAAGTGCTTAAAATCTTACATGCCCACACATGATTTGCACCTCAAAAGAGATCCAGGTGAGCTTCCCTCCTGTGCTGGGGCACAGAGAAGTGCTTTATTGCGTGAAAGAGTCCTAAGAAGTTTGGGGTTAAAAATATATGCTATGTCCACAAAAGATGCTGAAAACTGTTGATGCAAACAGGTACTGAGAGAATGTCGAAACCTGGTGCTACTGCTTGAGGAGAAATGCCAGACTCTCTGTATTGCCTGCACTATCGAGCTTATTGCTGTGAGTGTTGAGTGTGATCAGAAGAGAAGAGCTTTATGATTGAGAGAGCATGATTTACTGAATCTCAGAGCAGAATATCTCTCTTTATTTTGTTTGGAAACAATCTGCAAGGCCCTCCAAAGCTATGGGCTGCTTGCATGCTACATAAGTGCATACTGGTAGATTCTTTTTTCTCTTAAAAGCTTCCTCTCCTGATTACTGTTTCTTCCTACATGAGAGCTGAAAGGCTGTATTTTGCTCCTCTGCATATTCAACTTTGCTATCATTAAATACTGGGAACTCTCATACTTACTGAATGACTTCTAATAAGGTTTTTTTTTTAATTGCCTTGGGACTTCTGTACCAGAAGGGGAAGGTAAGAGGGGTCATGATAAAAGCAGTGGGTTTCAAGATGACAAATATGAATAAACTCAAGTTTGGTAAATAGCAACATGTCCTAAGAGGTAAAGTGAATGGGAGATAAAGTTGTCTGCTCTTCAGAGTAAGCTAAAGACAGAATTTGGCCTGCAAATGTGAGAACAGGGAATTCAGTAGGTGCCAAGCTGAATAGATGATGAAGGGGTTTTCTGTAAGTTTAACACCAGATAGAAACAAGAAAAAAAAAGATCAACAAAGAGGAGGTCAGATTTCTAAGAATAAATCTGAAAGAACAGCACCAGCATTCAGGGGATAAAAACAGAAAGGCTGAGGCACAAAATGAGACCTCAAAGATAACCAGAAATAATTCTGTAAGACCCATTAACAGAATGAGGAAGATCAAAGGGGAAATTGGTCTGTTACTCAATGGAGAATGAAAGCTGTCTGCAGATAATGGCAATAAACTTGTAGAAGGAGAAAAATAGTTTTTTTTCCCAGAGCAACTTGGGAATTATAGTCCAGTTGGATCAACACCAATTCTAGAGGGGGAAAAAAACCAATTCAACCATAACAAATTGTCTGCAAAGTTTACATAAATAATTGGGAGATGAATAGCAGTCAGTATAGGTTTGATGAAAATAAGTTGTGTTCAAGCATTTTAATTTCCTTCACTTCAAAACCCCCTTTGTGGATTGAAGTGGGTTGGGGAGGAACAGATGTCACATAGCTTAGTTGAAAAACGTTACCGTTTGCTTGGTAGCTTTGCAGCAGCCAGAAGGCTGAGAGGGACTGTGAGATGCTGGAGGAAAGGGCTACACTCATGAGGCACTTAGCCAGAAATGCTTGGCTGAGGAAGTAGGCTGGGCAGCAGCTGGCTAGAAAGCTCCAGAAAAGTGTCCGTGATTATAACAGATCAAAAATGAGCTGCAAGAAGGCAGTGGGATGCTGCTGTGAGAAGCACAAACATCCCACTCTGGGTTCAGACAGGAGTGCTCTCTATTCTGCCTGGTATGGGAACATGGTGGCCAGACTGATCAATGCATTTCTCAGTGTTGTGGATGGATGGGACAAAGTGCAGTGTTCCCTTCTGATAAAGGTTGTGGAGAGGGTTGCCTTTATTTTTTCAATGTCTGTTCCATGAGTAAAAAATGAATGACCTAGGGTTATGTAGTGGTGGAAAAGAAGAGGAAGTGAGCCCTGACAGCAGCCTTCAGGTCCATGTAAGACACTTTCCAACAGGAGAAGATTTCTGTGTTGATGATGGTTAGGACAGACAGTGGTGTGCTCACATTAACATTGAGAGAATTTAAACTGAGCATCAGGAAGGGCAATAATCTGGAATAGGTTGTGAAGTTCCTGTGATTGTGGGGTCGTTGAGAGCCGATTGCACAAACATCTGCCAGGAGTGATATCCCCTGGTACCACCTTCATGTAAAGATACCTCTGATTCTTGCCAGGGCTGTTGTTTGATGACTCTGTGCACATCTAGAGATGTAAGTGACTTACTGGGAGAAATTCTCCTGGCTGTGTCATTATCTCCTTTCTGAGAGCACTGCTTTGCATAATTCAACTCGTTTATTGCTATTCACTTATGTGTAATTAAATACCTGAGGTGAGCAGAGAGAGGGCAGTTGTCAGGCACTATTATGGGGAAGCTTGGCTCCAGCCGATCAAAAATGCCATCGTTTGGATGGCATACATCTTGTTAAAGCAACATGATGCTGTTTGTCACTCTCTCTTACTTGCTCTTTCCTTCTTTAAATATGTTGTCTTTATCTGAGAGAGCCTGGGGAGCTGTAAGTCTGAAGAAATTCTCCATATGCTGGTGATTTTCAGGGAACTCTGCCATACATAATTCCTGATAGGAATGTTTGAGTAAAGAATTAATTTACTTTGGGTCTTTGATTATTATGTCTTTCAGTAAGAGTATTGGCATCAGGCTGAGAGTTAAACAAGGCATTGGTTTCCCTTTTCCCTCTGATCTCCACTTTCACAACAGGACTGTTGGAGTCAGGAAGAGCTGCAGATGGGCTGTAGAGCTGTCACAAACCCCAGTGTTGTGTAGCTGGAGTAAGCTGTTTATTCCAGGAGCTTCTAATGAGTAGTGGGACCACATTTCATGTAACTCCTGTTAACATGGCAACATATGAGCAAGCATCCATCTAGAAGCAGAGTGGCTTTAATAACACATGAGTAAATTACCTCCTGCATTTCTCTCTGTGAAACAGTAGACTTGTCTTAGGAGAGATAATCAGGCAAGAGCCCTGAGAACAGCTTAAAAGTGTCACAAAGAGAGGAATGAATTAATCAAAGATTCAGATTCGTGGATTTTCAGTTAAAGATCATCAAATTACAAAAGTCACAACCCTGGCCATTGACTTCACACAACGAATCCTTTTTGCTTAACTTCTGTTTGATTTCTGACCAGCATCTGCCTTCACTAGGACATGAGGGAAGCAGTTTACAACCACTGGGAACCTTGTCCCAGCTGTTTGAAGACACATCTTTATAATTATGATAATTATCATGATTTGCCTAGTCTTTCTCTCTGTGTAGTGAATCCTGCTAGGTGCAGTGAACAGCTCTGGCTTTTCTCCTGTGCCTGTGCACAGGTCGCTCTTCTGCTGAAGTGAGGCAGGGTGCTACAGCAAACTGCAGGTCAGGATCTGTGTGCTTGCTTTGGGGAAAAAGCTGAAAGGAAGGCAATGGGGCATCATGTGAGGACACAACCTGGCAAGCAGGGATGTGTTCACAGGCACAGTGCCTTCCTGCACAGCACTGGTAGGAGTTTGACGCAGGAACGGGAAAGCTCTCTAGATAGAATCATATCCATGTAAAGTCATAGAATGATCTGGGTTGGAAGGGACCTCCAAAGGTCATCTAGTTCAGCCACCTCTGCAGTCATCAGGGAGATCTTCAACTAGATCAGGTCAAGCCTAACCTTTAATATCTCTAAGGATAGGGCCTCAACTACCTCCCTGGGCAACCTGTTTCAGTATCCCGCTACCCTCATGGTAAAGAATAGTAGAGCCGTGCTGTGTTCTGGGCCTTCAAGGAATGAAAAGTCCAGTGCTTGTAAGTGGTTTAACATTCCTACTCTGATTTACCTTCAGTAAATGTTTCTTTTTCTTTTTGGTTTTTAAAGCAAATGGCTATAAAAAGGCTCTGTTAAATTCTCTATTCATCTTTTGCTTAGTATTTGGGATACTGCAGAATATATAATTAATGTATATAAATATATAAATATTCTGTGGGCTTCTTTTATGGGGAGCTCCACAGCCTCTTGAGTAGGAATTTAGTGTCATGTCTCAGTCTGTCAGACTTGATTTAGCTTTGAACATTCAGGCCAGCAACTGAAATACAACCACATGTAGATGAACCGTGGATAGTAGCCACATATGAAGTTTAAACTCATGAAGCAAAGCTTATTCAAAGTCAAGGGATGCCAGTTTTGGCCGTAATTTGGCAAGCAATATGGCTAACTATATTCTGCAAGTATTATAGCACCCTTAAACACAAACCAGCCCATGGGTTGAACTCAAAGGCAGCCTGGATTTTGTAAGCAGTAAATGAATATAGATCAGAGTGAGCTCTTAGCTGTGTTACAAAATGTTTAGATAAAATTTTAAAGAAGCTGCCACATTTGGCTATTTGTTAAAGGTCTAAACCCACATGATCTGTGCTCATCCAGCTGGAGATTGCAATGGTAATGAGTTAACTGCCTGAGCACAGTCTCTATAGAGTCACTTGGATAATTTGAAGCAGTGTCATTTCAAAGTAAGGATAAATACAGCTTTGTATAAAATGAGTTCTTGCTGCAGCAATAATTGCTGTGCTCTCTGTAAGATGGTCTTCAATCACCCCATCAGACTTATTCCCAAAGCAGTAAGTGATGTGGGTTTCCATAAAGGGGCAGTGCATCTACGGGCAGATTCACTATTTTTGTGGGAGCATTGGCACATAGAATCAATTTACTTTAGCAGTCAGAGGCTCTTTTTTATGGCAGAGAGAGCAGTTAGTGGAAAATGTACACAATTTATATTGCACTTCCATGTTTAGGGCACCAGCAAAGCACATTTCCTAACACGGCTAAGGTAATCTGTGGTTATTTTTACGTCAGTGCTCGTGATAACACTTCACAAGAAATTATTTCTTCTTGTTGAAATCAATTCTTTACTACTGTGGCACCTATTCCTTGTGCTCATAACAGGACTGTTTTCTTAAGTCTCAGGGTTCAGATAAGCAAATCCAGATTTACCAAGGATGAATCTGACCACTCCCTATGCTCTGTGTCTTGAGCTTATTGCCAAAGGTGAATACAAAGTACCTTACAGATAACTGATCTGTTTGTGGGTGAGCAAGGAAAATATAAATATTTAACTTTTAAAATAATATATAAATAAATTAATAATTTCCATGTAGCATTATGATGAAAATCTGTGGATTAAGAAGGAAAATCTGCTTGGTCATCAGCTGACATTTAAATCTAGTTAGGTAAATTGGATTACCCAATTAATACATGAAGGAGAGCTCCTAAGTTTCGAAAGTCTTGGATGGTGAAATCTTGTGTAAAGGGAATTTTGGTACTATGAGATTTGACAGGTCAGATGAAAGTAAATACATCCCACAACAGAGGAAAAAACTCAAAGATCTTCATTGGTGGGGGATATTTTCACTTTATTATAAAGATAAAAGTAGTTGCACTCTGTGGATGAGATCTGTCACTGAAATATACAGGGTAAGATCAGATCCAGTGCCAATTTGTAGTTTCATCAGTGTTTTTTTTCAGTTAGGTGAATCTCTCTTCTGATATAACCCTGGTCAGCTGGGGACCAAGAAGTGTTCTCTTTCATATTGCTTTAATAATAATGAGCAAAAGTAAAGAAGGAAATCTCTTGCTTACAAGAACTGGGGCTAGAAGAATCAAGGTAAATATGTTGAAATACCATGTGAAGTTGATGAAGTAAAAATTCAGATGGTGACTAATGCTCTTCTAGGCTGGAGCCTCTCCAAAAGTCTTGAAATCAAAGCTCATCGCCAGTCAGTGAGTGTTATGGCAAAATACAACTAGTAAGTGAACAAGACAACCAGTGCATTTCATGTGACAGCACCACTTGGGGCATCTATATCTGTCTTAGAGAGTCCAGTCAGGACTGGATCAAGCATTTAAATCATAGGCAAAACACTTCCGTAACCTGCTAGAATAACCCTTCTGTCTCCAGTTAAAACTCACCCTTCAGTATGCTTAAAGTGAATGAAGCAAACCCACTTTCTGTCAAAAGGAACCATGATGCAAATGGTTTTATCTGCATGTAACCAAGGCAAGAAAACATTAACCAGCTGGTCCCCATTCAGAGGCATCTGCAACCATCTGGAGGGAGCCCCCCAGACTGCAGGGCAGCAGCTCAGTGTGGGACCGAGCATGACTCGGTTTGTGCCTGCCAGAATCAACACTCAGTGACTGGAACATGCTCAGAACCTCCTTTTAACAATTCTCCAAGTACCCTTATTTTTGAATGTAGCCTTATTTCCATGAGCCAAATGGGACATGCATGGTTCTGGCTGGCAAATGCTGGTGTTGGGTGGTCCCATGATGTTGGTGGTCTTGGCACATGGATTTTCTATTCTGGGAAGAAGTGATCTTGGGATCCCTTCTGCATGATGGCTGTTCTCATTGAGATTGGGTGATTAGTGATGTTGTGGGGTCAGTAACCAGAGAATTGCTTGTTTGTGTTCTCATTTTCTTGCTTCCATGCCCTGGTAGCTTTGTATTCTTCTGGTTGACATTTTAGGACAGGTCTGTGGTTAATAGGGCTCCTGTACCTTCATTGTGAGGGTGATGAAGGTACTTTGCTTTGGCTTTACTTTTTGATAGGTTTTCTTTTTGGATGTGAAGGTTGTCCATCAAATTAGTGAAAATGTGAATCAAAAATTAGTGGCTGTGTTGAAGTTCACCCCCATGTGTGTCAAACTATTCAGCTCAAGTAGTGCACAGGATTTGCCCACTGGCTGATGTGGGTGCATGAAGCCTTAGAGATGCTCTGCTAACCCTCAAGCACTTACAAGACTTACAATGCATCTTGCAGTTTTACTTACTGGTTTTGTACCTGTAATTAATCTGTGGACAGAAAGCAGGCCATGAAAGGCACAACTTGGTTACTCATCTCCAGTTGATGTTCATGTTACAATGCTTTTTGGTATCTACAGAAATGAGCCCTCCAAACGTCTCTCTAAAATATTGATGAGGAATTGCCAGAAGAATAGTGGTGTCTGGGCCTTACCTGTCCCATCAAGCAAAATGAGTTAGACCAGATTTAGTCCAAATGATTAAATACTTACTCATTTTGCTGACCAGTTGCTCTGTATCAGGAATCAATACCTTTGAATCCAGATGACATTCTTATAATGCTTGTAATAGTAGCCAGTTGTCAATATGGCTAAGAAGTTGTCTTAACTCACCCAAATTTGGTGAGTTTCTGCTTTTTCTGGAATTTTCAGTCCTTTCTGTATGTTGTTGTCACTTTTCTCACTGAATTAAGAATCTCTGTGTGTCTTCTGCTAACCCTTACTTACATGAAGAGCATTGAAAAGATGTATTAAGTGCTACACAGCCATAGAGGATGATAGGATACATTTTTATTCAAGACCAATCCCCTGTGCTCAGGTCACTTTACTCAAAAGGAGCTGAACGAACTAGAAATTGTCGAGCTTTAATCATTACATATCCTTCTTGCCTCCTTCCACATGCAGTTTTTCGAGACTCCTGTGTGAAGGGCTGCATGAAAGAGCCATGTGAGTGCTCTGCTCATGGTACCAGACTTCAAACAGGAAAATGATTGCCCCTAAAGTGTTTGTTCCCTTTTGGATTTTCCTGCCACCAGCTCGAAATGTCTGCTTTTGCAGGAGTTTGCAATAACACGGCACAACATTTCCGTTCTTTGCAAGGGCTTTTGCAAACCAAATCACTGGATCTCCCAAGGAGTAGGGGGGAAATCACAAAAAGCTTGCTGCAACCTGTAATCATGGAAGAATTTGTATTATAACAGAGTCAGATTAATAATGCATGTAATTATAATATACAATTTTCTTTAGGCTTTTCTAATTATAAAAAAATTACAGATAACATCAACAGTGTGATTCTGAAATGCCTCTCATTTATTATGTAGCTTTCTTAATCAATGCTCTGCCACTGGAAATCAAGTCAGAATGTTATTATGGTCTCTCCTTCTGGATTTAATTACAGCAGTAACTCATGGCTCAAAGTCTGAGCAAACACACCGTGCAGTTTATAGCTTTGAAGCACAGCTATTAATCCTGCCGGCCACCTCGCAGGGCAAGCCAGCGAAAGCATTTTAAAAACCCTCATGCCTGAAGATAAACAAAGCCCTGCAGGCAGGCTTGGGGGTGTGTGTGTGTGTGGTGGTGGTGCAGAGACCCCACTGCTGTCCGCTTTGCACACCTGCAGCAGACCTCCTGGAGGCTGATCTTAAGAGGTACAAACCTCTGAACTTTGTGCCACCCAGGCTGAAGCACCACCTTGCACTGTTAGCATCTGTGATCTCAGGTCCTTGCAGATGTAGCCTGCAGTCAGGATAGGACTTTGGCCATACAAAGAGGCTTGCTGAAGGTGGGCATCTGTGCCTCTCAGGTCATTTTGAAATCAGTTTCCATCATGATTCTCTAACCTGACAATTAGCTGCAAGTGGGAATAATGCACACTTCCAGGTCCTTGATTTAACATCAGAACTACTTTAATTTTGGCAACGACCAAGGAGGATGCCTCTCCTTCCACAGCAGAAGTGTGCTCAGCCACATGCTGGTGACTGCTGGAGAGGTCTGGGGAAGGGTGAGGTGGAGCATGCAGAAGACTTCACATGAACATAAATGCTGGCTTTTTTGAAGCTCACTCTTTTGAAGAAAATCTTATGCAAAGGAAGGACCACTGAAATACCTTAGACTAACATCTACCAGTGCCTTTGTATTTCAGCAGAGTCTAAACCAGAATTGAAGAAGATTCATTTGTCCTCTTAAGCTACTACCCTGAGCACCAGCTTTCGATGTACTCAGAGAAAGAGTAAATGAAGACATAACCAGCCAATGTTTTATTGTGTGGTTTATTTGAACTCGGCAGGATTTAAAGGGCCCCCAAATCATCTGTCAGCTTTCCTGGATGGACTGACAGCCATTTGATGTGTGTCATTCAGGAAGCTGTGGGAAGGAACCAAGGAAACATTTGCACTTCACCAACGTAGCTTACATCCAGTGTGCTCTGCAAGCTTACCAGAAACGATCGGAAATATTTTCCTTTACCTAAATATTATTTCATCAGAACCTGGCAATTGTTTGAAGTGGAAAGTACTGGCAGGAAAGGCTAAGCTTCAGCAGATTGGTCTGTTTGAAAGACAGTGACATTTCAAAATTGATGTTCTGGAATTGCCACATGCCTCCTGGAAACAGAGAGAAGTAAAGGATCAGTATTTCACTGAAACTTCTCAAAGTCGTGCACATGGAGTACCGTTGAGTGACTGTTCTGAGCTTTGCCTGTTCTCGTGTGCTGGCCCTTTTCACATTGCAACATTCTGACCTTTGTGGAACAAGTTTGTTTGGCTTTGTTTTAAAAAATTTTGTGACAGTTGTCTGGGACAGGAATTTTTTCCCAACCATGGTCTCCATTTTATGTTCCAGCAGAAACTGGGATCCTTCTCTCCCCAGTAGGGCAGACAGGACTGGGTGCAAGATGTCTCACATCAAACAGGAGAGCATTGGAGTAGAAAATGCACTTGGGTAGGAGCCCAGGCAAAAAATATCCCTTTGCTCTCATCTCCTCTAACATCAGCCTTCCAAGAGCAACATCTCCTTTCAAGCAGGGAAAAAGGTGGTGCAAGCTTCCACTGCACTGCCCAGGGAGAGCTAGCCAGGAGTGCTGGGCTCTGCGCTGCCCTACCAAAGGGATTTGTCTCTTGGCTGCAGGAAGGGCTCTGGGAAGACTAAAGATCAAGGATGTTTGAATGGCATGAGATGAGGTGGTGTGAACACCTTTATGCTCTTTCCTCTTGATAGTCTATTAATCTAAGAGAAAAACCTGAGAAAGTAAGACTCATTAATCCTAACTACTGTGGACAGTGTAATTCTATTTTTTTTTCAAGGATTGACATTGCTGAGGCTGAAACCTGCCTCAAAACCCTCTCAGCTCCCATTCCCAAACACCAGTATTCTGTGGTTTATACAACAAAATATACAGCCAAATAAAAATTTTCTAAATTTACTTTCAATCTCATCACAGGAAATCAGCCTTACAGGAAACAGAAGAAATCAGTAACTCTGCCATATTCCCAGAAAAAGCTGTGGGAAGAGCCTCCTGTCTGATGGATTGAATTCATTCTGTTGTCTAGCTCTGAGGATATTGGTGAGGGGGGAGCCACCTCCCCTTCCAGCATTCAGATCTGCTGCAGGAAGCTGTGTCCTTGATGGCAATGAGCCGTGGCATCAGCTGGGAGCAGGAGAAACTGGGCTGAAGGAGGAGAGGGCTTCTGGCTACAAGATGTGACACTAAAACATAAGGCTTTCATTTCAAGGGAGGAAGTGGAGCAAAAAGTATTGCAAAATCTGCTTCCATAATGATCTGGGATTCTGCTCCCTGTGCTTGGTATCATAGTTGTGGGCTTGGAGGAAATGTCAGATGGTCCTCAGCTCAACGCAAGACGGGGAGGTGGGTGGAGTGCAGTGTTAAAGAGGGAACAGGGAAAAGCAGGGATCCTTGATGCATCAGCAGGGACTTGAGGAGTCCTTTTCTTTCATCCTGACTGAGAATGAACAGCAAGGCGTTTCTTCACACTGTTTTTTCCCCAAAGGTTGTTCTTTCTCTGTGAAGACTGAAAACTGGACATTTGTTTTACAAATGCATGTGAGGACTCCCACCCACTCCAGGCTGCACTGGTCCAGGTTCCTAGCAGACCTCAGCCTTGAGTCACTTTGTTCCTGAGTGTCTCAAAACTGTCTGATGAGATGGGTCATGGGCTGTAGCTCTGGGAATGAAGAGGAAAGCAATCCCTACAGCATTCTTAGAGCAAAGCAGTACAAAGGGAAACTCTTGTGGAAAAAATTACTCTCTGGTAATCCTGCAGGCTTGGCTTGCCACAGCATCTGCAGCCCTCTCCAATTCCCTTTGCCATGCTCTGCTGTGGACAGAAAGGTTGTTTTTTATAGAGACAATCCCCCACTATGTATTTACTGTGAAGGATGATGACAGGGGACTTGGACTCCCAAAGCTTTTCACAGTTGGTTTTGTTGTCTAATTATTCTGTGGAAGAGCTTCTCCTGGCAGTGCAGGGCCATGTCCTCTGCAGCAGAGCCTGAGGGACTCCTGCCCTTGCAGAAGGTCTCTCTACAAGTGAATGTTTCACGGTGGGATAATGCTGCAGCCCACGTGCCTTTCTTCACTTTGTTTTGTTGTTTTTAATGTCACTCCCTGAATAAAGAAATGTGCCTTCCATATTGTCTTCAGAAGGCGGAGAACTGTGTTGCCATTGTGTTTGCTATTGCTTGTCATGCCCAAAGGAATTCACCTGTATCCACCTCTTCCTTCAGAAGCAGCCCTGCCAAGTTCCCCAGTTGTCCATCCAGCCACAAAATACAGCTGTGCAGCGAGCACTGCTATACGTTGTCTAAAATGGTGTAGCTCTTCCATTTATGCTGTCAGCCTTATGGTTACATTGTTTTGAATTTGCAGTGAGTTGAAATCCTCCATCCCAAGGGGAAAGAAGTTATTACTTGGGGTTAGGACTACTGGATAGTAGTGCTTTTACTTTGCAGCTGATGAGTTCTGGTCAGAACATGTCCTTTCATCAGCTAAAGACACTCTCATTGTTATTCTGATATTGTGATTAAAAGCAACTTAAAATTTAAATAACATAAACCACAGGTGGCTTCGTGGGCCAGAGTGAAGTGATGGATGGCCAAACGTGAGCCTGTGTCATGACTCAGGCTGAGAAAGTGTCACAACATCATGGGTGAAAAATGCATTGTGAGATCAGTTATAATGCACAATGCCTGAGAGTGAACTCCTCAAGAAACTCCCCCTTGGAGAGCTTGTACACTTAGGGATGACAAACTGCATTTCCATCTTTTGATTTCCATCTCCCTGGAATGAAAAGCCTCTGCTTCAGAAACCTTTGTAGCATCAGTCAAGGTTTTCTAATGGCTGAGGAGGTTGTGGAGTCACAACGGCATGGAGAGAGGGTGCTGGAGAATGTTGTGTGCTACAGCCTGGTGAAACTCTTCTTTCCCTAACCTGCTTTTGCATTGCAGGGTGCCAGCAGGATGATTTCTGTGATTGAGCAGAGGGATCGGCCACCAGTCTCATCAACCGCATTTCATCAATGGGAAGACTAAGGTAGGTATTTGGTCTGTGTATGTCCTATGCTACCTTATAAAAGGAAGCCAAGATGCTGAAAAAAAAAACTCTTCCAGTAATTTGGAAGGTAGATTCTAAAGTGGTGAGCTTCAAAGGCTAAAAATCATTGTTTGATCTGCCAAAGCCTGCAAAAGAGAACAGTGTCTGCAGCACGCAACACATGTCCCAACAATAGCAACACATCCTAATGAAGTTTTGAAACAGCAAAACCCTTAAAAAGGAAAGGAAAGGGGACATAATTCAAACAATCAGCCCAAACAACAGCATGGTTGTCTCAGATGTTTTCAGTAGACATTGTACAATAACTTATTAGCTAAAAAATAAACTATTTGGATTGCTAGCTGAATTCTTGCAAAATGAGGGAGGTGATGCTTAAAAAAAAAGAGAGGGGCAGAAAAAAGGAGATGTGGACTGGGAAAAAGAAAGATTTTGGTCTGTGCAAGTTTCTGAAAAGATCACAGCCTCAAAACCAGAGGAACAATTTTAGGTGGGAGGAAGTAATGAAAAGCATTCTGCAATGATTCTTTCGTGGTTTTCTGACCTTTTCTCAAGCACTCCAGGCCTGCATGAAACATTGAGCTGTGGGGTGGATATGTTTGCTCTTAGGTAAGGCAAGCTCAGAGAACATCTTTATGATGATAACTGTGGGCAAACAACACTCGCAGTCTTTAGGTGGGCCCTGCCATGGCTAGCCAGCCTTGGGAAGGCTCTTCAGGTCTAACCTCTGCACCGAAGAACACATCTAGGCTCAGCTCTGCAGTGGTGTTTAGCTACCTGTTCCCAGTGGAGCAGAGTTCAACACTTGAATTCCTCAGTAGTGTTTGACCTGAATTACTGAGCATGCTGGAAGTGCAATATGGATGAGCAGTGTACTCAAATACTTGCCAGAGATGTTTTGGTGCATTAGAAACAAATGATGGAATTAACTGGTGCATTTGCTTATCTCAGAGTGCAGTGCATGTCTGAAGGGTTTGTGTGCCTTTTCTTCCCTGTGCCTGACCATCAGCTCCAGCATTAGTAAACCACCCTCTCTGTGTCTAAATACATCTGGAGTTTTGGTTTTACTTACACATTGACAAAGAGACCGATTGTTTTAACCAGAGTTTCTGAATGTGCTTGGAGCCAGCCTGTGACAGCCAGAGGAAAAACAGGACTGGACAATGCCTTGTGGTGTCAAAAGAGTTGTGTAAAGCAATGAGGTAAGACTCAGTGTTTGCTCCTGATGTACTGTCTCTGGGCATCCTGTTGGACTTTTGTAAGACAATTGCTTTTTATAAACGAGTTGTGACAAGCAATTACACAGCACTCCACACATCTTGAGAAAGGAAGAACAGAATAATTGAAAATAGGGCTGGGAGAGCTTCCAGGAGGTCACCTGGTCCATCTTCTCACCCAGATGGGATCAGCTTCACACTAACTACTCCTGGCATATGTTTGTCTTGCATGTTTTCAAAAACCTCCTGTGACAGAGGTCCTGTGGCCTCCCAAGAAAATACTTTCAGGGCTTATCACTACTGAATATTAGAAACTTATTTCCTACTGCCTTCCTCCTATTCCCCTAAAGGCCGGTGGGATACTGTCACTTCTTTCCAGACTCCATGGGGACACAGGGTATGAACATTTCCTTTCTTCTACAGCTACAAGTCCATCTGTTTGGAGACTGCTATCATAATTCCTCTTAGTTTCCTACTTCTTAGACTAAGCAAATCCCACCCCCTTAATCTTTCCTCACAATTTACAGGGTTTAATCCTTCCCTCGGTTTTGTTGTTTTCCTCTGGACTCAGATTAATTGATCTGTGTCACTCCTGAGAGCACTGGTCCAAACCTATATGGGAGTGACTGCATTTTCTCATTCTCATACTTGTTTTGCAACTTGTGTTGCTCATTGCAGCAAAGGTTTTCAAAAGCCTTTGTTTATGAAACAGCCCTTGGTAAATGTTCAGGACCTGAGCTGGTATTTGGCTATGCAGTGAAGACTGAAGAAGCTTCAGCACCTTTGCTAGATGCTGGTATCCTGAGGAGGGCTGAATTTTAAGTGGGGAAAGGAGGAGAAAGGAAGACGTAAAAATAGATGGTGGCACTGTTCTCAGAGATGTCTAAATCTCAGAATTACTTTTCACTGATCCATGTTGGTCTCCAACTGTTTATCTCAGCTGCAGTTTCTCAAGCAGTGCATCTACAGAAGGCACTTGTGTGCGCTGCTGAACATGCGGGTAGGTCAGGAGAGCAAGCTATGCACAACCCTACAAAATTCCTGGTGGGTTGGTCAAGAGGATTTTCCCCTCTTGGAAGAAATAGCTGATATCTTTGGCTTGTATTACACCACTTCAGTGCAGGCCTCCACTGATGGTGGCAAGACACCCACTAAGGGTCATGGGCAGAGTCTCTTACAGTAGGTTTTCGTCCCAGTTGAGTGGGGTTAGAATGGAAAAAAAGATTTCTTTTCCCAAAGCAGCTGAAGGACTAGATAACTTTTCCAGTTACACAGCTCTCAGAAAAAGCCTCCAAAGCCCTTGGGGTTAGGCTGCACCATCTGAGTGAAGTTTTTTGGGGAAAAAAAGTCAGCAGAAAATGGGTTGGTTTGGTAGGAACTTTATTAATTTGAGAGGAGAAAAAAAAAGTTATTTTTGGCTGCCTTCTCAGCTGGTAATGTTAAGTGGGAGATTGGGATCCCTTCAAAAACAAGCAGTTTTAATTGCACAAATAGAATTTTTTAGGTTCCCAGATTATTTTTTTTTTGCTGGGAACTGAGCTGCTACTACTGCTTGTGCTGAGTATCTGGAAAATAAAATGAAGGGAAGTAGCCTTGCTTTAGTGGGTATGAGGTTAAATTTGTTGCCACCTCTCTCAGGTTAGGATCGCTGCATCCCATAGGTTTCACACTCTTGTAGGTAAGCAGAGTTTCAGTGGTTTCTGCCACATAGTGTAATGCCACGTAAAGCAAGAGCAAGAAAAGGAAGTAGGCTAATGCTGGAATTGTTCTTGTGTTTTCTCATACAGCAGAATGGTAAATTGTTTTCCTTGGCTTTCTGGAAAAATATCTGACCTTGATACTTCGTATTCAATTTATGTAAACAATTACAAAAGCATCTGAGCCAAACAGAAAAGGCTGTTTCTTGAAAACCTGCAGGGAATGCACATGGGAATTTCCCACATGCTGTGGCAATCTTCAAAATACCTCCTTGTAACTCCACAATATTAATGATTAACTCCGGAACTGTGAGCTTTTCCAGACTTCCAGTGAACTCAGTGATTTGTGTGTTCAGCTGCATGTATCAGGGAGAGGTAGTAAAACAAGTCATTTACTGCTTTTAGTAACTTGCATTTAACAAACAATCTGCCACATTTTCCCCTTGAAATTCAGGGACTTCTGCAGATTGCTCAGCTGATAAATGTCATAGCATGGGAAATGTTTTGTGGCTAAGCTGTGCTTCAGATGCTCTTGCAAGAGCCAGCTGGAACCAGTTTTTATTCTCCACAAATTACTCAAAGCTGTTTTGCTCAGGACACTCACCTACAAGAACCTTCAGAGTTGTGATGAGCATCCTTGGCATCTGGTTTGTGTACCTCTGAAACCTGGTATTTGTGTCAGCTCTGTGAGCTGCTTCCCTTCATTTGCTAAAGAGCAGACAAGTAGCAGAGAGCCCTGGAGAGGTGATTCCCT
Source organism: Tricholaema leucomelas (assembly GCA_013400475.1). NCBI lineage: Eukaryota > Metazoa > Chordata > Aves > Piciformes > Lybiidae > Tricholaema lacrymosa > Tricholaema leucomelas. The sequence continues at coordinate 428,719 of WAAF01010666.1, forward strand.
AGAGCAAACTCAGCTCCTCATGCAGAGGGGTTCAACTCATGCAGTCTGTTGGTGGCGTAATGGGCAGCACCACTCACAGCAGTCTGTGAGTGCAAGCTGTGGCATGAAGCTTTTGGAAGGTGCTGGGACCAAACCCTCACCTATCTACGTGAACAATCTGTCCCTTAACTGAAGAATATTCAGCCCCTTGGATCACTGTATCTTTACTGGTGTGGTTTAATATAGCACTGTAGGCCATTAGCCATCCCACTGTACTGCTTGTGCTGCTGAGGATGTTTTTACCATTAAAACTTCTAGAGTGCAGCTTTTCCATTAATTCAGCTTGAGGGACTGGAACATGGCTGTCATGGGTGTATCTTTCCTGGAACAGAGTCAGATTGTTTTGGGGTACCTATTGAACCAGCACACTTCCATTTGGAGATGTTTTAAATATCAGTGTAGGTACATCATGTTGTTGTACATCTATATTTAGAGGTTAAATTATGTAATTACAGAATGCGTCAAGTCGGAGAGGATCCTCAAAGTTTGTCTTCTTCAACCCCCTGCAGTCAGCAGGGCCATCTCAAACCAGATCAGGTTTGACATTGAATGTGTTCAGGGATAAACCACATCTTTGGGCAGCCAGTTCCACTATTTCACTACCCTCATTGTGAAGAATTTCTGTATCTACTTTCCTACCTACCTTTCTACCAGTTCCTCTGAATGATTTTTCGGCAGATGAGTTTTTTTAAATTTTGTTTGGTGGGGAAGTTTTTTTTGTTTGTTTGTTTTGTTTTTGTTTTTACTAGCAGGTGCTGCCCCAACATCCTAATGCCACAATTCCTCACCCTTCACAGTCTGACCATACAGCAGGTGTTGGGAACTCACACCTCTGCAGCCAGGAGGGCTGAAATATCTCTGCAAACTGGACTGGGGAACCAAGCAGGAAAAAAATACACCAAAAAGAAAGAATCTATCTTCAGCTGCACATAGAGAGGGAATCTGGTTTTCTTTTTGAATGGAAAGATGCATGTGTGTGCAGGGAAAATCCTGGGATGATGCTGGGGCCAGCGTCTTTCCTGGCCATCTTCTTTTGGGCTAGCACAGAAATGAAACAGCAGGTGAAAATGGTTTGTGTTTGTGGAGAAACAGCAGACAGCCCGAGAGGCAGGGTTGTGGGCTTGTTTGCACAGACCAGTTCTCCTGTAAGCTGCACTGAGAGCTGTGTTTGGCAGTATCAAAGTGACTAAAATAACTTGTCTTGATGAAGTGCTGCTGAGAAATTATTCTAGTTATGAATTGTGCATCATTTAGTGACTGTTCTTGAAACTTTAGTTCCTGTGAGCAGCTCATTTAATGAAAACATTGGTTTCTAAATACCAGGGTGGCTTCTGCTCCTTCCAGTCATGAGAAGTGATCTGGGAATCAAACCTCAGGCACTAAATGTTTAAATATAGGATGTTTCAAAAAAAACCCTTCACAATGAATTTTAAGTAAAGGGCAAGGATAGTCTCCTTTTTTCTTTGTTTTGTTTATTTTTTTTTTGTACTATTAAAACTCTGCATTAGTATGAATCCACAGGAGCTGCTTAAAGGAATGTAGTGACGTGAAAGTGGCAGGCAATGAAACCCCATCTGAAAAGGTGCTGACTCTGACAAACTTTACTGTTCTTGGGCTCGTGGTAGGTGGGGGCAATTCATGGCTCAGCATCTATGTGCATGCATACAGCTCTCTCTGTATGTGTGTATTAGGTTTCCTTCCTTCTGTGGGAAGAAGGATGTGGCTTTGTCTCAGCCCTGCTGACATTTACCCACCTGGCTGGCTGTGGAGGCTCACATGTTCTGCTTGAGGTGTCCTGGGCCTGGCTGTTGTTCTCAAGATAGATGCTGGCTATTGCTTTTGCAAGCTTTGGTTTAGAGCTCAGCCTGTGCTAGGGCACATGTGGTTGGGACATCTTGCCTCTGCAGAAAGGAAGCAGATAACCAGCTGGTCAGAACAGGACATCTCTGTATCTGCTTGATTAATGCAGGATATGGCTTTGCCACAGCTTGTACCTTCAGATCTTAGCTCTTCAGCTGACTCATGCTTTTATCCTCAGAGAGCCTAATTTTCCTCCCAGATATGATTTATTTTGCTGGTGTGTTTTTTTTCTCTTCAACTCCTCCAGCCCAAACAAGCTTAGAAGTATCCAATTACTGGCACCAAATATATGAACTTTTGCCCCATTCAGTGATTTCCATTTCCCATTATGTTCAGTTTGACTGGAGCCACATGCTGTCCCTATTCCTAAGATGGCCATTTCCTGCTGGAAAAGTTAGGGAGAAACTGCATTGACTGAGAGAGGAATAATACCTGGAGTTCTCTCTGTAACCTCTATTGTGTGTTACTAAGGTTTGTAAAACCCCTGGAATCTGGGAAGGTGAGACTCGGAAAGGCTTGTTTGCATACAGCACTTAAGGTGCTATGAAGATGTGGCTGTTGATGATGGTATTGCAAGAGCTTCACCCCACTGTCAGCTGATGGGGTAATGCCATCCCAGGTTCAGCAACTGGCTTTTGTTCTATACTCTGCTACAGACTGACCTCCATATGTTTTATTTCAACTGGGATAATTGCAAATATAAATTTGAGTGTCTGCCCTCTTTTAAAGCTGTCAACTCTCTGTTTCCTCCAACATTTTCATAGCAGCCAGGCACTGCAGAAAATATTCCTTTGACTAATTTAAGATTGTTTTGTTTTGTTATAACTGCCTTGACCAATAGGGAAGACTCTAGCAAAAAACTAAACACCCAATTTTACTCTGTTTTTCTCAAGTTGTTCTTTATGTTACGCACCTCTGTTCTGTCACCTTTTGCATGCTCCCCTCTACATTGAAAGCTGTTATGATGCTTTAAATCTCTTTGCCTATGGGAGTCTTTTTTAGGTTGCTGAACAATGTAATTAACCACTTTGGACTTTCCAGGGTTTACTGCATGTATGCACTGGTAAAATTCCAGCCCAGGTATGGCAAGCAGAAGTCCAGCTAAAGGTGTCCTGTTAGCTGACATAATGGCATTATTCACCCAACAATGCTCCTTTTTAATGACTTCTCTATTTATTGCTGCTGTGTAGCAGCCAAACACCCCTTTTCCCTCTTCCTTTTGGCAAACAGCATCCATTCATTTTGAAGCTTGAGGCGTTTGAGCTTTTAATGTCGAGTGACCACACTGTATGAAACCCATTTAAGGTACCTTATTGTGGGTCTCCAAAGGACCAAGAAACCCACAAATAGCCTTTTAAACACATGGGCTATGCTTGATGTTCCTAAGAGGAGCTCTTGGATATCACTGGAGTGGCCTTGGTCCTCCTTCTGGCCCAAATTTGTCCTGTGCCACTGACCTAAAGGTGAAGTTTTGCACAGTGCTGAGGAGATGCCAAGCTACAGAACTTTGCTACCTCCCTGCACCTCAGAGCTGTGTTTTAATTTGAGCTGGGGCAGGCTGTGGAGGACGTACTGCCCACCTGGGCAGGGAGATAGTGCCTGGAGGAGTTGCTGTGCTATAACCACTGAAGTGGGTTTTGCTCACACAGCAAGAAGCCATGACACTGGCTGTGCCACAGCATCATCTTCAAAAATAAGTTGTGTTGCACAAAGGCTTTAGCAGAATTTGGCACAGGGGCTGCAAACTGTGTTAAAGAACACATTAAACACATGGTACTCTGAGAAGGAACCTATCAGTGCTTGCTGAAGGATTCCTGAAATGGTCCACCCAGCTTATGGTTGTGTATCCTGGCAGTTGGATAGAAGATGGCTTTAAAGATGTTGCCTGTATGCGAACTACAGGCTTGCTAGGACTTATNCGCTGAAGGATTCCTGAAATGTATGCGAACTACAGGCTTGCTAGGACTTATTGGAGTCTCTGTCCTTGGAGGTGTTCAAAAAAAGACTGGATGAGGCATTTTATTCCATGGTCTAGTTGATTGGACAAGGCTGGGAGGTTGGACTGGATGATCTTGGAGGTCTCTTCCAACCTGGTTGATTCTATGATTGTAAGTGTTATTTGCCTCTTTGTGGTTTGGTCATGGGCATGAATGAGGCCGAAATTAACATTAGGAGTGACTGAGGGAGCTGGGGCTGCTTAGTTTGAGGAAGAGGAGGCTGAGGGGAGACCTCGTTGCTGCCTACAACTACCCAAAGAGACATTGTGGAGAGGCTCGTGCTGGTCTCTTCTCACAGTTAATTGGAGATAGAACAAGAAGGACTGGCCTCAGTCTAGGCTGACTAGATTTAGGTTGGACATTAGGAAAAAAAAATCATGGTGAGAGTGGTCAGGCATTGGAATGCGCTGCCTAAGGAAGGTGGTGGAGTTGTCCACCTTGGATGTGTTAAGGGTTGTCTGGATGTGGTGCTTAGGGATATGGTTTAAGGTGAATCTTGTAGAGTAGGGTTATAGGTTGGACTTGGTGATCCTGAGGGGCTTTTCCAACCTCGATATTTCTGTGATTCTGCGATTAAGTAGGGAGAAAAACTGAGATGGTGTTGATATGACTCACATAGAAACCTCTGGTGATGCACAGTAATCGTGTCTGAAATTACACAGGCTATGGAGGAATCAGCACAAGTATGAGAAAGCGATCATCTAGGCTGGATGAGCTACCAGATATAAGCCCAAAACATTGATGCTCAGAGCACAGCCAGACCTCCACTTGTGTCTATCCATTAGTAGGGTGAAAGGCATCCTCCCCCTGAACGAGTTTGGAGGGTATGTTTTGTGTCTGAAAGATCCATAGCTGTCAGAAGAGGCTTTGGCTTTCAGCTAAGGCAGCTGGTAACCAGGTGCTGTGGCCCACTGCTCATCTTGCAGCTCATACCTGCGGAGATGTTTCCACAGCGGCACCACTGGTTGTGAAAAATGTGTGTAACGAGTACAGCTGACTATTGATTCACACATTCTATTTTCTGCTTTTGGTGGAAACAGATGGAATTCAGTTTTCTCACAATTACTATTAGCCAAGAATAACAGCACTTAAATCACTGCGGGGGAGGTGGAAAGTTGCAACTACACAAACATGCAGCCTGAAAAGCTGGATGCTGGAATGTGCCTTGCAAAGAACCATAACTGATGTGCTACCCAGGACCCAGAACAAGCTGAAGCACTTTCTGGGCTCCAAGTGTGATGTCCTAGTGACATTATACATGTGGCCTTTTGAAAAAGGGATGATCCAGATTGTTCTACAAGGTTAATCTTATGGCATGACTGATGCCTACAGGGTAAAGCCTCAGGATATTTGCCACCAAAAATAAAGCCAGGGTAAAGTTGAATGTAGCTAATGTTAATGTAAGGACATGGAATTGCACCAAATCATTACTTGCCTAGCGAAACATTAAGAGGAGTTCTTGAGGAACTAAAATGTTAGTCACTAATTAGAAAATAAGGCAATTACAAGGCATACAATAAATTGTTTTGAAATAATCAGGTTAAGATCAAAATTGGATAAGGCCTTGAGCAATCAGATCTAGTGGAAGGTATCCCTGCCCATGGCAGTGGGGTTGAAACTACATGATCTTCAAGGTCCTTCCCAACTTAAACCATTCTATAAATCCATGAATTTAGAGAGGGTGCATTGCGTAGCTAATGCATGAGTACAACATAATATCCTTCCCTTTGTGAATGTTAAGGGTAAATCAAATGCTTAAGGTTAAGAAATATAATAATTAAAGATTTAAATTCCAGCTTTACAGTGATTCTATAGCGTTGTGATAAACTCTCCAGTAACGTGATCATAGGTATTTTAGTCCCATTATCAAGTACAGCCCCTTGCTTTGTTTGATATGAGATGATTAGTTTCATCCTAGGCTTCCTTCTGCTGTTTTCATTGTGCAGTATCTTAACAATTCCCCCAAACCGCTGTTTCTGTTCACAATGGCTATGTAGAAGAGGCATTATGAGCTCTTTCATAGAGCTACTGAATGGACCCAGGCATTTCTGTGTCAAAAGGCACCAGTTTAAGATGGTGATGATATTCTATTTCAGAACATTCAATATTTTGTAGTGCTTTATGCGTTCATAGCAAAGATAAATGGAAATGAGACAGCTGGTGTCAGTAGTAAGGCATCCAAAAAAAATTAGATGACCTGCCAATGGTCATCCCTGAAAGGCTTGCCCTGAAATATGTTCTCCTTTCTGCAGTGCCAGAGCTGTGTGTGGAAGCACTGAAGGTTAAGTTGAGATCGCATCTTTGCTCTCCACGCTCTTCATTTGGGTGTTTCTTGAGAAATTAGTTTATGGACTTTGATTTCTCAGCCTAACATCCAACAATATAAAGGCACCTGACAGATATTTAAGGAACTTTCCAGTGCCAGTCTTTAGTTCCCAGCACAGAATGTTGACCGAAAGCAAATCATGAAGCTCATTGCCACCAGGATATTTCCATAACCCCACCTATTTTTATATACACACACACACACACACACATATATACATATAGTTATATACATATATATGTGTCTATATGTTAAATATTTATAGGCACACACATATATATATATAAAAAAATATATATACATGTGTGTGTGTATATATATATATATGTATAAATATATAAAAAAATATTTCCCCCCACTTATAACTTCCAGTTCTAACATCGTTATTAGAACAAGCAAGGAAAACAAAACAGTTGGAGCAGTTCCTGTGGAGAAGGCCTTGCTAAGCAGAGAGGTAACAAGCTTGGGGGCTGAGTACACAAGACCTGCAAAAACAGGGATGTTAAAGTAATCACAAACCTTATAAATGAGACAGAATGGGAACAATTCTGCTGCTGCTGACACTGGTTAAATCTACAGAGGAAATTGAAGATTTTTATGATTCTATTAAAATGACTGTTGAACACATTTGAGGGGATGATAGCGAAACATAAAGGGCAGTGTCTCATCTGTTAATGTTAACCTAGCAATATCATTTATATTGAAATTTGACTTGACTTTCAAGCACCATTTGAAAGGTTATTGCATGTGAAGCTGAATTAAGCGACAGAGCTGAAGTTTGTCCTTATATAATTTAAAACAAGAACTGTTTTTCTTTCTGGAAGCTCACTCAAAAAAAAAAAAGTGTCCCAGGATTATGCCTTGCCCTTCCTCCCACCAGCAAAATCCCTGCTTCCTCAGAGGGGAGGGAAAACAGAAGAAGGTGAAAAAGGCATAGCTGTGGGGCAGGGCTCTGGTGCCAGCACTGGCTCATTAATGTAATTGTTTCCCCTTTGCACTGGAGTGCCTGAAATTAGAGACTCCTCCACTTTCTGCTTTCTAAGTTTTGTATTTCCACCCCTGTCTTTATTAATTGTGGGCTGATGAAATCTTTTCCCATGCCATTCCAACCTTTGCCTCTTTAGACTGCTCTAGTTATGTGAAGCACAATCCCTTGTTTAGCTAAGCTAGCCTGTTACCTATGCATGAGCTGGATCCAAAAACCCTGCTCCAGTCACCCTTTTAACTTTTCCAGGAACTGCACTGAAAGCTACCATCCATTTCCCCAGGGTTTGTAGTGCTGATCTTCAGCCAGCCTACCTAGTTTTGCTAAGTAGCTTGAAAATGTTAGAATTTGCATGACAACACCCTGAACAGAGTGGGATCCTAGGGAAAAGCAAACAAAAAAAAAATCCCAGCTGTCCTCATCCTGAGATGACCCCAGTAAATGCAACTTTTTCCTGAGGCAAGCCAGTTCCCCAGAACCCACTAGGCTTTTCTGAGAATCTCTCCACTGTGCTGCTGCCAGCTGCAGCTTTGGGCACCATCTCCCGAATTCCAGGCAAATGGTGACCCTGCAGCCATCCAGGAGCCAGCCCCTGCTCTGCAACATTGCTGAGTACACCAGCCACACCAGACCTGGAGGACTGGCATCTCTGCCTGCTGGCACCAGCTGGGAAGGAAGGAATTGTGTCATGCAAGGAGTGTGTCTGACTCTGGCAGGTGAGATGGTGCCCTCAACACAATGCAAAGACGATGAGTGGATTCACACAGGGATTTATGGTCACTGTCACCAGATTGTCTGATGGAGCAGTGGGGTGCTGACAGCTGTCTTTATGAAGAACAGTTTTTATTAAGCTTGGAATGGGTTTTCCTACTTGAGGTATTCTGCACAAGTGGAAGGAAGATTTGGATACAGGGAAGACTTTTTCTGAGGTTTATTTTTGGTGCTTAGCCTATGGCAGTACTTTGCAAGGAATGGATTATTGTGTTTTGGGGAGAAAGAGATGTGCAGGGAAAGGAGCTGAGGAAAGGTTCTAAGAAAGCACTGGAACAGGCTGCCCAGAGAGGCTGTAGAGTCTCCTCTGGAGATTTTCAAAACCCACCTGGATCCATTTCTATATGAACTACCTTAGCTGATTGTGCCTCGTCAGGCAGGTTGGACTAGATCTCTAGAGGTGCCTTCCAACCTCTAAAGTTCTGTGAATTAGGTAAAATTTCCCTTTCCTCACCCCCTACATATATCACCCATAACTGAAACTCTTGAATTGACTATTGAAAGATATAATTGTGTTTTTGAAAAGAAAGTCTCGATGAGTCAAATGTATTGAGCCCTCTACTGAACTTCCCAGCTCAAACAACCGTGTTTCCAGTGTGTATTTTTATAACTGCAAGTCTACACAAACTAATCCATTTCCATCTGTCTTGTTTTCTTTTCACAGTGAGCAGTCCTGTCTCCACTCCCACCAAAGTCATGCTTCCTGCCATTTCAGAAGTAAACAAGTTCAGAGGACATGAATGGCAGCAAATAATGTAAACAGGAATTCTCATGCTAATTGTCCTCCTGCTCTGCTATACTTAGGGTGGAAGTCAAGTCCCTGTTTGGTGAAGCAAATCTCCTGCAGCCATGAAGGAAGCAGAAAAATAATTGACGCACAGGTTGGTTGGTCTGCAGAGGAAATCCGAGGTGCAGCTCCACAATACACTGAGTCCAGAACAATGTCAGTTCAAAAGATCCCACTCTGCCTGACCTTGGCCTGTTGGGAAGGGGAAAGGGTGGGTTACAACCAGAGAGTGAAATAAACTAATCTGTAGTTTGGTATTGCAAAAACATAGGCTTATACAGTTGGGAAAGTGATACCAAAAGGAACCAAGTCTGGGCACAGAAAGACCTTTATGATGGAGCTATGTGGGCAGATTTTGCTGCCAGAGATAGGGGGGTATGGAAGTACCTACCAGAAGAAGAATGGGCAGAGAACTATTAACATCTTCTTTGATTTCAGATACAGTTAGTGAGAGTTGGTAGAATCAGAGTTCCTGAACAGCCTCATTTCCAGTGGGATGGACAAATTTCTTCATGATGAGACAGCTCTGGTATCATCTTTGGTTGATCCTTCCCAAGTGATATTGCTGTGCAAGGAGCATCGCCAGGCTCGAGTGCTGTGTGAGTTGGGACTTGCAAAGGGATACAGGCATTTGCATGTTAAAGAGAAGGTGGCAGCAATGACCATGTAGCTCGAGTGTTACTTATGATGGTTAATACCAAGCTGCACTTTGTCATGCAGATTTCTCTGTCCTCGCTGCTGTGTTATGGCTGGGGTTTGGGTTAGATTTACTGTCTAAAGCTCACTTAGCAACATCTAGAGATGCTTCTGCTCAGGTAGAATAACATTCAGCAACAGTGACATCTTGTGGCTGAGGAGACACAGCTCAGACATGCCAGGGCAGCCTCTGACAAACGAACATCGCTTGCGCTCCTCCTGAAACATGGGGAGAGGAATGGCCACCACGAGTCCGGGGAGGAAGAGGTTAAAAGCAGAGAATGCAGAGCTGGGTGATTGCTGGCTAAACTGAGTGTGTGGATGATCTCTCTGGATGCTAATCCTTCTGCTAATCTTCTCCCTGAGAACGATTCCCTCCAGAGAACACGGATAGAGTCTAGGATGGTTGACAGGACAAACAGAAGCTGTCACTCCCTGCAGATGATTTTCTTTGTGTTCATCTCCTTCACTGGGAAGCTGGGAGAGAAAATACCTCTGGAAAGGGCCCCAGGAGGAACCTTTCTTGTTATCGATTGTTGCCACCAGAAATGAACTCAGCAAAGCCAGGCTGTGAGTCCATTCAGTGAGAGTTTTGGACAGAGGTGTGGTAGGAGAAGACTGGTGGTATGGGAGGATTTGTAGCAGCAGATCCTGGTTGGCTGGAAAGTTCCAAACTCTTCTGTATGCTTAGCCCACTGACACACCTCGTGTAAAACTGTGTCACCTTCAGATGTGGGTAAGATGGGATGGGAAAAAAAGTATCTTCTTTGCACTCCTACACATGGTAAAGAGGTCAGATTTCTTTTTTGGTCTGAACAGACATGTTTGTAACTCTGCAGCATATGATGGCCAACCTTGGGCTTTTCAGTCACTAGCAGCTTCTTGGATTGCCTCCTTGTTTGCATATGTTTTTGTTGCTAATGAACATCTGTATCCACTTCATCATCTGGACCCAGTGACGAAGCGATTACTGAACATGAAATTAGATGTTATGCAAGGGGCTTTTGCAAGTATCTAGAGAACTTTCACACATCCTTGAGGATGCTATGTCAGGGATTGCAAGGAGCAATGACTGCATGCTCTGCTTGCAGCCTGTACTCCTTGAAACCAAAGCATTTGTGTGGTTTGGGGCCCATATCGTAAAAAAATTATCCTGGAATCTGGGGGAAGACTGTAAAAGGCCACACTTTTCTGGTGGTTGAGATTAGGCTGATTTGGAATATCTTAAAAGCCCGAGACAGGCTGAAGCTGGTTCAGATTTGTGGGTAATATTTGCTAATTGTCTTGGGAGGAGGAGAATAACATCCATTTCCTAGTCCCAGAATGATTTTACATCTTTTATTTTTCCTCTCTTGCTGTTGTTTAGAACTGCTTTGGGTAACTTTACCGGGTGAGACTGTGAAACAACCAAAAGAAGGGAATGATGCTGGGATTTGCAGTGCATTTGCTGCAGGGCATTTTGTGCTTTGGCACCTTTTAATTCTGTGCACTAAGTCACCTTAAACATAATACTGACATACCAATGTTGTGGTTGAGAATACTACACAAAAATTCCAACTTAAAACCTTGATACCACATTTTGGGGAAAATCACCCTTTTATCTGCTCTGTTGACTTCACTTAATAATACAAAAGATTATTCTTAGTTGATAGGAGTAATCTGGAGAAAAAAATCTATTCAATATAATTTGAAAGTGGGTATTGCATAGTTTGCAAGAGCCACTCATTTGCAGCGATGTTTTTCTCCAGGACACATCTTGTTGTATTGTCTAACTGCGTTAAAATCTATCAGCGAATCACAGATGTTTCTTTCAAAGACTGTAAAGTGCTCAGTTCAGCAAAATCTTGCAGCAGTGTGCTGAGTTAGCACCTTTCAAAATGCCAGCCAACTTGGTGTGAATGTTGTTTGTTTAGCCTCTCAAGTGGACTTAAAGGAGAGTGAGGATCTCTAATCTGTGCCACTCATTTCTCCAGAAGCATTTTCAGACATGATTTTCAATATGTGTTCTTGCGGTAGTTTGGGAGCTCCTCCCCAGATTAACCAGACTGACTCAACCATCTGGAAGTTAAGAAATGAAGCTGTATTTACAGTGTGGCACAAATATACAAGCATATATATACAATAGTGTCACTGGAGGTGTTCAAAAAAAGACTAGTTGAGGCATTTAGTGCCATAGTCTAGTTGATTGGACAGGGCTGGGTGCTAGGTTGGACTGGATGATCTTGGAAGTCTCTTCCAACCTGGTTGATTCTATGATTCAATATATATATATGCAAACTCCCTCCCGAACAGCTGAACTGCTCAGGAGGGCTTTCAAACCAACACCCCTACTTCTTTCCACCCACACCCTTATATCAGAAGCCTTATGTGCAGGGGTGAGATAGCCAGATAAGGAGCCAGAAGCAGAATATACTCAATAGCAGTTTGAGTTATACAGATCCAGGCAAAGGAATTACTGAAGCAAGTGGCAGCCAGACAGAGACTGACTAACTTTGTTTATATTCTTGTTTTTATATCTCTCAGCAGAACAAATGAGTGATATAGAAACCACTATTATTTTTCTTTTCACACTCAACAATCTAATTTCTTTCATCAAAATATTCCAATTAGCTTCAAACCAACATCTTTTTCATTGCTCATGGACAGAAATGAAAAGGCATGCCACTGTGTAGCTCTTGGTGTTATGCAAAGCATCTTTATTTCCTATTTTATGTTTAGAAATTACTTTTTTCTTTCCTGAACCAGTAGAGGTGTTGGTGTTTTATCAGTCCCCACAAAATTTAACCTACAAATTTTGTGTGTCTCTCTGTGATCTCAAAGAGGGAACAGCCCAATAGCCCAAGGAAATGATTTTAAGCTTGTGACTTCAACTTTGACATTAGCATTTGAAAACAGGGCATCAGTCAGCAGTGAGGGTCCCTTCATAACTTCCTTGCAATGAATTCAAATAGATCTATTGTTCCTAGAACATCAAGAATGGGAAAACTGGAATTGGTGTTGAAAATTGTAATATGCCCTAATTTTATCTTAAACACTTAATCTGTGCTCAGCTGAGCTTGCTTTAAGAGTGGAAGATGTGGACATAAGACACCTCTGGTAAGCTGTAGGTGTCTGTAGTGTAAACTGTTCTCATGATTAGGGAGGAAAGGCTGAGGGAGCTGGGGCACTTGAGCTTGGAGAAAAGGAGACTGAAGGGTGGCCTCATTCATGTCTGTAAAGATGTAAAGGGCAGTGGCAGGATGATGGAGTCAGGCTGTGCTCAGTGCTGTCCAATGATAAGACAACGGGCAATGGATGCAAGCTGGAGCATAGGAGGTTCCACATGAACATAAGGAAAATCTTTCTCACTGTGAGGGTGACAGAGCACTGAAACAGGCTGCCCAGAGAGGTTGTGGAGTCTCCTTCTCTGGAGATATTCAAAACCTGCCTAGATACATTCCTGTGTGACCTGCTCTAGGTCACAGGTGATCCTGCCTCTGACAGGGAGATTGGACTGGATGATCTTTCCAGGTCCCTTCCCAACCCTACCATTCTGTGATTCCATGAAGCAGAGATCCCTGAGGTTTGTAGCCATCAGCCCAGCTATGCCTTAGTCAACAACATTTCTGCATTGCCCAACAGCCCTACATCCTTCACTCCTTATTGGAGCAGGGGTGACAGGATTGTATTTCTGTTAGCTTTGACCTCTGCTCATGTATTCAGCCTATAACAATTTTTCCCCTCTCAGACTCTATCTTTTCATAACATATGGTCTTTTATCTGTAGGGCTAGAAAGCCAGATGTCCGTGGCTCTTTTGGTCAATACAATCAATTATGTTGCCAATCATAAGTCTTTTTAACACTGCTCCAGAAAATAACAGAGAGTTTGTTTTTGTGTGCTCAGTCTAAACCTATTTGCCAGCCCCATAATGATGCTCTAAAGCAGTATCTGGGAGCTGCTTCCTCACACACATGCTGCTGTACTGCAGTTGTTCAGTGATGGACGGGCAGGGAAGCAGCTGTCGAAACACTGCACGGCGTTTGTCTCTCTCGAGCTGAATGACAGAATTTGCCATGTCGTTTAATCAATTTCATACTGATTTAAACTAGATAAAATCGACCATCTTACCTCATGGATTTGGTAGCTGTTTCCTCAGTCTTACTATTGAGAACTTGCTGTATTCTTAGGAATGTATCTAAGGGTGTGGTAGACAAGTATCTACAGCATGGTACTTGGTGTACAGCTGTGATAGCTCTGAGCTGCTTAGAATCATAGATCAGTCAGGGCTGGAAGGGATCACAAGGATCATCTAGTTCCAGCCCCCCTGCTATGGGCAGGGACACCTCACACTAGAACAGCCTGTCTAGAGCCTCATCCAGCTCGGTCTTAAACACCTCCAGGGATGGAGCTTCCACCTCCTCCCTGGGCAACCAGTTCCAGGGTCTCACCACCCTCATGATGAAGAACTTCTTCCTAACATCCTTTCTGAATCTACCCATTTCTAGCTTTGCTCCGTTTCCCCCCAGTCCTATCACTACCTCACATCCTAAAAGGGTCCCTCCCCAGCTTTCTTGCAGTTCCCTTAAGATACTGAAAGACCACAATAAGGTACTTCAGAGCCTTCTTGTCTCCAGACTGAACAGCCCCAACTCCCTCAGGCTCTCCTCATAGGAGAGGTGCTCCAGCCCTCTGATCATCCTCATGGCCCTTCTCTGGACATGCCCCAGCACATCCATATCCCTCTTGTAATAGTGTCTCCACAACTGGATGCAGTACTCCAGGTGCGGTCTTACCAGTGTGGAATGGAGGGGGAGGATCACTTCCCTCAGCCTGCTCACCACACTTCTCTTGATTCAGCCCAGGATCTGATTGGGTTTCTGGGCTGCAAGAGCACACAGAATTGATTACAAATATCTTTAAAGGAGAGGAAGAACTAAAGATAAAACATCAGAGAGGTTCTGAAAACTGTCTGAAGAGAGAGAGACTAAACAAGTTCCTGCATGGGCTGATCTAGCTGGACCCCCTATGAGATATTTTTGGGGCTAGCTGATGTCCAGGGTGCATTCTAGCGTGTATAACTTTATGTGATGTATGAGAAAACAAATCAGTAATTACGAAGTACTGTAAAAATACACAGAAAAGTGTTTTCTAGGCTTAAAAATTTATACTTCAAATAAAACAAGGTCTTGTGTGTGTAGGAACTGAAGGAGCACTGAGGTGATTTGCTGAGGCCGTGCTGAAATTCAGTGAGGCAGCTAGAAAAAGATTTTTCTCAGACTCATTCTTTCCACTGCCTTGGTTCAGACCATGGTGTGCACAGGAAGCATCGTTAGGTTACACAGGATGGAAGGATTGCAGAAGTAGGATTAATCTTTCCATGGTGTGCACAGGAAGCATCGTTAGGTTACACAGGATGGAAGGATTGCAGAAGTAGGATTAATCTTTTGGTTTTTTTCACTTACAGAAGATATTTTTGTCTATGACATTTTGCAGCAGTTAAGGAAAAAGTCCTGCTTGCAGCAGTGTCATGTCCAGATGGACACCCTGCCACTGCTACGTGAGCCTTTTTTTGCTGAAGAAGCAAAATCATTGTCTACTTTTGTAATCTGTTCTGATGACTCCAGCCCCATCCCAGGCAATGGGCTCCCAGTCAGTTGCTTGTGAAAGCCCAAAATACGTACATTTAGGCGGCTCCACTGTTACAGGATGTGAGAAAAAGTTTGTTTGCAGAATTCAGTTGAACAAAGCAACTTGATCTGCTTTCTCTCAGTGGACCACAGACTAAAATATAGTGTGGGTATTGAATAACTAATTTCCAAGGAGATTCACAGTGGCTTGCAAAGGAAGACAAATAAAAAGTGACCCCTTTACATATATGATGCATTCTGATCCACCCCGCCTCCCCCTTTTTAGTAATTAGAAACATGGTTTCACTGATACACTTTACAAAACCATTCTGGGGATTCATGAATTTAAAAGACAAAACCAAACTAGACGTGAATAATTCATACTTAAATAGCTCTGGGCCAAGATATTGCTTCAGTATTTCCAAGCATGCAGGTTTTATTATTCTCTTAAAGTATGAATAAAAACAAGGTTGTTTTATCACACTTGGACTAATCAATGCTCTGCCCAAAGCGCAGTTGGCAGTAAATGATCCGGTTTAGTTTAAACCATTTTTTAAATCGATATGTATTGTAAGGGAGCCATAAAAATCTTCAAATTAAAGGGTTTTGAGCCATAAAAAACAGGTAATGTATTTAAGGGGGTTTTAAGGCAGTAATGTTTCCAGGTAAATAGGAGATGGGCCAAGCAGTTCCCTCTGAATTACCGTTCCTCAGATCTTCACACCCTATTAAGGCAACCTTCATGAGATATTTCTGCATTACATTTTGTGATGTAATGTGAATGTATTAGAATTAATTTGCCAATAAACTGCAGGGAAAATATGGAACATGTTGCCCCAAAAGCTTAGGAGCTCTCTGTTTAGCTTGGGTCACATTCATGAGGGTTCCTAACACACAGTTTACAACAAACAAGGACACGTTGCTATGCTTGGGAATGAGCCCTCTGCCTAGGCAGGGTAGGTGATGCCACCTGGGGTCTGGTTTGGTCAGACTGGGAATCAGGGAGGCAGTGCTGACTTTGAAAGACAGGGAAAACTTCTTAACACTAGCCTTTCAGCCATCCCAGGAAAGCTCCTGCATGGCTCTGGTGGCCAGACAGCTTTTAACAAAGTGTGTCACGGTGCCAACCTGTCACTGCACTCTCTTCCTTGACTGTGGCATGGCTTACTTGTTGGAGAACATCCAGAGCTGGCCTTCGGCTTTGTGGACGAGTCTTAGGCAATGGGAACTCACCCAGTGACAGCTGAGGGGCTGCAGATGTGCAATAAGATTCACAGGGCAGTGCTTTTTGGACAGGATTTTTTGCCTTGCCCAGTTTTATATAAAAATGCTAAACGTTGGTTCTAACCTCTGACATCCACCTTTGATGCTGAGGATCTGACAGAGCAACCAGGGAACTGCAGAACAGAGAGGTTATGAAGTTTTCTTATTCTTTACTTTCAGCTCTCATTCACATTGGTGGCAGCTTTGCCATCTACACTTCTGAAGAACCTCTCACTGCAGGATTTACTTCAAAGGCAGTAGCTATTACATAGACCTTTCCATCAGACATGTCCTGCTGGGGTCTGGAGAAAATCCACTGCAGGCCAGAGTGTGCTTCCAGTGTCTGTGCTCATTGCCTTTGATTGGAGACAATGACAGTGCATGGAAATACTGACCAAGGACCTTTTCCTAGTGGAAAAACTGGCCTGTGATACCATCATCTTCATAATCATTATTTCCTTTTTTAAACTTACCCAAAGTATAGGAGCTAAATATGTCAAGAGCTGAGTTCTTCTAATCCTCAGCATTTTATGCAAACTAACTGGCAAAAAAAAAAAATCCAGCTCAGCAAGAAATCTTCCTCACTAAGCAGGACTAGAACTGGATGTCTCCAAATATCAGGAGACAAAATCCTGTTTTGTAGGATTTCCATACATTAGTGGAAATGAAAGCACAGAGCCTCAGAACCAGGGCTATTCTCACAAGATTTCTGATTATTTACAGACCCAAGAGGTCTGCATCACCAGAATGAGGCTGGAACTCTCTCCCTTCCCGTGGTGCCTTATCTACAGTACTTATTCTTCCTGCAGCACAAGCAATTTCCATATTTTGATGTCTTGCATTAGACTTTCACTGCCTTCCATTTGTAAATGGAGATAGTGAAGACATGGTTGCCTCTGTATTTGAGACCCATCTCTGATAGCCTTCAAGCCCACGTGTTCAGGACTGAACTCACTAAAGGAGAGCAAGCTGACTTGTCTCACAGCTCTCTGAGAGTGTTACCATTTTCTGCCTTCCCTGAACATCTGGGTTATGCCTTTTGTCCAAGGTCCCATGGGAGCTGCTGGGTCTGCTTTGGACAGAATAAACCTCTCTCAAGAGATGAGGTGAAAGATACCAGCCGTTAGCCAGCTCACTGTTTGCTAGGATGGATTTGTGTGCACTGCCATTTCATCAGTAGGTTTAAGAAGCTAGAGGGTCGAATCTTACTACATTTGCACAGGTTTTTTCCTCCTGCTGAAGGTAAAAAGAGAATAGAAGGTAGGATGTGTTGCATGCAGCATTTGAAGATGTTGTAATAGGCCACTGAACTAGCTTTGAGTCAGGACAGTGGGAAATGTCAAGGAAGCAGCTAGTACGAATGTGTCTCCTGGGTAACCTCCTCTTGGTTCCTCTTCAGGTTTCTTCTATAGCCAACTCCAGCAGAGCACTTTCTGATCTTCACATCTATAGTCCCTTCATCTAGAGGATGCTGTAGGGTGTGAGAAGATCTGGTTTAGTTTGGATGAGATGTTTTAAAAAATAAAATTCTTTGTGAGCAGAGAGCTGATTCCCTTATCCATTCTCTTGCTCCTCTGGCAGAAAAATCTTGGCACCATCTTGAAGTAACATATTATGTTTCCAGTGAAAGGGAATAATTCCAGGCATTCTCAAGTAATCCTTCTATCCACTTCTGCATTAATACTGCAGAGCCTTAAAAAGAGATGCATCTAACATTTTCATTCTAAAATGTGGTCACTGAATCAAGAGGCAGGAAATTAGAGAGATTTTTTTTTTTAGTGTTGTGAGGTTTTTTTTTCCCCTTTGAATTTCAGGAGAAGTTATCTTCCTCACACTCCCTGCCAGGAGTCCTGAGAAAAATGCCAAATTAATAAATAACATTATTCCTATTGATTTTTTTTTTCCTCAGAATTAATTGTCAGTAAAGAAAGACCAGTTGCAGATTCTTGACAGTAGAAAGTTTAAAATGGAAAGTCTGACACATTCTTAAGCTATAATAACACAAATGGGATCACTATAATTTTCAGTTCTGATAATAGGTTATAAAATCACTGCCAAATACCCACATATTCAGGAGCCTGCAGAGAACAATCTGCAAAATGAAATATGGAGAACTGCTCAAGGAAAGTAGAGGCAGCTGTAAATGTAGGAGATATAATGACAAAGCCAAACCTAAAATCAAGATACTGTTGATAACTAGTCAGAGAGATTTCACTCATACTCTATCCAATTGAATTTAATCACCCACAATTGCCATTATCTAAGAATACAGAGATTTATTTGCAGACTTTCAAAGACAAAAAAAGCTTTTTTTTTTTTTTTTAAAGATGAGATTTATTTGGAGAACATCTATCAAGTACTAAACAAGAAAGAAATTATAGGGGTGTTATATCCAAACCGAATAATACGACCCATGGAAATTCAGACTCAAGGGTACATCAAAGAGGAGGAACCAAGTTCTAAAAATGGCATGTGGAAATGTTCATTAGTTTGGGTCACATGAAAATTAATAATTTTTCTCGTTGGAAAAGAACTATTTTGTGGCCACTGCAGTTCAGAAGAGCAGGGTTAAAAACACAGAGATAAAAGGAAACCAAAGAGAGTTGTCTTAGCATGGATGCATTGCAACTGCTGGAGATAGTATGAGGGACTGAGATTGCAAGGCAGGTGAACAAGTGGACCTCTTCCCACTAGATGTCATGTTCCTTTGCAACTGTGTGTTGTTGGGGGTTGCAAAAGGTTTCTTGAGACAAAACAAACAGACAAACAAAACCCATCAAACCCATGGAGCTATTAAAGTCTGGAGACCTGACCTCTTTGTGGACAGAAACAGCACAGTAAAGAACTAACAGACATTTCTTGTGTTGCTAATAAACCAAGACAAACAACATACCGAGACAATACATCACACAACGTAAGCAGAGGAGGTTTCCCCAGTGTAAACTGACAGAAATGAAGAGTCTTGAATGCAGTATGTAATTTTGAGCAAAAAGCTCTCTAGATTGCAACTGTCCATGACATTGTCATGACTGCTTGAGTTTCCTCCAGCTTGACATGTCTGCACGTCTTACTTTTCTTCTCCTGCTCTATCTCATGTCAATTTGTACTGATTTGGCAACGAGCATCCTTAAAAACTGCTAGCTGCAGGAATGTGAGCACTGAAATGCAACTCATCATCTTTAGGACATTGCAACTTCCCTACTTAAAAACTCAAGCAGTTCAGAAATGGACAGCTAAGGAACCATGCAGCTGAACCATTGCTTATGCATTGTTGATCTTCCTAATTTGAGTAATCAATGGAAAACACAGACTTGAAGATGCTATGAGGACCATATAAGGCATGGTCAGCCAGTTCTCCCCGTGTGATGGCTGTGCTGAGGTTTCTGTAAGTGAAGTGAAATTATCAAGGTCTATGTGGGATAACTCTCCATGCTCAATGTCTGTTTTTCACTCGCATGAATTCCCCTTCTTGAACATTCCCCTGCCCTAAAAGTCAGTTTTCAAACTTTCCGTTTCTCCTTCCTGCATGACAGACTGTGACTGCTTGTGGCTTGTGAATGCTGTTTGAAGAAGCACTGTACAGTGAAATTCTTAAGCAAAATAGATGTTTTGGTAGCTGTAATCATTACAGAGCTGGAAGCTTTGGTGGGACTCTTCAGGTGGAACTTTTAGAAGTTTCCAAACAGTTCGGTTAACCTCAAAATGTTCTGTCTGACGGGTAAATGTCATCTCACCTTTTTACAGGGTGAAATAGAACTACCAAGAAATAAAACCTCGTGATTCTGAATGTGGGCACTTGAAATGTTGCTTTGGCATCCAAGGAGGGCTCTAGCACACTTCCTTAAAAAGGTCTTCAGATGTTCACTGGAAGGTAAGGATTCACTCCTGCTGCTAGCATAAAAGTGTCATCTTTATTTTACTGAAAGTGGATGCTTAAGATCAGATCTTCAAAGTCTTGAAGATAATTGCCTGAGACCATGCAGTGTCTTTGGAAATACCTAAAGTGTTTTGCTTCTCTCCATAATGCCATGACCTGAGTGAAGGGCTTCTGACTGGGAGTCAGAAGGTCATGCCTAGAGAAATTTTCTCCTGAAATAAGCCACCAAAAATGAAGTGTGCAGGCAGAGCTGAAGACTGGTGTGGTTTGGGGTTTTTTTTGGTTTTCACTGGCTGGCTTTGAGGCTGCAAGCTGCTTCACAGAAACGATGCAATTCCAGCAACACCTCGGCAGCTGCTTGGCAGTTTGTTTAGTGACTCATTTTGTCAATACATATGAAAAAGCTGTTAGCCAAGCAGAAGCTCAGACCTCTGCATCTTTTCTTTTGAAAACTGCAACCTATTATAACTTCTGTAAGTTATAAAACATATAATATATATATTATTAAAAAATACACAATAATTATAACCTTCTATTAAAAGTTTTTATCTTACTAATTTTTCAGAAAGCAGAATTTGAGATTTAAGGACTAGTTCTGTGTCACTGACCAAACTGAAACACAGGCCACCCTTCCCTCTCTCTCTGCTGTGGTTTCTAGCCTACAGAGCAGACTTCTTGTTTCCTGGCCACAGCTGCAAACATGTCTTTTCCAGCCCTCTTCCACTGATTGCTACACACAGAGGTTCTCTCGTCTTCTTGTGAGTGCTGGAGAAGGGCAAGGAAGGCTTCAGAGTCATGAACAGGGGACTCTGTTTTGTTACTTTTCCTCAAAAGTCCAGATCTGCTCTGTGATTCTCTATCAAGAAAAAGGCCATAGATGTGAGGTGACAGGTACTGCAGAGACAAATACTGTAAGTGGATGGGTATCAAAGATGAGAGAGCATTTCTGAGAGCAACTCAGCTCAGGAATGAGACAGTCTTAAAAACATACACCTTGTGTTTTCAATCAGAAACAAACTAAATTGGTAACATTGTTTTCAACTTTTTTTGTTTTTATACTTTGAGGTGCTATGTTTAGGGGAGGAAGGTAGAAGTGATTTTATGTTGCTTCCAGCCAGATGCCTTGTTTTCCACACAATACTTTACTGTTCGTTCTCCTGTGGGTATTTTTTTTAAGTTCATATTTTAGGGTTTGAGTTGCTCATATAAATGATTTGAAAGGAAATATTCTCCAACAAATCTCAGGTGTACCTCTGCTTTCCAGTGTTTTAAAAAAGAGAAGTCCTGTATTTACATAAAGCCTCACAGTTAGACTTGGAAGATTTGATAAGAATTTGCTTTTCTGGGATTTGTTCTTAGGGAAAGAGAATTCCCCATGACCAAAAGTAACCCAGTAATAAGCATTTGCTCAGTGCTGGCACCACTATGACCTTAAATTATCAGCTTGCCCCCATTTGTAGCCAGTTTCCCCTCTTTAAGTGTACAGTTAAGTCATTTGTAAATATCATAACTAAATCTGAGAGTGTAATTTAGTGACTCTATTTGAGGATTAAGGAGAATAATAACATTACTCAGAAGCATATGTAATCTTTTCTGCTTTGTTTAATTTACTTTATGCTGTGCATGCCTTATCTTGCAGCCATTCTTCACTCCAGCTCACTGGATGTATTTGCAGCACTGTTGATAACACCCTCAGAAAGTCAGCTCAGTGTTCATTTATCTGCAGGACAGCGTGTATATTCTGAGAAGTGCATTGGCACAGCCTTGGTGATGTGCAGTTGTTGTCCTAGGAACAGAAAGGCTACTAGATAATGCTGCTCCTTGCCCAAGCAGAGGAGATTTAAAGCTGTAGAAAGGAGGTATTAGATGTTACACTCGATGATACTAGCTGGCTTTGTGAAACACTTGGAGAGCACTCCAGTTTCCTCTCCCAAGAATGCCAAAGAGCTGAATTCTCTATGGAATACAGTCTACATCATGGTCTGTATTTCATTAAGGTGCTATTCATGGTTTTTTTTGTTGTTGTTTTGATTTTTGGTTGTTGGTTTTTTTTTTAAAGTGGGGCTGCCTGCTAGGTGTTGTGGATATCTGATGGCTGCTTATTGTGCTGATTAATTTGGTTTTGTTGATTAATTCATTGAATCCTCCCAGGCTTTATTCTTTCTGGGCCCACCCTGTGATCCTTTCTAGTAGCTGAATTCACACCTTCCCATTTCCCCTGGACAGTGCAGAGGATGAAATAATTTTAATAGTCTTAATCTGTCACCTTTTTTTTTTCTTTCACAAAAGCCTGTCAATTTCCACATGAATTTACTGTACTGTCGGTGAATGTAATTCTTTGTCATATGCTTGGAAGCGACTTGGGGCAGATCCTCCTCTGGTGTAAATACTCCTCACGCTGTTCACGCTTTTGCAGAGAACACCTTCACCCTTTTCTCCACGTAGAGTTGAGGAACACAAGAGGAAGTGTTGGGTAGAGCAAGGTTGTCTCCTAAAATAGTGGTGTCCTATGTCATTGACAGCTAGCTTGGGAAAATTTGGGAATTAGGTAAAAGGAAGACTTTGAAAGTCAAGGTCTGGAACTCAGTAGAGCTGACACGAGGCCATTCCCAGCATTCCTTACCTCCCAAACTGCTCATTTACTGGTCTAGTACAATGCCCAGAAACAAATAGCCACACAGAAATAAATCCTCTGGCACAGCAGGGGCTGAGGAACAGAAATAGCTGTGTCTCAGTTACAAGAAGTACAGATCCTCAGCCAGCAGTGGCCCCCAACCCAGAAGACAAATTAAGTGCAGATATACAAAAATGGAAAAGAGAACAATGTTTTACTATGGGGGGAGGGGGGGAGGAAATAAAGATCAACTGTCAAAAGAGAGCTGTAAGGAAAATGAGGGGAAACTCAGACACATATGGCTGCCCACAGAGATTGATAACCAGGACCAGGCTCACGGTAGAACATCTATAAAAAGAACTAATTAGAAAGCTTCAGCTCAACATAAGGTCCAGTTATTGGGTGAACATTTGCCACAGTAACATCACACATAGATTTGTTATGATCTAAAATCTGTGATTTTCCATATTATTCTCTAAATTTATTTCTTTCAGGTCTTCATCTATCTTATATTACCAGGAAGACTCATGTCTCTTTTGGTAAAAGGTGAATCCAGACTCATGTTTCCAAATGGTCATGAAACACAACTGTGTGTCTGTAGCCCAGGCCAAGATTTTAAAGAATCTTTCCTATTATTGAAAAAAGGGAAAAATAGGATAAAGGCAAAAAAAGGTAATGTATCTTGTTCTTGAATCAAGAGAGCTGTTAGCAGGCTCGATATGGTCTTACTGGAAAGCAATGTGGAAGGTACTGGTCATTGTGCAGTTAGTGTTAAGAATTGCACCAACAGTTTTAAACTCTTACAACCTACCTGCAGGTAGAACTGGAAGTGAGAGTGATGTCTAATTACACAGCAAGGTGAATTATTTGGTGTTCAATAGTAAAAATTAGTTTTAATTAAATTTAATGTAGCCAATATAAATTAATTGTTTCACTGGCCACAGAACTGAAGAGCACAATTTAAGGACGTCTCATCAATGGCAGTTCTAACACCAGAGCTGGCATATGGGAAGCATTTGTCACCATGTCATTAGGACTCAGTGCAGCCCTCACAGAAATAAAGTTTCCATTGATTTTAATAAAAATTGGGTTGAACTCTGGACAGCACAGTTCCCCATAATGTGGAAGCTCTGCTTTTAGAATTTGGCAGGGGATCAGGTTCTGCAATTTAGCTCACAGATTAGCTACAGGGAGTGACCTTACCCCTGTTAGGTGCTACGACAGCTACAAACCAGCTGCGCTCAGCTTCGAAGAATGGTGGCTTTATAAGCTGGGAAAAGAGTTTGTCATGGGAGATTGTTCGATCCAAGCACAGGAAACACTGCAAAAAGAGAACTAGCATTCTTTGGTTTCCCACCTGTGCAAAAGAAGTTTCAAGGACTGACTAGACACTCCAAGGAAAGCATTCAAAGCTACTCTTATGACATAAAATTCTAAAGGCAAGACTATTCCTCTTTCTCACAGTAACTGACAGTTTGTAATCTACAGACAGATCAGTTATGAATCAACAGCAAGGCAGATGTCTCTTATGTAGATCTGTCTCTTGTAATCTTAGTTTAGTCAAAGTTAAATAATTAGTCCAAGTTAAATAATTAGTTATTTCTGATAAATGTGCCCACTGTGCAGTCCACACCTCTGTGAATTGAACAGCTAAGTTTGGGAGTTCTTTGCAGTTCTTCTGTAGTATGGACCACTCTCCCGAGCTCAGTGTTCAAGCCAGTGCCTGTCACACTTTGGTGTGTGGAAGCAGGTATTTGCATACAAAATGGCCTCATTTTTTTTTTCTAGGCCACCTAGAGCTACATCCTTCAGAAGGCTGTGACATTTCTGCAGCACTTTAAACATCTGCTGTGTGACTGCCTACATAATTTTATTAATGCTGTTCAATAATGGTATTTTGGCACATGTCCTCTTGGCCTATTAAAGTGGCAGTTGCTGGAGACAGCAGCCACACAGGCTGAGCAACAGGAGAGGTTTGCAGTGCAGATGTCAACAGCTGAGCCAGTTGTAAGGGCTTCTTTCTAGCCAGCGGGAGGAAATGGGCTCTTTGAGGTTGTGATTCATCTCACCCTACAGCAGACACACAAATACGGCATAGCAATTCACTCTTAACATTGTGTAGTGACACAAAAGAAACTGCAGGTGACTGGCTGTGATGTAGGTGTCCACGTTGTAGATATGTAGAGTTAATTTAGATGAATCTCGCCCTGCTGGAGGGATTCTGACCTGGCAGCAAGCAGCATCTCTCTCTGAGGCCAAGCAGCCAGCAGCACAACAGTAATATCACATAAAATAATACTGTGTTCAATACTTTTTGTACAGGGAGAAGATTTTAGTTTACTTTCTGGTCTCATGACCTGCTGCAGGTTTGAGTCCTCAGTCCTTTACCATGAAAAGCTGCATTTGTGAGGTTGTAGGAAAATATATATTATTAAGTCATTATTTCTAAAAATTCTCCCTGTAAATAAGGGCAACTATAAATGAGGATATAAATGTAAATAGGATTAACACCAGCAATGATTTAAACCATTTGCCTGTCTCAGGGACTGAGTTATCAGCTCAGTCTTATCTGGGTGTGAGCCGAGTGCTAATGAACGTGTTCTTGCTTCAGAGTTATGGGGCAGAAAATAAGTGTGTGCTGGGGTCCATGCTGCTGCCCCGTGGATAGACTCTGAAGATGATGGTTCAGATGCTGGCTTGGGTGTTTCTCTGCTATGCTTTTGTTAGCTCTGTAGTGAAGTGTAGAAGTACTCCAGAAGAGTGGGGTACCCAGGTGTTCCCTGAAGGGAAAGGTGCCTCTAATGCATACCTCCCATGAAGTGCTACAGATGTGGCACGGTGACATTTGCAGAGCAAAATGCTGTGTCTTGAGAGGAAAATGAAATCCAAACAGGAGGTAAATACTCCTGAGCCAGTAAGACTTGACTGGAAGAATCCTGGTTTTGTTAATGGCAATCAGGTCGTACCCAGTTTCAGAAGTCCTGAGAATGAGCAGATTTGTGCTTACTGTGGACAGCCAGCAGCATCATTGCAAAAGTTATGTAAGTGAAGAATGGCTGAAGTGTGCTGAGCTGAGGTGCTCTTAGCCACATTAGTGTCAGGTTGTTATAGCATGTCTTGAAAATAAGCCTTTTGTGAGCGTGAAAAGTCAAACCTCAGATACCTCCTGGTGAATTGGCCTGTGCCTAGTTTGTGTAAGGCTCTGTGAATAAATTGCCAGCCACACTCAGGATGGCTTCTTCAAGAGCACTTTGAAGTCCAAACCATACATAGTTCTCAGATTTATGGGCGGAAGATGAATTTAAGCTTGAGAATGGACTACAGTCACATTTGGCTGTCGTTGTCACTGCAAATGTCCTCCACAATGTGGTTGATATTCCAATACCCACAAGGATATTCCAGGACTTGCCTTACTGCTTTAGACATTCCTTCTAGACACTGTGTTGCCATCTGATGAGCAGGTGTCCTGCACATGAGAAATGGCAGCAGCTAAATGAGCTTTGCAGGGGTTAATGGTATTTTTAATAGACCTGCCTCCTGCCTAGGTGCCTGAGAAGAAAAATATACAGGAACTCAAGAATTAATTACCTTTGATGCCAAGAAGTAGTGGAATTGAAAGGATGATCCTAGAGAATAGAAAGATCTCATTAATAGATTGTAAAGTTAAAAAAGGCTACTGTGACCATCTGATCCCATGTGGCAGAGGTCATAGGTTTTGCCTGAATTAATTTTTACTTGAAATTGAGCATTTCTTTTTCAAAAATCACCCAGTGCTGACTTGTAAGTTGCTAGTGATGGAAAATCTTGCAGACATCCTTAAGTTGTGTTAGTAATTAATCATCTTCAGTGTTGAAAAGAAAAAGAAAGGAAAAAAAGCCATAGCTTCATTTTTGTTTGATTCCTACTTCCATGAATCTCAACTGTGAGTTGTTAAAGAGCACATTGAGTCAATTTCCACTTTTTTGCTTATCTTCCAGCAAATGTTTTGGTTCTGCTTTCCTTGGACTGTCTACATTTTAAGGTCATAGAAAGAGAGAAAATGAGACAGGGAAAATAAGAAAGGAGGAAAGGAAAGAAAGAAACTGATGATCAGTGCCAGTATGAGACTTGGGATTTCTTTCTCTGACACCCTCCACTTCACCAAGCTGACAGAAATAATTCAGAGCCACATTTTGAAGAGGTGATGAAGCAGGTAGTAGGGAGCATTTCAAAACACCCCTGCACCCAGCTTCTTGTGCTTCCTTCTAGGCACTTCTGAAGCCCCAGTAACAGTATTGAAAGCCCCAGCTTTGCTGCTGAAGAGCTTTCCTCTGCACCCAGTCTTTAGTCTTTGCCTCAGTTGCCCAGTAAAAATCTGTGTATAAATGGAGAATGCTGCAAGGTTAACTAAAAGACATCTGAACTCCTGCCTACTCTTCTTAGTCCTTCCTGATTACTTAGGAAAAGGTCCTGTTTGGCTTTAACAGGCAACTTGCCTGGGGATCTGCTTCAGGGTGAAGGTCTGTCTTTTTATTCAGCTCTTGGTTGGAGTCCAGTTGGCTAACACTGCAAGATAGCACTAATACTTTGCTGTCACAACTTGTCAATCTAGAGGAAGCAAGTCTGACTCATCTGAAAACATCCCCATGAGAGAGCCACTTTCACAACTGCCTATCTAGATGCATGGAAAGATTGATGCTGCAGTTCAGACTTTCCCCCAGAGACTGTTCTTCAGGAAAAGTCAAAACAGACACATGCTAAAAGTGGGCCCAACATATTTTACAAGATATGACATCAACGGCAAAGAATTTCTAGCAGTGGCTATCTGCAGGCAGATTTATGGAAGACTGAGGGCTTGAGGATTCAACTCTCTGCTGGCTGGATTGAAACAAAATAATTATTCTGTCCAGTTGGAAAAGAGACTAGTGGCAAGGTCCATCTAAAGAAAATGAATCTATTTAAAGGATGCGATGCTATCTTAAGTTGGCAGTGCCAGAGTGGCACTGAGCATACACAGTCATGGGCTGGGGCTTGCACTGACAACCTTGAAAGAACAAGAGGCAGGAGGAAAATTGTACCCTGTGTTAAATCCATGCTCTCAGAAACTGACCAAAGAGTAAATTGAGGGGATGACTTTGTGCAGCAGGGAGCTGCACAGCTACAGGCCACCAGCAAGATGCATCCTATATGTGAAACAAAGATGCTGCTTTTAACCCAATTAGATCATCTTCATCCCAGTACACTGAGAGAAATATACCTCAGTACTTTTTGCTGCTAAACTTATGCTTTCTCTTCCACACACTGATGGCTTTTATTTTGTATTTTCACTGCAGGTCACACAGCCAAAGAGATCTCTGCTGGCACTTCAAAGCTTTGTGTGGAGAAGGAAGAGGCTAGAAGGATAGGATGAGAAAAATTATGTGAGTAAAAATAAACGGCAAAAAATTTGATGTAATGGTATTTTAAAAAGATGCAGCTGAACTTTAGCTGCAGATGACAGGGTTTGAATGTTTTGGGGTTTTTGGGTTTTGGTTGTTTGGGGTTTTTTGGGTTTTTTTTTTTTTGTTGGTGGGTTTTGGGGTTTTTTTTTGGTTGGTTGGTTTTGAATTGTAACAAAACCACTCCGGAAAACATGAAGAAAATTATTTGTACATTTCTTTTAAGTGCCACCTGCCAGACTGTCTAAAGTTGTAATCAATTTACAGACACAAAACTAGAAGATGCCAAGAACAAGCACAATTTCTTAACAGCAATGCAGAAGGTCATGTCCTGAATGTATTTGTGTGTTTCTTTCTAGCACAACTGTGGAGAGAACTGACTCAGATCAGTCCTGGGATGCTGATGTTGAAAAGATTAATTTTTGCTTCTGTGAGCAGTTCTGATGGCTTATAGTGGTGGAGGGCAGTAAATCCATTGTCCTGCACTAAACCATCCAAATGCCTATGGATGTTGTACATTGTTCCACTCAGTGTTCCCCCTCTTACACATTCCCCAGTAGGAGCTGCTTATCCAAGGATCACCCCTGGAGGCCACTAAAGAGCAGTGCCAACATGGTAATGCAATCTGGACACTTCTCTCTGTCCTCTTGCCACGATGGCAGCAGTAAAGGTACTGTGCAAAATCCTACCCACCCTGCCTCAGTCTCTCCCTCTCTGTTCCAGGACGCATTTGCATTTGGGCAGCTGCCTTTACTCCCAGGAGATAAAGAACTACAAACTGATGGAAAAGTTGAGCTGCTTTTTGGGTAGAACTGCAGATTGATGGAAGAGTTGAACTGCTTTTTGGGTAAGTTTGAAATCCTTTGCAGTAATCATCTCTGCTATTACTTTGGAGTGCTTAGGTACCTCTCAGTACCACCACACACTAAGACACCACCAAGTCTCTAAGATATGGAGGGTTACTGCTGCAGGGGGTTTCAGGGAAGCCTAAACCCCAGATTTTTCATCCACTGCTGCTGGCATTGGACTGTCCTAATGGTGTGGAAAATGGAGAAGTCCCCAAGTCAACATCCTATATTGCAATACAGGGAAATGTAACATTCAGGATTTCATCCATGTACTTCTCTGGGGGAAATGATGTGGAACAACTATAATGAGTGAATTCTCTTTTGAAAATGATTTACAGACCTTAATTAAAATATTTTGCTGTTACCTACTGCTCTTCGACAGTAAGCCTCAAAGTGCCTGATGAAAAAGCATTGGTATTATTGTGCCTATTTTACGATGCAGATATCAAGGTCTGGGTGTCATATGGGCTGGGGTCTATAATTTCTTTAGCTGGAGTATAGAGGACTGTGTTGCTTCAGAGAGCTGAGTCTGACATTATGTAAGCAAGGCCAAAGGCAAGTCACAAGCTGGTTTAGGTTTATAATAAGAATTTCCTGGTTTTCAACCCTTTGTTCATTCCACTCAACCATACTGGGTCTCTGAAGTTCTAGTGGTGCGGAAGGAGGGAGATGTTTTATGATCTTTGATGACTAAAATGTAGCAAATAAAGCTCTAGGGTGCTTTCAAGCTCACAGTGATCTCATGGGGTGGAAAATTAGTCATGCTGCAGCTACTGGAGAATATATGCATTTTTTTTAGCATTAGCTGCTGGGGTCTTTTTTCCAAACCAGAAGATGATAAAGTGCTTCTCACTACTGGATGAAGACAAAAGAGAGTGTCATCAAAGGAAGTAATATAAGCTCAATAAGCTGTTTTGGACTTCTGGTTACTAATCTAATTCTTTTACAATCATTTTTGGCTCTAGAAGTAAGAATTATTTTCAAACTAAACAGATTTTTTTTTTTTGCCCCCAAATGTCTCAGTCAGATTGTTGCAAATGTAGCATCTTGAATCTTTGATCAAGTCTCTCTGATTCAGCTGCCAATCTTTTCTTACGATAGAGTGTTAGTATATTCTGTATAAATGTATAGACAGTTAAACCTTTGGAAAGTGCTTAGAAATTGTTCCCTGCAGTCAGTAAGTATCAGTAGATGCAGCTAAAACAAAAAGCAGATGGTGGTTTGAGGTTTCCTGAGACTCACAATATTCCTACTGAAAAAAATCATAGTCAGCTTTGCATTTTCCACTTCTTTCTCACAGACTGATGTTGTCTTCTTACACCAGAGATCTTTCCAAAGACCTCTTTAATACTGCAAATACTGGGGAGTCCCTTTATGGCCCCAGATCCATTGTGTGTATGGTAATTCACAAGTGCTGCACCGGGATTTCACACTCTCTGAGCAAGGCCAAGCTTATCATCTTCCACCTTGATGTTGTTACACCACCACAGGGTAGCACACGGAAATCCTGTAGCTGCCACGGTCAAGCCGGCTCTCTGGGACTGCAGTGTTGCTACCCTCTCATGATATTACATCTCTGCTACCTTCTCATAACCTGTAAGTCAAAACCTAATACTGATCTAGGAAGGGAGAGTAGTCTTCTTTGGCTAGTACCTGCCCTTAACTCAACCAAGTGCTTTTGCTGAAAACAAAATGAAGCCCTATTGTAAGACAATTGGTATCTACCTGTTCTTTGCACTTCAGCAATGGAAGATTCTTTCTACTCTAAGCTACTGAAGTCAGGGCTCTATAGTAAGTAATGCAATCCTTTGGTCTCGAGAAGGTGCTGCACATTAGCATCTCCTTCTCTCTGGCAACAGACCAATTCCCACTGCAGGATCTTCTGAAGGGGGAAAACCTGGAAGTTCAACAAGAACAACCTAAAACAGAAGGAAAGAAATGATCACGAAATGAAAACAGTACTGAGAAAAGCCACTCAGCAAAGCCTGCTCATCTTTAGAGTTCTCAGTTCCTCTTGTGCAAGGCTGCAGCATTTACTGGAGTGTGCCAAGTTGCTGTGTGCAGGAGAAAGGTCAGGAATAATTGTGAGGGTTGGCACCCGCAGAGCTACAAAAGGTTTCCATGAAATATTTTGTCTTGCAGCCAGCTGTTTCCTGACATAAACTGGGCACAGTCCTTGTCAGTCCACTACCCTACCACAAATTTAATTTAGAGTCTCATGAAACAAATCAGCAGGATGAAGAAAACGAATTGCAAGAAAAACAATTTTAATGATGAATTTTTATTTGTATAACATATGAACATAGCAAAAGCAGTCTGAATTGTCTCAAACATTATGGTGGTCACTGAATTGCTACTGCAGGCCTTATTTTCACTGTGTATCAGGACCTTTATGCTTCTCTGAAGTGCAAATGGTTTTTGAAGTAGAGTAAAAAGCCTGCAGCATTTTCATAGCTGCATTTTTGACTCAGAAGTAAGCACAGTCTTGGTGCAGACCTTTGTCCATAAGTTTACATCTATTTTTTATTCCTATTTATTAAGTCAAGTGAATCTCTCTGCCCCAGGGCCTGCTTGTCCAGGCAGCACTTCTCATTGTGCTGTTTGTCCCAGTAGGCATCCAAATCTAGGCGGGGCAGTGATGCTCTCCCTCCATCCTGTGTCTGCTTGAGGGAATGTGCTTGCTCAGTAGATACATTGCTCCTTGAGCTCTTGTTGGGGTAAGCTCCCAGCTGTGCATAGTCCCTGAACTGTTCCCAGTCCTTGCTAGGAAGCAGTGCCCCACTGACTGGCATTTCTATAGAGGACTGGATGTCTTTGGACAGTCATTGGTGGGGAGAGAAGAAACTGTCAAGGGAGGCCTTTGAGTGTCCAGACAATATTGAGCCTATTCAGTGCAGTGCAGTGAGCAAATGCATAGGATGAAAGCCTCAGGTGGCTTCTGTGATGATTTCTGTTGCCATCCCAACAACTTTCAAAAAGAAAGCACAACAGATTTCAGAGACAGAGCTGTGACAGGAAAGCTTATGGGGAAATAAAAGCCATTCCTCACTAAGAATGAGTCAGTATCTGAACTCATACAATATTCAGTCCTATTTCAGATGCTAATCAGTGGTTTTCATACAGTCATTAAGTGGACTTCCAGAAGTACAAGGAGCACAGAAGACCTCTAGGACTGAAGAGACACTTAACAAACTGAGAATGGATGCCTAAATATTAGATGGTGATGTGGCTTTAAATGTGTCTCTTTAGCATCACCTTGATCTTCTCTGCAGTCAACAGTTTCAGCTGTTTTCCCTCAGGTGTACTCTGGATAATCTAGACAATGACATTGTGATGAGAGGCAGAGAGAAACTCCAGCAGCAGTTAGCAGTGTCCTTCTTGTCCCACTCCTGTTCTATCTCTCTCTCCTCTTTGCTCCATGCAGATGGTGAATAATGCTGGAGATAGGACTGTGGTTGGATGGGGTCTGCCACTGAGGGCCCTGGAGAGCTGGAAGGAAGAATCTGAGACACTGTAGAATGTCTTTTTTAATTTCTACTGTCTTCTGGCAGTAAAGGAAAGGACAATGCCAGTCAATAATAAGTTTCTGCAATAATTTATGCTTCAGTGACTGAACTTTTCCTTTAAACTTGCTCAATATGCCATTTTCTTTCTTGTGCTCTTGTTGTGATACTATATTGAATTTCTGCTTCCTCCTCACTTCCAATTAATACAAGATGAGCCTTTTCCAAAGGCCCTGGGGGAGTTACGCACCCATTTCTCAGCAATTTTCCATCTGAGCTGGCACCAAATTTACTCAGACAATTCTTGAAACCTCACCCATAGAGTCTGATCAGTAACTAACAAGTCCTCCTTGGAAACTATGATGATGACAAAGGTTACCAGCAATAAACACCACTTTGTTATGCCTGTGACGTGCACGCAGTTGATTCATAACAATAATGACACTTTTCACCTAGGTAGCTGAGCTAAAGGATCAGAGTCAATATTTCCATTTTCCTGGTGTTTCATATAAATCTCTGCATTTGTCATTGACAAATGAAAGAGCTTCAGAAATGTTTTCTCCATCATTTGTCTCTTGGAACATAAGCCAAACAAGGAAAGTTCATGTTGTATCAGAAAGAGTAGGAAAAAAAGTGGAGTTGGCTCAGGGATCACAGAGATGATGCAATAGCTGGGGACATGATGGACCTCACACCAAGGGGGATGGAAGGCCCCTAGTCAGCACCTAGACCGAGGTGCCCTTTGTGGGTCCTGGGGCACTGTGTGCAGCTTTCAACAGCAGAGCTTGCCCTGGCCTCCAAGTGCTCCCTGGCCATAGGGACATCAGCATGGAACACTTAAGAACTGTGACATGATGTTCCTCTTTCAGGCACAGTGAGGAAGATATTTTCCAGATAGAGATCAGTTTGTTTTCTTTTTATGTGCGATGAGAACTGCACTTGGGATTTACAGACTTTCAACATTTCCTTGCGCCCACAACTGCTTGGGATTATATTACGTGGGTCAAATGTTTCTGACAAACTCCTGTCAGCATGAGTGCAGGAGAAGTTCATGAGCAGCTCCAGGTAAAGAGGGAGTGAAGTACCTCTTGTGTCACCTATGTTGGGTTTTCTTCCCTTTGCACAGTAAAAACATAGAAGTAGAAAGTTCAGAGGTAGGATTTTTGATTTGGGATAATCTATATATATAAATGCCCCCCTTTTTAGGCATCAAGCAAACAGTTCCTAAAAACATCTCATTTAATCTGTTCATGTGTCTAAAGCTATCAAAACCTAGCTGTGCTGGTAAGTGTGTAAATGCACAGTCCAAAGAAACATAACCCAGAGGCCTGGGAGGGAGGAGGAGAAAAATGTCTCACCATTAGGAAGTATATAGAAGAAGTTGCAAATTCTTGTCTTAATCTGAAAGATCCTTCCCAACATTCCTGGCAGATTGGGTTTGATTTCCTTCTGTCCTTGGCTTTTAATGTGCAAAAGTGATGTCACAGAAGTAAAAGCTACAAGAAAACCAGAAAGCCAAGTACAAAATACACATAATTAAATCCATGGCTGCATCTGTAATGTGGTTTCTGTAATGTGGACCCCATAGGAAGATGCAGCGTGTGGGACCCTGGATATAGCTATAACTCAGCTCTCTTTCCCAACTCCACTGATGTGTCCCCAGGGCAAAAGAGACTCTTCCCAAGAATGGTTTAAAAATATTAGATGGAGTTTTTCCACGAGAGGATCTACCACAACCCACCCTTCAATAAAATGAGCAAAGAGCTCATGACGGGATGCTCTTACTGAAACAAAGCCCCCAGCAAAACCAACAAGAACTGGCTGTGAGAGCAGCGATGAATTGAAGCTCTTCAAAAGCCTAGAAAAACAAAATCCTTCAAAGACTAATGGGTCATATGAACCCTAGCTGCCTGCCAGGAACTTGTATTTTATGTCTAAGGTTTTTAAAGGCTACTACTGTTGTTGCACTGATCCTGTGGGTTTAGATCTTTACTCTTCCAGCTGTGCTCTGCAGAACTTAGAGTTGTATCTGTCTGATCCATACATTGCCATTGTCACATTTCCAGTGAGAAAAGTTCTAAATTCTACAAATTTTCAGCATTTTTAGTCACAGTGTTTGGAACAAAACAAAAGTGTTACAAAACCACTTTCTTATCAGAAAGAAGAAACAAAGTCTACCCTAATGAAGTTTGGCCTACAAACATACCAGGTTCTATCAGTAAAATTCCTCCAGCCTACTGAGGTTTTCTCTGCTGCAAATTTGATGCAACTGGAAATTCCCAAAGTGGTAGTAAATGCAAGAACTTCTACCCTGTGTTTTGGTTTATTTGTCCTGAGGGCTTAGTGCTGGGTTTGGACATCACAGCTGAAACTGAGGGGGAGTGAGAGGAGTGTGCATCTGGACTTGGATAGTGCTGGAGGACAGGGCTGGGTGGAGAGGGTGACACCTGCTGTAGTTGTACTCATACTGAGCACTGTGGGATGGATGCTGGTGTGCTTATTGTCCTTTTTTCCAGGCTGGATTAGAGCTGGGCTCCCTGGTTCCCCTGTAGCAAGGCAAGTAGAAGTCATGGATGCAAGCCCTGCAAGGATAGAGCAGGTAAGAGTGCAAGCATCTTCAGATGGGCTCTTTCTCAGTAGGTGCTGAGGACACTTTAGCAACATCTAAAAACACATAAAAATGTATGAATGTTGATGTAAATAGATCAATAACGCAAATGTTGGAGGAAGCTGGCCTCTACCTTCACTTTGAGGCCACCCTGGCACCTACCATTTTACAGCTAACAGCACAGCTGCAACCAAATAACTTTATATGCTTCAGAATCAGCAGGGAGGGAAACAACCCAGTGAGCTTATTGCCCATCTCTGGGATTGATAATTTGCTTCTGAGAAAATTTGGAGGGCAGGTGAATGTTTCCTCTTTTATAAGTTGTGGTGAAAACCAGTTCACTCTGAATGAAAGTTTTGCTGGGAGGGAGAATCAGTGTGTGGGGGTGTTTCTGTGTCAGATGAGCTCTCAGGCTGCCACAGCTTGTCCTGGCAATGAGTTCAGGCAGTGAGGCTGGACCAGCAGCTGTCCTTTTCTGTGGTGTCTTCTGGGTGGGGGTGTCATGTTGTGATTAATGTTCTTCTAACATTGGTTTACCCTGCTCAATGATACTGGTCCCTGAAAGAATCCAGAGAGCTTATTGAAAAAATAAATATCATTTATCTTAAATGGAAAATCAAAATAACTAATATCCTGGTTTATTTCTCTTAATCTGCCTGGATACCAAAAAGCAGAAAAATCCCTTTTTTCTGGCCATATCCTACACATCTAGATGTCTGATCTGAGCAGTGCCTATGAGAGAGAAGGGAGTTCAGCTGGCTCCATCAAGTCTATTGGAGGTATTGCTGTGCAGATCGTGTTTTACCTGGAAAGCCCATTAGTACATGGGTGGAGAGTGCTAGAACTGTTAGACTAAAATATGCAAACAACTGAGTTTTATTCTGAACTCACTTTTCTTTTTTTTTTGCACAGTGGAATATTTTTATTTTGCTGCTCTTTTTTTTTTTTTCCTTTCAAAGTGATTCCTTGAGATTATTCTTTTATTTTTTTAGCATTTTCTAGCTTTTCACTAACAATTCATTGTTCTAAACTTGACATTCACATGTCCACTTTTTGAATATAATCTGTCTTTTATAAGGTTGATCTAAAAGACTTCTTTTATTGGCTCATTCCCTAATTTGTCTGATGTGCACCCAAAGCCACTGCATGTAATGGCAGCTGTCTGTGCATTGCTTTGCCTGTGTCCCTTGAGCACTAGCTTCATGCACATTGGGTGAGAACTTTGTGATTGCTTAGGTATTATACCTCTCCTTTTCTGCTGGCCTTGGTTAGTTTTACATCTTCTGGTATCTTTTTCTACTGATCTGAAGGACATCTTTCCAGTTCTTAGCAAGCACCACTGTGCAATGTATTGAAAGTTGCTTTGTGGTAATTGGAAGGGGATTGGTAAAAGTTTCACAACATAGGTAAAAGTTGTGCATGTTTGTTTCTAGGCTTTGAGCCCTTTGCTCACCTGCTTCCTGTTTCCTTTATTACAGAAGATCTATTATTTCAGATCTAATTATAAAAAATAGCACAGTATCTTCTTAAAGTAAAGCAAATGTTTCTAGGCCTGTTTTTTTGGGAAGGTCTGAGTCTCACACAAGTACAGAATGGATGTCTTGCAGGATGTCTGATGCTTTGGGAAGAAAGAGTTGAAGAGGCAACAAGTACCTGCTCTGCAGAGCTTTCAGTTCACAACATGTTGTATTTATAGACAGAGGAGCAGAGAAAACCTTCCCAATGGGCTATCTGGATTAGATGGTGGCTGTGGGCTAGCAGTAACCTTCAAGCCAGTGAAACTTCCTGTAATGATATTGAGCTCTGTCAGTTCACTCCACCTTGCAGGAGATATTGAGCTCAGGAAGTCATTGTGGTATTTCTCAAGTTTTTTATCATCAAGTACATGTTTTCTAGACGGATACAAGAGTGGGGTGCATTTTACAGTCCTCACCTCTGTGACATTTTCCTCAACCTGTGCAATCTTTTGCTCAGCATTTGATACATACAGTTGTTATCAGCTGTCAGATACAAGATCTTGCTGTGAGAGCTTCACAAACAAAACACACTCCAGTGGGAGGCATGGAAACTAAGTGCAGTCCTTCAGTGCTCATTCCCTTAGATTTCCTTAAGACTCAGACTGGAAGGCTTCTGCATACAGAGAAAGCTACAAGCAGGTTAATCAAACACTGCTCATGAGGATTTGTGAAGCAGCTGTGTGTGGACAAGCTGTTTGGTAAGTTACCAGGGTGGTTTCTGGGTGGTTCTGCTCTCTACACATTGTGCTAAGAGCTGCTCAGACTGCCCGTGACTTCCAGCCAACAGATGGGAAAGGCATTAGCCATCAGATCTGAACATTTGCAGTGTGTTTACAAAGTCCTGTGCAGAATCTTTGTGTTGACAAGTTCTAGCCCAATGGGATCAGTATGGTGCCTTCTCAGGGCAACTTGTGCAGAACATCACAGCAACCAGCACAGGGTTAGTTTAGTGTAGGGCAGATCTCTTGTCCAGCACAGGGCTGAGTGCTGTCGCACCTTGCTTGAAAGGAGGATTGTGAGATGGAGATGAGATCTCCTGATGAGAACAGGAGCCATCTGCAACAGCAGCACATGGCCAGTTTGTGATTAGGACACAAAGAACATCACCAGCAACTCCTGTGCTGTCACCCAAATTAATAATTGTAATGATTGTTGTATGTGTCAGAACAGTATCCCAGGACATCAATCTTAGTAACCTTTACTCTAATTTATGCTTCCATAGGACATAATTTGTGCTCTGCTCAGTCTTGGCAGAGCTACTGGGGTAATAATTTCTCAACAGTAAACTGTTGTGGCCAATCTCTAGAAAGTATTCTGCACAGCCAATGCGTTATTGACTCTAAGTTTGGCATTAACATCTTCTAACCTTATTGTCCAGATTCTTCAACAATGAAATACATGATCTGATTAATCCTAGCATCCAGGGATTTATATTAGGCTTGTTGTATTTAATTTATGGGTAAAGAATCTCCATTAGTCTGTAATGTTTCCCTGTGCTGCAATAATGAGTTTTCTGAGCTGCTGTCCAGAGGCAGAAGCTGACTACTGCAGCACCAATGCTTTGTCAAAGTACCTGGGGAGCTGACCTGGGAGAAGTAAATCAGCTCAGATAAGAGTTCTTGTGTCTCAGTGGCCATTAGATGTTAGTTATTTATTTACTTTATACTGCTGCAAATATATATTTAATGACTTTTGTATTGGGGGAAAAAAGATCACATGAGGGCAGAATTTTTGAATATTGAAATAGGTCAGTTACAATAATTTTCAACATGGCTGAAGCCTCACTTTGAATTTATTATTCACTTCATAGCATGCACAGATGTGACTGTCTCAGTCCTTTGAAAGCCTTACAAGGATCTGCAGATCAGGTGCAAAAGCTTGACAGATTGGGTAGCTGAGAGAGGTGGAGTCTGTAGTTGTAGAGACCTTATGACGGGACATTTAAAACTCAAGAGGTCACATATGAAGTAACCTGGTTTTGAATCACTACCGTATATGAGATGTGGCAGTTCAGCCTGCTGGTTGTGGCTGCTCCCTCCCTGGAGGTTTTCAAGGCCAGGTTGGATGAGGCCTTGAGCAGCCTGCTCTGGTGGGAGGTGTCCCTGCCTAGGACAGGGGGTTGGAACTGGATGATCTTTGCGGTCCCTTCCAACCTAAACCATTCTATGATTCCATGAAAAGCAACTCCTCTGTGCTGGCAGGGTCAGATCTCTTGATGGTGGTTCCTCATGTGCCAGGTTTTTCTTGTGATACTTCTCAGGCGATTAAGGTGTTAGGATTTTTGTTGCTGCTGGTTGATTGTTTTATGGAAAGCCTTGCTTCTTTTCCTGTTTGTCCCATTTTCAGAACATTTTTGCCTAGAAATCTGGTGCTGAACATACACAGGTGTCAGCAGTGCTAAACCCCTCTTACAGAGCAGAGAACTGAGATTAGGATGCAAACAATTGATAACAAAGCAAACTGAATTAAAGGCTCCTGGTTTCATGCTAGTGACCAGTCCTTCAGCACAAGGAAAGCCTGTTCCTCTGACTGGTGGTTAGTGGTCTAAGGGCTTTGGGTTGGTGTCTTCAGCACCTTTTCATGAATGTGCCCTGTGACCACAGGCTGACACATCACAGCCAGGTCTGGAATGTGAGCAGCAAGAGGACTGACCAAGGCAAAAAAAATAAACCCAAGGTGCTTACTTATTTAGTGAAAGAGTGCAGCATGCGAATAGTTCCAAAGTAAATGTCTCATTACATGAGCAGTTCAGTCCAAACCTTTGGAGATAGAATTCACCTTCTTACACAGTTTAGACCAATATGCCTTAACAGTATGAGAAGTTTCTGGTTTTGACCTAACACTAACTAGACATTGTGTAGAATCTTGTGTCTTTTTGCTCTGGTTTGCTTTAAAATTTAATTTATGAACTTTTGAAAACTGGTGATGATATTTCATTAGTCATGCACATCTTCCTAGACTTCCTGATCCAGACAGAAGAACTTTCTGCTGATCCTTGTGTGGTTACATGAAGGAATTAGGCCATTTTCTCTAGAGATTAAAAGGAATTAGGTCACATTCTCCAGGAAGTTACCCAGATTTTAGTCCCTTACAGTGCTCAATGTTCCAGTGTGCTATCCAGCAAAGCACTTAGGCACACATTTAACTTTCAGCATCTTTGGATTTCATTCATGACATTGGGTTTACTGAAGAATTTTGAGGATTTAGGGACAGCATCCTGGTGAAGGAAGAGATTTGGATGTGAGGAGCTGAGGGCAAACTAATGAGCAAAGACCTGCTCATCTCCTGATCTTTGAGATATTCTGACATTTTATGAAGCAGAGAGTAAGAGCCAAGAAGTCCAAGCCTCAGTAGTTTGCTCCTTTTGACAAGGGGTTGTGCAAAGGCTGGTGGGGTTATCACTGCTTCCAGCAGACACTGCTGCACTTAGAAATAGCTGCAAGGAGAAGCCTGTGTTTGGATGGCATAGACTTGGAAATGCAAAAGGAAAAACTGTATTGCCACTGAGCAGGGTGGGGTAGAGAACTGAAAAGAATGAAACAAAAAGTCAACTTATTCCTGATGTGAAATTCAAATATATTTTTCCCCAGGAAAAATGAAATGCAATACTGGTAATTCATACAGACAGTTGAACAAATTGAAACCATATACTGAAAATTGAGTTAGTTTTTTTTATGGAACGAACAGAACACATTTAACAAGCACTACCTAGAGCCAGCAGGCTTTTGCTGTATAACTTGCAGAGTATTTTAATTATGCTGAGGTCAGAATGTCTGTTTCCAGCTTTAATCAGCTAATTCAAAACTTCATTTGGTCTGAAAAAAAAATATCTAATTTTTATTTGTTTGGTTGGCTTGGATTTTTTTTTTCAATATCCCAAACATGAATTAGAAATAAAACTCAATAAATCCCTAAATATTTAAAATGCTAAGCTATATTTATGAAAGTATCCATGAGTAAAACAAATGAAGAGTATAAAATTTCTTTGGTAAAAAATTGCTTTGGTGAAATGCCTGCTTTAGTGTTTTGCAAGTTCCTTAGTTTTAACCACTGTATTTAAGTCTTAACATGTTGCATAGCAGCTTCATTTCCATTACAGAGATAGCTTAGGAACAAGTTCTTTAGTGTGAGGGTAGTGGAACAACAGTACGGGTTGCCCAGGGATGTAGTTGAAGCTCCATCACTGGAGATATTAAAGGTGAGGCTCGACAGGGCTCTGGGCAACCTGATCTAGTTGAGGATGCCCCTGCTGACTGCAGAGAGGGTTGGACTAGATGATCTTTGGAGGTCCCTTCCAATCCAGACCATTCTATGATTCTATGGTTAAAAAAGAAATGAGGAACCTCTTAAGAATACATGTGGTCAGAATGAGTTTATTGTAGGAACTGAGATGTATTCTGCCAGTTATTAATGGACATTATTATTGCCTGCTTTCAAATATTGGCTCACTGATAGCAAAAGCAAGCTAGGTGCAGACAAATTCGATGTTTTTTTCCATGCTGTTTCTGGAACGAAGTGACATGTTGCTATATTTGTGCCTGTCTTGTTATATGGAAAATGAGTAAAGAATGAAAACTGAATGGACCCTTTGTGTGTATGGCAAATGCAGTGTGAATTTGTAATGGTAAATATATTTTACCTGAGGCAGGCACTTGACAAAATGCAGAGGCAGGCTTTGACATTGGGACTGGAACTGGAAACTGGCAATGGTCTCTTCCTGTGGTGAACACTAAGATGAAGAATTACTCTTATTTTTCACTTTTACTCTTCTAGTGCATCTTGATTTGTTTGATTACTCTGACGCAATAGAATATGTTCAACCAAAGGAACTGGGAATGTAGCTGGTTCACAACTGCCTTATGCTGAAGATGCCCCTCAAAGAAGCGGAAGGATGTGGCTTGCAATATTCTCAGAGCAGAGAATGTGAGTCTGTCTCTTCCATATGCTGGTTGAGAACCCTAATCACATTTGTCCTGGGGGTTACAGTGAGATGAAGGTAGGAGTAACAGTAATTTGCTTCTGTTGGACCTGAAAAAAAATAATAGATCTGCTTTTTGTAAGAGTGATGGTGAATACCTATGGTCAGGAAATGACCCCTAGCATAGGGGTGCTTTTCTGCAGGTTTAAAAAGAAGCAAGATCTGTGCTGTGTTCTGAGATATTTCTTTGAGCTCAGTTCTAGACAGCTCCCTCCCCAGAGACTGCACTGCTTTGAATCTCATTTTGAGGGGCCTAATACTTCCCTGGCATCACTTTGAGAGTCTGGTCACCTAATATGGGGTGCCAAATGACTTAGATTTATGGTGCTTCATTATTGCAGTTTGTAAATTATTTTTGTGGCTCTAGATCAGTCTGCTTTTTTCCTGTATACCTGGTGATTCTCTGACCCAATTATTACGAAGAGAAGCAGCATGGGTAAGATACCACCTAACAAAGAGATTCAATCAAAGTAGCATTCAAGAGGAGTGAAGATGTCCAAGAGTGTTTTATCAGATTAGTCTCAAGGTATCCAGAAGGACGGCATGTCTTCTGGCTGCTTTCTGCAGAGCTGAGTCTTCAAATGGTTGTGTCTTCGTGCTGAAGACCCTGCACTTTTGTTATACCCTTTCTCTGCTGAGGTATGGGTAGAGTAGAACAATGACAGCATGTTCAGCATGGTGAAAGCTGAAGAATGCCCTCAACTCTCTTCCCCTTCAAGGGAATATTCTTGAACTAACTCAGGAGAGCTTGGCTCTGCAGAAGCCACGTAGCTATCATGTTGTGTGCCCATATATCCCAAAACTATTAATAATAATTTCCATTCTTTGACTGGATGGCAGCCATTTGGTTAGCTTGTGAAAGCTGTTCTTGAGACGGCAAAATTGCCCCAAAACTCTGAGCATACAAATTGACTGTCCAATTAGATTAACAAATGATGATGGCTAGGGCTTGAGGTGGTGAAAAATGAGATATGGACTCCATTTTCTCCTAGTAAAGCTTCTAAAATGACACTCCATCACTTCATGTCAGCTTTTTCCCTCCCTGTCTTTTTTTTCCCAGAAGCCTTATCTGCACTTTTGCCAATAATTGGCTGAACTGTTGAGCCTCATCTCCATAGATCAAAGTACCATCACAGGAGGTATTTCTTTTAATTTCTCCTGAAGCAATTTCTGTCTGTGGGTTTATTCCCCACCTAATGTCCATCATACTGGAAATAAGGAAAGCCTGTTTCACCACCATCTTCAACAAGCCATCAGCAGGCAGCCAAAGCAGCAAACTCTTCCCCACTCCCAGCAAGCAACTGGCCCTACTGCCAGCTTTTATTGTGATACTGTGACCAGCATAGTTCTCATTGTCCATGCTTCTGAAAGGAAAGGAAGGAGATAGATAAACTTTGTTAAAAGAGATTTATTTATAGTCTTCCTGTTTGCACAAAAAGTTGGAAAATCTGACCTCAATATGCCCTAAAGGCTTTAACCCAGGAAATGAAATGTCCTCATGTGTATATTTTTAGATTTCATGGTTTTAAGCTTCTCTGTAGGACTTTTGGGGGTTTACTTGCAATGTTTGAGTGCTTGAGGTTAGCAGCACTACAATGACTAATAAAATCATGAGTTTTTATAATCAGCAAAATATAATGTTACACTCAAACTTCAAGTCTGGGTGCAAAGGATAGAGAACAGATGTATTTCAGATACTGTTTTTTTCCTTCTCACAAACCATATCTTAAAATACTCCACAGAATCAAACATACAAAGTCTCACCCCAGTCCTGTTTGGCTCATAGTCTGGGGCAACAGAAATTAAGAAGACAAGACATGTGACTCCATCTAAGGTTAGAAATGTGATCAGGGGTCAGAGACATAAAAATAGAGAGAATATGGATACAGTTGAAGGTACATCAAACAACATCCAAGAAGAAGATTCTCACATTCACAGTGTCTAGACTCTATAAACAGGGAAAGACCACAGAGCAGAGGTCAGAGAAGGCAACAGCTACATCTGTGAGGAAGGCTGCAGGCAGTCAAGGCTTTGAAAAAATGGAAAATAGAAAGATGTGATTGGCATTTTTTACTAGATCATGAGATGCCTGCATGTGACTGGGGGTGATGTGCTTAGACAGTGTTGCTTGCTTGGTAAGCTGAGTTTAATTACCATTTGTGTGAGTGAACACATGAACTGAAACTCCTCCACTACGGAGGAGATCCTGTTGTCATCAGCTCATGTACAGCACCATCAGCAGATTTGTATTCTTCAGGACATTCCTGTCTTGCAGGTGACATGTTATACACCCTCTTTGCCTCAAGTGAGATGTAAGAGACAGAAATCAAAAGCTCCAGCCAGCCTGAGGCAGTGGGAGATGGTGCCTTGCCTCAGGTGCTGTGCACCAGTGAAGCTGCTGGGTCCCCAAGTAAAAGAACCATGGAATGAGATCAGCAGATTGCACAGCATCAAAGAACATAAGAGATTTATCATCTCTTCTCAGAGATCCTGCAGAGATAATAGCCTGGACCCCCACCTACACCAAAGGAGAGACAGGCAGAATCTGTGTTCAGTAGGCTGGGAAATGGGCTACAATTTGGCTGATTGTTTATTTTATACCAGCATTTCTCTTGGATGAGTTGGTGGGTATGACCTCATGAGAGAGGCTTTATGAGGCAAACAAAATTTGTTGGTTTTCTACTGACAATATTGTCTCTCCTTGTTTTACAGAGCACTGAAATCTGAAATGCTGTTGCCTACTGATACCAACAGAAACTGTAAGACAAAATCTGTGCATGGACAAGTCATATGGACATGGTAGCTATAGGGAACAAATTGTGACGGTCTTAGCTGTTTATTCAGTGAACGAGGCTGAGCTGAAGGGGGAAAAAAGTGCTCCAACTGAGCAGCCTCATACTGAATATAAAGCATGTTTCAAAATACTGATACCAGAAACAGACCTGTGCTTGATGAACTCCAGATGATTCCATCGATGTTAATGCAGAGAAAAAACCCAGCATCTTTCCTCCTCCATCCCCTGCCCTTGCCAGAGGTAATCCAGAGATTCTTGCACTGTTAAAGTCATTATGACATATTTTGGAACTAGTAAAAATGAAAATGATTCATCTCCTCTTTCCTGTGATGTTTAAAAAAGGGTTTTCTTTTTTTTTTTTT
This sequence comes from Tricholaema leucomelas, assembly GCA_013400475.1. NCBI lineage: Eukaryota > Metazoa > Chordata > Aves > Piciformes > Lybiidae > Tricholaema lacrymosa > Tricholaema leucomelas. Next base: position 473,568 of record WAAF01010666.1, read on the forward strand.
TTTTTTTTTTTAGGAGCTTGAAGTACAAGGCAGCTTGAAAACTTTCACCAATTTATACAAATAAATATTGTAAGAAAAATCTTTGAAGTGGGAGCTCATGAGTTGAGCACATCTGCTTAGCAGAACCGAGAGCACGTGGGTTTGAGACCTTTCCCTTTTGTTCTACCAAACAAAACTAAGAAAGAAAATATGTGCTTTGTTTTAATGTTTTCTTCAGAAACTTTTCACTTTTTTTTTTTTTTTTTTTTCCCCACTGAAAAAGCAACAGGAATGTGTAGGTAAACAAATGTCTCATTTTTCTTGGTAGCCTTTGGTTCTTATTTATTGACATAGTCATCTTTGATAGTAAGGTTCATATTTGCTTTTTGACTGAATAAAGCCTTTAGGAGATAATGTTAGAAGAAAGATGTTTGATTCCTCAGTTTTGCTCATGAAAGTGTATATTGAAGGTGCTGCAATTTAAATGGTTCAATCTAATGTCCAGGAATCTGAACTCACTTTGCAAAGAGTCATCTCTTTGGTCAAAAGGATGGAGCACACGAATTAAGATGTCTTTTCCATCTTGAAATAGCAGGGTTCTATGATTCATACTATTCACAGCACAGCCTGAAAGCTTTTTCCATTATTGTCCAGTCAGTTATGCTGACAAAAACACTCTCAAGCCTAATGAGCTTGTTCAAATATTTTCTGAGTGGAGGCAGGAATGAAATGGACAAAGAAAACTCAGACCTCAGTAAAGATTTCTCCCTAGCAGAAACAAAAGAACTACTTTGCAATCACCTTTCCTCCTTTTTCATACCAATGTGTCTTTCCTGCAGACACCATACAAACACTGGACTGCTGCAGGGTCTCGTGTGGCGTTGCCTGCTGAGGAGGCTGCAACAGTTTATCACAGAAAGATCTCTTCCAGACTGGTAGTGTCCATGACCAACCCCAGAGGTTTCTGTGCAGAGAAGTGAGTGAACTCCTTTCATTCTCTTGAGTATTGGTTCAAATGTGGAACTGCACTAGAGTGCTGTAGCAGCTTGACTTGAGGGAGTGTCACATATAAAGATACAGGTGCCAGAGCAGCAAGAGCCAGGATTACCAACAGACAACTTTCTAAACTTGCAATATTGCTAGGCTGGGTGTTAGGAGGAAGTTCTTGCCAGAGAGAGTGGCTGGCATTGGAATGGGCTGCCTAGGGAGGTGGTGAAGTTGCCATCCCTGAAGGTGTTCAAGCAAAGCCTAGATGAGGCACTTAGTGCCACAGTCTAGTTGATTGGACAGGGCTAGGTGATAGTTTGGACTGGATGAGCTTGAAGGTCTTTTCCAACCAGGTTGATTCTATGATTACAAGGTATCTGTCTTAAGAAATGTGAAAGATTTGGAATATACACTTTGGACTATATATGTCTGAACAATAATGACTGAAGTACAAAGTTGCCAAGGCTACATAAGTGACCCCTTTCTGACATATTGTCACATTTTTATTATCTTCTTATACCTATCTAAACTTGTAGGCTCTAGATAAACATAATTGGAGGTTGGTTTAGTTTTTTTCCCCCGGCATTAAATATTAAGCATTAATATCAAGTTAGATTGAAAGGGGAGAAAAAAGTCATTTTAATGCATGTCTTAATAGTACTGCACATCCTTTGCTTTCACATTAACTCTCAGTGTGTCATTATGTGGACCTTCAAGGCCTCTTTATTTCTTATTCTCTTAGATTTCAGATTAAAACTCTACTTAAAATAATTCTGGCAAGAAGGCTTTCTTATGCTTATTAATACAACTGTTCTGTGGAAAGAGAAGAAATCACTACCAGGTGTACCTGAGTACACACTGAAATTTGTGTGCTGTCAGGTTAGAATAAAGATTACTTAAAATAAAAGGTGGAAATACAGTGTAGGACAAAGCTGCCAGGACATGGATAGTGCAGTGGAACATGAGATCGTGTTACCAATGCTCTACAATGTCAATGTAAGATTGAAAACCACAGCAGAATAGTGGCAGCCAGTTTCAAAAAAAAAAAAAAAGGAACAAAAGGAGTCTTGGACATCACTTGGCTTTGTATAAGAGGAACAGCAAAGGCAGTTAAGAACTATTAGGATACCATCAAACAATTTGAAGATATAAATCACTCCCACTGATCACATCACAGCCACAAAGACTATTAGGCTGTTTAGTATATGCTGTGTCAGCATAGTTCCTATCAGCATAGCAGTCATCTGTAGTCCCAACAATTTATCAATTTGTCTGTATTCCCAACAATTTATCAAACACTTGAAGAAAGACACAGAGAAAGCAATGTTTACTGAATCAAGAATTAACCAGGTTGGAAAAGACCTATAGGATCATCGAGTCCAGCTTATCACTTAACCTCTTCTGATTAACCCATGGCACTCAGTGCCTCATTCAGCCTCCTCTTAAACACCTCCAAGGATGGTGACTCCACCACCTCCTTGGGCAGCCCATTCCAATGCAAATCATTCTTTCTGTGAAGAACTTTTTCCTAACATTCAGCCTAAACCTGCCCCAGTACAGCTTGAGACTGTGCCCTGATGTTCTGTCACTGACTGCCTGGCAGAAGAGACCAACCCCACTTGGCTACAACCTCCTTTCAGGTAGTTGTAGAGAGCGATAAAGTCTCCCCTGAGCTTCCTCTTCTCTAGGCTGAACAACCCCAGCTCCCTCAGCCTCTCTTTGTAGGCAGTACAAGGCACTGTAAAGCCTGAATGTACATAAAGAAGTCTTAATCTGCAGGAGGCATCTGGAAATCAGTCTGTATGTGACTGGATTAGCAGCAGAAGTTGTAACTCTGTTGTAAATTGAGCATTTATTCAGGTTTTCAGTCTTTAGTCTTTGTGCTTAAGTGGTCCATAAATCAGGCTGAATTATTTTTTTCATTTTTCTTTACAGATAGAAGTATCTATCTTTATCCCAAAAGTTGAAGGGCAGATGGGGGCAGGGAGGCTGGTTTGGTTTTTTTTTTTTGGTAAGCCATATTTGTAGAGATTTGAGACATTTTTTTAGAACCTGCTCCAGGCTACTCTATTGATATTTCCAGTTCCTCAGAGGGTGTAAGAGGAGATTAACTGTTGGACAATATCCACATGAGAGACTGTGAACACTAGAAGTTGAAGGCTTTGCAGCATAATAATCTGTGGAAATGTCAGCTGAAAAGCTGAGATAATGTCTGAAATTTGCCAATGGGCAAGAACACTGTATCTGGGGATGTAAAAAGATAGGGCTTGAGCTTGATTATAAGAATTCAAGAAAGATGGAATTGAATCTGAATAGAGACTTGTGGCTCGTTGGATTAAGTGTCACAGAAGATAAGCACTTCCTGACCTTCAGTCCCTCAGAGCTCTGCTGCCCAGACTTTTAGTGCACTTGAATGTTTGTTTCTTGACCTTGAGCCCTAGTAAAGCAAAGAGGTTTAGAAATAGTTGAATTGGAGCTGTTGTTATGATGATCTTTTCATGAATAATTTTTTGGCGAGGGTAGTGTAAAGCTGGATGCTTTTCACAAACTGTGACTATTGCAAGGTAGAGAAGGAAAAAAAACCACCTGATTCTGTGAGAAGAGCCAATGGCAAGTCAAGAACTGCAAGGCTGTGAAAGAAAACACTATGCTGAATTTCTCTTCCATGTAGTTCATTGTATATAACCGTGGTCAGAAGATACTTCACACTTGGAATATGTTAGCTTTGATTTCTTTGGGTCTGGGAACTGACTCCCTAGAAACTTACCAGCATAGCTCTGTGTCCAGTCAAACTGAGTCCAAACAGCAGTGGCAGCAGTCAGAAGCAGTGTCACGTCTGTAGCTGTTTTGAACTAGTATGTCTGAAGTGGGAAGCAGTGCACCAGCTGAGGACTTTTCAGTGGTGAGGCATAGGGCAGATCATCTTTTATGGCTCTATCTCTTCTAACATAATTTTGCTATTATTTTACAGCAGTGGATTATTGACTCCAGTATGACTTCAATCAGGCTTGTTTCACAGCACACATTTTTCATGAAATCTATTGATCAGTATTGATAATTTCATTCTTTCTGGAAGTAGCCTTAGTACGCTTCGTGTTAATTATTTCTCCTTCTGTATAGAACCACTTTCTAGGAAATTATCTCTATTTGGCAAGCCTCAAAGTAATTTGAGAAGAGGAAATAATACAATATTAACTTGTTACTTCCTTTTTTGTTCCTAGTTTTATGCAATCTAGTAGATGAGGCTCTTGTTACCCATTGAAACCACCATTATGTGAAATCAGTTGTGTTTTGTTTTAAAACAGACTTGTAAGCCTTGTAGGATGGGTTTTTTTATTTCACCACACACACACACTTCATGCTTGTAGTATTTGTATGTGAGCTTCTAAACTGAGCAAAGCTCTAATTTGTACAGTCATTTGGAAAGCAGAATACTTTATTTGCATCAAATAAACCATGTTCATATAAGGCTAGAAAATTAGACACTGCACAGCAGGTCTTCAGCAGCAGCCTGAATCTAAAGAGTCTGAATCAGAAATTGCTTTTGTAGTTGTGGATATTTCTCAGGCATAAAAATACGTAACTGATGCTGTGAGCAAACCAGACTTTAGGACTCTTTTGTCCTAAACTTCTGTTCTGTCCTTCCCCAGTCGTGTATTTGCACAACCCCCCAAGTTTAAATGACTCGTTAAAATAATTCTCTAATCACTAGGGGCAAAATCGTGCTTGTTTTAGGCCTGGTGACTCTTGCTTTGTTTGCTTGAGAATGTTTCAGCAGGAAAGAGGGTGAATCATAGAATGGTCTGGGTTGCAAGGGACCTCCAAAAGTTCTTCTAGTCCAACCCCCCCTGCAGTAAGAAGAAACATCCTTAACTAGATCAGGTTGCCCAGAGCCCTGTTGAGCTTCACCTTGAATATCTACTGAAGTAGCCATTAGTTTGTGATTCTGATCCTTGTTTAAGAAGTGGGAGTTAGGATTTTGCTTTTCCCCAGGGTTGTGGGAAGATGTGGAACTGTCAAGGCAACACCATCCCTGATTAGTTATGCCAGCATTCTATCACAATTAAATAAATAGGATTATTTTATATATTATGTTATTTGTAACTATCTGTTTACTCATCATTTTTTGAACAACCACTAAGTACTAATTCAAGATTTTTGGTACTCAGACCACAGTAACACAGGATCATCTTCCTGGAATAAAAAATAACTTATAGACATGGGGAAGGTAGATGTAAACTCCAATGATTTATTTAATTAGCAGTAACCTCCAAAGATGTGTTTCATTAACATCAGTTTGAATGCATCAGTAGTGCAGAAACTTACTTCCTATTTTCAGAGTCCCTTTAAAGTCCCTCGCATTACCTTTAGCAAACTTACACTTCCTATATTCTCTGGGATTATTCAACCTAGAGAAGAGACAACTCTGGGGGGACCTTGTAGCTGCTTCCAATACCTGAGAGGATCCTGCAGGAAGACTGTAGAAGGGCTTGTCCTAAAGGTATCTAGCAATAGGACAAGGGGGAATGGTTTTAAGCTGAGGGAGGGTAGGTTTAGGCTGGATCTTAGGAAGAAGTTCTACGGTTCAAAGGCAGTGAGACTCTGGAATAGGCTGCCCAGAGAAGTTGTGGATGCTTCCTTCCTGGAGGCTAGATGAAACCTTGGGCTGCTGAGTCTACTTGAGAGACCTCCTGCCCATGGTTGGGGAGGTTGGAGTAGATAATCTCCAAAGTTCCTTCCAACATAAACCATTTTTTGACTCTTTCAAGTTCCTCACATTACCTTTATCTTTGATTGACTCAAATGGTTATGTCCTCTGATTTTTGCTTCTCTCTTGCTCATTCCTTTCCCCTAAAGATAGATAACAAACATAAAATTAATTCTAATACAGACTGAAGAAGGCAATACCAAATTCCAATATGCATCATTTGCTTACTCAAAACACTTCTAAGAAATTACTTCTGAAAATGTCTTTATTGTTGTAATGTGAATCTGCAATCTTCTGCACTGGTAAACAGTTAAAAGTCAATGCAAAGTAAGAAATCCACGGATAAAATTACATAAAGGTCCTTTGGTTTGTGTCTGTGAATATCCTTTCTGTCTAGGAACACTTAGAAGTCTGGAAGGACTATACATTTGAATTCCAGTTTTTCTCGCTGTTCACATTCCCCTCCCCACCCCACCGATCTGATCTTGAAATGTTAATCTGTGCTCACTTCTCCTCCAAGACTGCAAACTTCTCCTAAAGGTCCAATACTTTTCTGTCTACCCCAGGAATTACAACTCCCTTGCAATCAATTAGTGTCCTAATGAAGACTCACTGGCAATGCAGGGTATTTTAATAGACAAATTGCTCTAAATTAAGCTCTAACCATCTGTTCCATTCTCATTTATGACTCTAAAAAGAACATATTTTAAAATTATATCATTTAAAAATAATGTAAATGGTTGAAGTCTGCAGTAAGGCTGCTGCATATTTGTTCATTCAGTGTGGCATACTTATGGTAATAGTGATGCTTCTTCCTTGCTCCAGGCATCTAGGAAGGGAAGAAGTGGTTAATGCTTGATACAATAAATTTGCAGTTATTATGACGCATTAAGTATGTCAAAAAAGATATTTTACTCCTAGAGAGTTACACTAAATGTAACTCTCTGTATTGGAGCATCCTGATGGGATACCTGGAGGCAAAGCTTTAGCTAATTCTACAACTTGTAGGGGGTTAAGGATATCAGAGACATTAAGTGCTGACAACTATAGTTTTAATATGCTGGGGAAATGGAGCTATTCCATATCACTTTCTGTATTTGTTAACCGTTATGCCACCACCAGGGACCTCACTAGGATTTATAGAGAGCGAGCATGCTGATAGCTATTTAGAGGGAAAGCAGGCATCTTTTTTTTTTTTTCCCTCCTGCAGACTCATTCAGTAGTAAATTGTACTACATATTGATAGAGCAGCAAGGAAGAGACTAGAAAAAATGTGGTATTCTTAGAGGGTGCAGCTAGAAGTCCAAGCAAATCCCTTTTCCTCCCATTGCCTCTCTGCTCTATCTGCAGCCTCCTACTTTTAAATACATTGCATTAAATACTTACATTGATCTCATAAAGGAGATGATAACTTTGTTACTGTTGATTTTCACTTCAGAAAAAGCATTAGCAGTTGAAGAACATTTGTCTCTGGCTTAATGTGACTGCTGCATTTGCTCGGGAGGACCCTGCTGAAAGTGGCTGAGACAAGGATCATCCACCATGCAGAGACAGACACCTTTTCTCCTACAAGGCTGGACAGGTTTTTGGTCTTATTGTAACATAATACAAAACCAACTGAAACACAGACCTGAATCTAACCTGCAGTTTTCCACCATGTTCAGCTAAAAGATGGTAATGGTCTCACCAGTCTGCAGTTTAAATGGAGCAAACTGGGCTAGATAATCAGGCAGCCTTTAGAGATAACAAAGTGTGACAGGGTCGAGTTTCCTCTGTATGCTTTCAAAGAGGTTGAGTTTCCTGTTGGAAGTGTCAGTGTCTCTGGAGACAGCTGGTCTGATGGAGGCTGGTCAGATGTGTGGTGAGACAGCTCGAGTTAGACAAGAGCTGCACCAAAGTTAGCGCGGACTCAGTGTCTCCTCTTCAGTCATTTACAGTGACATCAGTGATTATACAGGGAACATCTGCTGATGGCTTTAGGAGGTATTAAGTTTGGAATGACTAATTTAGTCATATAATTAACAGAAATTTGGGTTGTTTGGCAGCATAGGAAAAAAACACGCTGTAGAACTGCTGCTGCTAATTGTGAAGGCCAGTAATAGAAATCCAGACGTATCACTTGAGCACATTACATGTCTGAGTGCCATTCCAAAGTAAGTGCCTCTTAAAACCAGATGCTCCCTCTGCAATGTTTGATGTGTGCCTATAATGGGTGGACAAAGGAGATATTCCATCTCTTGTTATCACTAAGCACCAAGGTCAAACTTAGTAAGCCAGCAATGGTTGCAGAGTTTTCATTAGATACAGAATAATTCTGTTTAATTCCTGCAGAAATGTCTCTGCCTTTAGGGGATTTTCTATGAGAGCATTTTAAAATTGGCCATCTTTTCTCATTTGTCAGGAGATATAAATTTTAAAAGTATGCTTTCTTTTTTAACCTTGTCAATATTAGGAACATAATTCACATCCCCTCCGTTTTGGCTGAGGGTGCACTGGAAGGATGATAATAGGATGCATGTGGCTACTTTTCACACTGTAGCATAATGAAGCTAACAAAGAGGCTCCTTCTCTAGAATATTAATCACTGGAACTCCAAGATATATTAACAGAGGACAAAGTGATTTTACTCTATCTAAATAAATCTTGTTGACCTTTCATTATTTAAACTATTAAAACTTTTGTTTCCAGAACCTTTGGAATTTATTATTTTCCAGCTGCTCATTTATTATTTAATATATTATTTCATTCCATTCCATGCAAATTCATAAACTAACCTTGGACCACTGAGCACTCTCCAGTAAACAGTTAAGAGCTGTGATCAAGGCTGTTTATCTGTGGTACATTCTTTTCCATTTTCCACCCCAGTGTTTGCAGTCTTTTATTTTGCCAGGCTTTTAAAATTAATTTTATTTCATGTGTTTTAATTAGGAAAAAATGCTAACAAATTACTCTTGCTTTTAGGAAAAGAAAGCACAAACCCTCCCTCCCCTCACTTTTCAGAACTTCTCCATACTTGGGGCCGGGGGGGGATGTGCGGAATTTTGCCAGTTGTTTTTGCTTTTCAAATCAACTTTTTGTTCAGTCTGTTAGATCTCCCACTTTTGGCAGATTCCTGACTGTCTGGTCCTGTTCCACTTACCCCAGGAGGAATGGATTAATGAGCAGAGCAAAGATGAGGAGTTGAAAGTTCATGGTAAGTGAATATTCTTGTATTGTTCCATAATTTATACTGTGAATGTTACTGTTATGGAGATGGAACCTTTGGGTAGGGGGGTGTGTTTCTGTCTGTGTGTGTGTGTGTGTGTGTGTTCAGAAGAGTTAAGTGATGAATCTGCTCTTTGGAGGGAGCCGAACAACTGCTGGTGCAGTTCCTTATCAAGCAGGCTCTCCAGGTGAAAGGGGGACTGATGGGAACAGTGCATTGCAAGGGCAGAAAAAGGAAATTGGACACTTTCAAAATTACTGAAGAGTTGTTCTTTTCTAGAATTTGATTATTCTGCAGTGATTTAATCATCTAACAATGTGGGCTTCTTTTCTATAGTGGAATCTTTTTACTAGAAGAGAAACCAAGTCTAATTTTCTTCCTGCCTAAATTTTCCATTTGTATCTAGAAGGTGATAAGTTTGGGACTGCAGTGGCTGTTACTGTTCCTTTCTATGGCCTTTGAGAGTTGAAACCATGAAATTAAGCCAAAGCTGCAGCTGCAAACATGCACTTTCTTAATGAGAAACATCTTAATGTTTTCCCCTTCCCCCCAGTAAAATGTTGCATGAGATGAAAAATAACACATCATGTTACAATCAGGCCAAGATCTATTAACATTTAATGTTGGAGAGATAAAGTTAAATGCAGATCTAACATATTTACTTTCATAGGTTTTGTGTTTTGGACATATTACTTCATGCGTACCATGTATGTAATACTATGCATTCAGAAGGCAAAATGCCTCCTTCTGTCTTTTCTGGAAGCTGAGTTCTTATTTTTGGTTTGATATGCATATTTCAAATTGATAGCTATTTTAGACACAAACATTGTTCAGATACAAAATTTTGGTGCTATTGCATGTCATACTTCTCTATGAACAGAGCTAAAACCCAGGCTGCTGTGCCAGCTTCATGGACATCTTCAATTTTATTAATTCTAGCATCCTCCTCCTGAAGGGGGAATGATTTATTGTGTGTGGAAATTCCACAATACCCTATTTTGCTTTGACAGCTGTATTTATCCCAGTGACTTAATTAATGAGAATCCCAGTTGTTAAGATGATTTTCTGATGTGTTGACAAAAGTCAAAGAAACAGCTGACAACTGCACACTAAAAAGGGGGTTTCTTTTCTTTTCCTCCCCTGCTTTTCAGGTATAGAATACAGAGGTTGTCCACTGGAAAGAAGGTATCCAGGCAAACCTTTCAGTTCCACTTTCAAATCCATTTTTGTAAGTTTCTTTTTAAAGTTTATCTGTAATGTTGCTAAATTGAAAAGGAAAACAAAGTAGTGGAAGCTAAAATGATTCTATTATTTTCTCAGCTATTTGAACTACTTCCCACAGAGAATTAAGTGATGTGAATAAAGTGATTAATCCTCTTTCACACTTGCCTTTATATGGCAATCTGTGATCTGAGATGTAGGAATCTTTAATCTAGCAGTTAAAGGCACAACAAGATATTACTGTGGCTGCAAGCAGAAGTCAGGAACATTTGAACTGGCAGTTAAATGCAGCTTTTAAAAACAGGACGAATCTGACCTTATTTTTGAGCATCTCATTACACCAAGGGCAATTAATAATTGACATTTCTTCTCATACAAAGTGACAAATTCATCATCATTTGGAATCTTCAAATCAAAATTAGTTGTCTTGGAGGAAAAAAATGTTCTGTAGACCAGTCAAAAATTAAGATTGATAATATTAATTTATGGTAAAAAAGAAAATAATAATATTTTCCCAATATGAAATAGCAAGAAATTATTTTGTCCTTTTTATTTAGAAGTTGGATAATATGATTAGAGTGAATTCTTCTGGGTCTTAACAGTCCACGGATCTCCAAAAAGCTGTTCAAAGAATACACCAGATGAGTGCAAGCAGGAAATGGAACATTCTGAAGAGAAGGGTGACACGAAGGAGGCAGCCTGGGTTAGCAATTAGCACAGGGATTCACAAGTCAGAAATTCTGCATTCTATTCCCATATCTGACATTGATTAGCAAGTCACATTAGGACTTATTATAAAAAGTCAGATATGCAGCTGATCATCTAATTAAGATCATCATGCTATTAGCATAACTACATTTGCGAATCATGCATGCAGAGCTTTAGCCTTTGTTTAACCTTGATCTGAGATATGAAAGCAATCTTTGTTATGGATTCATCCCTCTTGTTCTGTGATTTGAGCAGCTCACCATTTTTAACACATTTATCCTCGTCAGGTTCTGTCAAACTCTGTATTATAGGTTTTTTTAATCTTTATTTTAAGAAAGTGGAACCACAGCATAAAAATATAAGATTCTGATTCCCAAAGATACTTAGGGGCTTAAAGATGCAGATAACCAACTAATGACATTTTCATAAGCCTCCCAAAAGATCACGTCCTTAAGTCCTGTGCACATTTTTAAAGCACTGTAAGTGCTTAAATCAGGCCAGGATTGCACTCTGCATGTGAGTGCCTATGACCTCAAAGTTCAGTTGGAAACTGTCCCCCCTTTAGCACCAACCAGCATCAGCAGGTTCAGAAACAGAAGCAATCTGTACTGGTTCTGCCCTTTACACCACTTCGGGAGGCTTTAATGCTGGGCTAGTTCTAGTTGTGCTGTGGACTGAATGTTTCTCCAAGCTCATCTTCTACTTATCTTCATTCCAAAATCTAGTTTGTATGGGCATCCAAGCCCACTACCAAACATGAATTAAAGCATTATTAACTGGCAATGATCAGAAAATGTGATGCAGAAGATAACACTTGGGCTAAACCAATGTAGGCTCCCTCTGGTTCTCAGAACCAAAACCACCTAAGAAATGTATAAATTTGATTTCTCCCTGCAAAGGTGGAGAAGATTGAAAAAATGATGTTAAGAAAAGGTTTGGTAATCTGAAAAGTATGGTAACATTATTTTGAAGTAGCTCACTGAAAATCTGGACAGAAAGAGTTAAATCTAACTTGAGAAGAAATATACTTGACTTGTGGAGGGTTAGCCAGCTTAACAAAACAAAATACTTAGCACCTGTCCATCTTTGAAATACTGCTGTATTCTGGGATTATTTCAGTAAATATTCCAAATCTCCCTTGGCCAAGTTTGGGAGAGAAAGCAACAATTTTCCATCCACTGCACTGCTTTCACATTTTCATGGATTTTCCATATGATGAGAAAATGAAAGAAGAAATGTCTCAATGTGGCTAAGTACATGAGTGCAATGAAAAACGTAGTTGAAAATAAATGTATTTCCATGCAATAAGGAGAACAAGAGACAAAAATTTCAAAGAAAACAACAACAACAAAAATGTAAAATTGAGAGTTTGTGCTGGGTTCATATTTCAAAGATCTCCTGGAAATACTCAATCCACTAACTACTGTGTCACTCTTCTGAATGAATTCATTTTATCACTCTGATGTTCTCCAGGGAAGTATCAGGGATGTATTGAGGGGGTGAAAACTCTGTCCTATATATTGGTAGTTTTCCCAAAATATTGAATGAACTCCCATCACTGTAGAAATAAATAAATACAATTTTAAACCCCCATAAACCCAAAGCAAAACAGTCCACGTGACAGCTGCAGCTGTACAAGGCTTTCTAAGTGATCTAGATTCCCTCCTTTTTTTTCCTTGTGCTTTGGTAATGCTGAAATACTTAAGTAATAAATACACATGAGCATTACTCAACAGAGGTCAGCAAGAGAATGCTGGAAAGTTAAAAAAAAAAAGCAAACTCATTATTACCATGATAGCCTTTTCATGCCCTGAAATATTACATCAGAGTTAAGAGTACAGGATATAAACAACAGATACTGAAAACACTCCAGTGAATTGCAGGGGATCAGAGGTCAGCAACACAGCACGCAAAATCTATATGGTTTTTAGAGCAAACAACTCCTTCAAATCTGGATTTTGAGGTATTTATGAGAGTATTTATTTTATTTTCCCAGGATCTCAATGACGAGGTAATTACACTAAGTTTCTAGTGTTTTCTTGCCTTATCTAAAGGTGTCTTATTCCATGGCCTTTCCCCACCTTTTTGTCTGAGTGAAAACTTAAAGCCTTGGTGACTCTATGAATGACTCCACAGTCTTGTTTCACTCTAGAAAATTAAGCTATGTATAAATATTTTCCAGAAGTCACTGCCAAAAGGATTTGTGATGCCCTAGTAAGTCTCTTCAGAGCCTGATGGCTCAGCTGAAGGAGGCAGGCTTATGGAAGCAGTCCCCTCTCAGTATGCAAACACCTCAGCTGTCCCTTAGTGCAGGCACCACTATGCTTATAGAGAAATTCCCATTCTTTGTGTTAGCCTGGCAGACAATTCAGGAGGTCCAAACTTAACATTCCACATTACCCTAAGAAAATATTTTAAATTAAAGCATACAGAGTTTTCCTTTAATATGGATGAGACTACTCAGTTTGTTTTCGTTAGATTTTATACCATTTCCTGCCAATTATTCTCACAATGTCTCTTCCCCTGCAGGTTTAAATTTGTGGAGGCTTCCAGATCTGGAGGCAAGATTGTTGCCTTTTTAGAAACCATGATGTTTTCATCTGCTGTTCACCCTTGTGCTGTGTAGAAAAGGGAATCTGGAAACAGCTCAGAAACAGAAGACTACTTGAAAACAGCAAGGCAACCTCACCACAGACCTGTTATCCTGGATGCAATTTACAAATGGAATATGTAAAAGAGCACTTTTAATTTATGTGTTCTTCTACCACAGACCTCTCTTGTGGTTGCTCTGCAGAAATGCCATCTCTTTTTTCTGAACGTGGAACAGGTGGGTATGAAAGGTGAGATGTGTTCTAGGGTCTCCAGGCTGATCTCTGAAACCTTTCTCTTGGACGTGCCTTGAGAAACAGGAAGTCTGGGAAGTGAAGTGAAGCTGTCTGCAGATCTTGCAAACATCTGCTTATGTTTTTTTGACTTCCTAACAAATAGTCTTTGCCTGTTCAGAAAGAGATAAGCTTGTGAATGCTGTTAGCTTTGGGAAGCTGTTTCATTGCAGGCTGTTACACCTTGCTGTATGTCCTGAATGCTATCAGTGGCTTCAGAATCACCAATCCTTAGAGGTTGGAAGGGATGTTCAGAAAGCATCCAGAAAAGGAGACTCCACAACCTCTCTGGGCAGCCTGTTCCAGTGCTGTCACCCTCTCTGTAAAGAAGTTTCTCTTCATGCTGAGATGAAACTTTCTGTGAGAGCACCACAGTGGGTTTTGGTGGAAAAGCAACACCAATGAATGTGGAAAGTCTCTGGAAAAATGCAGTGACCCTCAACATTTTGGGTGTGAAAATGAACAACTTAGTGACTGCCAAGATATTTGCTACCGTGGAAAAAGAACAAAGTGGAATGAATTTTCGAGGTAGTGTAAGAAAGAATTTATAATTTATCTGAAGGAAACATCATTAAGGACAAGGGCTTTTTTTGGGATAAGTGCCTTGGAGACATGATGAATCTGATTCATCTGCAGAGTTTACAGACAAGAGGAAATACATGTTGGGAAGAAGCAATGAGCGGTAGGGTATGGACTGACAGGCACACGACCTGTAATTACCCAGTAATGGTATTGTCTTTTATGGGTAAGCAAAGCAGAAACTGTTAAACTGCAGGAAAATGGGGTTTGAGTTCCTCAGCTTTGTGAAGATTATCCTGATAGAGGTTTTGAAATCTGGAGTCAGTGAATGATGCTGAAGAAAAATAGTTTACCAAAAGAGTGAGATATGGTTTTGAGAGAGCCACTCATGTCAACAAAAGAGTTCACTTCTTATTTCTTGTTTATTTTCTCCCCTAGCATTGAACAGTGCCACTTCCCAGAGACTGCTCCTGCTGCAGGTGAGAACCTTGACTCATTCAAATATCATATTTCTACAGAAACCCACACTTGGTAGCAGCCACCAGTTTTGCCAGAGGAGAAACTCTCTCATAATCCTCTTTGGTTTTCTTCTACACAGCTTGGAATTAGTCCTGGATTTTATTGTCTCAGGAGGCAGTCAGATGCCAAGATGACAGCTAGCAGTGCTAGAAGCTGCACAATTGTTTCACAGCATCTTTGAGAGGTGAGCAATGAGGTTAGACAAAGAGATGGATGTGTGTTAATTATGCTGTAAGACCTTTCCATCTGCTCTTTTCTCTGTTGTCTAATACAAGCATATTCCTACAAACCTTGTTCCAGAATATGTCAGTATAATCCAGACTCTGAAAGATGAGTAGAAGTCTGAAACACTCTCTCATATACCTTCATCTTCCCTGCCCAGAGAAGTGTCTAAGGAGAGTTGATGAGTCTGGGTCTTGCTCAGCTCAGGTCATACTGAGGTAGGAAAGTGAAGAGGGTGCACATCTGTGCCTGGAAACCAGGAGAGCTTTTGCAGTTGACTGCACTACAGAGTGCCTCCACTTACTGCTGCTTTTTGCCTGCATGATAGATGAAAAAGTTGAGAGGTTTGTTCATGGTTTAGTGTCTATTTATTGGTCCTTGTATCTTTTTCTTCTTGTTTGCTTTTAAAGGGTGTGACAGAGAGCACGGAGAAAGGCTGCCTCCGCTTTTCCTGGCCGTGTAGCCTGTGTCAGGTGGACGGGGGAGGGAAGGGAGGAGATGACAATGTCTGTGTGCAGGCTGAAAGACTCCTGACAAAGCACATGGCTTGCTAGTTGCAAGGAAGCCAAGTCTAAGAGGTCAAGGAGAGGATACATTCCTAGAGACCCAGAGGGAGACTGTGTGAAGGTTGCTGCAACCCAGGAAGGCAGCACAAATTGCTGGACTCCAGAGCATCTGGAAGGAGAGGCTCATTCTGAAAAGAAATAGAAAACAGGGGAAGAGTTGTTTACAAAATTTGTATTTATCTGCATCATCCAGATCTACATTTGCTCTGTTTGAAGGAGTTGTCTGTGTGGTAAGAAAACAGATTAGAATTACTGCAGTGGTTTGGGGTATGCTCACTCTACAGAGAAGATTGGTTGGTGCTACCTGAATGTTCAAACTTCCTCAGAGTCTCATCTAAACCTCATAAAGGCAGTTGTTTACAGACAAGCTCTCTAGGATGGAGAGGCTCTCTTCCTTGCTGGGAAATGACTACATAAATATAAATGAATTCTCCTTGGTGTACTTTATTTGGCTGGTCCTGCTGGTAGAAGGAGACAAATAGCTACTGTAATGGACTCGAAACTCACTGTTTGGACACTTGAAGCTGATGACAACTAATCTCTAGCTAGTACAAGATACTTAAGATCATACTCTAACACTACTTTCTGTTCTTATCAGTTTTTGCTTGTTGGTTTTTTTTTTCTCTAGATGCTAAAATCAAATGGTTCAGTTTTCCAAGAGAGCACCTGCCATGCAAACTGCCAACAAAGAGGTTCTATTCTGTTTATTTATAAAATCTGGTGTTCAGCAACACAGATCCACAGACATGGGTCCCCTTGGATTCAGTATGCTGTCCTATATCCTCAAACAGTCCTAGCATACTCAGGAAGGTGAAGACATAAGTTATAGGACCAGATCATCAACTGAATATATCAATCCTTCTGTAAACTGAGCATAAAGAACTATGCATTTTTTTAGCATTCTTCCCTCCCTGTTTTCAGGTAATTGAAAGTTTTCATGGACATGAACTGAAATGCAAATGCTTTGTAGGAGCATTGCAACCTAAATCCCATCTGCACTGTCTTTACTGAGCAAATCTGAACCATGTTTTGCTTTGTTACTATCTGTTACGTTCCACTAGCCAGCTGAGGTACTAATGAATTGGTGTCAGAGGAAGAGTTCTGCTTGATCTGCCTGGTTTGACAGGACTTGCTGAGGTATCCAGCAAAGAAAGTGTGTAAGCACTGTGAGATGATGAGATTCCTGTGAGAATGGTTTGAGATTTGTGATATAACCTGTGCAGACTTACATTTGGCAGTTACTATGCAGTTTACAGTAGTCTACAACTATTGTTTATTATCATGGGGAAAAAGGCAGGTCTGGCACTGTTTATTATCACTGGGAAAAGGCACTACTGTCACTGTTGTAAGCATCTGTAAAGGCAGCTTCTCATTCTGAGAACTAAGAAAGATCTACTCACCTGCAGATGGTGTGAAGTGGCTGTTTGCGTTTATATCAGTTTTTATAACACTGGGATAATCATCAGAGGACAAATATTGATATCGTTGCTGGGGATAATCCAGAGTTTAGCAGATTGGTGCTTCTGAGAATTCTTCCGCTGTCAGTATCACAGTATCTCTGACTGTTTTACTCACAAGTAGTAAGCTGCTTACACAATCTAATTTGCCAAAAGTTCCTTAGCCAAGGGAAGTGTCAAAATCACTATTGAGATAAAGACATCTGCTTTTGCATTAGAACAGCAGGGGAAGAAAATGCTGCTGTAGCTTTGGAAACAGTGAAAGTAAAATGTAGGAGTTGAAACACAAGTGTGTTAGACAGAGTTTCAGCACCTATCAAAGGCTTGCTAAAGAGAATTCCCAGAGAAAGACTTCAGGGCTTCCAGAAAAGGCAGAGGATCCACACTGAAAAATGGTAAAAGCCTTTTCTTTATGTCATTACAGAATATTTGGCCTAAATATTGGGACTAAATCAATCCTTTTAAATTTCTGATCTTGGTTTTTCTGGCTTTTGTTTCATAATGGCCCTTTTCTGTCTCTAGAATTGGTGATGAGCACACAGGGCTGCTGCTGCTCAGGTAGCAAACTGGGAGAGACATCAGTGAACACTGAAGTCTTTCCCCCGTTCTGTGTTTATTTACTCTTAAAGAGTAATTGTGATACTTCAACACAATTATTATTTTTTATCCTTCTAATAATGTATTTTATTCATCATATAAAATGTTGCCCAAACAACTACTTGAAGAGTTTCTCAGACCTCATAACTGATAATACATTCAGTGAACTGCACTGTAACTTTGAAGAACAGATTAGGACAAGAAGGGAAGAATAATATCTTTTCTTAATTGAATCTGCAAACAGAATTCAGGATGGTTTATTAAAATGTGGTCTGGGCAATGGCTTTTCTATTGACAAAAGAAATTACAATATGAGCTTTACATCTTTTAAAAGAATAGGTCTGATTCTGATTATGTTCATGTTGGCATAATTGCAGAGTGTTTCTGTTGGTGCTAATTCATATTTATACCAGCGCTTCAGAATTGAAAATCCATTCGAGCATTTCTAGCAGCGGAGTGCCTCCTAGCATGGCACTTGACATTGATTTAGTTCTGGAAGTAAAAGAAGTAAACGAGCAGTACAGCTTCCTGAAATATAAATTGATAGCAATTTATCCTTAATTTGTAGTTAATGCAGAATATAATGGAGAAAACTTAAATTTGTCATCTCCTTGTGGAGTTCACTTTTTCACTGTAATAACTGATAAATAAAATTCATACTCAAGCACTTATTATTATTAAAAATGTCAGGGTCTGAAACAGCAGCAACAATTACAAGAAATTATATAACCCATTATTTAAACAGCAGCTTTCTTCAGTTTCAAAATAGCAAACTATTTAGATTTCTTTTTTTTCTGTAATTTCACTTTCTGCAATACTTGCAAAAGTACTCTTCTTACAGCATTTTTTCTTATGGAGAAAAAAAATGTTCTTACTGCTCACATTCCCCTGGGTTTTGTTGAGACCCGAAGGGCAAATTGAACATTTTATTTCTTTCACTGTTTCTGGGGAAGGGCAAGATTTTGTTGTAGACAAGAGATGCTGGCCGGGGGTCAGAAACAGTAATGTCTTCTACATAATAGTCTTGTTGCTTCTGCTCTATACTCACTTTTAAGACCTTTTGTGCACTTGGGCATGCATGCTATGAAAGCTACCTTTTCTCCTGCTGTCAGCTGACAATTCTGTCAGAAGTTTCCATGCATTGGGCATATTAATAGCCCAGTTATACAACAGTTATTTATACAGGCAGCACAATGTCTCTGGGATAACCTTCCAATTCCAAAGGTTTCAAATGCTGAAGATTGGTTGCCCTTTGTCACTCATCCTCTCAGTGTTCACCACTGTGAAGAGCCTAGCTTCATCTTCCTGATGACCTCTTGCTAGTCATCAGAAGGCTTCTGTCAGGTGCTCTTGAAAGCCTCCTTCTCTCCAGGCTGAACAATACTTGGTGGCTGTCTGCTGACCTGACCAAGTCTACCAGTCTTTCTTGCATGGAGGTTAAGGAAGAGCTCAATTTTTTATCTCAAAAGATAAATAAAGATTACAGCTGCCTTCACTGCTGTTGTACCATCCAGCATGGGGAATGTTCTACCCCCCTCTGTAAATGCTTTGTTTTAAGAAAGCTTCCAAACCAATGTGACAGTTTCTTCATGATAATGTTGTTGTTTGGGGTCTTTTTGCTGCTTGCTGCTCTGATACTGAGATTTGACAACTTAGAGCTCAGAGGGTTTTGAGTAAACGCAAACCTTTTGGCATTGCTGGGTGTCCATAATCGTATGTGTATCCATGGTAACTACAGGAGGAAAGTGAGGGTGCATAATCCTTCTTAAGTAATACAATGTTATGTTTTTCTTGCTAGACAAAGAGATGATAGCGAGTCATAAGCATATTAAGCAGCCTGTGAATAGCAGAGTTGCACATATACTCCCTACTACCAAAATGGAAATTGTCTTAGCAAAATTCCAGTCTGTGGTAATACTTCAGAAATATAAATACAAAATTTCTGAAGCTTCTCTTTTGAATAAAGGTGTGCCAATTAACTTCAAACCAACCCTTCTAGTTAAGTATTCTTATTCTTGGTCTTACAGTTTAATAGAAAAGTCATAAATAATCATGCAAATCTTATTGGTTATCCTCTAGGTAATCAAAATGGAACTTAGTCTCTTTTATTGTGCCATATTCCTGTGTGACAGCCTGAGCATGCTCATACAAATATTTTAGTGGCATACATGATTCAAGAACCACTCATTAAGCAGGGCTTTCCTCATTTAACAATTAAAGCACAGGTATTGACTGTTAATTAAAGACTAATACTATCTGGACACCATTTTTAGTTTGTGCTTCCCAGCTTCCATCCTTGTTAAGCCTGTAGGAACTGTTGTCTCATTGACAAGGACTAGCAGAAGTTACAGACTTCTGCAAGGAAAATGAACCATCTTCTAAATGGAATAGGTTTGGGGTTGGTTTTTTCAGGTTTCATGAGTTTTCAGCTGCTTTGAGACCTGAAGATTGCAGAAGGAATGCAAGCATAGGTTCTGATCCCACAGCAAGTTTTTTTTTCTCCAACTTCTGGCTCACAAAAATTTGGCATCTGTGGCTTTCCAGCCATGAAAGTAATTGAGTGAAAATTGAGTGGAAATCTGGGGTTGTTTCCCGTTTTTTTTTCTTCTTTTCTTTGACATTTTTGATGCTCTACATAATGTTAGAGACTGATTTTCCTTAGCTCAGTTTCTATTTAAAGAAACAGGATTGGGAGTCCTCAAGTTAGTATTTTCTGGCAGCATCATTTGATATGGTTTTTCTGTTCTTCCTCTCTTTCACCCTTGAGAGGGCAAGGAGTGGGGAGAGGAGATATTTAAATAAATTTACAGTCAATGTTCTTTGTCCAACAATTTAATTACAAATTCAGATAAGAAATGAGACTATGGGTCCTGGATATTTCAATCATGAGAAATCTGTCACAGCAGAGCTCTCCCTTTAGAGAGTGAAATGTCCAGTGTAGGAATGGTAAGGACTTGAATTGGAGGACAGGAATAAGGTGGAACAAGTTTCCCTGTAAATATATTCAGTCTTTGAGGAAAGAATCCCTCTTTAGTCTTTCAAACTAGAATGCATGAAAGCATCTAATTCCCACACTAATGAAGTAGGAAAATAAAAGATCTAGAATCAGTTTTATTGTATCAGCTGCACATCTGATGTTGAGGAGTTTGATAACCCCAAGAAGTTGGAGTAATGGAAGAACAAACGGATTACAGAGAATTGCAGAACTGGAAAGTCTCTTGGATGCTCAATACAAAGCATCAGATTCCTGTTGCATGGAAAGAAACAACTCTAACTTGTGTGATCTTTGAGATTTGTTTGTCTGTGCTGTACTTAGAAATCTCAAATGACTTCCCAAATTAATGCCTTCCAAAGGCTCCCTTTCTTTTATTATGTAGTAACTTACAAAGCTGTGCCAAAGGATGCAGCCTGTGTGCGTTGCTCTTCCTGGGTACATTCATAACATGCAGCCATGGAACCAGAACGATCTGGTCTGAGGATGTGCCTTTTGGCAGAGTTTTTTCTTTGAAAGGAAAAGACTGGTCTGAGATATGACACAATTCTGTGTCGGATCCAGAGCTAATTGCTTTGTTCTCTTTTTAAGTGTTCTCCTGGAAGTGTCATGGTGTCTTTCAACATGTGAAGTCAGCTGGTTCAGTAGTTGCGATGATAAAGAACAAAGCCTTCTGAAGTTTAGAGCTACTTAGTAATAAATAAGTGAGCCTTAACTAATTTTAACAGCAATCGACTTGAAAACTTGGGGAATCTCTGTGTAGTTCTTCTAGAGAGCTGCATCAACTGGAAAGACCACCCACTTCTGATGTAAGCAGATGCAGTTCTCTGAGGAGCTGAAACTCTGCATAGGAGGGAGTGATCTGGATGTAACTCAAATATTGTGCTTCAGCAAACACTGAAAGTGGTATATAAAAGTATTCCTGAAGGCTCTGCTCTTTTCCCTATCAAAGTCTGGCTCCTGGAACAGAAATAAATCACAGAAAACATTGCATAAACAGAGGATGGAAGAAGGAGTATTGGAAATAAAAGGTATGGCCATGTCTAGATGGCTTAACCTGTTATAGAATTCTCATAGTCTGTCCAGGAATTTTGATTGTGGGTGCTAAATCCATCCATTTTGCCAGACAAATAATCCGTGGAAATTCAAGTCACACATCCCACTTTGTTAATTTCTTGGCTTTTCTTGTTGATTTACCATGGAGTGGGGGACAAAGGCAAGGATAAGTTTCCAGGTGAAGTGCCACAGAGCTCAAACTTTTTGTTTGCCCTCTTGGTGAATTGCCTGTCACTTTATATCTATATACTGATAATGGCCTGAGAGTTTCATCTGAAAAAATGGCCTTTTTTATCATATGCTCTACCATCCAGTTAGAGGTGGTGTCATCACTTCTGTGACATTCCTCGCCACCTCAGAAGAAGATTCAGTGAGAGACTTGCTTCACGGTTCCCTGCAAACTTCTGGACTTACCTTCCTTTACTGATCAACCACAACAGCATTTGTTAAGCTCAGAGACATGGCACACAGCCCTTGTTTACCCTTATTTGAGATATGGTGGGGGAAAGAGTTTAAAATAACTATTAAGTATTATTTCTTACTCGAGTCATTGTATTCTGCATAACTCTTCACAGACAAGATAAATAATTTGAGGCTGTAAGTGTATGTACTGTGCTACAGAAGGTGTGTGATTTAACAGTAAGAATAAGATCTTTCTGTGGGGTTTTTGCTCTGAAGACAGCTCGGAAAACCCTCGGACCTTCCCCAAACCACTCTTTCCAAAGAAGCCACAATCTTACAGAGCCCTTTCATCATCCAGCACACGGTGCTGGAGCACACTAAAATATACACTGTGCTACTTTAAATTAATTCCAGTTTGCAGAAGACACAGTCTGTGTGAGTATGTGCAATTATGAAATGTAACTTTTTGGGTTGTTTTTTTTCCCCTCATGACTTTTTTTAGCTGCCTCGCCCCTTTTATTTGAACACATACATATGGTGTGTGAGAGCTCTCTGGAAATGTTTGGAAGGAGCATCTGTCAGACAATAAAACTTACAAGAAAGCATGCTTCTCATTTAAAGTGTGTTCACTAGAACTATTTCAGCGCTGGAATCCCTTCATTTGTATAGCTTGGAGGCATCAATAAGAGCAGAGAACTGTAAAGGCACCAGAAAGCTCCAACTGTTGCTGAAAATCCCAGGCATTTTTAAAAGCATTTAGTCTGTTCAGCATCAGTCCTCTGATAGGAACCTGAGCCAGAGGACAGACAGGAAACCTCTGCTAGTCCATCCAAAAAGATTGCAAGCAAGAAGATGTCATGCTTTGTGCAAACCTGGGAAGTCTAAAGAGAACAATAATTGTTGGACCAAAGGGACCCTCTCCAGGCATAAATAGCAAGACTCCTACTGTCTTCTCTTGCAGACCAGCTCAGCTGCCAGCAAAAGCAGGTGCTCTCCCCCTACCAGTACTCCAGAAGAAGCATCTAGTGAGTATTCGTGGTTCTTTTTTACCAATTCAGGTCTTATTAGCATTTTAGTTATATTTGTAGAGTTTTCTTACAGGACAAAAGCAGTTTAGAAGAAGCCTTTCTTGTTGTTGTTGTCGTTTAAAGACTGTTATTTTAAATAATTGCTGGAGTTCAACAGCCTGATGCAATTATCAGATTAATTTTAAAGTGAAATCTGCACAACCTGCAACAGTAACTTTTAAAAGAGGTTGGTTTTTAGCAGCCGTGGAGCTTAAACAATCTGAAGCAATTACAATGTATTTTTTAATGCAGCAGTTGTGACAGCAGGGTAATTTATATACACATGAAATGTGTTTGGTTTTAAATGCTATTGCCATAAAACAGCCTTTGTAGAACACAAATTTAAAACAAATCATTTCTTTTGGCAAAGTAACCTGCAATTTAATCTTTAAAAGAATAAATACACCAGTAAATGTTTTCCACAAAAACAGTTGCTGCTCTAATTAATTCAAGATGTGACTCTAATAAGATTTCAAGAGAAAATCAGAACCAGATTTTTCTCAGAGGTAGTACTATGAACAAGGTGAAGGTATTTTTATTTTCACTAGAAACACTTGTCCCAAGCAGACTTAATGATTTGTAGTATACAGCAAGGAAATACCAAATCTGAAAGCATCATAGTCATGTTTCTAGAAGCAGGGCAATCTGCAGTGCTTCAGATGTATACTTTCCTTTGGCTATAACTTACGGTGTGTTACATTTTTTTGGGGAGCTGTTACTCAGCTTTGAGCCCAGAGTGAGTAATACGGCTAACATTTTTTTCTTTCTTTTTGTGTGGAGGGGAATGGAAAACCTGATGTTTGTCTACTGCTCCTGTAAAGTTATCTGGACCCTCCTTGTAGCAGCAGTGGGCTGTGCCAGCAGCTTGCCTGTGGGTGATGATTCTCTTTGCTCAGCAGAGGAGCTGGCCAAGTACAGCATAACCTTCACCGGCAAGTGGAGCCAGGCTGCCTTCCCCAAGCAGTACCCACTCTACAGGCCCCCAGCACAGTGGTCAGCAATGCTGGGTAAGTGGAGGACAGACCCACTCGATAACAGGGAAATCTCCCTTGACTTCTGTGGTTGTTTTAATAGCCAGTTCTAAGAAAATCCATTAAAGAAGAAAAAGTAGCCAAAGTTATAAAGAACAAAATGCAGAAACTGAAATCTCCACAGTGGTTGCAGAAACCTACAACTGGTTTCAATTGACTTCTGTTTCCAGCTGGCTGCAGCTGAAATAAGCAGTGATAAGCCAAATGTTTCAGTGTTCACTCATTTCTATACTTTCTAATTTTTTTTAACCTCATAAATGAAACAGAGAAATTGAAAAAAAAACCAAAAACCAGGGATGATTTAAACCAGACTTTCATGGCATGCCATCTATTCACTCTAATAGGTGTTACTCACAGTTCTGACTACAGCATGTGGAAAAAAAATGAATATGCCAGCAACGGTGTTCGGGATTTTGCTGAGAAAGGCGAGGCATGGGTATTGATGAAAGAAATAGAAGAAGCTGGAGAGAAAATTCAGAGTGTACATGGAATCTTCTCTGCTCCCGCCATATCCAGTGGCACAGGACAAACCTCCACTGAGTTAGAAGTGCATCCAAGACATCCCTTAGTAAGTAAATGCACTTATTCATTTGAAACATTTATTGTATGTCACTAGCACCCAAAAGTAAATATTTGAGTTCAGACTTGTAAGAAGAGTGCAAAAAGTTAGTAAATGTCAGCTTGCAGGGGGCACTGCACAGATTAGTCTATAAAGCAGAAAAGCAGAATGATATTTCTGTCACATATTTTGAGTCAAGATTCCTGTAAGCATGGCTGGAGCATGTCACAGAGAGTGATTCAATCCTGGTGGATCATTTTGTTTCTCTAGGTTTCATTTGTTGTACGAATTGTTCCGAGCCCAGACTGGTTTGTGGGCATTGACAGCCTGAATCTGTGTGAAGGAGATCATTGGCTGGAGGAAGTGACAGTAGATCTGTTCCCGTACGATGCTGGAACTGACAGCGGTTTCACATTTTCCTCCCCAAACTTTGCCACCATCCCACAGGACACAGTTACAGAGGTGAGTGTATGGATGTTGTTTAGCACTTCATAGCTGCATGCTCCCGGTCCTCCCTCTGAAGAGAATCCCCTATGGCTGCAGCATGGACTCCTGTGAGACTGATCTCAGTACCTGAGAGTCCTGATGCTCACAATATGCAGATTTCTTGCACGGCTGTCTTACCCAAGAAACCGCACAGGGTTCAGGAACATTTGGCTCCACACTTAGGTAATTTCTATAAAAGCTGACAATTTTGGATGCTTTTTAACAATTCTGAAACTGCTAGGAATATAAAAGTACTCACGGGAGTCCTGGCGTTAGTAAGTATGGATCTAAACAGGAAAGCTGTCAGCAATGAACGGTGATGTGAGGGAAGTTTTCAGAGGAAGGCACCACTGCGACCTGAAACTGTTACACTTGAGGCACAGGGAAAGCAGAGGAGAGAACCTCATTGCTGCTGTTGTAACCCCACTGACAATCTCCTTTGCTTGCTCCATACCGTGTGTGCCTCCTGCTTGGCTCAGGTCAGTTATGGGTGGTGAAGAATTATGATTCATGTGCTTTGAATCCTATAAGCATTCAGCTAATCCTTTCTTAAGATTAGTTTTACTAGAGCCAACTGCAATGCTGATGAGTAATGAGAAAAGGAGCAAGGAAGGTGGCAAATAATGCATTTGACCTCCTATATCCATGACAGCTGCTATAGCATACCTAATATTAGTATTTAATGTTCTTGTATTTTTTCTTGTCATAACATCCACTTCTTTCCTTGAAACCATTCCATACATCACTGTGGTTTTGTTACTCTCATCTCAGCCCTCTCTTCAAAGGCTGTCACAGTTCATTGTGCCCAGTCTCAAAGAATTATGCATGAAAACTCTGCATTTACAGCAGTTGTGTGAACTGAGATTCCCAGAAACGATGCATGTTACTTCCCAAAAGCTGTTATCATGATGTGTGAACGTGATTGTGCAGGTATCTTCTTTAAGATTCCCCTTTTTGTTTCACAGATCACTTGTTCCTCTCCAAGCCACCCAGCAAACTCATTTTATTATCCCAAACTCAAAATTTTGCCACCTATTGCTCAAGTAACAATGGTGAAAATAAAGAAAAACCTTCTGGGTCTTCCTGCACCTTATGTTAATATGCCAGATAAAAGCAATGAAATAATAGACACTGTCTCAGGTAAGTGATTAGTGCTGTCATATGCTCAGCTCTGTGATTTCCATTCACTCAGCAAATATGTGAAAATCTTGTGGGTGATGTAGATGAAGCAGGTGATTAGGCAGAGGATTCTCCTACCTGCATAGGAAAAGGGAAATAAAACAAAGAATTTCCGAAAGAATA
This sequence comes from Tricholaema leucomelas, assembly GCA_013400475.1. Lineage (NCBI taxonomy): Eukaryota > Metazoa > Chordata > Aves > Piciformes > Lybiidae > Tricholaema lacrymosa > Tricholaema leucomelas. The sequence goes on from WAAF01010666.1 coordinate 500,033, forward strand.
AGGAAGGGATTGCACATTTCAGCCATGGTGCAAAGGGTGGGGTGATACCCACAGCGGCAGTTGCTAAGCCCCCAGCATCAGCATAGATCAAGCAACACCACTTGATAAGAATTAGGGTTCCCAGATTCTTTGCAGCTGGGAAGTAAATAATTATCCTTAACGTTGAGCTAAAAGAAACATTTATTGTTGTCTTTTTCTGGGTCAGAGGGCTTGACAGTTATAGGCAATAACAATTGATATAATTAAATCAATTTGGACATATTCATGACATAAACATACACCCTGACAACAAAACCTATGTGAGCTCTGATTTTTCTTAAAAATATTAGCTAAGAACCCTGCTTAGGCAGGAGGCAATGCAAATACCAACCCATAGGATCATAGGATGGTAGGGGTTGGAAGGAGCACAAAGAGATCATCGAGGCAGAGCCCCCGTGCCAGAACAGGACCATACAATCTATCTCAGGTCACAAAGGAACACATCCAGATGGGCCTTGAAAGTCTCCAGAGAAGGAAACTCCACAGCCTCACTGGGCAGCCTGTGCCAGTGCTCTGTGATCCTTACAGTAAAGAAGTTCCCCCTTGTGTTGAGGTGGAACTTCCTATGCCTGCAGTTTATATCCATTTCTCCTTGTCCTATTACAAGGAACAAGTGAGCAGAGCCTGTCTCCATTCCTGACACCCAGCCTTTAGATATTTATACATATTTATTAAATCCCCTCTCAGTCTTCTCCAGACTAAAAAGCCCCAGGTCAGTCTTAAGATAATTTTCTAATCTCCAAATTTACGAATACATAATTACATATAAACTAATTACATTTCTTTAAAATTACATATATACATTAATTTTTTAATTACATAGAAATTAATTACATATAAATACATAAATACAGCCTGGTCTAGGGTAGGGTGTCCTTGCCCATGTCATGGGGATTTGAACTAGATGATCCTTGTGGTCCACTCCAATCCTGACTGATTCTATGATTCTATAATTACCATAACATTGTCTCTAAGGGAAAGATGGCAGCTGGACAGCGTCTACTGAGATTTTCTGTATACATTTCTGTAGCAGATTTTCACAAAGTGCAAAAGGAACAAGAGTCTCTTGTTCTCAAGAACAAGAGAATGACATCCTAGATACTATTTGAGAGATGGCATTAAGCTAAATCCCCGGTGTATTCCTAGAAAAGCTGCTGTGTTGCAGGAGGCTCTCCAGAGTGTCTTGAGACTGCATGCTTCTAGCGCTGCAGTGATGTTCCTTCACAATCACTGAAATAAAGCTCATTCCCTACACAATTAATAATGCATGATTGAGACATTAATAATTATATTGATTAATGTTATATATAATATTTATTTAAAATAGATTTATTTAATAAATATTTTTATTGATAATTTATAGTGGTTTAGAATCATAGAATCAACCAGGTTGGAAAAGACCTCCAAGATCATCCAGTCCAACCTATCACCCAGCCCTATCCCATCAACCAGACCATGGCACCAAGTGTCCCATCCAGTCCTTTCCCGAACATCCCCAGGGACAGCGACTCCACCACCTGCCCTGGGCAGCCCATTCCAATGGGAATGAGCTTTAGTTCAGGCTCAGCTGTTACACTGGATAGTGAGGAAGTACTGGCTGCTGAAGCAGGAAGATCACATCTTACAAATCAGATATTGTATTGATGATAAGGTTTTGCAATTTCCCTACCTTTTAAAAACATCTTTTACACACATATCAGCAGAGGATCTGACTTTTCTCTTAGCATGAGCAAGTGTGCCAAAATGTCTTTCTACACAAGACCTATTCACAGTAAATGGTATGTGCCTGATTTTCACTCCGTACCTTTCCAACACTATTTGAAAGGAATATTTGGCCCTTTTTGGGATCTGCATTTCAAGAATGGTGTTTCAAAAGTAATTTTAATCATGTATCTCCACTTCACTGTATATTAGCCTCTAAATCAGTCTGTTTTAAGAAACATTCCAGAATCCAAAGGACAGATTTAATTACTACAGATTAGCTGTGTCACTTATTCCCTTCAGCAACACGAAAAATGATCCCAGCAGCAGTGAACTCCACTGTAATTCCAGCTACGTGTAGCAGGCAGTTGTCATGGCACTGAAAGCTGCACACCTCCTCTACTCACAAATGCTGCAACACACAGTTTTGATGCAATTCCTTGTGACAAGACATATTTTTATTTAACCTGTTAAGAAACAGTCATCAATATTTTTATGAGAGATATTTTCAATGAAGTATGTGTTATAAAAAGCACTTTAGAGCTTCTGACTGCTTTCCTTGGAGTAAATTAAACCAATATTGAACCCTTTAGTATTAAAACCCTTTTAGTATTAAAAAGCTTCTAGTGACAGGATATCTTTATTGGCAAAGGGAACTACAGTACACAGCAAACAAAGCCAAGAAACATAAATATACCTGAATAAACCAGAGAAAAGCCTTAATCCCTGTAGTTTTTGTAAGCCATGCAAAGGCAAGTGAGTTATAAAACTGACAGTAAATGTTGGTGTTTTTTAAATGCAGTCTTTTGAATGTAATTATTTTAGGCAGTTTTGTTTGATAGGAATTCTATATTTTCTATTCAATAGCATGCTGCACTCCTGATACCTCAGACAGTCTCTATACTACAGAAAAATTAATATGAGCATTGGTGGGCTTAGGAGCTGGAAAAAGAGACATTGTTATCTATGAGACACACAGATTTTATTAACATTACATATTTGATTGTATAGGAAAAGATCCTTAACGCTTTGCAAACTATGTAATAGCCTTAGGCACCACTTTATGTAATTTTATTGTGTCTGTTACAGAAACACCACTGGACTGTGAGGTTTCACAATGGTCTTCCTGGGGTCTCTGTAGAGGTGTTTGCAGAAAAACAGGGACCAAGATAAGAACTCGTTTCATACTTCTTCAGCCTGCCAACAACGGAACACCTTGTCCAAATCTGGATGAAGAAACTGGATGTGAACCAGAGAACTGCGTCTGAAATCAAGAAAAGATCATGATTTAGATAACTTAAAAGTAGGATGTGTTTAATTAAATCAAAACTACATTGTCACTCAACGTTCCTTATAAATAGGGGGAGCTGCACTATTTTGATGTAAAGATATTTTAGACTGGTTTTAAATGCTGCTTTATATCAAGATTTTGGAGGGTTAAATTCCTCAGTACGACAACAGTACTTGACCATTTACCGACCGAAAACCCCCCAATCACTCCCCGCTGTAAATATACTGCAAGTTCTTGGAGTACCCTCTAGTGGCAGAAAAGATTTTTGGAAAGGTTGTACTTCACCCGTGAAAAAAAAAAAATCTTTCTAACACAAATCTAGACTAATAACGTTCTTTCTTGCTGTAATTTGTTGATCTGCAGCTATTTATACTTAGAAATTATTTTTTTTCTCTAAATTATGCTTGTATAATTTATTGGCGTTTTTGTTGTCTAAGTATATTTAATCTGCATTTCTTCAGAAACTACCTATGCAGGTTGAAGTGATCAGGTGGTCGCAGTGTGGTTAACTGAGTGAACTTGAGGCTTAGGAGTACATGCAAATGCCTTTTTCTTTTTCTCCTCCAAAGTGAGAAGAATCTGTCACGATGGCACTCAGCCAACACAACTACTAGAAAAAAAAATCACAGCTGTGGGTACTAATAGAAACATTGAAACTTGGTTAAAAGGGTTAGCTGGAATGTAAAACTATCTGACTGATGGTGTGTGTCCCTCATGAGACGACTACCCCAAAGTTAACACTGTTGATCGTAACAAAAATTATATCCTTGACATTATCTATGCAGTAAATGTGTCCATGGTTACTTAAGTGTGTGCTGCTGTTTGTGCCTTCCTAGCCTTTCACAGAGAAATCTTACCAGTGTTTGATGTTGTCTCAAACTGAGGCACACACAGATAGATCCACAGAGAGTAAGCCAGGAGCTGCTCCTGACTGCAAGTTTTAGTGCTCATGTAACACGGCTTACAAGAGTTGTGGCTACCAACAAGGAAAGGAATTATGGAACAACTGTCCAATGGAACAGGTAGGTACAGTCAGCCCACAACAGCTTGACAGCATGCTGCAGTTTTGTAAGCACCCAGTGCAGATATGGAACAGGAGAGGAAGTTTGAATAGATTCTTTTTGGAACATGCAAAATGCCAGAGAAGTTAGTACATACTTAAAGGAGCACTCTGCATTCCCTTCAGGTCTGAAACGTGTCCATGGAGGTCAATCTTGCTAAGACTCAAAGATACTTGAAACTTTATCAAACTACACGAAATTGAATGCACAATTGTAAAACTACATAGAGGAATTTCTACATCTTGCATTTCTCATATTCCCACTGTTCCTTGTTTTTCACAGTTTGGTTTTTTTTTCTTTTATACCTATTTTTCTTGCGTTCCCTTGTTTCCATTCTATAATGGAAGTAGTGTTACTACATTGTCCTTTTCATATTTGGTGTTTAGTTAATTTCTACATCTTTTGTTTTTTTTCCTTTTTCTCTTAATTTTTACACAACTATCACCATCTCAGAGAACATAATATTGAAGTAGTTATTTCAATATTCTTTGATGATAGGGGCTAATTTCAAATGACTGAGCTAAACTCAATAAAGGTCTTGGGCAGAAATTACATGCAAGTTTAAATTATGATTTAGGGGAAACAAACTCACACATCACAAAGTGGATCCTTGAATCACAGAATGTTAGGGGTTGTAAGTGGCCTCAAAAGGTTGACTCCAACACCACTGCCACAAGAGGATCACCTAGAGTAGGTTACACAGAAACACATCCAAGCGGGTTTTGAATGTTTCCAAAGCAGGAGCCTCCACAACCTTTCTGGGCAGCCTGCTCCAGGGCTCTGTCACCTTTACAGTGAAAAAGTTATTCATTATGTTCACATGTAACCTCCACTACTCCAACTTGCACCCATTGCTCCTTGTCCTATCATTGGACATCACTGAGCAGAATCTGCCTCTATCCTCCTAGAACTGCCCTTCACATCTCTATAAACACGAATGAGGTCACCCCTAAATCTCCTCTTCTCCACGCTTAAGAGCCCAAACTCCCTCAGCCTTTCCTCATCAGGGAGATGTTCCACTTCATCAACTTGGTGGTCCTGTGCTGGACTCTTCCAAGCAGTTCTCTGATGGAACCTTCTGGAAAGTTCTCTGAATGCCCAATGATGGGCAGAGAAGAAACAGAGAAGCTTTTTCTTCTCCCTTGTACCCAGTGTTACAGATGGCTGGTAGCCAAGATGCTGTGGTCTTCCCTGAATCTCATGTAGTTAAGGAAAATGGGTACATTAAATTCTGGGTTAAACTAATCTCAGAAAGCACTTTGGAAGGTATTGTCTAGCCCATGATTCTGTCCTAGTAAAACCAGGACGGTGAGCTGTGAACTGAACTATAAAGTTCTCACAGCAGGTATGTTTCCTGTGTGGGGCTTAGGAGGACTGAATGACAGGGCAGGTAGTAGGCTCTACCAAATAGTTCTAAATGACTGGAGAGGGTGACCAGAGGGCATGTGTGGAACAAACTATCTGCAGTTTCAGGCCCTGTTCCCTTTTGCTGAGTAAATATGTCTTCCCTAAAAAGCTAAAGGCATGTCTAAAGCTAAAGGCATAAGTGCTTAGGTAACTGAGTTTGCTGACAAACTTCTTTCTAGCAGATATAGAATGGCATGAGAATTTCTGCAGGTGTGTGTTGATCAAGATCTGCTTGTGGTGGAGGGGTGAGAGTCCAGCTATGTGATGAGATTCTGTACAACCTAGAGTGCTTTCTGATGCAAAAATGCTAACGTGATAATGAAGTCCTTATATCAACCTTGAGATTCCTAAGTATTCACTGGCCATGAGATGCAGTTTATAGCTCTCTGTTCTGTACAACCCAACCTTGAATGTTTCGATGGATCTTCAGCCAGGGAAACATTGCATCTACTATCTCTGGGTAATGTGTCAGAGTCTTACCTCAGCATAAAAAGTTTAGTCGTCCTCTTCAGTCTGAACCCCCTCTTCTGGTTTAAACCATCACACCTTGCTCTGTCGCAACAGGCACTGCTGAAATGATTGTCTCCATCTTGTTTATGCAGCCAAATATTCAGCTATATAAGAGAGAACTCATTAGGCGGTATCTAAAAAAGGGATATATGTAAAAAAATCTTATTCAGAATGTTCATTTTGTTCTTTTTCCCCTGCAGTATCATGTTCATGATTGTTTCAAATCCTTCCATTGTTCTGACATCCTTCTCTCAGCTCTTTCCTGCAGTCCCTGTGGGGCTGGTACAAATATATCCATTTGTCCAGTGATTTAGATTGGAATAATCACCCAGAATAAATGGGAAATATAAGCTAATAAGTTAATTGAAGTTGAAGATCAAGCAGTTAATGGAAAGAGATAGTGTGGTTGCTCACAGTTATCTAGGGAACTATCAAGTACCTGAGATCTGACTGATTTCAGTACCATTCAACTGATCTGAGAGGTCCATTCCAGCTTCCTGTATTTCTATGTGTAGAAAGTACAATTTTGAGCTAGGTGCTGGGAAAGAGGAGAGGTTTTACAAGTTATCCTTTACATGTTATCTTGTTCTGCAGAACATACTGTAGTTAGTTATAAATGTGTAACCACCAGCTGCCTTTTCTCACAGATTTTTTTTTTAGCTTTCAAAAACTGATAAGCAGCAAATGAGGAGTGACCACAGGACTACTTACATTTGTAAATAGTTACCTTCAGCAGCAGTACAACTTGGATTCATGGCAACCATGAAAAGCCAGTTAGTAGGGGTTCTGCTGTATTTCTTCATTTCTTTTTCATTTGGTTTGTATTTTCACAGCGGAGAAAGAGAAGAGAAATGTATAATCGAAGATGTCCCCAGCGACACATTGGTGATCGGTAGGTGCCTGTCAGTGCTCTATGATAATTTAACCTGTCCAATGATAAAGGTAGCTCAAAGTGCTAATGAGAAAATCTGTGATTAGTTGATAAGAAAGAGGGCACACTGAAAATATGTCCTCGCAGCAGGGGCTTGTCACAGTGTCCTTACACACTGCCCATTGCATCTAATGCTACAGTGGTAAGACTGCTGCTGAAGTTTCACTTGGAATACCACAAATGCATTTAATTTGCCTACAAGATTGTGAATGTAATACTGAAAGAGGGTAATAAAAAGTAATATATAATAATATTTTTTAAAATAAATAATGTGAAAGACAGTCTTAAAAGTGTAATTAGAATACAGTACACATGCTTTGAGAGGTCTCAGCATGACTTCTGTATGCTAATCTTGCCAGAGTATTAGCAGTAATCAAAAACTATTACTTGTTAATTGACTATTTTTGTAGTTTTCCAAACATTTTCTCCCATAGCAAAAAAATATTGCATTTCAGACTGCTATAAGGTGCCCCCCGAGCAATTTTAATCATAAGCACATGAAATACATGTGTTGTTTTATTGTTAATAATTTATCTTTATTTTCTTTGCTTAAAAAGCAATAAAGATGTTTTATATTAATCTATGTTTTATTTAAGAGGTTTTTTTCCTATGTTTTTTTCAGGGAATTACAAAGTACAACGCTGGGATATACACAAACAGGACTTTCTTGAATCTGCTCCTGGTTTGGGAATGTTTGTGACAGTCACAACTCCTTCTGCTGAAGTAAATATGCTTTAGGAATGTTTCTGTAGGATTTATGAGTTGAATTTCAGCATGGGCAGGTAATACTATCTAAAAATAATAGATACCTTTGGGGGAAAAGTCAGTTTGCAGTCTACAAGCTAGTGCAGTATTCTGGTGCTTTCTATCCAAATAAATAGCCCTAGCAATGTTTGATAACGATGCCTGTGGGCGGCTCCTGCATTCTGACTGGCTTGGGGAAGCTGTGCCATTTAGAAGGGAAAGTGGCACCTGATAAAACAGGCTAGATATTTAACGAAAATTCACTAATGAAAGAAGATGGCACAGAATGATCCAAGCTGCAGAAAGGAAGGCAGATGACAGCCTGAACTACAAATCAAGGTCCCCACAAGGCCGCGTGGCCATCGCACACAGCAGCGATGTGTGGATCCTCAGCTTTATTTAGTTCTGTGCCTAGGCAAGGCCTCAGTTTTTCAAGAGATTAATAATTGTTTCTTACATCCAATTCACAGTGCTCCTTTTGATTGTTTTATTGGTATTTATAATGCACATATCCAACATTTATAATGTCTAAATTACAGATACTCTTGTCAAAACTGTACGGGCCACAAGGAACCTTTTCTTTCACCTCCTACCTCCCTGGGGAGCACATTATCTGTTTACAGTCTAACTCCACGAGATTAGTGGCATTTGCAGGAAGTAAATTGGTAGGTGCATTTCTGAAATATTCTTTGTTCTGTAGTATCAATTGTTTGCAAACAGCAGAGACATAAACCGGGTTAGAAGTTGGTCTAACTTACAGCAGGTAACATTTTCTAGAGATTAAAGAAAACAAACCTATAATTATGAAGAGATAAAAAGAGTCTGTTCTGGTGTTTAAGAAGTTAGAATAAAGGGGAAAGACTGGTCATAGTTAACTGCACACCATTAATGTAATTCTGATGACACATGAGGAGATGTTTATCTGGTATAGGTGAATTAGCCTTGAGAAGAGAAGGCTAAGTGGGGATCTTACCAATGTCTATAGATACTGGGGAGGTGAGTACCAAGATGAAGGTACCAGTTTCTTTTTGGCAATGTCCACTGACAGGACAAGTAACAATGGGTACAGCTAGAACACAGGAGGTTCCACCTCAACATAAGGAGACACTTCCTTGCTGTGAAGGTGCTGCAGCCCTGCAACAGGCTGCCCAGAGAGATTGTGGAGTCTCCTTCTTTTGAGACTTTCAAAACTCACTTGGATGCATTCTTGTGCAGCCTGCCTGGGTGACCCTGCTTTGGCAGAGGGGTTGGACTGGATCATCTCTGGAAGTCCTTTTCAGTCCCTAACCTTCTGTGATTCTGGTCATCCTATTTCAAAGAAGTGAAAACATATACATGGAAGTAGACCACTGACAGCACAAATATTAAATAGTATGGTTTGTTCAGCTTAAGAACATAGATGTGAAAATGGGAGATAATTGCTTTTTATAAATATATATCACCAGGAATAAAGATCACAGCAGGAAAAAACATTCTTTAACTAAATTGAGTCTACAAGCGGTCTTCTGTAAGATCCAGATGAGGTGGCGGTGTGATTTGCTTCAAATCAGAGTTAAATAAAGGAATGGACAAAGGCTTCCATAAGGTTGTGAGATGGATTTCTGAATAGTAGGATGAGATGTACATATAATACAACACAAGGAGTAATCCTGATAATGTTCACTGCTTTTACCAGTTTGAAAAGAAGAAGAGAAAATGTTTTCACGATGGTTGAATCAATATGAGCATAAAACAATGTCCTATTATAGTGAAGATTTTAAATATGTGTATTTTAAAAGAAAGCTAAAAAGCACTTTAAATATCCCACGGATTCTAATCTTAGGAAAGCTTTCTATAAGCAGTTAAAACTGTTTTCCTCTAGTGAGCTTAAAGGAAAGTGCTCCATTATTTCTTTTGTTCTGAGGGATTTTGAGAACACAGAAGACACAGTGATGAGAATATTTTTTCTGTTTGCAGCGCATCCATTTGGACATTAGAGTCGGAGAACATTTTTTGGATGAATCTGCTGTTCAAGCCAAAGACAAAGTGAATGAAGTTAACTTAAGACTAGAGCATATAATTGAGCAAATTCATCATGTATCCAAAGAACAGAACTACGAGAGAGTATGTGTGTTAAAAATATTTGACATAGCCTTACTGATTTATATACTCTCAGATTTATTATTCAATTGTAGTGTTATCTTCAACTAGGTCACAGAACTCTGCTGGTATTTAACTAATATAGCCTACATTGCCTTGCAAAACGTTATTAAGCTGTAGTAAGAAGACTAACTAATCCCTGTGAACTCATGCTTACAGCAACAGGTGTCAATGTAAAGCAGGAATTACTGAGCATGGTTTTCTTGGTCTGAGTCAGTAAGAGCGGCTGAGCAGGTGGAAGGTACTGTTGTTGCCAGCTGTTGTTTCCGTGCTGGCCTGTGAGTACAAACTTTACCGGAGTGGTTGAGGAAATGGCTGAGTGTGTATTTATAGATCTCCATGCAGTTAGAAGTGAAGACCTCCAACAAACAACCATGCACTCACTGTATTTGCTTTTCTATACCTAGGCAGGCAGACTGTGCCTGCTAGTGACCTAGAAAGAGTAACTTGGCTGCAAAAAGATTCTTGACTGCGATACAGAAGTGACTGTTAACCTAAAAAGGCTTACAGCTGCACAACAGGAACAAGGGAAAGCTCTGTTTACCTTCTGGCTTCAGGTTGCAGTGTGTCTGCTTCTCAGTTCTGAATGTAAGGATAGCCTATGGATAAGAACAAACTTTCATTTTCATCAACATGAAAGAAGTGTTCGCTCACTACTCTGCAGAAGTGTCATACCTGACGAGTTACTTGGACAGCAGCATGGAATGTGCAGATGCCAGAAGGTAATAATTATGTTTGCTTCTTTTCTTCAGGAGCGTGAAGAAAAATTCCGGAAGACAAGTGAAGAAACCAACAGCAATATTTTGTGGTGGGCTATTGTACAAACACTAATCCTCATCTCTGTGGGAATCTGGCAAATCAAATCTCTCAGAGATTTTTTTATATCTAAAAAGCTTGTTTAATTCTTACAAAAGTAAATGCACAGATCCAGAAGTTGCACACCATGTAGCACCTAGCATTCAAAGAAACCCTGCATTGATGAGAACACTGCTTGTGCCTAACTTCCAAGCTTCTCTCATCTACTACTCTGACCTTACTGTAACTCTGGTTTCTGCATCACAACCTCTGGCATCCCCTTACATTTTACTCCTTCAGCTTCATCTTTTATATTTTTTTTTTCCTCCCTACAGGCATAAAGCTAAATCTAGAACTCTGTGACTAAGGCAACATTTAAGTTCAACTCAGAACTCTTAATTGTGAAATAGAAATCTAAGAAAAGTTCCCTAATATCTTAAGTTTCTCTACTGGCTTGATACTCTTATTCAGTGCTACTGTGAACAGTTCAGTATTTGAACTGTTTAGCATTCAAATAACAGGCAGACAAACAATGTATTCCCGCTGGTGTCTTGAACTCAGCCTATGTGTGTATAACACCTAGCTTTTCCTCAAATATAGTTGTGAATCTTTTCTTTTAAAGTACTTGAAGTTCTAAGTGATAGTGGAGCCCACTATTAAGATTATGATATGCAAGAGAGAGACCTAGACAAGTGATTTAGAACTGTACTTACATTTCACTCCCAGATGAGCCCCAAATATCAGGCTGTAGAGTTGGTATCAGACCTCTCCCATAGTTTGTCAGTTACAGTCTTCAGAAAATGCACCAAGCTACAAGACTGTAGTTCAGACTTCAGCTGAGAGGGTAAGGCTTATAACTACATCCCAATAATGAACTTAACTCATCTCACTGATAATACACTTAAGCCTTTAAATCAAAAGGGCAGGCACCATGTCAGAATTTACAAAGGAACTGATTAGGTTCCTCTGTATTAATTAGGTCTGTATTCAAACCAGCACTGAGCCTTGAAGATTTGACCATAGCTTGAGAGTGCTTCATTCTTTATCTGCAATAATAATTAATTAAATATATTTGCTTTGATGGAATGTTTTCAGTCTCCTTCAACAGTTTTAATTGAGTCTCTAAAGCAGAAGCTGAATCATAGAATCATAGAATGGTTTAGGTTGGAAGGGGCCTCAAGGATCATCCAGCTCCAACCCCCCGCCATAGGCAGGGACACCTCCCACTAGAGCAGGCTGCTCAAGGCCTCATCCAGCCTGGCTTTAAATGCCTCCAGGGAGGAAGCATCCACAACCTCCCTGGGCAACACATTGCCCATGGTAGTTCTTTTGGGAAGCACTTTGTGGGCAGCAGTTTTCTATGAAGTTAAAAGCTGGAGGTTGCCTCTATGCAGTCTGAGGTTCTGTTGTACCCAGCCCCCCATCCTGCACTGCAGGCAGGCCTTCAAGGGAAGCTAGCAAGCTTTGGGTTTTTTTCAGTCTAGGAACTGAAAATCCACACTCCCCAAAAGAAGCAACAACGAAACTGTGATAACACCCCACACACACACACCCCTCAGACTCTCGCATTTGCAAGATTTAAGCCCTGAGCTACTGCAGGGCCTGAGGACAGGCTCCTGGCCCAGCAGTTGTTGGCAATCCTGCTGCCGGGCCCAGGCTGGTTGCCCACATTTGGGAAGGCAGCAGGAATCTCTCAGAGAGGGTCCCCTGTGTGGCACCTCGCCAGTTTGGCAGCAGGAGGCTAGAACCCCCTTTTCTGGGGTGTGAGCTTGCTGTTCCCAGGACCCTGGGGCAGGGCACTGCACTCCTCACACCAGGGCCTGGAGTGCCTCAGGCTGCAGGAAGATAGCAGAAGGCCTGTAGGGCCGTCCCCAGGGTGACAGGGAGGGCCTGCCTCAGCCGCCTGCTCCCTGCTAGGCCCTCCTGGCCCTCCACCCCATGGCCACCTCGGTCTTCTGCAATGTCTGCTTCTGTGAGCCTCGCAAGCCCACACCCCGGTTCAACCTCACCAGCTGCGGCCATGTCATCTGTGAGATCTGCCTCCAGAAAGGTAATGGCTGCTCGGGGCATGGGCAGCTCGGCCTCAGCACCACCTCCGCTTCAACGATTAGCAGCTCTGACTCAGTATCAGTTCAATCCTATTAATATACTTTTTCCATGCTTGCTATTGATAGACTGTGAGGATAAGCTAAGGGAACTGGGATTGTTCAGCCTGGAGAACAGAAATCTCTGGGGACACCTTATAACTGCCATCAAATACCTGAAAGGAACCTACAGGAAGGCTGGAAAGGGACTTTTTACACGAGTATCCACCAATAGGTCAAAGGGAAACGGATTTGATTTGAAGGAGAATAGGTTTAGGTTGGATCTTAGGAAGAAATTGTTCAATGTAAGGGTGGCAAGACTCTGGAATGTATTGGCCAGAGAGATTGTGGGTGCTCTCTCCCTGGAGATGTTCAAGGCCAGGTTGAATGGGGCCTTCAGTAACCTGCTGTAGTTGAAATGTGTCACTGCCCATGGCAGGGAGGTTGGATTAGATGTTCTCTAGGGTCTCCTCCTGCCTAAGCCATTCTATGATGGTTATTTGATTTTTATTGAATGGTGAAAACCACTGACTGCTTCCAGATAAATCTGGCTGGAGCAATGTGGCTTTGAGAGCAAGGCTCCAGAAAACCAGAGGCTTTAATAAAAAATGAGACTGGATGTGCATGACCCATTATAGCATACTGAAAAAAAACCAGAGAGGTCATCCTCTTCTGTTTAATTTTGGAAAGGTTGTGTGTTTTGACTAGTGAAAGAGAAATCTGCAAAACGTAGGATTTAGTGAATGCAGGTTTTGCTAAGTCTTAAGATATCTTAAATCTCAGTTCTGTTGCTGTCAGTTTTCAGTAGCATAAAGAGGATTGGAGGTGGTATTTGGAAGCTCTTGTGTGTTGCATTCAGTTCGTGAATCATTCATAAACATCAATCCTCAGAATCCTTAGAAAGGATCTAACAAAAGATCCAATTATGTGTATCATAGTAATATGCATTCATTAGAAATATTTGCAAGTAAACAAAGAGATTTTTTTTTTAATGACACAGTTTTAAAACCCAATTTGATTAATTTTTCACTGGAAGAAATTCATAAGGTAAAATCATTAATTCTTTGAAGTTAAGGTTTCATATGTTTTATCAACAGAGCCAGACTGGGCTTCAGTATAAAAAGTTATATATCCAGTTAACATTAAGTCATTAGTTAAGCATATATGTAATTAAACTAGGCAAAGAGCCCTATTTAAATCAACAGAACTAAAAGTCACCTGCATTAAGTGACACTAATGATATTCATAAAATAATTTACATGAGTGCTTATTTACAGGAGTAAAGGCTGATGACATTCTCACACATTTCCCCTGTGCAGCTGTGTAATCCTTACAGAACTAAATTATTTATCCACATTTATTTGTGTTCCTTGTATAAAATTCAGATTCCCTCCACAAACTCCAAATAAAGATTTAGCACCAAATTCTATTGAAAATGTATCTGGTATCTATTGTTTGATGTCTGTCAAATGTGTCTGCAACTTCCAGGCAACAAAGATGAATGTTTGATCTGTAGAACTCCTTGTCGCACATTAGTCCTTTCGAAACAGGTAAATGAAGCTTTAGTATTGTTGTATTCATTAATCTGTAGTTTACTTAACAGCTAAATTATTTGCATTACAAAATACTTCCCTTTTGTTTACCAACTGTGACATGAATATTTTACTAATGATAGACTGGAAGACTTAGATAATTATGCACTATATAGCTTTTGGTTGTACAGATTTGTTCATATAAAAGACTACTGAGATTGTTTAGGCTTCTGGGTTGCAGATCACTTCAGCCTTTGCAAGAAAAGTGGTTGGCTACTGAGTATTTGACTGCTTCCAAAACAAGGAAAATCATCATTGACTTTGGTGTCACAGAATATGGGCTGAAATTAATTATTTCATGAGCTGGATCGAAATCTTTGTGCTGGTGCTTCAGTGTTTTCGAGTGTGTTGGGTTTTTTTCCACTGTTTTCTCTTCAGTTAAGCTATTTTCCTCATGGGAAAGGATCCGAAATATTGTTGGGAATTATTGTTATTCATTAGAGAATTAATAACTTTTAATTCCCTTTCTTGAAGTATCATTGGAAAGTCTTAATCCTTTGATTTCTCCCATGAACCTTATTCTTAGCTGATTTTATAAATAGGGTGTGAAAATATTTACATTTTCCTAGACTGATGCCTACCTAAGAGACAAACCTGTCTCACACAAGAGGAAAAAAAGTATTAAACTCTTTCAGTACCTCTAACACACAATATGAGGCAATAATATACATGAAATAGGGGACAATTTGGGACTAACCCTGAAGAGATGGCCTTGAAAGAGAGCATTTCAGTAGATGTTTGAAAATAAATTGATCTGTATCTAAATACTGAAATCTCTACATGTATATGCTGTGGAGATAAATGAGTAACAAACACTAGATAGAACCAGTTTTTAAACACAATCTTACAGGACAGGGTGAAGAAGGCAATGTTCCCAAAAATGAAAACCTACAGCAAAGCATAATGCAAACAATACGAAGTAGCAATGCACACAATAATCAAATAAAATAACCAAAACCCCCCTCGTAAAACTCCTAAAGGAGGCATTTTAATAAGCTTTGAACACCAGCCTAGCCTTGGTGCAAGTTTTGTTATTAATTTCAACCACAGAATAATTTAAGTTGTCAAGGACTTCTGGAGATCATCTTGTCCAACACTTTGCTCAAATCAAAACTGATTTTGAAGTTAGATCAGTCTTAAATCGCAGCATTTTCACATACCATGATAATTTACTTGCAAAATACTGGAGGAATTAAAAAATGCAGTGATTGGGATACTAACAAAAAAATATTAGATGTTTCATTAGAATCTACCACTGCTGTGGAGGACTGGAAGGAAGCAAATTACCATATTCTTTGAAAAAGACATTCATGATGATTGCTTAGCCTTGATTAAGAACAGATAAAATGATTGGAATGATAATTAAAGATGCATATAAAAAAGTCATGGCTTTATAATTCAGGAACATGAATGGAAATATACCTGGTAACCTTTACGAGCTGATGCTATGGAAGAATTCCCAATGAGTAGGAGGTCCTATAAATGCCTTAAACCTCCTCATTAAATTGTATATTGGGGCAATCAAATTCTACACATTAAATATTCTCATCTTTAAGTAATGCATGCATGTCACCTTTATGTCTTCCTTCTGTGTCTTATGATCCCCACTTGCACTTTCCCAGAGGATGGTTAAGTGTTATGGTAAATCAGAACCTCAGTGTTCGTTATTTCAGAATATCAGATTAACATCTGCCATTCCTCCATGCAACAGCTAAAATAGAAAGTGTTCTGCAAACCTTTATTTCCAGGAGTTTTTGTATCAGCAACAAAGCTGATTGGGTTTTAATTTTCTCAGATCTTTGAGACACTGAAAGCAAGATCATAGCTTTGTTAAGACTCTAATGCTAGAGTCTGGCTCCTATGAAGATGTTTTAAAGATGCCAAATATGTTTTATGAACACTTTTATTTGTCTAGATTAAATGCTGTCATCTGGTTTGTATTGTCTCCACTAAAATACTACAGATAGGCAAACCCTACTACCTGTCTATCTGCTCTTCTCTTTCTCCATATGGCATTCCATCCTGGGGATATGTTTTGGTTAATGTCAACCAAATTCAAAAGGGCATTGGAAGTCTCAAATACAGTTAATTTCCTCTTGTGAGTTCTAAAAATTAGTAGCTGTGGAATATAACATAACTTGCAAATGAAAATGCTAACCTTGGTAAACTTTCTTTTCTTGGTAGACAAGTCCTGATATTCAGTCACTGTTCATGGGAATAGACACATTGTGCAAGAAATATTCAAAAGAAATAACACAGGTGAATCTGTCCTAAAACTTTTAAACTCTATAAAATAATCAGCAGCTTCTACTGATTGTTATATTAACACTTCTGATCCTTTGATGACTATTCAGTGGGGACCTTGCAGGCTCTTCTGCAGTGAATTAAAAGTAGACATGGGCTAATTTTCTCAGGGTGTTTCTCTTCAGTCACCTCTATCCCTACATGTTTCCTGACAGTTTTCTTACACATTAGACGAAAGATTTATTAGTAAGTTATTGCCTGTTGTAATTTGTTCCTCGAGCTCTTGTCTTGCCTTCCTGGCATGTTTTGTACTCCTTGCCTCTCATGGTTTATGATCCTCGTTTGGACACAGGAAGTTCAGGCACATCACTAGACAGCGTGTCTAACAATTATGTTTTAATTAACAGAATCTTTTTTACAAGGCAAGTTATAATTGCCAGTAACACACATTTCTTTTTATGTTGCCATTAATTTTATGTGTTTGCTTAGCACTAATGAATAAGAAACACCACAGCTAAACTGGCTTTCCAGTGTCTTTACCTTGTTATTGAGCATAGTGTTAGAATCCAAGTTCAGTAAAATAAATCAACCAGCTCTAACATAGCTGATGCTAGAGCAAATAACCTTTATCAATGATGATAACTTAGAATGTTTTGTCATAGAGAATTTTAAAAAGAAATGTTAAGCACTCATTAAAATATAGGATAATTGGAATACTGTAGTATAAAGAAGTTCTTCTCCATCACTATTCACTGAGGTTGGATAAATGTGATGTAACTGTACCTGCTTTTAGGTTTCAGAATTTCAAGAAAAACATCGTAAACATTTGTTAGCATATCAGAGACAAAAGGTAACTCTAATTGTGACTTCCTTCTTTGTGGTGCTTGTGTTTGACTGCTGCTTTGGGTTGTTTCAGAAAATAATTCACCTTTTATTGGGATACCTACAATAATTTGTCAGGCTCGCCTCATTTCTGTTATTACAAATATCGGGTTTTAATTGTTTAAAATTGCTGATAACTTTATTAATTATAGCTACTATTATCAAATAAAACACATTTTCATTGTGGGGTGAACAAGATTAAATGTAAAGTCAAAGGACAGGGACAGAAAGAACTGATTAACTATATGGAGGAGGAAGTACACAAGGTGGGGAGAGGTTGGTACTCAGATGGCAGGCCTAGAAGAAAAGAAGGTTAGGGTTGACAAATAAAGCTGGAGTAAGGGACAACAAGATTAAGGACTACTAAGAGGTACCTGGCAATATGGGTGAATCAACCAATCAATATATCCCACAAAAAAACCCATGCTTTCATAGATGTATATAATGGAATCTTATTGAAGAATTGATAAAGAAATAATTAAATAATTCAAATTACATTCAGAGGAGAAGCACAAAATGTTAACAAGAAAACACCAAACCTGTCCTCAAATCAAAGCATGAGTAGTGCAAAGCCATGAAGGACTAAGGTCACAGGATGAAAAATAAAATACAGATGCAGTATTGACTGAATTTTTACATCCCTCATAAAATATATGATCACAATAGCTAAAACCCACACATACTTCACCTAATATTTTTGATCTTAATGTTCTTGAAGTCTGCAAGCTCATAGCAGTCTTTCCTGTAGATACTTTGGTTCTGTCTGTAACATAGTAGGAAAAAACTCTTCACATAAGCTTATTAAGCTTAAGATACTTTGGTTGTGTCTGTAACATAGTAGGAAAAAACTCTTCACATAAGCTTATTAAGCTTAAGATAATGAAAAGAGCCTAATCAGTTTTGAATCTGATATCAGAAATATGGGTATCTTTTCCATATTAAATGAAACAGAACTTTCATATCGGATGTGGAAAAAAGAAGAAAAAGAAAAGCAAACTATTTTCAAGCACTTAGTATTCAGATATTCAGTATTACCAGTACACTTAACAAAAAGTAATCAGAATAAGCCAATAACTGTGCAAAGGAGGTACCTCTTTTTCAGACTGACTGTTTAATTGATTCATACAACAGCTACAGTCTTGTTGCAATGAATCTGAAATAACAATGGTATTAAGGCTCATAGAAAGCAGCCTTTCCACCTTCAGAATTCTTGGTGTGTGACAACGAAGCTGCGTATCACACTGAGAGATTTTGCTTTTATCTATGATTATGTCACAGACCTTAAAGCTGGAAGAATCTCTCAAGAAAGTAACACAACAAATGCATCAGATACAATGGTAAGAGGTTTAATGCTTTACTGACCAGCTAGACAAACAAACTAACCAAACCAGCTTTCAATTTATAACTGTTTTTTCTTCTGTTTCCCCTTCAGTGTGAAACCTCCTGAGAAAAACACACAACCAGCATTTCCCAGTACAAGTAGAAATCCACTTTCCAGTAAGAAGTGTTGACTTATGGTACTAACTACTAAATACACATCACTGGATCTAACTGTGTTCTAATACTAAATTTCTTAATGACTTTAGATCCTCCCAGAAAGCAGAATAGTTATCCTTCATATTCTTTTCACTCTAGTCATTCTTCAGCTTCTGAAACGTAAGTATGAATCTGTTCATTTTCCATGAAAATCTCGACAGTGACAGCATAATGATATTTGCTACACAATGGTTGGGTATTTTTGTAAGGAGTTTAAAATAAGTACGTTTTCTGATTTTGTGTTTCATTTCCTCAAACCACGCAACTATGAAAGAATTGCGGAGGATCTTCTCTATCCATTCCACTTAGTAACTATTTGTAGAGATTACCTTTGTTCTCACTGGGCATAATGCACCTTATTCTAAAGATTTTTCTGGATAGATAGATACACAGATAGATAGAGGAACTCCTCCCACTGTAGAGAAAAACTGAATTACTTGTACAGACATCCATATGTAGGTTGCAGTTGTCTTAAGGTTAGATGGCATGAACTCCAGTAAGGCTCACTGCATTTTAGCTAAAACTAAGAGGTTTCTATTATAGAATCATAGAATCATAGAATGGTTTAGGTTGGAAGGAACCCCAAGGATCATCCAGCTCCAACCCCCTGCCATAGGCAGGGACACCTCCCACTAGAGCAGGCTGCTCAAGGCCTCATCCAGCCTGGCTTTAAACGCCTCCAGGGAGGAAGCATCCACAACCTCCCTGGGCATCCCGTTCCAGTGTCTCACCACCCTCACTGTAAAGAACTTCCTCCTAACATCCAGTCTAAATCTCCCCTCCTCCAGCTTAAACCCATTCCCCCTCGTCCTAACATTACTAGACCGTGTAAATAGTCCCTCCCCAGCTTTCCTGTAGGCTCCCTTATCTGTGACTGTAACTTTATTTGTCTTAATAAAATTTCAGAATGCTCTTGAATTAAAGTAAAAAATGCTAATCATCAAATAAATTTCTCTGAATATCTAAAACAAAGCACAGAATTAATGAATAGATATTTTTTTCTTACAAGTTCTACACACTCATGTGTTGTGAATGAGGTATTGTGTTTTTTCCATTATTAGTCAAATTTAAATTGAGATTCTAATGTAATTTTAGGCCTTAAAATGAATCTATTATTTTTATTATAATGTCATTCTAATTTTGACCTTTGTTGTAAGAGTGGAGCCAATGGAGTTTGATACTCTACCTTCACCAATGAGGAAGGTAAGTGTAGTTTTGCATTCATGTCTATATACGTGGATACATACATAGATACGCTTTTGATGTCTCCTGCTCTGTTACTACTGCAAAAAAACAGGATCATATTCTTATGCACACACTGCTTTCAGCTGTGCTTGCTGCCTAGCAGAAGGGAAATACATCACAGCACTGATTTTTGCCATTATATTCTCCCCCTCACACACAAGCTTTTCAGCTTCTTATGCTGAATGGCAACTTCTTGAAATCTCAGTATGTTTATATGACAAAAATATTGTAACTGTTTCCAGATTAAATGTCGCTAGCACATGAAACTGGGAATTTAAGAGCTATTCCATTAAGGAATGAAAGTACATAGAAGACTTGCACCTTCACCAGCCTGCATGGAGATGGCTGTAGTGCAGATCTCTGCTGGCATCACACAGTTTCCTTTCATAACCTATGGATTGGTTAGATCTATAGATATCCCATATACATAGGTGTAGCCTACAGAGTAGCATCCCTGATTCATCTAATTCTAAAGGAAATCTTATAGATCCCAGTCCCTTTTCTCTTCCTTAATCATAAAGGGAATTTCAGGAGATCAGTCTGAATATAAATGCTGCCATTGCAGATGTCTGCAGTTAGAAGAGGATAATCGCTTGGCACTCCAAATTTCACATCACACTGATTATCAAAGCATTCCTGAAATTTCATTTAAGATGTAAAAAAAAAGAGGCTTTAAGATACAAATTAAGCCAGCCATTATCTTTCCTCTTTCATAAACAATTCTGTTTGCTTGACCACATGATCTTCCTTCTGTCTGTGCACAGGGCCATCAGCATCTGTGTAGTATCTTCAGATGTTGGGGAAATGCTAGGTGTGAAGTCAGTGATATGAACCTGGTACTAAGTAGGAAAGTGCATGCTTTGAGTGACATCTCTAAAACAAGAATGAAGATGGGTACTTTTCACTGTGTTGGTGTTCTGGTTAGAAGAGGTAACATCCAGGAACAGATGCTAGCTTAAGGATGGAATCTCATCACAGAAAATTATGTTAAATGCCTGGTATTTTCTCACCTGAATGTGAGAAAATACCAGACTGCACTAGAACTGAAATACATGCACCTTCTCCCTAGCCCACTGTGGATCTTTGAAAAATAATAGCTCACTCCTGAGACTACTAGAACTGAAATATATGCACCTTCTCAGCCCACTGTGCACGTTTGAGAAATAATAGCTCAGTCCTGAGACTACACCAGAACTGAAATACATGCACCTTCTCCCTAGCCCACTGTGAATAACTCAGTCCTGAGGTTTTGCCTTTCAGCATTCTGAGCAAAACTTAGTGGAGAGTGACAGAAATCCAGAGGTTTATAGGCCTTCAAAATGTAACACTATTGCTTCAAAGACCTCCATAATTAACATAACACTCTAATACCTTGCCATCCATTTAGCCTGAAACACCAACTGGTCCAGCAAGATTGTCATTAATAACTCCACCACAAGATGGACGTATGGGTGAGTAAAAATACAGCTTGTAACTGGATAGCATTTGCATTTTGTTAAAAGGATGAATAAATTAAAATACAAATATTAGTAATTACTGAGAAAATTTTAATTATGTTGGAGTGTAAGGAACTCATCATGGAGAGATGAATGGAGTACATGGGAAATGGTTAAAAATGAGGAATGATGCAAATCTTCCTAGTAGTGACCTCCTGTGTTCTGTGAATAATTGCTTGTAATCAGAATGAATTTTACTGACCAATCATAGCCCACACTTGCAAAGAAAGCACTGTAATGGTGTTCTGGTTGAGCAGAACAGGCATATTGCATTATATGTTATTGACCCTCTATTAACCTTTGTAATTATGTGTTTATAGTTACCAGATATTAGCACTGTCCATAATATCATGTTAAAAATCACTGGAGGAAGTGAGGGGAAGCTAAATGAAGAGTACTGAAGGATTTGTCAAAAACAAACTAATTAAGTTGAGCTCAGTAATTTCTTTTTCTCACCATATCACTGTAGTAGGGTATAAGACATTTTACCTGCTCAAAGCTCCTTTCATCAGGGCTGCTCCAGGGCATGCATAACACTCTGGTGTAAGACAGACACAAATAACAGCCCACTGCGATTAGTGCAGCCTCCTTTGTGAGGAGCTTCCCAGAACTCCTCATGTTCTACAGATCCACTATTTCCACATCCCTCCTACCCCTGGATTTACACTCAGCCTGTTCTGTGACAGTCTCTTAGGCTGCGCTCCACCTGGCTTCAACAAGCATCTCCAGCCACACAAGGAACTTAATTCACTCTCATCTTTTTCCATGGTGTAAATGTCCCAAAACAAAGACAAATGCAGTTGCAATACAAGTGTAAGAAAGGAGCAAAAATTGCTTTTTCTATATTGTATCTGATTTGTATGTTTAGATACTTCCTAAATGCATGCTTGCTGTAATTCTTTTGTATAAGAAGATAATGAGTGCTGAGGCTGAGGGTTTTTTTTGTCTCTGAATATAAACAGATATTTAATTAGATAGTAAAAATTACATGTAGAACAGTTGTGTTCAGCACATTTCAGAATCAGCCTATAAAGTTTTGCAGTCGATGGAGTTGAATGTATCAAAGCATACTTGCAAAAGTGAGGGCAAGTAGAAACAATGATTTAATGATGCACCAAAGAAAATTTCCTTCTTAGAGATGGGGAGGGTCAAAAAAGAATATCTTGAAGCACTAGAGTATGTTGGAGCTGTCTTGGTAGTCTAGTAACAGTCTAATAAATGAAAGAAGGTGAAGGGAAACAATATGTGTTTAACTAGAAGAAAATTGGCAGGAGTGATGCAATTTGCTGTTTTCACGACAGCTAAGCTCTATGTAGGCTTCAGCTACCGAGACTAGAACCAATTTTTTACCTTTATCCTCTGTTGGAGTAGTGCTGAGGACCTTTGATAGCTTCCACTTCTGCTGAGTCTTCTTCCAGCAAGAGGTACTGGAAGACAACTCATGATTCAGCAAATGCCTTCCCTCTGCTAAATTGTGTAAGAACACATAAAAGCACAGGACTAACATTTAGGGGTCAAGTGACATAGGAACTTTCTTTTGTGAGTCAATTTCTTATCTTTCATTCTCTATTGTAATTGTGCACTATTTTTAACTCTTGAATAAACCTATAATGAATTTTCCCCACATAATGCAACTGAAGTATTAATCTTTGTTTCCCAAGCTCTCTTTTCAGTAAAGTGAGTAATTCACATTGGTCACTTAAAAAAAATAATCTATTCTTACAGGAAGTGTATCCTACAGAAATTCTCAGTCATCTGGAATAATATCAAGTCAAAATAGCAGAGCAGGATCTACAAGGTAATGAAATACCTTTACAGGATGCTATCATCTCCTAGAAGAGACTGAAATATCTCATCTGGCCTGTATTAATCTCTGTATTTAAAGGCCATATTTTATACCTTAGGAAATGTTATTATGCAGGCTAACTAAACCTATATGAATGATCCAGATGTTGGTTGAGTTTTGGTTTTTTTTTTTTTTTGTTGTTGTTGTTGTAAGATTTTGTTTAGAAATCATTTTATTTAAAACTGTGCAGAGATAATGTCAGTTCCTGTAGATGTGGTATCACAGTAGTTTTATACAGAGGGTGGTAACTTCATAGCAAGAAACTGCAACAAGAAGTCTGGTTTATAATCCTCCTCAGTATCAGAGATGACAACATAATATTTACACTACACCTATTCTCTGAATAACCTCAGCATATTCATGCAGGTATTTGAGGTGTTCAGACATGGAAGAGGTCTCAAATGAGGATTACTATTATGAAAATTTTCAGTGAGTCTAGAAAAAGTAAAATCCTGCTTTCTATAATCATTAAGTCAAATATACCTTCCTAGCACAAATTATATCTATATCTATATATATATATATATATATGAAAATATTTTTTCCCATCCCTGATTCTTGTGTAATTTGGTTTGTCCTTCTGCTTGTTTAAGCATGTGGAGATACTAAAGAAATACAAATCTGAAAAGGAGTATGCAGAAGCCAATAATAATAAGCATTAGCACTATGAATTTAAGTGGTTTAGAAATCTCTTATACTACAAATCATAGCCATTAATTAATTTCCTTAACAGATCCACACCTATAAGACTACCGCATAGTTTGTGTTCACTCACATCATCATCCTCTGGATCACAAAGCAGCAGCAGAAGAGGGTCATGGGCTACTTCTGACTTCAGAACTCCTCAGCTCTTCCCGTTTACATCACCTTCTCCACAGCCATCTGCAACAAGGCAGCCAATCACCATCTCTGGATTGTTGCAAAGACACCATTTAGGCAAGTTTATGATAACAACAACATTTAGCACTTCCTGACAGATTTTTCAGAATAACATAAGCTTATTACTTGTTTACAGAAGAAGAGTAAATAAGAAATAAATGAAGCAACACAAATATGGCATTTCAAATCTGGAAGGAGGCTATCAGTAATCTGCTTGAAAATGTGTTCTGGCTTTACCTCAGGCTGATATTTTAAGAGAGTTAAATATGATAGTGGTCATAATTGTTTTCTGAAAAATGCCAGTCCTAAATGATGCAAAGTACATCATAACCTGGCAAAAGCTAATCTTACAACAGACCTCAAGTGAGGAGTAGATAAAAATATGAAAGAAGCTAGATTAGGAACTAGGAAAATTAAAGGAAATAAACAAATGAGTGGAGTCATTCTGAAAATGGATAGAGGGTGGGCAGATGAAGAGACATAGATGAGGAAGAAAGAGGTGCTAAGGAACAGAAAAAAGGATGAGGACTCTAAAAGGGCTGAGAGTAGAAAAGGAGCCCACAACAGTGCATGGGGCAGAATGAATGCTGTAGAGGAAGCAGATTAAAGAGGTAAGAGTGCAGAACAGTAGCGTACAAGAGGAAACAGGATGGACCAAAGGAATTCATTGCCAAAGTAATTTTTCCTTTAGTCTTACCATTTTTCCCCCCATTTGTACTTTTATTCTAGGATCTACTACTTTTGGAGGACATTAGACAGAAAGATAAACAAACATATGTGAGTTATGTCAGTCAGTAAACACCTGGAGGAACCCTGCAGGTCCTTGGACATCAAAGTATTTGTCATTTCTGTACAATGTCCAGCTGGCACAAACCAGCTAACTCTTCAGCATGAATAATGTATTTAAAACATCACTAATCTCTCTGATTAACACCTACAGTAGTTTTAGACAGGAGTACAAAATCCCCTGGCTGTTTTTAGAGATTTTGGCTCTAAATATATTATATAAATAAAGGACCTTTAGTGACTGTTAAGACAAAAAGAGTATATATTCAATGATCATTTCTTGCTGTGGATTCATTGAGCT
This sequence comes from Tricholaema leucomelas, assembly GCA_013400475.1. Lineage (NCBI taxonomy): Eukaryota > Metazoa > Chordata > Aves > Piciformes > Lybiidae > Tricholaema lacrymosa > Tricholaema leucomelas. The sequence continues at coordinate 525,542 of WAAF01010666.1, forward strand.
ACAGAAGAACTGTAATTTTAAGTGGATGTGTCTATACAGTAGTAGAGATGAGCTCCAGTCCTAAAGATATCTTTAATGTACAGCTTTTTTATTCAAAAAATAGGCAACTTTGGTTCTTGCTTGATTGCTTTATGTTTGCACTGTTGAAAGGGATAAGGTTTGAGAGTTGTTACATTCTAGTAGACTCTGCAGGGCTTCAAGAAATTTAGTATTTGATATAAGTAGCAATGAAGGGATGAAATGGGACAGCTAGAATGAAGACAAAACACTTTGGAGAGTCCCCTCATACAGGAACATCAGCTTGAGATCTGATTTGAAGGTGCTAGAATGCAGCCTTATTCTTTTGAGAATAACTCTTAATCTAAAGTTCCCACCATTTCTATGTATGTATGGCAAAACGTTGGTGTGACTGAGTCACCAAATGTGAACCTTTGCTCTGTTTCAGCCCTGACCTTACCTGCAATATTTTAAAAACAGTTAAACAGTGGAGTTTTGAGATAAAGTCTTCTGAGTGCATGATAAATTTCTTTTGGGCTGAAATGTTTTGCTTCACCTAAAAGAAAAATGGGGAAGGGAAGTATAAAGGAGTATTTTTGTCATGCTGAGACAAAGTTTAGTTCACTCAAAAAAACAGAAGAGGGAATGGCTGTTCTTACTGTCTCTAAATTTGATTTCATCACTCCTGCATGATCTCCCCATGCTGCAACAAGCTGTAACTGCTGAGTGTGCCCCTTTAATCAGAGATAACTGGCATTCATCTGCAGGTTCCCTGGGAGGAATCCTATAAGAAGCATCCATATATCCTAATTTTACAGAAACTAAGAACAACAAACAATGCACCTTGTCATCCAAAGCTGTAAGTGCACTCAGCTGAACCATTTCTCAGCTGCTGCTCACCACTGTGGTTTCTGTACAAATTCAGTAACTCTTTCCGTGGCTCTGCTAATCTTCACTAGTTCACCTGCTCTGTAGGACAGCTTGTGGCTGTAGGTTGAGAAGAGAACCTAGACCACTGCATTAATAGAGAATGAAGTCCAGTATAAAAATGGAGATTTATGTAATTGTATTCTGCCTTGAACTACTTACCAGTATCTAGTAGTGTCTTCCACAAGTTATGAAGCCACTGGTTAATGAACTGACTATAACGTGACACTTTTCAAAGCTTACATCTAAGTAGGTTCATCTAATGCAGAAATGCAAAACAATGGTTAGGAGGGGAAATCAAATGAAAAGAAGCCATTTAAGGAATGTAATTTGCCAGGTGCAATGGTTTTTTGTTTTAAAAAAAAAAAAAAAAAGTCCGCATTTTCTTCATTAAGAAGAGGAGAAAAAAAGTAGCAAACTTTTCTCTATCTATCGATAAGCACCAAATGTTCCGTATTAGTCCTTGGGGCATCCACCTTCGCTGAACTTTTATTGCTTTCATGAGGAATTCAAGTGCTCTGAAGGCAATCTGCAGTGCACCGGCGGCACACCAGAGGGTGCTCACTTCCCTCCAAACAAATTTAGTGATCCCATCCTTGGGCAAGCAGAGTAGAACTACTTCTGGGACCTTTTCACTTTGGAATTCATACAGAAAAGTATAGAACATAAAAAGAAGGGCAACAAAGTGATGTAGAGGCTGGAGGTGAAACATCAGATAGAAGCACACGAAGATGAACACCAAATGTGAAGGACTGAAGGAGCTAAGCTGCCCCAGCAATTCAGGCAGGGCAGTCCACAGACATGAGAAGCGACAAGAGAGGCAGGAACTGGTCAAGCTGGTGGAGCATGCAGCAGTAGCCTGAAGGAAGAAATTATTTAGATTTGACATTGGGAAGCTTTCTTAGCAGAGCACTTTAGCAGTGCTTTGGTGTCTTAGGATGGGGTCAGTGTCCCACCCTATCGGGTATCGAAGATTTCAAGAGTGAAGATGCCTGTGCTGAACTTGGTGGTGCAGCTTTGAGAAACAGAGACTGGGCTGGCCTCAAGCTCTTCTCAGTGTTCATCTGCAGCTTTCTGACTTTAAGTCTTAAGAGGGCACTAATTTATCCTCTGCAGTTTTCTGGGAGGGAACACAAGAGTGTCTGTTTCACTGCAAGGGTGTTTTATGCACATACAGACAATAGACTAAGATTTGGTTACGGATCAGAATCGTGCTATTCATGCAGTGGGCTCACCACTAATGCTGAAAGCATCCTCCTGTTTGCATTAGCCTTGCCAGCTCCAGCTTCGTTTCATAGGCATGACCTCTCTCTTCACAAGGTGCTGCTTATGCCATATAAGGCAGCATCATGTCTGTTTCTTGCTCGGCCACACAAAGGGAGTCTGTTGCAGGCGAATGCTCAGTCTGTTAGACACAATACCTGATACTTGCCAAGCAGTTTTCTGCAATTGTGCCAATTAAAATGGAAATTGCTACCACTTATTGTTGAACTCTAGAGTTCAGGCAGTCAGGAGAGGATGCCATATCTCATCAAATGAGGCACTCTCAGCTTATCTACCTTAGTCCTGTTTTGCCTCTAGAATTTAACCTGCTGGTGACCTGAGGAGACACAATTAAGGGACTCTCTCTTTCTGTGGTCTCTGTGTCAAAAGTGACAGCATACTTGAGTCCACAGATTGGTTTTGTGTGCCTCTGAAGCTCAGATGTGTGGTCAGATGTGTGCCATTTTGCAGACTCTTTACACAAAATTCTTCTGTTCGTGTAGAAACCTCCATGCAGGTAGGGGGACACTGATCATGTCCACACTGGGAGTGCCCTTCTTGCTGCATGTTTAGGATTACTTGGTGTGCCAGCAGCACCAGCAGGCTTTAGCACTTGGCAGTCACCGAATTACCTGTGTCAATAGAAGCCCTGGCTGCTACAACAGGGAGAGCTGCTTGGTTTGCACCAACATGCACCAGTGCCCTTTATTAACACAAGCATGGGCTTGCTGAATGTCTGTGGAAAATGTTGGTGATGTCCTGCCCTAAGGGTCCTTTGACCAGTGAGCTCTGCTGAGATTTCTCTGTACTTACGTTAAAGCCCTGGTGCTTCGTCCCTTGGAAAGAGATGAAATATGTGTTCTGGATTGACAAGAGTACAGCAATAGCAAGGACTAGGGTGCCAGCTGTCTGGAGAGGACAGAGAAAGAACTTTCTTGAGACAAAGTGGTGTTTGTGTGGTGACGAGGTGGGGAAGGAAATGACTCTGTGTGTGAAAGGCTTTTCAGTGCTGTGAGTCAGTGAATAAGCTGTGTTATCAAGTTACTCACAATTTACCGCCAACAAAAGAGGAAAACTCTTTCTATTCTGCAAACGAAAAGAATCGCTTTCCTTTTTTTCCAGGCAGGACATGGGAAAGGCCCCTCATAGCCCTGCCCACAGCAAGCAGCAGTCCTCTGACCTTGGTGCCGCAAAGCTAACCAGAAGCCACTACAGCTTGGTCCACCTTGCAATACTCCTAAACCAAAGAGCTACCACAGATGTGCTATTAAGGCCCACAGGCAAAACAAACAAACAAACCAAAAAAACAACCAACCAAACAAAAAGTTTTTACTCTGTAAAAGAGCAACAATGTCAAAAGAATCCACCTGAATTCTGGCACTCTGGAGCACTATCCCATACAGGTAGCATTTTGTCCTGTCCAACACAGGCCTCACAATGACAGGCATAAACTACATCTCCAATCAGGGCAGCCTCCAAGGCTGCCTATCCCCGTGTTAAGGCATCTGGAAGAAACAACAAAGAAGAGAAGGGGAAATCAACCCCACTAGACATCCTCAAAGTATTTTTCTGGTCCCTGCCTTAACCCAGCACACATTTTAGCCATGTTTGACATCCTTGTCCAGCTCAGTGTTGAGTCAAACAGAAGTTGCTGGAGATGGTCTAAGTAGATGTTTGTCTTTGCACTTTTGGCTGTACAGGATACAGTGAGAAAACATCTCAGCCATCTCCAGCTGCTCTGAGCTTGACTGATGTCAAACTGGCAGGATAGAACTCTGGGAGCTGCAGTGGCAAGGCTTGAGTGGATGGGAATAAGGCACGGATGGCCCATTTGGAGTCACCCAGTCCAGTCTCTGCTGTGTCTGTTACCTATCTTTACAAACAGGACCCAGCCTAGGATGGGAAACACTACGTAGGTCAGCTGTTGTGCTAGCAGGTGTAACCTGGGAGAATTATGAATTAGAGATGGCACAGGGGAAGGGCAGTAAAGTCTAGCTGGGAGATGGAGGGAAGAAGAGCAGAAACAGCCAGGAGCATCAAGGAAATATTTTCAGTGTAACTCCCTTTTCCAGGCTTGCTCAGCTTTTCTCCTTGTGCGCACTCAGATGTTCATGCATGTTCTCCTTTCTGCTGTTGCCCATGCAACATTAGCAGTAGATAGATCCTGGGAGCTGCCTAAAGCAAGGAGAGACTGTGGGATACATGAAGGAGAGCTGTTTGACCACCTCTGGTCAAGAATTCTGCCGTTTTGTGCTTTTGCATCATTTTCTTGCAGACCTGGATTATCTGATGCATTTATTAAATTGTAAACTCTGAAAAGGGCACTCTGTGTCTATTTCCTCTTCTCTTAGAACCTCTGCTGTTCCCAATAGCGGTTAACAGGTCTTTACAAACTCTTCTGCTTTCCAAGGAATAACGAGATAGATAATAAACCAGGCCAATAACGCTCCTAATGCAGAGGATTTATGCTTCCTCACAAGCACAGTGCACTGGCTGCTGCTTCTGGCAGCAATTCACAGCTCACCAACAAAGCTTATAGAGTGTGAAAGTAACTCAGCCTAGTAACATCCTGCAGCACGCATTATGTCTGTGGTGAAACATGAAAAGAGAGTTCCAGCCTGTGTGTGTGAAATTACCAACTTTGCAGATTATTAGTGTGAGCGTGAAAAGCTTCTAGCACAGCATATGGTAAATACATTAGTGCTATATTCCAGAAAAGAGCATTTTCCCAAGCTGTATGTCTCACTGACACGTGATGGAAAGCCTACTTCTGCCAATTGTCTGCTTCCTTCATATCCTCTGATTTTGGTGCAAGTTTAAAGCAATCTGCTCATTAGCCTTAGCCTGGTGCTTTGAGGGATGGCAATGCTCTCTGTGTGGAAAGTCACGTACCAGCGGTGTTGGGTTGGCAGAGTGGGCTTTGAGAAACATGGCAAGGGAAAGAGTTGGCACTGAGAGGAAATGTGTCAGTAAGTGTGAGTCTGTGTGCAGTAAACGGACATTTTATTTGGTCATACATCACCGCGTCAGGGGTTTCAATAGTTCTTGTGGAAAATGTGCAAATGAAATATAAGGCAGCTTTTGCATGCAGTAAGATTTTTTTTTCTTTACCCTAACTGATGTTCTCATGCCATGTGCAGTATCCTCCTAAAAGCCTGCTTGAGTCCCCAGAGCAACGTCTTTGCTGAAGAGCCCATCCATCTGTTTTTCAGGGCATGTGTCAGGGTAGGTATGAAACCAGCTGAAACCATCCCAAACACATTTACACCAAACAAAAACTGAGTCTATAGTCTGGTGCAAGCCTGAATGCAGCCTGCAAGCCCTGCAGGGAACAGGAGCAGCATTTCCTCATTGCCACACTGGAGATAACGAAGCTGAGGTGATGTGAAGGCAAAGGCACTCTAAATGATGAACTGCTGAGTAAGAGCAAAGCCCAGCTTACAGCACAGACCTTACAGCTGCCAGCCAGCGGTGGGGGACTGTGAAAGGTCTCTGAAAAATGTACTCAATCAGAGAAAGTGTCCCACCTGCAGTTCATTAGCGGGATTAAGTCCTGATACAAAGTGACAGTCAGTGTTATTTGCTTAGGCAAAAAGCTCACACTCCTTGTCGGTTTTGGCACATCCAGCTGGCTTTAACAATGTGGATCTGAGACAGCCAGTGGAGCTTTAATGTTAAATTAGCCAGGGTGAGAAGCTTGCCAAGGCCAGGCAGAAACAAAGTGTTCTTTTTCCCGGAGTTGGCACGTGGAGAAAGTTTCATTTCAGTAGCACCCATGTGGCAGGTACTCCACTTTCCACATTCATTGCAGCACTGCTCCAGGTATCAGATGTGGTTTTGTCCCCACCACTGCATGCTATGGCAGTGGAAGAGAGATTGTCACCAGAGCTGCATGTCATGGCAGTGGGAGGGAGACCAAACAAACTATGTAAATCCCATGGCTTGAGACTGGTGGTCTGTGCTCGCTGGCACTCAGTGTGCTGAGCAAAAGGGAAACCCCAAAGATCAACCCTTTCTTTAGAGGAGGTTCACACTGCCGAAATCTGAGGTCTGTTCTGAAGTCTAAACAAGAGATAAAGTCTCAAGCCCTCAGCTGGTAAAAATTAGTGCTGCTACTGTGAACTCGTGGAGCTGCTGTGGCAAGGTTTGTTGTGAGGCAGCTGGAGTGTGGCCTGCAGCGTGCAACTGAGTCACTGCTGCCCCATTCCAGCTCTGCATGGAGGAATGGGTGCTGGAAAGGCAGCTCCTGCTCAGTGTTTGCTGAAGATGGATGGTGGCTTGAGTTTAGCTTTACAAAATCCGAATCAGAGGCTACTGTATCAGTTGTCAAATTACTATTTCACAATCAAGGGGATTGTAGTTTATCTTCCTTTCTGTATCTGGAAGGCTCAGGTCTGAGTTTGTGGATGTTAGACAGCAGAGGTTGGGTCAATGTGTTGGGGGCGTTATTTGAAACAGAAATTGGCTTGTTATAGTAACCAATACTTTCTTAATGCAACTACTACATGATGCTCCCTTGTCCCTGCTGCAGCCACCCCACTGCCCTGCTGCCCAAGGCCAGCAGAAACCTCTTCTTGCACTGAGAAAATTATATGGAACTAAATCATACACACACAAATGTTTCACCTTCTGCATGCATCTTTTTCAGAGCTTAATCTACTGCCTAGGCCAGGCCTTTTAGGAAGAAAATTTCTTTGGAGGTTCCCCCACATCCCCTTATTTGAACTTTTTTTTTTTTTCTATAGCATCCAATCTAAGAGCCATGAGTCAGAGTCTGACCAGAGGCAGTGGCTAGTCCTGCTCCTCTTCAGGAGAGCAGTGACGCTTGTGCCTCTGGGGCCATCCAGCTTAAAGTAACCTGGTTTTGAGAACCGCTATTTATTATGCTGAAGAGGAATCATCTTTAAGCTCTACACCATTCAGCAGTGTCAGAACAGGACATACTAATATCTTAAATATCAGAAGTAAGCAGGGTAATTTAAAATCTATGAACCACTGTGAAGTCTAGCAGAAAATACTGGAAAAGTTTAATCATGCTTAGCAAAATCCTAATGACAGGGAATCATCCAAGCAAGATAAAAGGAACAGAGTTGAAACAAAGAGAAGACTGATGCATTAAAACAGTTTCACCAAAAAGCAGAATACAGTCCTTAAAAGGCTGGGGAAAGTCTGTGAATCAAGCTGTACCAAATCTTTACAGACCAGATGTGTTTATGGCTGTTGTTCTGGCATTGAAAGTAAATGGGCACTATAGCTGTGTAAGGCACCAGTCTGTCAGCACTTAGAGCCAGAACAAGGCCATGGATAATGGACCATGATGCAATCCAAGCAGCACTGCCATGAAACTAGAGCAATTTCATTTAGATCAGAGGATTCAGTCTGTGTGGTGTGGACTTACGAATGTAATGATTCTCAGTCATGACAGATTAGCCTGGCAGTGTAACACAGCACTCTGGGCTTTTGCAGAAACGCCATCCTCAGCTACGCGTCTTGGTTTAGTCTGTGCCCTGTGGTATGTGGTGGATTTGTGATGTGTATGAGCCACTTAAGACCCAGCTGAAATCCCTAAATCCAGAATAACCTCAGAGTTCATAACATAAGATGTTCAAAACAACAGCAAGGAATCTGTACTATTAACTTCAGAGGATAGAGATGATCATGAGTAGTTTTTTGAACAAGTAAGAAACAAATTAATCAAAGGCCCAAGTGGCTGGGAGGAATTATCCCTACTGCAGGAGAATGTCTAGAGTCAAACAGTGAAACTAACATCTTGCTTGTGCTGCAGACGAGGAATTCCACACACTTTTATCCCTATGTGTGGGAAGCAAGAAGGAACTCTTCCTTCGCTTTGATTATCCCTACTTTTTGTTGGTAAATGTTAAACAACAAATAGATGTTGTCTGCCCATCTTCTTTTGTGTGTGAACAGTCTCACACCATCAAAAATTCCTCTTTCTGGGCTGAAATATTCCAGCAGGAAGGATGGATGTTGCCAACCAAAAAAAGGAATGCTCACAATTCTGCTATTGTCCGGAGCAGGGATCTTGGTGGATCTTGCTTTGGCTTCCTTTCCATCTGTGTGCTAGGGTCCCAGAGGCTGGAATATGAGGGCGAACTGGAGGGTGGAATGGGATGGTGGGGAGTGGAAATTTATGCCTATGGTGCTCCCTGTATAGGAGATGAGCTTGTACTCAGAATTAGAGCTGAAAAATGCTCCAGGCTCCTGCAGTTCACACTCGACCCTGGTTATTCCACTCTTGACATGTAACAGAGGCACCATCACAGGTAAGCTGATGTTTCTCCCGCAGTGTCTTGCTTTGGAGTGTCAAATCAGTTGATGGGATTAAGGTTTTCACTGGAGCATAAGGAAGTCACTAATGGCCATATTCATGTTTTCTCATTGCAATTGTCTGAAGCTTTTATAACTATGATAAAAAAATATCTTGAGGGACCTTGGGCCTGCATGGAAAACAAGCCATTTGGATTTATTTAGCTACTGCATGTTGGATCGTTGAACAGAAACTTCATAGTAGCTCAGGAACAGAGTAACATCTTTTTTAACTTGTTTTTATTCCACATATTTTGAACTCTATAGAGGCTCAGAACAGTCATTGTGACCCACAAGTATAGTTAGTTCTTAGCGTGTGAGGCATTTGCCTGCTGAGCCAAGGTTCACTTGCATTTGCAGCATATGGAGCAGAACTTCTCCTCATTTCTTTCTGGACAAAAAAGCATTGGGTCAAACTCCTATCTGGTGTAACAGTGCTGCTTTTAGTTAGTTCAGCCACAGGGTAACCCATAGGTTTATTTTAGGCCAGATAACGATACCAGTAAAACAACACCAATGACTGTAAGTTTGGCTCACATTAATAGATTTAATGTGGGTAGCTGCAAACAGATGGCATTGGTTGCTTTGTCCCTTCCTGGCAGAGCTGGCCTCATCAAAACAGCAATTTTGCTGAAGCTTTTGTGCATGTGATCGAAGTTGCCAAAACTTTTAAATAGGCAGAGTTTCAAAGTGATGTTTGGGATGGTTTCCAATTGTATCTGGCATAGTACAAGACTTATAAAGCTGAATGGTTTTGAGAAGAAAGGAGATCTTTCATTTACCCAATAGGCATTTTTATCATTTCATGTGTCATCTGCTGTATTTGTAGGAATGTTTGTTTCCCTCCAAAGAAAACAGTCGGTGGGATGTAATGAAGTGTTACTTGGTAAGCAGCATGCTGGATGCCTGTAATAGCACTGGTGCTTCTTCTCTGAGCTTTATCAGAAACACAAAGGGATGAAAAAGTTCTCACAAATGAAAATTTACAAATGAACGTGGGCGAGAGGGAGAGACAAAGGTTTGGAGGCTTGAGTGCAACTTCTGTTGCTGACAGTAACTCAAAGTGCTGACAACTGCCAGCTCTTACTGCAACTGCACTTTGCTGCCTTTGCAGTGAGAGGTGGTGCTGCTGATTGGAAGAACAACTCTGTTCTCAGGTGGGATTCAAGGATGTCTGCAAAAGCATCGGGGTTCATTGCCCAGGGGAGTGGCTTTCAGAGCTACACTGGCACCCCTGTAAGGTGCCTCATCTAGAGAGGTCTAATACACCCATAAACAAACAATTTAACCTTTCCTTTTCTCACTATCAAAGTAGAGGTTTGTTTGTTTGAGTGGGAGTTTTTTGGTTGGTTGGGGTTTCTTTGTTTGTTTGTCTTTTTTATATGCTGGACTCAATGATATCGAAGGTCTTTTCCAACCTGGTTAATTCTGTGAATTCTGTTAACAGAAGAGGCCTGGAAATGAAATTGCTACAAGATGGTAAGAAAACAATATGACCTGCTAGTGTCTGTAAAATGGATAGACATAAGGGTAGAGAACAGAAGTGGTCTTACATTTGTGTGTTGAGGAAGATATCATATTAGCAGAAAAGATTTTTTTCCAACTGCAATTTTGAGCAAGTTAAAAATAGAAGGGTTGATTTTTGCTGTTAATTAAGACTTGGATCTGACAGTGAGAGATGTTGAATGAAAACTCAGGTGAATTTGTTGAGTGGAAAACTTAAAGTCATCTGACATTTGGATAAATTAACCCGATATTTTATAGGTCTGCAATATGTAGCAAACATTGTAATTCCCTTGGTTCCAGCAATATTACAAACAGCCAGATATAAAACCCTGAAGTCTGATATGCAATATCTGGCTTTGGGAAGGAGATTATGCTTCCCATGTGCTGGGTCTACTGCACTTAATGACATATGAGAAACACAGTTTAATGGGTTCACAGATTATTTATTACGGGAGCAGAACATCATAAATTTGATAACCAGGCCCCAAAAATGTGTAAGAAATACATGGATGTGACTCTGCTTGTACTGTATTCACTTGTGAGGAGTAGTTTGATTTGTATTTATGGAAAGTTTCCATTCAAAGGCAAAGCATGCAACGGCATCTGCTTCTGTGCACCCATGTGCAGCAACTTACACAGACATGCAAATTTCTTCTATAAAATGTTGATATCCCCAGGGCAAAAAAAGCAAAAGTAAATGGACTGTTTTACAGTTACAGATCACAAACTACTCATGAATTTGCAGGTCTCTGAAAGGGAAGTTTTTAAAGTGACTCTGTTTATGCACATTTATAGACAAATACTGCCCCAGTAGTAAAAGTAGAAATCAACAAAAGCCTCTAACAGAATCTATTCCACTGATATATTAAGGCTAGTCCTGGAGATGTGGAGGTCAGTCTGTCAGATGGAATTCTGTCCCATCACACTCTCTGTCTCCCCTTCTAAAATGAAACCAGAGAGGGATCAGTATTGTTCCTGAAAGGTAGCTGTTTACTGAAATGACACATTCCCACAGCACCGTGTTTTTATATTTTATAACAACCAAGAAATCATTCATGAAGGGCAAAACCATCCTCAGTTTAAACTGAAAGCCAGAATCCATTCAGATTGGTGTAATGAACTGTCAATAAAAGACAGTCAAACAGTCTCATGAGATCATTATTTTAGCTCTTTTCAGTAGCATCTGGCAGGAACTCAACCAAACTGTGCAAAACCTCTTCTTTCCATGCAGTGAGTGACTCTCGCATCCAGTTCCTTCCTGCTTCTGCAGTGCAAGCTGCAAATTGGTCAATTTGGACACACAGATTAAGGAGAAACTGTGATGTCTTCAGGCAAGACCTCATGCTCTCAGGCCAAAAGCCTGACTCTAGCAGGGATACAACTCTGAATGATGTGACTCCAGCTAACTGGTGAGCAGCCCTGATCTTGGGTCCCACGCTGAGAAGGTGACAGGTTACAAGGTGCAGACGACTCACTCATCTTTTCACTGCTTTCTCTCGAAAAGTAGGCACTGGATAAATGTCCCAGTTCGGGGCATGAGCTACCTGGGACTGGAGAACAGAAACGACTCTTACCCCTTTCCAGGAGTAAGAATGAGGATACTGCACACTGACTGGAAGTTAAAGACAAATTCTATTTACAGAAGCAAATATGCAAAGGGCAATTAGGTAGAATAAGCAAAAAAAAAAAAACAACCAAAAACAACTAGGCCCAAACTGGCCTTCTAGAATCCTCCACCCTTTCCACTCTCAGTCGGCCTGAGGGGAGGCCAAAACCGCCCTCCCCAGCTGGGGCCTACAAGGCCTCGGTGGGCTGCAGTGACGCAGCTCAATTCCCTGCCAGCCCTCTCCCCCACAAACCGGGTAAGAGCGTGTGCTGCTCCCAGAGAGAAGGGAAGGGAAGAAAGGCGGGAAAGAGAAGGGCAAGAGGTCAGTCAGGCACTTCTCCTTTTAAGCTGGGCTACTGGAAGATGGAACTGAATAACAATATTACAATATCCTGGGATGAGCAGGTCCACCCCTCTGGCATGGGCCTCTGGCCCTGTGGCTTTGTTAAGGGACATCCAGGATCCCCCCAACTACCACAATAAAAACCATGAGGAATCCTCCCACAGGTTATAAGAGGCCATAGGTGGGACATGATTTCCCTACTATTTGGCTCCAAAAGACATGAAAGTACAAGGCATTAGAGAGCTGAGCCATCATGCAGGCAAAGAAGGACCAGGACTGCGGCAGCATTTCTCAGAGGTCGCTGGAAACGGTAAGTCCTGTCACTAAGTGTCGAGGTTTGGGGCGTTCCAGGTTATTCCAGACTCCCTAAAAAAACTACAGAGACCAAGATGCATCCCAGGGGACGAACCGGATGGCCCCGGATATCGTCACTTTGTGATTCAATCCCATAAATCCTGCAGACACTGAAAGTCAGCAGCAAAGTCAATTCTTGCTCTTTTGTCCCTTTGCCTTCAACTCTCCAGAGGGATCCTTATCTGGGTAACTAGGTATCTATGTAGGAGTATGCTGCAGGCTGCGGCCTTCAAGGCCACGGCCATAGGGAATTTCAGCCTGCTTGGGCCTAATTGGGAGACAATGGGGGATGGGAGAAAATGAGCACTGGGGTTTTTTGGTGGGTTTGGTTTGCCTGGGGGGAAGGTTTGAGGGGAATTTTTATGTGTCCTATACCTGTATTAGGTGTTAAGGATTCGTGTATGCCATATCTTTCCCTGCACATTTTTAAATACAACCTTGCTGTATTTTCTTCTCCAATTCAGCAAAAATGTTATTATTTTGCTGCTCTCTTACCCTTAAAAAATGTAAAATAAGATAATCTAGGTCTCTTGTGTTCTTAAACAAAAAGCTATGACACTGAGTTTGCAAGACTGCTTTGACTTTTAAGGCTGAACCGCCTAACCTGAAATGGTTAGCAGATTAGCTGGCTACCCTTCCTGTACTTGCTGTGTGCACAATAATAGAGATGTGTATTTTCAGATTTCTGACTGTCATGTCATGGGTCCTGAAGAAGTGTTAAGCCTGTTCCATGTGAAAGCATGGACTGGGGATTAGAAGAAAGGCGGCTTTTGTTCTGCAAATAACTAAAAGTAACTGTAAGTTTAAAATAGTACAGGAAGGAGTTAAAGAGAAGCTGAAAGACCATTTTTAGTATTCCTTTAGGCCTTGAAAGCTCCTCAGCTTAGGAACCCTGTGCTTCCTTTGGTCTTTGACAGCTAATGTCCCTTGATCTTTGTGGTGTTTAGTTTAGCTGCAGTTTTAGATTTGTAGTATTCCAGGAAAAAGAATGGTCCAACAACCAGACTTCCTTACATCCTCTTTCCTAGAGAATTAGATGGTTCATTTGACACTTGCTTGTGGTTACCAGTAGCTATTATACACTGGTTTTATTGGCTGCATTTTGAAGTGAGTGAATGAGTTTAGAGCAAGCCTAAGCCTGTGCAAGTGGACTGAATATTTAAACTCTTTCCTATCTGATGTTGCCCCTGAAAAGCCACATGTCATGTTACCCTTAGTAGTTTCTATTGGTTCATCTCAGTAATGGTCTGTTTGAAGTGCAGCAGGGGAGCAGAAGGGACAGCTGCCCATGAGCAGCATTTCAGAGCCATTAACACTCTCATAAGGGAGAGTGTCTAAACCTTCCTTTGACCAGGCATGACCATGGCTTGCCAAGCAAACACAAACAAAGCATTGTGGTCTGCCCAAATAAAAACATTTGCTAATGTGGAAATGGAGCTGTTAGTGGAAAAATGAGACTCTGAAACAGCAGTCAGTCGTATAAAAGCTTTAACCCATCACTCTTCTGGTGTGACAGGGTGCCAGGCCAAATAAACAGGTGGGATATTTGTCGGAAATACCATCCCCACAGTGAATTGCTGTTTTCTGCAAAACAAGAAACAACCTTGCTGCACCCCCAACCCCTCGCTGCCCACCTACCCACACCCCCTGGTTTGTAATCAGATCATTCAGAGACCTGCAGAAGTTTTAGTTTTTTTAATACTGTCGGGCTTTTCAAGAAAAGTAGGAACTGAACAAAATTGTGATCTTGGAGGAACAGATCAGTGTAACTGCTCCTCACCCCAGCTTAAAAAAAGATGAGTCAAAGTGAGCAGTGACCAAGGTAAGAAAACAAGAGCTGGTTTAAATTAACTTCCAAAACCAGTATAGCAAGTGTCAGATACACTGGTCTCACACAGCTGATTTCACTGCTGTGCCAGTGATGCCAAATCCAGTATTTTCAGTCTAGCATGCATAACCATAGTGTTAAAAAGCCACCAGTGAAAAGAATTCCACCTCCTGAGCACCTAGACACTGACTGTATTCAAAGAAAGCCCTGCCTTGAGCAGCATTCCTCTTTATGAGGATTTCTTTCTAGGTGGGTTGACTTTTATAGGAAGTGAAAAGTTTTTTCCAGGTTCACTTGCATTTTTTTTTCTACGAAGGGCAGAGGACATCCAAAACAGCTCAGCACTAATGTTCATGGTAAGTCCTTGCTCATACAAAGCTCCTTACACATGCTAAGGGAAGTCAGAAAAGCTAAAAATGGATGCAATCTCCTCTATAAATGGCCAGAATGGTGCAGAAGGCCTCAGTGTAAAGAAGAATCAGGGAATAGCTGGCAAAATTGTATTTCAAGTTGTTCCTTCCCAGAAAAAGGCCTTGCTCTGCTGAAAGCACCAGAGAGAGGAACTTGGAAGAAAATCAAGAGGGCAGAGGAGGGAGAAGAAAAGAAACATTTTATAGATCAATATTCCTGTCAAAGGCAAATATTTTCTCCTGTTTAGTCTGGCACAGGCAGTTTTGGAGGGGATATTTTTAGAATACGTTACATGAATTTTTTGATTACCTTAAGAGATTTATTTTCTGCCAAAACAAAGGCATCATATTTCTCTAACCAGAATGTGGCACTTACTGCAAGGAGGGCCAAACCTTGCACATAATCACTGAGGTCATATGCAAATAAAAGGCGCTGTACTTTGTGTAAAGTCCCATTCTCATTATCCTCACAACATTGCTTGTTTATAATATTGTGACTATTTTATGAAAAAGCTCTCTGGAACTGGTCTATTAAATCCTAACCAGCCCATTTTCTTTCTTCACTTCCTGCTAAGGAACTGTCTTCAAGGAATATTTTGAGATTCTTTTGTTGTTGTTTTGTAATGAAGCCATCTTTTAGCAGTTTAATTTGAAACCATTCTTTAAATGCATTGCTGTCATTGCAACCTTGCTCAACTGTCTCTTCATTGTCCAGCACATCAGTGGTGGTGCTTGTGGGATAGGAGGTGCAGGAGGAGATCCCTTTGCTGGTTCTCCTCAGCCTTCAAGTGATCAGATGCTACTGTGTTCTGCAAAAGAGAGTGACACAGCCCTGCTAAACCCTTTGCATGGCGCCTTTCTGTGCTCACCATTTTGTCACTTCTCTTTCTCTCTCCTTCCTCTTCTCTGCCCTGCCCCAGCCTTCATCAAATTTCTTTTTTTCATATTTTCCTCTTTTTTTTAATTCTTTGACTTTGTCTTTTCTGTGGAAAAAATATTTGTCTGATATGTTTAAAGCTTCGTGGCATGTGCATTGTCTATTGTATTTGTGCTTGAGGAGGCTGAATAGATGCTACCGCACCCTAACTCTTTCTTGTATGCAAGCACAGCATTCAGGGCACAGTGTGCAGCATGCTCCCAGTCCACAGCCAGTTTAAAAGGAATTCGTGTTCAGTCCAAAACCATTCAGGTTCTGTCCCTGCTAATTCCTCTCTGCAATCATACATTAGAAAGCTTCCTACTGTTCTTCATAGCCATCTTGTTCTGGCCACTTACTGACATCAAGCAGAAGAAAGTCCTTCAACAGGGAAATTAAAACCAGGGGTTTGAGTCATTTCATGCAAAGGATTACCTGTTTTAAAGCTGCACCCAAAATAGCTCCTTTTTTTCCCCCTGAGCCTTAATAGGGGTAGATGAGAGTGATGGGAAGATTTTGCATACTTGGTCTTGTAGTGTGGATTTTCTGTCTTTTGCTTCTTGGGCTGGATGATCTTGGAGGTCTCTTCCAACCTGGTTGATTCTATGACTCCCGTACAAAAATTTACAAACTTTTCAGCTACCTGGAATTTCTGCTTCATCTTTTAGATGTCATTTCCACAACCCCCACAGCAGAAGTCTATCCCCACCCATACCCCTCTTCTGACTTGACTGTTGCCAAATTGAAGACTCTAATTTAAGCTGCACTGTTCCCCCAAAGCTGGACCAGGTCATTTTCCTTTATCTGAATAACAGAGCTCAGCAAATTATTTTTCACATCAGCCTTAACAGGCTGCCAGCTCATCCAGTCATCACTGGTCTCCTGTTCCAACAGAACTGACAATAAAGAAGCTCTGGCTATCCCACAGTAATTGATAAAAATCTTTATTTCATGGGTAACAGTAAGAAAAGTGCCAGGTAAAGTCAAACATTTCAAGGAGAGTGAAAAGAAGACCTCTTTGGATGACTTGAATGACAGATCTACTTTCTCCAGGAGACAGACAAAGCAGAGTGCACAGGTGCCATCTGGAAATTGCCCAAAATCAAGGCCATCCACTGTCTGCCTTCCTTGCTGCCTTCCCTTCTGGCATGCACACTGCTCATGGGGCACGGTAGGCATGGTTTATACAGGCATGCTCCGTGGGGAGGCTATTCCTGGTTGTTTTGACGTGGTCTGAAGGCAAAGACAACTGACCTCCTTTTTGAATACACCCTCTGTACCTTATCATAAAAGATGGGCTAGGGTAGGATGGGACTCCGTAGGTACTTGAAATTTTGGGGGGCTTGAATGGGTGTATGTTTTGGTTGGTTGGTTGTTTTTCAGTTTGGCAGACAAAATGGCACCTGAATTCCAAAGATTCTCCATTTTTATAGATCAGTTTTTTACCCTGGAAAGTGTTTCTCCTTTGCTAAGGTTGATAAGGTCATTTCTGCCAGTCACAATCTCATTTTATTTCTGTTTTGGAATAGCTTTCTCTTTGAGAACTAGTGTATCTGATGTGTGCTATTTGCAATTCATTTATTATCCTATGAAAGCAATTCCTCCAGTTTTTTATTATTATTGTTTCCCTCCCAGTTGCTCACAGGCGTCCCTTTGTAGAGAACATGTGAAAGCTTTTGGCAAAACTCTGACTTTCTCTTAAAGAAGTTCTTTCTGTTATTTAGTCTTTGCCAAAGACACTCCAATATTCTGCTGCTGTTGGAGCTGTATGAGGTGATGTTGATTAGCAGTGATGGGTGTAATGTTCATGCTAGTCACTTACTCAGGTCTTCCATTTCTGCATACTTGGTGAGTGATGTGACCTTTCCACCTGGTTACTTTGCAAAGGGCCTGTTGTGCTCAGAACTTCTTATTTTGGGTAGGAAAACAGAATGCTACTTCTCATGAGCTCTTCAGCAGATGCTGTTTCATGAAAGTTCCCACTGAAAGCAGGAAACAGACTTTGAAATATCTTGCTTTTGTGGTGTTACATCCAGGTTTAGGTGCTGATGCAGTTGTGGAGTTAAGGAGGCCACGCTTTCTGCTTGCGTAAACCCAATATGGATCTCTGGTGTGGATCTGGTGTGCTAATATGCTGGTACCTGCATGTCTACATTCATTGTGCCCCATTCTGGGCCCCTCAATTTAAGAAAGATGTTGAAGTGTTTGAACGTGTCCAGAGAAGGGCACCAAGGCTGGGGAGGGAGCTGGAGCACAGCCCTGTGAGAAGAGGCTGAGGGAGATGGAGGTGTTCAGCCTGGAGAAGAGGAGGCTCAGAGGAAACTTTATTGCTCTCTACAACTACCTGAAGGGAGGTTGTAGCCAAGCAGGGGTTGGTCTCTTCTGCCAGGCACCCAGTGACAGAACAAGAGGACACAGTCTCAAACTACACCAGGGCAGGTTTAGGCTGGATGTTAAGAGGAAGTTCTGCATAGAAAGAGTGATTGGTATTGGAATGGGCTGCCCAGGGAGGTGGTGGGGCCACTATCCTCGAAGGTGTTTAAGAGGAGATTGGATGAGGCACTTAGTGCCATGGTTTAGTTAATAAGAAGGGTTAGGTGATAGGTTGGACTCGATGATCTCAGACACCTTTTCCAACCTGGTTAATTCTGTAATTCTGTGATTGTGCACAGGTACAGCTCTTCGGGAGCATCAAATGTGATAGAACTTCCTTGTGAAGCAGAAGTTCAGGAATCCATTTATGAAGAAATTTCTGAAATGACATTAAAAATCGCTGTTCAAGTACTTAGCATTTCTCAAAGGGTCTGGGTGATTTTGCATCTATTGTTTTAATGGAATAGTTGGTTTATTGAAAAATACAATCCAGTTGGCTCCAAATAATCTAGATGTTTCACCTAAATTCACCAAAAATCAGCAATTAGTTAATATTTTGGGGACTATTTTCGACATTCAAGCATTCTGATGGAGCAAAGCACTTCATGAAGGTGAAGCAGGTGAAGCTTACATTTGTTCTTGCCCTCTGTCCAGGGAATGTTAGCCAACAGACACAGGCAGTGAAGATACCTGGTCACAGGGGTAGATCCCAGCTGAGCCAGGCAAAGGGAAATCAGGGTCCTTTTGTTCAAGGGGCTTTAACAGCACGTAATGAGATCCCAGGACCTTACATGGTGTGCTGCAAAAAGTCACAGGATGAGACAGATTGAGACAGACAAGGTTAAAAAGTTATTCAAGGTCATTTAGCAGCTGAATGACAGGGCTGAGAGCAGAGCAGGGTCAGTGCCTCATTCTCCAAATTGGATTGCATCCCCCAATTATTGTTGGTGTTTCTTGGTGTTGAGCAGGGCTGAGAGAGGGGAAAGGCACTAGCCCATCATGTGAGGTAATGAGGTGACAGGGTGCTTGGCAGTGTCAAAGAGGTGAAGGACTTCGTGGTTTTCTTTTGGCCTGTTATTAGTTTTTCTTTGTGGTATTTTGAAAGCAATATTTTGTTAAAAAGGACTTGAATGAGGCAGAGATGCAAACGGAGACACTGTCAGGATGATTTAGATACAGAAGCAACAGGGAGAAGAGACACAGTAAGGAGAAGGGAGCAGCAAGCTGAACCATAATGATGGTCCACCAAATGGTGATGAATTTGGAAGGGAATGGTAACAGCTGAAGTGTCCAGGTATATACAACAAAGACAGAGAAGGCAACAACAACAACAAAAAAAAACCTGACACAACCCCCAGACAGGCAGTTTCTATGTTAAAAAGAGTGAAGGTCCTGGAGATTAGTGAGAACTACAACTCTAATGGTCCTTTGGCTTGTCCTCTAAAGGTATAGACTCTGTAGCTCCTACAGGTTCAGAACTGACCTTGACACATGTGCAAGGATGTGAAGCCAGTACTGTTCTTTGAAAACATTTCATCTAGCATCTCGTTATGGTCTGACTATGCCAGGCCTTCCTAGGTGTTTAGACTGGGGGCTCCATTCTTCGTGCATACAATACAGCATTGCAAAAATGCTTTCTGCAGGAAGGTCAGAAAGAATGCATCTGCAAAGGAGGGTTCTGTACATTCTGTGACAAACACTCATGGGGAAAGATGGTACAAAATGGAAGCTCATGGTGTGATTTTGAAAATGAGATGTAGAAATCCAAAACAATCTCAAGTAGAATTTGCTGGAGAGTTCTGTGTTTGCACCCAGAGGGCAAAATCAAACTCTCACAAAGTGATTAATCCCTCTTCCCTCTCCATGAGGCTGACACTAGGCTTTTTTGTGTGATTTCTGAGCACTTCACAACCAGCAGCACAGACTGGTCCAGTGACAGAGATTTCAGAGATACCTGGACAAGGTGTTCTAGCAAAACATTAATCACATCAGAAGTTCCCTTAATGCTGTTGAAACCAATTACCCCTTGTCCTATCACCAGTGATCACAAAGAACCATTTCTTTCTCTTCTACAGCAACTTTTTAAGTCTGTACTGCTCCATCTCAATCCTCTTATATGAGGACTAAACAAGCCCTAGTTCTGTACGCTTTCTTCAACAGCTCTAACTGTGCTTCTGATGCTTTCTGCACCTCTGACTGTGAGGTTTTTTTTTCCTCTTCTGGACACCCACAATTGGTTCAGTTGCTAAAGTTGTTTTAGGGAATTGGAGAAAGCAGATGATATCTTGATAAGCACTTAAAACCAGAAGGGATTGAATGGCAAGTAAAGTATATTAAAGAAGTCAATACCAACCCCCCTCCCTGACAAGGCTTTCTCTTGCCCAGACATGCTGTGTTCATCCGTGAAGCTCCTTCTCCTTTTACTCCAGCAGCTGTGAGGTTTGTCAGCCCTTTTGTGGTAATTACTTTACTTCCCTGAAATCAAAGCACCTGCCAGAGAAGTGGCTTGTTTTACAAAATCAAGGCCTATTGAAACATTTTAAGGAAAACAGTTGTTTCATTCTATAAAGATACAGATCTTCTCTGGAGTCAAGGAGAGAAGATAAAGGGAGAACGTTTGACATGTGACTTCACTCAGGAATACACGTGAAAGTTTGAAATACAAACTCCGAGATGAACAGGTTTGATTAAGATATCATTTTAAACTACTGTCCCTCTTTTCCTTATTTATTTGTAACTGTGAAAGAAAGACAAATAGCCTTATCTTTGCCATTGGACAAAAGGGCTGCAAGCTGGCAGCTTTCATTGGGAAAGTCTGAGTGACTTTGATGGCTACCATGAAAGTGTGTTGGTCTGTTTGATCTTTTGTTGACTAACTGCAGGTTTGGGGATGTTACAATACATGTTTACATAATGGAGACTAGTTGCAAAGCCTCGCTTCCAGTGAGAAGATGAAGATGGTTTTAAAAGCAAGCTAGGTCAGGATGAAAAGAATTATGCAACAAGCTAAGAAGTTTCAAAGGTAACTCATGGGTTATGCAGCTAGCATGAAAAAAGACAAGAAGGTTGTAGGCCAGAGAAGACTGCAAATAGACTAGGATTTGATGGGATCCCTTGTAGTTCGAAGACAGCTTAGTGTTCAGCATAGAGCCAAAACAGCGTTCCCTTTGAGGTCTGTTTGTTAAGGAAAAGTAGCTAATTCAAATATCATTACCTAGGCTAATTCTTCTTCTCAGGCAATCTGCTTTCACAATTCCTCTCTCTTGTGCTGTGTCAGACACAGCCTGCTCCTATCTCAGCTAGATTTTCTAAACTAAAACCTTTAGTGCTCTGGAGAGTAAGCAGCTAATCACCAGTATTTGTGACACAGAGAGGTGTAGTTTAAGTGCCCAGCTGCCCCATGCCATGCTGTGTTCAACTACAAATAGCAAATCAGGAATGTGAATGGTCACTAGATTCACAGAGAAGTCATGTAGCATTATAGCAGATGACCATTAAGTGCTTCTGCTGCTTCAGGAATTAAGGCTCCTTCCCTGTCTCATGCATACAGATCTGTAGACACCTAAGAACCGGACTCAGATGAGCCAGAAATATGCTTGAAGTAAAACCTCTACCAGGAGAAAGTGATAAGGACAGAACTAGACCTTACACCTTACTCACAATAACTTTGTGACTAATCCACATCCAGTTGGAAGCTGTCACTAGTGGTGTTCCCCAGGGATCAGTGCTGGGCCTGGACCTGTTCAATATCTTTATTGATGATCTGGATGAGGGGATTGAGTCCAGCATCAGTACGTTTGCAGCTGACACCAATCTAGGAGCAGGTGTTGATCTGTTGGAAGGTAGGAGAGCCCTGCAGAGGGACCTGGACAGGCTGGATGGGTGGGCGGAGGCCAATGGGATGAAATTTAACAAGGCCAAGTGCAAGGTTCTGCACTTTGGCCACAACAACAACCACAAGCAACACTACAGGCTGGGGACAGAGTGGCTGGAGAGCAGCCAGGAGGAAAGGGACCTGGGGGTACTGGTGGATAGTAGGCTGAAGATGAGCCAGCAGTGTGCCCAGGTGGGCAAGAGGGCCAATGGCATCCTGGCCTGTATCAGGAACAGTGTGGCCAGTAGGAGGAGGGAGGTTNGACACAGTCTCAAGTTGTGCCGAGGGAAGTATAGGCTGGATGTTAGGAGGAAGTTCTTCACAGAGAGAGTGATTGGCATTGGAATGGGCTGCCCAGGGAGGTGCTAGAGTCGCCGTCTCTGGGGGTGTTCAGGAAAAGCCTGGATGAGGCACTTAGTGCCATGGTCTAGTTGACTGGCTAGGGCTGGGTGCTAGGTTGGACTGGATGATCTTGGAGGTCTCTTCCAACCTGGTTGATTCTATATGAAAAAGGGACAAAATTCTTAAGTGAGGTTTTACAAGGCTGCTCCTACAATAGCAAGCAACTTAGCAGAAAAGGATTGTCTCAGCAGCAAGTTGCTGCAGAGATCCTTACATCCACGTGTGATGTGGTTCAAAGCATTATTTCCATTTCCATTCTGGTTTCCTGCACAGAAAGGCCCTACTAGTCATACGAGTTGAAGCAATATGCCAGGGATACAGTCTGGGACCCTCAGGTCCCTGTAGAGAACATTAAGAGTTTGCTACAGCAGTGGTTTGGTTTTGCTTCCCACAAAAGGAATCTGGTGAACTAAGACTGCTCTATGAACTGCAAAAATGGTGGAGGGAGTGATGGGGGGGGAGTGTGCTTCACAACTGCTCCAAGCCAAAATGTCCTTGTAACATAGCCAAAGTCTACACAAAGAAGGAAAGGCCATTCCACTTCTCTGTAAAACACAAAATGTCCCTTGAAACCACAGTGATGAGATCCCTTGCCAAGGACTATGAGTTCAGGTTGCCCCCTGTGACCAAGCAGAACCACACTGGTATTGTGTGCTCCAATTGCAAACACCATTGTCATCTTGCTTTGGTGTGTCGGTGGAAGCTGGGGAAATCAGTCCAAGCCTTTATGCTGCATATCAGATAGACAGAATGCATTCTTGCTTCTTGGATGGGTGGTGCCAGTGAAGAACACCTAATGGGTCACTGTGTCTGCTTCATGGCTTTCAATTAACCACATCATTTTGAAGTTGCAACCTTTTCCACTGACTTAAGAAGAATTTTGAACTTGGGCCTGACCTGCAGAAATAACCAAGAGAAAATATTCTGATTTTGGCAGTGTTGATTTTAAACCACAACTGCTGATTACATGGAATTTTTGTCATAATTGGCAAAAAACTTGTTTTTCACTGTCTTTGTGCTATATTGAATATTTTGTGGATATAAACAGTCTGTTGGTCTATTCATAAAAACAACAATTGCATTTTACTTTGGAGGAAAAATGAGATTGAAGAGAGCCTGTATAGTCTGTCCATGATTCACCCCAAAAAAATTGCTGTGCAAGTAGTGGCAAACTATGCTGGTAAACAGAGAGGGACAGGGAATAATTTTCCAGTTGTGTAGCAGGTTATTAAGTTTTCTGTATAAAGATGGATGCAGTGCTCTTAGCTCAATGGAGGTGGATCCCCTCTAGATGAGACATTCATCAAACTCCGGATAGAAACTGATTTGTCTGGGTTTGGGGAAAGCTATCTAGGATCTTGTCAGAGTGAGAACTGAGTGAGAGGTCATTCTGAAGTTTCAGGTCAATCCCCGGGTGAGTACAGGTTACTCCTTTTCAGGACGCTCTGTCTAACTTCAGGGAGCAGTAATTAAATGAATGGAAATATGTTTGAAACCAGTGTGAGAGATCTCAGCAGTGCCTGCAGATACACTGAAGGGCAAGTGCAAAATAAACACAACAGAAACCCCTTGAAGTTAAGCTTAGTTAAGCTGATTGCTTGATGCAGGCATTTTACACTTGAAGAATGAGCAGTAATTGCCAGAAATCTTTAACTAATGAATGAACAGGCAAAAAGGCTTTGTTAAATATAGAATATTCCTTAACTCCTCAACAGAGCCATAACTGTCTGCAGGACAATTTGGTGCCTTGGCTCTGCTTTGCCATTGCCACGCCTGGCTGGATGTGGAAAATACACCTTACTATGAGCAGGGATTTCTCTGAATAAACACATTTATGTGGATTCCTTCTCATCTGTGACTAGCTTTCACTGTGAAAATACAATTTCCTTTCATGAAACAAAGTCCTGTTGCCTCAGGGATAGAGACACTTTTCAGATTACATTTCATAATTCAGTCTGCAGCAGACTAGGTTTGACTATGAGGAGCCTTCTGGGGACCATTTTCATCTCTGTAGCCTGTGGGCTCTCTCCTCCAGCCAGCAACTATTTATTCAGCTTTCAAAAATAAGTGAGGAAAGTAGAGATGGGACCAGTGCCCCTGAGCTGGAAGTGCCTGACTGATGAATTGTGAACAGGGGAACTGGTTTCTGCCTACTGCTCTCACTGGATTTCTAGCTGGCTGCCTGGCCTAGAATGTGACACAACCTTAGCAACTGCAAAAACTGCATCAGAAACCGCTGTTGCCTTAGTCCCAGTTGTGCCTTTGAGGGTATAACATTCCTTGCAGTGTTCAGCTGTGGCCTCCTGTCTGCTCACAAAGTGCAGTGCATGCAAGACTCTGCTAACCAGCTTCCTCTTACTGTGATGAGCATCTTCTTTACCAGCCTGGACATCAGCCTGTCTGTATCAGTGAGGACACTCTCTTGTCTTGGCTGATCTCTGCTATAAGGCCTAAGAGAGATACTGCAGGAGTTCCTGTGTGTTTGGGGTATTGTTTACAGTGATCTGCTGCTAGGAGAGTGCTAACTCTCACTTATTTTTCTGCTGGGGAATTTCAGTGGCAATCTTCTCTACTGATGCCATGGCTACAGCACTTCCTCAGTTGTACTCAGCACTGGTCAGGTCACACCTTGACTACTGTGTCCAGTTCTGGGCTCCTCATCTCAGTAGAGATGTTGAGATACTGGAATGTGTCCAGAGAAGGGCGACAAAGCTGGTGAGGGGCCTGAAACAGAGCCCTGTGAGGAGAGACTGAGGGAGCTGGGGGTGTGCAGCCTGGAGAAGAAGAGGCTCAGGAGTGATATCACTGCTGTCTACAACTACCTGAAGGGAGGTTGTAGCCAGGTGGGGTTGGTCTCTTCTGCCAGGCAACCAGCAACAGAACAAGGGGACACAGTCTCAAGTTGTGCCAGGGGAAGTATAGGCTTTATGTTAGGAGGAAGTTCTTCACAGAGAGAGTGATTGGCACTGGAATGGGCTGCCCAGAGAGGTGGTAGAGTCGCCGTCCCTGGGAGTGTTCAAGAAAAGACTGGATGAGGCACTTAGTGCCATGGTCTAGTTGACTGGCTAGGGCTGGGTGCTAGGTTGGACTGGATGATCTTGGAGGTCTCTTCCAACCTGGTTGATTCTATGACAGGTCAAAGGTGTTATGTTCTATCCCTTGTCAAATCTTATAAACACAACTTCTGGGGATATTCTCTCTTTATTTTGACTGATACCTTTCTGCAGAACTGATGAGAGTGTATCCTGATATACAAAAATATCACCTTTTTCACCTTAAAAAATACCTTTTTTTCTTTTCCTTTTTTTTTTCTTTTTTCTTTTTTTCATTCAAAGGCTGCTTCTGCTTGCCTCTCTCAGCCCTAGTAACTTGGGGAATTTTGCTTGAGAAAGGAGTGCAGCACAAGCATTTTCCAGGTCCCATTGTCCAAACTTCTATGGAATGGGAAGGGGGAAATCAGTCCTGT
Source organism: Tricholaema leucomelas (assembly GCA_013400475.1). Classification (NCBI taxonomy): domain Eukaryota; kingdom Metazoa; phylum Chordata; class Aves; order Piciformes; family Lybiidae; genus Tricholaema lacrymosa; species Tricholaema leucomelas. The sequence goes on from WAAF01010666.1 coordinate 551,134, forward strand.
GAAAAGGTTTGTTAACTAAGAAAAGCCAAGTTCAGGCTCCCTGAACAAAAGCCCCTTCCACTCATGGGGTGTTTCCACACTACTCATGCTGCACTGACAATCCAATTTCAGAACATTCCAGTGTTTTCCAAAGCATTCTTCCCTCCTGACTTCTATCCTCAGGACATGGTTCTCCTGAAGGAGTTGGTCTTGCATGTATGGTAGGGTCTCTGAATGCCTCTGCAGGACACCACTGTGAGCATCAAGGGCTTCACATCTCATTAAGTATAGAGCAAACTTCATAGCAGTATCATGATTTAGAGGAGTTCCAGAGAGCCTCTTGAGCAAATGCACTGAACTTCTAACTACATGAGGGGAATTAGGAGACAGCATGGCCTGACTAAGGTGCAAAAATTTTCCAGAAGAAGATCGAGGCAAAAGAAAAAAATTAAAATCTCTTGGGAATCCCTGTCAAATAAAAGGGGATTTTAGGGTCCATAGCCCTTCATGGTTACTGTGTGGATTTCTGTCCAAAGCCTGTCTATGGGCCAGATCTTGTGCTAGACAAATGCTAATGACACATTTCTGCTGAAGTCAAACTTTGACATCGTGTTTCCCTGACAGGTGATCAAAACATCTCAGCAAGGATCACATTTGGTTTCCTACTGTCAGAAGCAGTGGTGTTATGTGGGCTGGGAGCTATTAACGCTGTAACTGCACTGCCTTTCACAGAGCCTAAAGGAGGATTTTGTTTTTTCCTTAAATTGCAATCCCTCAGGCGTGAATGAAGATCTTTATCGGCTGAAAGATAACAGCTGATGTCTTCCCTCCTGCTCCCAGACAGGGAAAGTAATATCCTGCATAATGGAACAAGGGAGCTGTAGTAGCTCCAGTGAGAACAGAGAGAGAAGGGAGTGGATTGTGTTTCAGGTGTAAGTGTTGAGCTATTATGTTTCATGGAGCAATGATGTCCTTCCTTGTAAAACAGAGTAGAAAGAGGCTTTTGATTCCGTCCTCGGGGGCACGGCAGGGCTGTAATCCCATTCCCATTGTGTAGGGGTACCAGGGGATGCAGAAGCCACAAGCTGTTTTCCTACTTCAATTTATCTACCTGAGGGGGAAAGGTTAACACTGATAGTCAAGACAAGCCTTTTTGAATGTGATTTTGTTTTGACTGGTAGAGGAAGCCCCAATTAACTAAGATGGCAGAGTTATTAAGGAGCCTCAGGAATGGGATGGGCACGTTAAGTCTTATTTCAGTCAAGGTTGGTCTTTGAATAAGCAGTTGCTGTGGAGTGGCTATGGAGTGGTCTTCAATAATTTGTGTTTCTAGAGCTGGTAAAAATCATGCTGAATTTATTGTTACTTTAGCAGTCGTGGCGAAGCTGAAGGAAGTGTAAACTGGGACTGTGAGAAGTTAACACTGAGGTCTCTGGTTTGATCACATCAATGACAGATGCTTATGAGGGTGCTTCACGCTGGCTCAGGAGAGCTAGGAATGCCACCACAGCAGACTGCAGGTCTGAGAGAGCTTGATACTCTGCTTCCTAAGTAGGGTTTGCTGCCTTTCCTGAGCTGTGTGCTGCTATTGCTACATGGCTGAAGACGGTAAGTCAGCAACAGTGCGATAGACACAGACAAATGGTGTCAGAAAAGTTTCATGTGGTTCACACCGGTGAAGGAAGAGAAACCTTGGTTGTTAGAAGGGGCTGTAGCATTCCAATGACATTTTTCTACCTTTCCACTGTGAATCTTGCCAGATGCCCACAATGCAAAGGACATCTTAGCCAAAGCATCATTTGCATGTTCACATTCCAAGATCAGGTTGCATCTGTGTAACTGCTAGAAAATGGGTTTCTTTCAGACCTTTCTTTCTCTACCTTCAATATGACCAATGAATTTTTCCACTGAGCAGATATCAAAGAGGAGGTTGCAGTTTTCTTCACAAAGGAAGTGATATAAGAATGAGAAATTGTTCTGCTCCTCTCCATGTGATGAAAGGCTGAAGTCAGGTTAGTGCATTACTTCAAAATAGAAAGCTTTCTGCTTCCTTTGTGAGACACTTTACAATTACCCCTTGCTGTAATTTACCTGTAAAATTACCTTTACCTGTAACTTGAGACCCCTCTTCACCCACCTACTCACTTACTACACAGTTAAATGCCCTTCTGAACAGGAACACAGAAGCAACTAGAACAGAGAGAAAACAAGTCCAAGGTCATTACACAGGGGTGGGAACAGAGGTATCTTGCTTTGCAGGCTTTGACCTTTCATCCATCTTTAACAAAGACCTGAGAAAATTGTTTTGAATGCTAAATATGATCTCAAGTAGATGCAGGCAGAGACAGTTCCTCCGAGGATCTGAGGAAAACCCTGCTACGTCTGTCGATGCTACTGCAGGAGGGTCCTTTTCCATCAAAGTATTTTAAAATCACCCAACAACAATGGTTTGCATCCAGAATGGTCTCTGCCAAGAGGTACTCTCAGACTATCACCTGGTGGTGCTTTCAGCCTGTTTGCACATAAATAAATGAGCAGAGACTGCAAAGCTGATGACAGGTGCCATGTGGTTCGGTTGTCTGTATGTGTGTGCCTGCTCTTTTGCTCTCACGGGCACTATAGTCTAAACGAAGTGTAAAAAAAGATCCATTTACACTTAAAAATCCATCACCTTGGCACTTTAGCAGATGGTTTTGGAGGCTCCCTTTTATATTGTGCATCTTAAAACTTATCAGGTGCTGCTACTTCTGTTTCAACCCTTCCCGACCCCTCCCCTTTCATCTCATATTCACTGTCACTGGCATCGCAGTTAAACTGCCAGACGCACAACTGCTTTTTTTCCATTAAGGTTGCCATGTTACCAAATAAGTACAGGTTTGAAGGAGGAACATGGATTTAATTCCCAAACACCAGTGAGACAGATGTTTCTGTTATGAGAAATTAGCACTCAGGGCTTCCTTTCTCTACTCAAAACAAACATCCATGTTACAAACATTCTTCTGCAATTAGTAAATATCTACTTGCTCCCTACATCCTCTCTGCTGAAAATTTCACACACTAGGGATTCTGTCATTTTTTTTGTTTTGCAGCACTGTTTAATAGAGCAGAAAAGCTCTCTTGCCAATAACTGCTTGTAATTTCTTAAATAAATTAAATTAATCTCTTAAGTAAATTCTCTGCTGTTCTAAAAGGGGTAAAAAGTTTTCTGAATCCAAAACATTGCATGATCTAAGGTCTGTGTAGCTGGAGGATTTTACAGAGCTATTAATCTGACATAGGCATCTGCTCCAGGGCAGCTGAATCCCGTGCCATGATCCTTTAACTGTGCCAACGGCACCTCTGCCTGTAGAGGAAGCCTGAGCTCTTGATTCACACCTGGACACCTAGGTCACACCTCTCAATCATTTCTCTTAATATGTGACCTAAACTTCCCCTTGGTGGAATTATCTGGCTGCTTCAGTGAAGGGGCTTTTGCAGAGCATTAGGGTGCTGAGACAACCACACAGGACTGGTGGAGATAACAAAAGATGTCCTGGAGACCCGTGCCCTTCTGAGGTGGCAGCTGGACACTAGCTGGGCAGTGCAAGAACATCTCAAGTGACACAATCACCAATGTTTTGTCAGTGGAATGGAGTGCCAGGTGTCTACTGTCAGCGGGACAAATCACTCTCTGGAGATGCCTGTCTCCATTGAGTATGGCTGGAGTCTAGATGGTCAGCTTAGATTAGATTCCCAGCTTTTAGCTTGTGAAATTTATCTCACTTTATGAAAAACGGGAGCTCTAATGGCTCAAATTTGTAATTTATATTTACACTGCAGAGACACTTAGCAGGCCAGCCAGGATTATTTCATTTCACTTGGGCCTCCCCAAATAAAAAATAAGTGTTTTATTTTTCTAAACAAAAACTCTAATGTATTTTTGTATGCATATTTAAGAGAAGAGAGGACCCACTGTTGTGTTCATCCTGCAGACTCTGACCTGAAACAGAGAGGAATTAAGTGATTTGCCTAGAGTGACACAGAAAACTTGGACTGGAGACATAAATTCACCAGGCTTTCCTACCCTTGGTTCTAAGTCTTAATCATTAAAATGTTTTGGGTTTTATTTTCTTCAAATAACACAGTTCTTAAAATCTGTGTATAAGTTTTGTCTGAGTGAATGCCCAAGTTGTGTATAAATTGCACCCAGCCACACAAGTTAGGCTTCTAAAAATAGATGGATAATAAGAGAGCCTTTTTCTTTAATGGTGTTTTATGTGCCGTAGCAAGCACAAAACTGTGCATAGATTATATGTGTTTAAGCCTTGATTTCAGACAAATGGTTTAGACGTAAGGCAGAAGAGTTTGAGCGCACCTCTACAGGCAGTGCCATGGCAGTCAAGCATAGACAGAAGAAAGCAGTAACATGCCCTGGAAAGCTTCTGTGATGAAGGCTGTACTCTGGCAGGATGTGGTAGACAGAGCAACCCCAGCTTTTTGAACAGTGCATGCAAAGGTTACTTTGAAAAAGTGTTGGATTAATATCTGCTTACTGTAGCAGATCATTAGGCTCTGTTTCTTGTGCTACTTAAGAATTTTATGGCACTTTTCATTTGAATCTCTTGTGATATTTGGAGGCATCACAACCCCCATTGCCTTGATCCTGTGGGTTCTTCTCTGCTAAGTCTAAATAAGGCAGTTAAAGGTTTGCAAGGTCATAGAGCTTTCTGTCTATCCTGGCATAGACTTCTCAGGAAACCTCAACAGACTTTCCCACAAGCTGGTACATAGGTATGGAAACACACTGGGAAGGCATCTGTGATAAAGGAAACTGCTGGCTAAGACTAATTCTTTTCAGGTCTGGAGTTGACTGCCACAGACCTTATTCCATGTGTGTTGTGAAACCTGAGGCTCACAAAAGTCAATAGCAGAGGACTTTGTCGGGCTTGTTTTTTGACCCAGGGCTCCCATGAGAATGGTCTCCTCAGTACTGTTTCTGGTTCTGTAGTTGGTATCTATGTCACATGTGTGGGTGGCCCAAAGCCACCCTGTCCTGCCTTTAGTGCCCGAATGCATTGCAAATGCATTCTTGATGAGTTATTTCTTATCTCTCTCTTCTCTCAATGACTTTCCTGCTTTCTACTGCTGCAGTTTGAAAAATTGCAGAGAATTGCCTTGTTTCTCTAGAACTGTAAGTGTGGTGAGGAAGTTTTGCTTTGAGCAGATAAGATGTTCTCTGGTGCAAAAGACCCTAACGTACTCCATTTTTAAGATGCTAGCATGGATTGCTAAAGGGATCTTTCAATGTATCCTGGCATGCACTGGGTGCTTAGCACTCATTTCCTCTCGTGAATCTAAGTATCAAACCCAGATGATGAAAGTTTAATCCTTTGGCACAGGTACTGCACCTTGCATCTTTCAGCACAAAGGAGCCCATTTTCTGAGGAGAAGAGGCATGAAAAGCACCTTGCACAGGACTTCAGTGCCAGTGCCTGGGTGGAAACCAGCAGAGGTTAGCAAAGGTGCAGATTCTGCAAACTAAGTCCCATCTCCAAGAAACACATCTAGTAGGCCAGGCACCACTCAGGAAAGAATTGAAGTGCCTTAAAGCCATCTGCACAGCTTCTTGAAACTTCACTTCCCTGATGGATAACAGATGGAGGAGGAAATTTACAAGTAAAAGATTAGAGCAACCCTGCTTATAAACAGGAGTACTAATCACTGTGCCTTTGCCCTGGAGACCAGATTTAATCACAGGGTTTAACTTAATGCAACTGTCTTCTTTCTGTTGCCAACTGAGAACACACAACTACTCCCATGATAGGAGATACTTTGGGATGATACAAAGCTAAACATTGCTTGGCAGTTGATGAGCCAGCATTTAATCTACGATTACACTCAACGAAACACAGTGAAATAATGGACTGGGTATTTTGTGCATTCACCATTAGTCACCTCCCAGTGTTTAAATCTATCTGCTCAACGCTGTTCTTCTGTGTGTGCATTGTGCCAGTAGTGCCTGCAGCTTTGTACCCTCATCTGATGGTTTTATCTGGCACCCTCTGAAATGAAAAGTGAGGTGGAACTTCTGACTGTGTTGGGAATAAGGCATGGGGAGGTAGATTAGCTGCAGGAGAAGTATTCAGTATCTTCTCACCCTTTGGAAGAAATTCTTGTGAGCCATGTAGGGGGCAGTGTGTGGAAACCAGGTCTCGGTGATCTCATGTGATGTCTCTGGCAATAGACTTTGTTGGCTGAGAACAGGAGGGGCTTGTGTCCCAGCAGGGTGTGTAAGCTTCACCTAAGCTCTGTGTTCTACTCACTCCAGTCCCCTCAGAATGGCTTATGGGAGAGTGGATTTCACACTCTCTGTTTTCTATACCTCAGGTTTTGTGCTGTGTGTGGTAATTTTCAAATGTTTGCTGAAAACTCACCTAAAAATGTCTTGCCTGTGAGTACAGAAAGGCTGAAATACCATGTCTGCTGTGGCATGCTTGACTCAAGGAATACTCACCTGTGTCTGGAGCAGTGATGGCTGTTGAAGACAGTGCTGAAATGGGGATGTCAGTCTTTTTCTCAGCAAGAAAGCAAATTCCCTCTAGTGCTGCAACATTTGGACAGCATGGAAAAGTTCTTGTCTCTGGAGCTTAAACAGCATGTTTCTTGCTGTTTCTGATGGCTTTCAATTATCTTGTCCTCTTGCAAGACCGATCTCAGAGATGCAAATCTCAAATCCCAACCCTTCTTGTAGATTAGTGTCACATTTACTAACCTCCAGTGAGCTACGACCTTGGTGAGCACTTCCACCAGCTCCGTCAGTACCCTCAGGTGTCTGCCATCCATCCCACAGACTTGTGTGTCATGAGTGGTGCAGCAGGTCACCAACCACCTCCCCTTGGATAATGTTTTTTTTGTTCTATTCCCCATCCCTGTCTTCCAGCTCAGGGGGCTGGGTACTTGGACAACAACTGGTCTTACTGTTAAAGACAGTTGGAACGAAGAAGGCATTGAGTATCTCAGCCTTTTCCCCTTTTCCTCATCTTTGCCACTGTGTTTCTCCCGCATCCAACAGAATCCTCAACCCTCCTTTTTTGTTGATGATGTTTCACAGAAAGTTTTTTTTTTGGTGGTGTCTCACTGCACACAAGGAGCAGTGAACTGCTCATTGCAAGATTTTCCTCCTCTGAAACTGCCAGAAGTTGCTTAGATTGGATCAGAGAGCTTTTAGTGGATTTTTTTTTTTGCTATTATTATTTAGAAAATGATCCATGTATACTTGTTCAGAGTAGCACCCAGCTTGTTAATCTCTCCTTTTTATAATGAACATTTGGCCTGAGAGGTGTTAAAATCAATTATGATTCGTGCTAGTGACATAGTGGATATTGCAGAAGTGTCAAATTATATATATTTAAAAGACTACCTACATTCAGAATCTGTGTAGACACTCAGGCGTCAGAACACAGTTTGGATCTGGCCTGAAATGTATTTTCCCATGAACCTTTTGAGGATCTCAGACATAAAAATCTCTCATTTCTTCTGTGTTTCTTGCTGCTCTCCCACATTTCACATCTCCCTGTGAACATTTCCTAGCAGTTCAGAAACAAGGTACCACCTCCTGCTAGACTTGGTAAACCTTGGCAAAAAAATATCTTTTGAGATAAGTTAATTGCTTAGCCTTGGTGCACCCCTGCCTTGTCTGCATGCACCTTTAGTGTCTCTAGGAAGTGGTGGGGTTCTGGTGGGAAAGTGTCTGCTGTTGGTGTGTGGTTGCAGCTTAATGTGCTATGCCTGAAATAAATCACCGAGGGAAGATTTCTTTCCGCTGTCTCGTTGTGGAGGAAGAGTTTTTGAGAAAGCTAAAGACAATACTGAGATTAGGCTGCTGTTGTTTCAGCTCAGTGGCAGACGTTGAAGCTTTGGCTGAAAGCCCACTGACAGGACCAGATGTTTTACTCTTGCACTTCCTTTGCAATGGCAAATCATGAAAACTGAGCCTTGTAAATGAAACGGCACTTTGCTGGTTTAATTCCTCCTGTCATTGTGATTCATATCATCAAAACATCTCTCTGCCAGGGCTTCAAGATGGCAAACCAGGAGCTCGTAAGGGAGTTGCTAATGGGATTTCACAGGTGCCCTCCTATGCTGTTTTCAGTTTTCACATGTCTCACATTTAGTAGCTCCCACCCTGAGAAGCCTATGGGGCTCTCTCAGTTTTCCAAAGGCAGGTGCTTTCTGGGAATTGTTTGTCATCCTGATACCTTTTTTGAACCAGTCTAGAACTCATGTAGGGCTTCCATTCAAAGTCAAGCACAAAGCTGAGAGAAGCTTTTTTGAACCAGTCTAGAACTCATGTAGGGCTTCCATTCAAAGTCAAGCACAAAGCTGAGAGAAGCTTTTTTGAACCAGTCTAGAACTCATGTAGGGCTTCCATTCAAAGTCAAGCACAAAGCTGAGAGAAGCTTTTTTGAACCAGTCTAGAACTCATGTAGGGTTTCCATTCAAAGTCAAGCACAACACTGAGAGAAGCTAATGACCTTCCCAAAGCTCTGTGTGTATGTTGAATATCACTGTGCTACCTGGAGACATCAGTCTCACCTGGAGACATCAGTTTCGTGTGTTTTATCTCTCATCTATCCCATCTGGCTTACCATAGGCACTCTGCCCTTGCTTTGGGCATCCTCTGTGCACAGTGCAGACGGAGATATCTGCAGCAGTGATTCAGACCTTTTGGTGGAGAAATTGTCCTTTGGCAGTGTCTGTTCCTGTGCTGGCTTTGTAAGGAGTGTGAGCAGCTCTAGATGTCTCCATGAAGTGGGATGAACTCGAGGCCAACTATTCTCAACAAAAGGCAAGCAGTCTTTTCTTTTCTTTTTTTTTTTAATTTAAATTGCCTGTTCTTCCTCACACCTGAATATGAACAGTTTGCTTCTCTGGCAGGCTGTGCTCCAGCACATTGGGCATTTTCATACAATGACTCACAGACCTCTAGGAGAAGCTGTGTGAAGTAGGTTTAGACATCTTTCTTTCCAAATACAGGCAAATAATGGAAGTGTTAAAGGTGATTGAAAACAGAGTTGGCATTGAAAAAAATCCCTGCAGTTTCCCTTAGAAAAGTGTTTGCAGTTTGTCATGACTTACTGAGCTTTGCTGAAATTTAAGCTACAAGGAGCCATCATGACCACCTAGTGTGATAGCTCTGCCCAGAGGCTTTTTTCACTGGAAAATTTCCCTGCCAGGAACATCAGCAATGCTCTTCCAGACTCACAGCTCCAACAGCCTGAGGCTGTCTGTGATCACTAGTGCTGATGCTCTCCACAAACCCAGAAACCCATCGCAAAAGCCCTGTGCATTCTGGAGCAGCAATTGCAAAAGCAACAAAGTTGGGGCTGTTCATAAAAGAAACAGATGATAGAAGAAGAGAGAACAATATCTTATTAAAACATCATTCTTAGCAGCAGTCAAGGAAATGTCCTTTTTAAGAAATCAACAGTGGAAATAAGATGAAATATATATACTGTTTCACCCCTGAGAAATACCAATTATATTTTATGTTTGGGGGCTTTTTTGAGCTTTGATTATTTTAATGGCCCATATGTATTTTAGCATCTATTTCACTCTGTGTTAAACCAGAGTTTTAAATATAACATATTGCTTACAAAGCCAGACTTTTACAGATTGTCTTACTGTAACTGAATAAAAAAAAATGCAGTGCTTCACTCCTATTAAACATAGATGGAAACATGTATCTGCTTAATAGAGTCCAATAATGTCCTAAAAGTATGCCTCAGAATATTCAAAATGCTAAAATCTTGAAATAGAAGTCATAAAATGTAACAGATTTTCATTTGCTGTAAATAAAAACCAGAGGGGCAAGTCTCCAATAAGCATTTGACCATCCCCTCAGCCAAGCTCTGACAAACGTTAACCAGCTCACTGCTACCAGCTGTCCCTCCTGATCCAGAGCTCAGCAGCTTAGATGAGTTATTTGAAGGTATGCTCCAGTTAGGATCTGGGTTATGGTAGATAGGAAGAATGGGATTTTTAGCAATCCTTTAGCTCTCTTCCTGTAAACCTTCATCTGGCTTCAGTAGCTGCAGAGTTCAGTGGGAGCTGAGGCTTTTGAAAATCCAGATGTTTCATGTCTGCATGTGTTGGGTCAAAATGAGTGTTTTTGAAGGAGAGGATGCTAAAGGCAAGCAGGCAGTGAAGCTTTGGAGCTCCCCTATTCTGCATAAGACAGGAGGTCAGGTTTACATTAAATCCGGCAAATTGTCCGTAGGGAAATGAAACGACAAGATGCGATTCTTCCACTGGCAGTGTTTATGCAAGGGTGTAAATGTGTGTGATAATTGTATTGCTCTTTACAAGTTGCTTGCTTTCTTAACACTTTCATCTGCTTGTCGTTTGCTTTTGAGACACCCTCAGCCTCTATGGCATCCCATTACATCCTGTGTTGAAAACAATGTTGCTGAAGGTTTGTTTTTTCCCTACTGGATGTCAACAAAAGGAGCCAAATTTACAATTTGCTTGTGTAAAAGTTACCTGCACCATAGGCATTATTGTCATAAAAAATAATTAATAATAGCTAGCAGCATGGAGTCTGGTAATCAACAATGCCAAATTCCCAGAGGATTTTGGGCAAGGAGAGTGGAAAACATAGTTTGTCAAGAAGGAGCCATGTATATTTCTCCTCTGCACTTTATCATGACAAAGCCATCATATTTCACTGTTTAACTTCTACACACAGCTAAGTGCCTTATTTCCAAGAAGACGACAGCATCTGAGGGAGCCTTAAGGAGGTAGGAACCCACCATTTCCTTTGACTCACTCTTTCTCTTAGATAATTGTGTCATATTTCTTGTTGGAATGCCTTTAATTTTCAATTGTCTTATGCTGTGTTAAAAAGCCTTTTGATATCTGATATATATATGTGTGTGTGTATGCAGTCTTTAAAGAAAAAGCATAGTCTTTTGACACTGAAATCATATCTTCCCTTGATCTTTTTGAGGACTTTAGAGGAGTGACTGCTTGACATTTCTCTGCAAAGCTCTCCAACCATCAAGACCGGTGTGTATCCCTATGCTCTGAATGCTTGTGAATGTGATATTGAAAATGTGCCCAAGACTTGATGTTACACTTTATACAGTGATGTGTTTCTGTACACACAGACCTGGACATGCATATGTAGAAAAACAGGAAGCTAAGTCACCATGTGTTAAGGACATAAGGACAAAAAGAATAGCTGAGAAACAGCTTGGAGAAAATGTGCCATTGTGACTGTTTCATATGTTATTGTCCTCCTGGGCACCTGCCTGCTGGAGTCCTCTGTGATTCCCAGGAGATGTCCACAGAAAGAGGAGTCAGACTGCTGACCAAGCAACGTTTAAAATAACAGAAATAAAATCCTCACATTTTCTTGCTGCATTTCAAAGAACTAAAGAAGGCTATAAAACTGTCCTCAGCAGAGTAAGCTAACCCCATGTGTGGGAACATTTTGCTGCTGCTCAGACACAACACAGGCTAGAACATTATTGAAAATTACAGAGCCATTTACATCCTGTTTGGCAAACAAAATGCTGCATTTTTCTTCTTAATGCAATCTAAACCATTCCAAAATGGAGACAAATATAATAGAAACACTGACAAGCTATTACTCACAGTGGCACTAGGACATCATCTGTTATTTAACTGCAAGTGATTAAATATGCTGTTTCCAATGATTTCTGAGGGCATGGTGTCTCTGTATGGTTGTGTGCAGGCACATGTTGGCAGATCTAACATCTTATTCCTGCTAAGTGCATGTCAGGATGAAAGTGATTTCTTCTATACACCAATGCAGGAGATGTGATTCTTCTTGGCAAACACAGGAGCAGCAAGATTGAATGGGAGATGTCACTTTGCCTTCATGAAACACTGTAATCAGACAGATCATGGAATCTCCTGGCTATGTTAGCATCCACATTTCAATGAGGATATTATGAGATGGGAGAGAGGTCAGGGAAAAGAAAAAAAAATGTTTTATTGCAGCAAAATATCTTCACAGTCAAAGAAAATAATTTGCAATGAAGGATTTATGAAGCAAGTTCTTAGGTTATCAGAAGAACACTGAAAATAAAGGCCAAGAGATGAATTATTTTCAGCCTGTATGTTCTTTCGCACAGAGAAAAGCACTGAGACCAACAGTCCTTCCACTTCTGGGGGCAGAGGCATGGCAAATTGAAGCCAGGCACATTACTATGGAAGAACGAAACCATGGGAAAATATCCCATGAGAAGTGATTGGATTCTTCACCTGCCAATCCTGGGAAGTGTCTTGTGCTGATGCCTGCTGGAAGACTTGCAATGAGTAACACGTAAATCACTGGACTCATTTGTGGGACAAGACAGCAAGTGTCCATGTCACTTGGACATACTGGTGCAGCCAGTGTTCTGCTCTGACTCACAAATGAAAAATGAACAGAAGCTTCCTGTTTCTGCATAGATGCAACATTTTCAAGTCATGATGGTAACTCCAATGCAGTGGCCAAATCAAGCTTAGATTTACATTCACATTCATATGGGGGAGCTGCAAGTGTCTCCCAAGCATTGCACAGGAATCCAATGCTTTAATATGGCCACCAAATACATCTCAAGAGAATTCTTTTGAAGCACAAGATTTAAACAAGCACCTCCCTCCTTCATGCATTTCCAGATTAACTTTGAGATGGAGCAAAACCTGCTGAATTTCATTTGTCAGCTCCTCACTAAACAAAGACAACCTCCACACCCTGGGAATATATCTTAGTTGTCTGCATAAGGACTTCTGTGGTGGCTGAAGCAATGGAAGAGAGAGATCCACAATGACTTGTTTATTCAGTGCAAGAACAGTAATTTCTTTCTGTCAGCAACAGAAACAGAAAATCTTTGTAAGTGTACATGTGTACCAGGCTTCCAACCAAGCAGCATGAGGGCCAATATTTAGAGATGGGACACAGGGCTGCCTTTTATAAGGCTGTTAAAACACCAGTGCAGCTCCCATATAAGGCTATTATTTTGATTATGAGATCTAACCAGAAAAAATCGGCTGGGTAATGAATGGGATACTCATCTGACTTCTGCATATGAACAGAGAGGAACTATAGCACAGAAAGAAATTACCCATGGAAGCCTCTGCACATTTTAAGTGCCTATTCAAATTAAATATTCATAGCACTTTGGAAAGTGTTGGCCCAGTGTCATACAAGAAGTTTTCCATATGTCTGCCTGGGATATTTCTAGACTTTGCTATTTCAAACAAGCAAAGAATGCTGGAAATTGAATCTTTATTCACTTCCCAGTCTGCTGGGGGTTAAAAATAAAGTAAATAAGCTGATGTGAACTTTGAAATGACAAATGAGGTCCTGTCACAAGGACTGTGATATCTCTTTTGCCTTGTTCCAGCCCCTGATCAAAGGAAGCTTCCTGACTGTGAAGCAGTGCATGGCTTGTGGCACAGGCACATGAGCAGGAGATGGAAGCTGTATGGTGTTCTCAAGGGAAAAAGACAAGATAATCTGGTGGGGTGAGTGCTACCTTTGTGTTGTACAGATGAGAGCAGAGGGAATAGTTTGTCCCAAATGAAACTTTGAGAGCCTACAGTGGGGTGCAAATATAAGCCAGGGGCAGGTGCCTGCACTATAGGCCAGGAGGGCTCTGTCTTCAGCTTGAGCCCATTATCTAGGTCTGCTGTGTGTGCAGTGCAGAGCATGAATAAGACATCTCCAGAGGACAAGTCCTTCTTTTCCCTCCCCTTCCCTTCCTTCTCATCCCATACCACTGTTGGAGATGGGCAACTCATAGAATCATAGAATCATAGAATGGTTTAGGTTGGAAGGGACCTCAAGGATCATCCAGCTCCAACCCCCTGCCATAGGCAGGGACACCTCCCACTAGAGCAGGCTGCCCAAGGCCCCATCCAGCCTGGCCTTAAACACCTCCAGGGAGGAAGCACCTTGTGCAAGTGGTGAAAATGAACCCCACCCAGCACCTTCATTTGGGGTTACTTTTAGAACTTGTTGGTTCCCAGATCACCAGGAGTTCATGCCATTAGTCTATAAGCTGGGGAGCTCCAGGCCAGGTGAGAGGATGCAGAGGAAGGTTTACATGGATCCAGAGCTGACAGTGACTGTGCCTTCTACAGCTGTGCTGGTGTGGCACTAAGAAGGGGCTGGGACAAGTCATACTGTTACTGTGGAGAGAAGTCTTAAAGCCATGCTAGCATGGCTGTGGTCTAGACACAGCCCGTGTGGCTTTGCCCTGTGGTCTAGACACAGTCTGTACTTGCTCTGACATGGTGCAGATGAGGGAAAACAGCTGGTTAAATTGGATTAAACTCTCAGACATCCTTAAAAGTTCTGTCATTGTAGTTTGAAAAGGTCCGGTGGAATTAGGACCCAAGCTTTTGCTGTTTGTGGCCAAGTCTCGTGAGCAGTGGTTTTGTTCGTGCACATCGATTCTGAAGCTGGGGTGAAAAGTTGCACAAATATTCTTTTTACAAATTTGATATGCACTGCAGGCAGGGCAAAACCCATGCTGCTTGAGAGACCCCTTTTTGTAAACCTGGGCATCTGTGTAGGGCTTGGCTGGGAGATCACTAAGGCATTGATACAATAAGCACTATAAATATTTGAAAGGTGTCAACATCAAGGTCTAGATTTTACCCCTAGATGCCAGCACAATGTTTCCATTGATTAGCTGTTCTGAAATATAAGCCTGTGTATGGAAAGTGTCTGTGAAAAAGGGTCTCATACAGATCATGCCAGGATTTCACTTCCTTTGCTTTTGTTGTATCAGTCAGAGCTGACTAAACCCTCTGGAAGTTTGCAGATGTTTTTATTACAAGTTAAAATCAGGAGCTTATTGTAAAAAAAAAATAATACTTTTAAAAAAAAAGGTGAATACTGGACTGGCTAAGGCTCAGAACAGGATCCTTATTTGAGTCCATCATTTCCTGTATAATATTATTTTTTGGTTAACAGGTCAGCAAGCAGCATTCATTCAGGGTGTTAATATTCCTTCTAGGTGGATACCGAACTGTAGTTTTTCTCTGTCTAGTGAGCTCCTTGCATCGTGCAGCTGTGCTCAAACCTCTTAAGAACGTTTAGGAATTCAAATTCTTTGTTATTCATGCATTTAAGCTTGAGTAGATGCTGTACCACCCGCTTGTGCCAAAGTTACCTGTCACACTGATGGCAGAGGTGGCAGCACAGAGCAGGGCTGCTGAGTCTGTGGTTCTTATCTTCCAGTAAAGCAGCTGACAAGTGCTGCCTCGTTTTATGTGGCAAAGGGTCTCATGAATTTGTGAAGCAAATTCTGTGTTTGAGGTTAGCCATGTGCCACATCCAACGCTATATCTAATTGAAACAGGTGCCCCATCCAGTGCCATACCTGATGGAGACAGGTCTTCAATAGTGCTGTTAATAATTGAATTTCAACCTGTGGTGCTCACACATATCCTCACCGCTAATAAAAAAAAGCATTTTCCTCAGAAAATTCTTTCCACGTGAGCAAAATGAACATCTCTTTTCTTACAAAAGGATTGCACTCAGCACTATACTCAGCCTGGTCTACTGTGTCCAGTTCTGGGCTTCTCAAGTCAGGAGAGATGTTGAGATACTGGAATGTGTCCAGAGGAGGGCCACAAAGCTGGTGAGGGGCCTGGAACAGAGCCCTGTGAGGAGAGGCTGAGGGAGCTGGGGGTGTGCAGCCTGGAGAAGAGGAGGCTCAGGAGTGATATCACTGCTGTCTACAACTACCTGAAGGGAGGTTGTAGCCAGGTGGGGGTTGGTCTCTTCTGCCAGGCAACCAGCAACAGAACAAGGGGACACAGTCTCAAATTGTGCCAGGGGAAGTATAGGCTGGATGTTAGGAGGAAGTTCTTCACAGAGAGAATGATTGGCACTGGAATGGGCTGCCCAGAGAGGTGGTGGAGTCACTGTCCCTGGAGGTGTTGAAGAAAAAACTGGATGAGGCACTTAGTGGCACAGTGTAGTTGATTGGCTAGGGCTGGGTGCTAGGTTGGACTGGATGATCTTGGAGGTCTCTTCCAACCTGGTCAATTCTGTAATTGGTCAGAGAGAATTTGAAGGAAAAACCTGGGTTGAAATAGATTCCAAACTTGTAAATTTCACAGACAATGGTCAGCTGCCAGACTGTCAGAGGGAAATCATTAAAATGCTATAAAATAATGATTTTTTTTCCATTTGGACACTTAAAAATGGAGCCCACTATTCTTTTATTTTGAAATCTATTTTCATTTTATGGTCCCTTTTAAACAGTGATAATAGATGATAAGAAAAATATTTCAGTGAACTAAAAAGTTCATATTTGAGATATTTTCTCCTTCACGGAGGATCTTGAAATATTTGGGGTTTTGGTCTGATTTGGACAGAAGCCTGTCTGGATTTTCCAAGTTCCTTTATAAAGTGTAAGACTGGAGCTTCCATTTCCATGTGGCTTTATTACAGAATTACTTAGCAAAGCCCAGAGAGAGGAACCAATGAATTTTTCATTTCAGTTTCCATTTGAATTGAGCCATGACTGAAGCTTTGCCAGGTCAAATTGAACAAAAATTCAGAATAATGGTTTTGGTTCAATAAAAAAGAATTAGAGACTCAGACCAATTTTGTTGTTGTTGTTTAAATTCCCTCCCTGGAAAAAAATTACAAAACCCTTGCAAGTAGTTTTTCTGCTGTCAGCCAACAATGATCTCCATCTAGTGCTATAAAATGAGGTTAGGCTGAACTAAACCCATCCAGCCTGTTTCATCTAATTCAGCACTTAAATTGTGTCCTTCAGATGAAAATATTAAATAACTGATTACTGTGGGCTGGGATTTTTTGTTTCTTTGTCTTAGCTGACAGCAGCTAATACACCCACAGATGTGTACTCCATAGAAATAATGTCCAAATATTACATGCACAAGGAAATACTCCATAAAGCATTTGACGAGATTACAATAATCCAGGGGCTGTTAATATTTACCCTGTATGTGACAGGCTTCCTTTGTTTGCAGGTCTTGATGTGAAAATCGTTGTGACCCCATTGAGAATCATGGCAGTGATGGTTTGTCAGTGGTGCTGGCACAGGAGCAGGTGTCCTTTCACTGAGCCGTGTCTCACAGGGTGACTGACTTGTCCTGGAGAGTGCCAAGATCCTTGTAAGGATGAGGAGCCTGCAGGCAGCCATAGGTGGCTGCAAAACAAGAGCTGAACAGCTGCAGACAGCAAACCTGCCCAGGTGATGTAGCATGATTTCATTTAACAGGTTCTTGTGAAGAACTTTAGGTGTCTGTTAGCCAGGAAAACCCCTTGCTGGCCCTCGGGTCGCACCATGATGTGCTACACCATAGTAAACCTCTAGTAGGTCCCCAGAATCCTCTGTATTTTGAGATCCAGGAAACAAACTGATGTTGCCATTTTCGTATGTGCTGCATGTTCTTTCAGGTTGTTTTATTACCCTTGGAAGTGTCTCGCCTTCCCTTAAAAAAACAGGTCCTGGTCTTTGTGCACATGTTGGAGAGGAGAGCATCACCATCAGGCACCTTTGCAGCCTATGTGCTCAGTCATCAGGGTTTTGCTCCAGATCTGCAAGCTCTCACCAGTAGGAGCCATGACTGTGGCCCCACCATAACAACATGCCCTGGGGCAGTGTCCTCCTGTCCATACATCTGAGCTGACACTCTCCAGGGGCTGTTTATTCGGTGGGACCTGAGGTAAAGTTACAGGTGCTGTGGATCCTGCAGGTACTTGAGATGTGCGAAGATATGGTACTGGGTTCTGTGTTCATATTTAGACCGAAAGAAGCAGAAGACCTTTTCAGTTCATTACAGCAATGAGAATAGCCTTTTAACTACTTAAAACATTAGTATTTAAAGGTCAAAAGAGTCTGCAAATGAGTCAGAAGTGATATTGGAGGACACTGTGCATGTGCCAGGGAAAGAGTGGACAAATTCCCTTGCACTTTTGTACATGATGAGGATGACCAGGAGGATACCTCTGTTATGGATGGTTGTAGGAGGCAGAAATCTCTGAGTTGTATTAGGGTATTAAAGCTTAAATGATGCCACATCTAACTGTGGCTGAGTGCAAACAGAAGTCTGGAAATAGCTTTGACTAATTGAATGCAGTAATTCCAGATTTCTCTCCAGATCTTCGAGCTGCCTTTCTAAATCTCTGCATACTACAGCAGACACAGCAAAATGACGCCACTCACCATACAGTACACCCAGTATTCACTCCCTCTGGAGCTGCTCAGAGCTTAGCCATTAGGTAGCCCAGACCTTATAAACTCTTGCAGAGAGGACTACCAGAGCTTAAAATGTTGACTTCAGATAGTATTTTGTTCTGGGGTGAAACTCAGCAATTAAAGGTGATGTATTCTCTTCATAAGCCCAGGGATGCGGCAAGCTCATTTTGAGGAATGAAAAATCCTAGCAATGAACACCATTCCCTGGAAGGAACCAAATGCTTCCTGTACTCCAAAGAAGCAAAACTTGCAGGGACATTGGAAAATATAGTAGAAGAAAATACTTGTGCTGCCTTGGGGCAGAGGGGAAGGTGGCCTCTTAAATCCCTTCCTACTCTTTACTTCTGTGACTCATCCAGACCTGCCTGCAATGGGCTGCTTCGTAGCCACATTGTTAGTTTAACTTCTTTGTATCCTGAACTGCCAGTGGACTGTTAAAAGAAGCTCTTTGTGCCTTTGGTGGGAGAGAATGGCACAAGGGTTGTTCTTGGAAGAGGCCCAGGAAAAGTGTGGGGTGAGGAGGGAGAAGGGAGTAAAACAAAAATCCCCAGAAAGGGGGGAAAAAGGAAAAGAAAGAAGGTGTCTGTTTCACAAACCCTGACCTTCTGCAGAGCTGCCATTTCCCGAGGCTGCACAAAATGTCCCAGTCTGCAGCATTCAGAGACCTGGCACAGAAGAATAGAGCCATGGAGCTGGCTCTCCGGGGTCTCAGGGAAAAACTCTCTAATGGCATCCAGGCCAATAAGTACCTGACGCTGCTCAACCACAAAGAGCAATGCAAGCTGAGGAGCAATGCTTGGCTTGGCTTGGAGCTGCCTGCAGTAACCATTGCTTCTCACACCAGGGTTTGGAATGGCAGCACTTCCAGCTGCCCTGTTGTCCTTGAGACACTCACCCTAAAGACTACACCTCTCGATGAGGTGGGCCCTTGGAGAGCTGTTGGACCTCTCTTCTCTGGTAAGCAATGTGCTCTCTGGTGCTTCACGGGTAAACATGCTGCTGGGAGAAGGAAACAGGTCAAATTGCTTGGAGTCTAGAGAAGAACTGGGGTTATTCCAAGAGGAAAAGCCAAGGCAGATGGGGACCATCTTTCTAGTAACAGAGTCCAAACACAGAATGTTCAGGGAGGAGCCTTATCAGTCAAGAATCACTTCAGTCTCTGCTTCAGGAAACAAAGCACTTACTTGGGTCAGCAATGACACTGCAAGGAAAGGTGACAGGGAATGGCCACATGCTATGGCATAGCAGCCTCTCTTCAATGCCAACAGTGGTCAGCAGTGGACTTCTCCTGGAAAATCTCAAGGGACATATCTCTTATTAGCTAGAAATGAGTCTTGAAATGTTACAGAACTTGAAAGCTTCACAGCTGAGAGTAAACTGGGGCACTGAGTACAGAGTAAACATTGCCCCTGTAAGGATGATGGAGCTGGCAGTGGTGGCACCATTAGGGCAGCTAGGTCTTTCTTTCTTCGTGCAGTGACTGGGCACAAAAATATGCTCCAACAAGAACCAAAGTAAAATGTCATCAGACAGATCTCTTCTTTCTCCTTGCCTGTTGTCTTGCTGTTCTTTCTAACAGCAGGGCAGGGATTTGAGGGAGGTGTGCAGGGCTCACCTTCAGTAGTGGCTGGAGGTACTGGAGAGTGAGGTCCCTTCAGAACGTGAGGTGTCTGTGTTCCAGCTCTGACTCAGAAAGTAGAAATTCCTCATTACTTGCAAGACAAAGCAAAGAGAGAATAGTTCAGCTGTCTTCCATGTTCGGTATTTTTTCTTTTAGTTTGAATCCTACATTTTCCATGGCTCAAAATAATAGTGAACATCTGCTTGGCTAAGGTATCTGGGACACTGCAGGAGAGAGGGAAACATCTTGAGAGGTGTCACAATATGCATCAATCATGGAAGCAGTGTTGCTATGTTGTACTTTGGTAGTTTAAGCCAAGCTTCTCACCAAAACCTTCCAGAAATGCAATGGATACACACAAAAGGTGGGAATCTTTCCCAGCTTCAGAGTCTTAGGCTGCACTTACCACATTCTCACTATGCATCAGGAAAAGTCATGGGTGCACACGTCTGACTGTCTGCCCTGGTTTCCAGATGAGTATAATACGGATTACCAGGGAACTCAGAATGGCAAAAGGATGTGGAACTCACTCTCCCTGCCACTGAGGTACAGCCAAAGTCAGCACAGACAGAGACTAGCAAATTGTGATTGGCACAGATACATTAATTGTTATGAGCACCAAAAAGAACTGATGTCTGTAAAACCAGATGAGAATTTGCCTAGTCCTTCCTTTATTTCTCTCCTCAAATAAAATGTGAAAAGATAAAGCCTTCATAAGCTGTTACCTGAGGGAAAAGACCCTGTGTGTACAGACCTTTTGCCCTCTTATTCCAGGATATCTGGGCAAAGGAAACTTGGTGAGAGCCAAACTAATTTTGCTGTTTGTTTTCCAAGTGTGTTGAATTGTTACTACTGTCTTAGCAGTAGTTAACCAGATTTATTGGTGACTTTTGCCACCATGACATATGCTGCCTTTGCCCAAGAACTGCATATTAGCTGATATTTCTGCCACCTAAACCAGGCTGCAAACATACCTTAGTATCTTGCCCCCTGGTTTAGACTCCTTGGCACTCTTCTGTCATCGCACACTAAGGACAACACATGCTAGACCATCTACAGAGGCTGGTCATAGCAGATCAGTCCTCATGCCTGACAGCAGCCTCAGTTAGTCCTGCTGACCCAACAGCCAAACCATAAATCACATTTTGGTGAGGCTTTCGTCTTTAAACCACATCATAAATATTAATCTTAACATCCCTGTTAAGTACCAGTAGGTTCAATGGTCAAAATCTAATCGCTTACAGATTTTTTGTCATCCAAGACACCAGTTGCCCACTGTGCAAAGCTGAAAGTAAGTCAGCATGTAGCTGATAATATTTATTGCATCAGTATTACCTTCTGAGGTGGATCCTGACCAGTCTCTTAGGGCATACATCAGTTTGGTGGCAGCATTCAGGATTCTGCCCCATGTCCAGAGTGTTAAAACCAGGTGCTTAGGTATGTCAAAGTTGATCTGGTGTGAAAATAGCAATTAAGAACTAGACTAGATTTTGCTTTTGGCTTAGCTAGCAATAACAGATGGACTTGATGCAGTGTTCTGTGTAGAAGGGCTGTTGTTCACTAACAGAAGAAAGCCATATCCCCAAAAGCCAAGGGGGGAAGGTGCAGCTGAGTGTCAGTGCTCAGACTGAACACTCTGTGAGGCTGAAGCCTGACCAAAGGCAGATCAGGACACTGTTCAGCATCACATGCAGCAATGCTCTTCAGGCAGAAGCAAGTCAGAGGCTTCTCTGAAGTTAAATAGATTTTGATGCAACATGTGAAACTCCATCCCAAACAAAATCTACAGAAAAGGGATTTCAGCACTCATTGGGTTGCAAAACATTAGCCAGCTAGCTGCTTGGAAAACCACTGCTGCTTTGATCTAGTCCTACCAATACCGTTGGACCTCTGCTGTAGAATGAGCTCGAGGTCAGTAAAACATTTGCCAGTCATGGTGAAACATTTAAGTTGAAATTTGTTAAACCAGGGACACAATTCCATGGGTAGAAATTCAACTCTGCATGTGACGTTTCTCTTCTTACACTTTAAAGTATTAAATCGTGCAGGTTTTTACTTCCATTAAAAACAAGCTGCCAGATTTAGCATTTTATTGCTTTGAAGTCCTTCTTTTATTCTCCCCCAAAGGGCTTTAACTTTCAGACATAGCTATCCTTAAAAATATATTTTAAATGTTGGTTTTGAAACCTTACAAAGGATATGGCTTTAGAGAAATTAAAGATGGAATGACTTTCTCAAGGGCAACACTTAGGGAATGGCAAAATATCTCAATTTTTCTTCCACCTCCACATTTCCCTTCAGTTTCCAGTATACTTAACTTACTGTCAGCTCTTTCTACCCCTTGTATAGAGTTTAATGCTGAACTTTTAGGTAAGCTTTTCTTAGCATCAGTTTCTACTGAAATTGGTTCCAGAGGATTTGCAAGTTCCCAGCAGCAATCTGAGTTAGCAACACCTGTGGCTGATCCTTTGCTAACACAACCATAGCCTGCCTATCCTGGATGCTGAGAACAGAAAATAACTTCTAGTATTTTTCACTGCCCAGTGAAAAAGGATAAAGCACTTCTGAACAATTTTCTTCAACAGAACTGATCTTTGCATGCTGCCAAAGGTAGTAAGAGGATCTTTCAAAGAAAGTCAAGCGAGTCCCTGAGACAGGAAAAGTTAATGCTGTTATTGTTATGAAGAATTGCACCAGGGGCCGGCTGCAATTGTTCAGAGAAATGACAGTGAGTCAGTGTCAAGGAAACCAGTTTGAATGAGGTTAGGGTTTTGCAGAGTGATACACTGGTCCTTATCACTCAGGATATTATCATCAGGCAAGGAAATTACAAATGCTTTTATATTCTTCTTATAAAGACTCCGAGGTTATGATTGTGTTGGTTGGATGATTATCTAAGGAACAACAGTCAAGATTCCTTTTACTCTCTAAAATTCAATCAGCACAGAAACACTCCTGCCAACTTTATAAGAATGTTGTGAGAAAAATAATAATAAAAAAGTTAGTCCTAACTTAGTTTCCACTCTAGACAGAGTCTCAGCTTGCTTTCATATACACTCAGAAAAGCTGACTTACAATAGAACTGCTCATCTGACACCTTTGACCTTGTAACTCTCCCACTGAGTGGAAGCATGAAAATGGCAATGCTGATGCTTTTCTTTGCTGTGTTCTCAACTGCCACTGTACACCATGCAGAGTGAGTTACAATTTTAGCTGTGACAATATCCCTATCTGATACCACGAGCTGGTTTTCAAGGAATTCCAAAACCTCCTGATACACTACCACCATCTCAGAGAGCATGAGGAAAGTCTTCAAATAAATAACCATCCTTAAATGCCTTGTAGGGAAACGTTTTATGGCAGCCTGACACAAGACAGCAGATAAATGACTGAGCCAGTGAGTACATTTAGATGAATTTTCCATTTTTTAACATGGTACTTTGCATTTTTTTCAGGAGAGAAACCAGGGACTTCCTTACCTTTACCTCACAAATGAAAAATACAGATACAGCAAAGTGATGGATTTAACCTCCAGGTGAGTATGTGTTAATTTCAGTTGCTGAGAATGTGCAGCATTCAACTATTCTTGACAGAATTGAATAGGAATTTTGGACATTGCACATCAATAAGTAAGTGCTACCTTTGTTATTTTAAGTGCAGTGGTTTTCCTTAGTTGAGAAAACCTGGCTCTTTCACTTGATTTATATAATGCTATGCTTTAAAAAAAGGTAGTAATGATACGTGTGTTATTCATGTACTTGGAAGTCTCAAAGGATTTTAAATATATCTTGACATATATGCTCATAAATTGTGTCTAAGGTAGACATTTTGGCAAACTGGATATGGAATTAATGTTCCTGAGGCTTCCAAACACCACCGATCAAAAATACTTTCAAAATTCTCTAGTACTCCAAACTGGTTTCTTTGAACCTGCCTGTGTGGTCAGTGTCCCATCTATCAAATTGTCTTCAGCTTAGAGACACAGTTCATGGGCCCAGACTCTGTGTCAATGCAGATTTTTCCCATCACAAAGACCTGATTTCAGCAGTTCGAGACAGAGCAGCTAAGTCTCTAATGAAGCAGTACCAAGAGTGAAACATGAATGAGCACAGAGCTCAGCATTCCAAGTGTGTGTCTTTGCGAGTTGCTCAGTGATGATCTTTTTAGGCTCAATCTTGAGTGTGAAATGCAAAGGCTTTTTGCAAACAGCCTGTTCACTGTAAGCAGTGTGCCACATGATTTCCATGGGGTGGATTTGGAAGGATGTTCTTGAGAAGATTTGGAGAGACAGCATTAAACACAGCATTTGACTGAGGCCAGGATTATGTGTTTGGTTCCTCTTCTCTAGGAGAGCTTAACTCCTCTGGACCTTTTTCTACAAATCTCCCCTGTTAATATTCTGACCTGGTTGGGGCACTAAAAGTAGTTTTCCCTTACTACAGGTGTCTGTAGCCTTCAGGTAAAGGTGTAATTTAAGTATGCATCACTGCATTTTGGTCTCTACAGCTAGCCCTGAAAGTTGTTTTCTCTAGGAAAAGCAGATGGCAACATCATATTTCTTTGACAGAAAGTATTGTTCTGGATACAGCAGTAACAAAATAAAAGTAAGTTCCCTTGTTTGCAGATCCAAGTCCTTTCCAGCTCAGTCCCCCTCCACAAATGAGTAGTTGATGTTTCTCCAGGTGTGCTTCAAGGGCTTCCTTAACTACTGCCTTTTTGACACATTCCACAGCTGGATATTTCTAGCTTTTGGAAAGAAGGATGTAACTGGTGCTGGCTACTCTTCTCCATATCAACACATGTTTCCACTGTAATTTAGAGCGGGGGAGGGGAAGAGATTTAATTACTTATAATATTTTTTATTGGTTGGTTGGGTTTTTTTTTGTTTGGTTTGGTTTTATCCTATAAGGCCATTCTAGCATCCACTAGTCTGACCAAATCCCATTCAATCCCTCTTGCCTGATTATCATTACAGCTTGTGGAAGGGGTCATTCACTGTGTGTGGCACAATCGACTTGCTAGAGGGCAGGGATCTATCCAGAGGGCCCTGGACAGGCTGGAGAGATGGGCTCAGGCCAACCTTGTGAAATTCAACAAGGCCAAGTGTAAGGTCCTGCACCTGGCTCAGCACAATCCCAAGCACAGATACAGGCTGGGCAGGGAATGGCTGAGAGCAGCCCTGAGGAAAAGGACCTGGGGGTCTGGGTTGGTGAAAAGCTCAACATGAGCTGGCAGTGTGCACATGCAGCCCAGACAGCAGCCCTGTGCTAGACTGGGCTTCAGCAAAAGCTCATGGCCAGCAGGGCAAGGGAGGAGACTCTCCCCCTTTATTCTGCTCTCCTGAGACCCCACCTGGAGTCCTGTGTGTAGTTCTGCAGCCCCCAGCACAAGAAGGACATGGAACTGTTGGAGTGAGTCCAGAGGAGGGCCACAAAGATACTCAGAGGGCTGCAGCAGCTCTGCTATGAGGACAGGCTGAGAGAGTTGGGGCTCTTCAGCCTGGAGAAGAGAAGGCTTCAAGAAGATCTTGGAGTAGCCTTCCAATATCTGAAGGGGGCTTACAGGAAGGCTGGGGAGGGACTATTTAGAAGGTCTCGTAATGACAGGACAATGGGTAATGGATTTAAACTGCCAGAGGGGAGATTTAAACTAGATTTACGAAAGGGTTCTTTATAGTGAGGGTGGTGAAACATTGGCACAAGTTTGCCAGGGAGGCTGTGGATGCTCCCTCCCTGGAGGTGTGCAAGGCCAGGTTGGATGAGGCCTTGAGCAACCTGTTCTAGTGGGAGGTGTCCCTGCCTATGGCAGGGGGTTGGAAGTGGATAATTTTTGAGGTCACTTCCAACCTAAACCATTCTATGATTCTATTTTATGATTCTGTGTATCTCTGATGGATTCACAGAATCACAGGATGTTAGAGGTTGGAAGGGATCCAAAGGGATCATCGAGTCCAACCCCCCCGCCAGAGCAAGACCATACAATCTAGCACAGATCACAGAGGAACATATCCCGGCAGCCCTTGAAAGGCTCCAGAGAAGAAGACTCCACAGTCCCTCTGGGAAGCTTGTTCCAGTGCTCTGTGACCCTTACAGTAAAGAAGTTTCCCCTTGTGTTGAGGTGGAACCTCCTGTGCTGCAGCTTATATCCATTGCTCCTTGTCCTATCCCAGGGAGGAAGTGAGGAGAGCCTGTCCCCCGCTCCTGACCCCCCAGCCCTCAGATATTTATAAACATTTATGAATTCCCCTCTCAAGTCTTCTCTTCTGCAGACTAAAATTCCCCAGGTCCCTCAGCCTCTCCTCGTCAGGCAGTACTCCAGTCCCATATTGTTTCAGCAAAATCTGCTTTGGTTGGTTTCTGGAAATAATTTCCTTCTAGTACAACTGTTGCAGTCTCTGAAATGATACTCCTTGATTCTTGTGGCAAAACCCTAGAACAGTCCAGTGACATCTTTTTGGGTGACCCTGCAGCATTCAGTTATCCTCCACACTTTATTCAGCCCGTTTCTTCTCTGGCTATGCCTACGCTAAGTAAAATGCTTCTTAAAGTTCCCTGCTTGAATGTGAAAGAAACCTTTTATAAATAGAAAATCTCTTCTCCAGCAGAAATGACTTTTTTTTTTTTTCTCTTTCACTTTTGCCATGTAGAAGTCTTGTTCCAGATCCACACTTCTGTGTTTCTTTTCAGGAACCACATATGAGAATTTATGGAGGGCCTGAGTTTATGCAGCACTGTGGAAAGTGCCATGATATATTTTACTGTCTTTTTGGAGTGTTGGGGTTTTTTTTCTGTTCAAAGGAATGGAATATGCTGTTCCCAGTCTTTCTGGGCTGCATGTAACCAGACAAACTGCTATTGAACCATACTAGTACACCATCAGATTGCTGGTGCAGAGGTGGACATGGAATTTGTAGGTTCACACAATCTAATAACAGACAGAGCATTTTTAATTCGAAGTTCAAAAGGCTCGGGGACATCTCCACTGTTGGTGTGACTGTGTTTCCCTCATTCTTTTGGGAGCACACGTGTGGTGCTGACAATGTGAACACATGAACGGAAAGGACTGGGAGCAGAATTTGATTTACTGCAGTGAAGTCAATTTCCCAGGGAGAGGTTGTTGCTTTACCTGGCAGTGCCAAAGTCTGTGTTGCATTTTCTCCATGACTTGTATGTAAAGTCAAAACCTTGCATAAGCCCAAAGCTCTACAGAAAACTGTGTTGAAAAATGTTTGTAGAGCTGATTCTTCCAGAAATCTCCCATTTTCTGTCTGTAAGTGGAGCTTTCTCTTTCCCACTGGGGTTCATAGCAAATATCTTTTCATGCTAAATCCTGTTTCTTTGTGCTCACTTTCCTATTGACAAGACTTGCTTTGCCATCAGACAGCAGTAGCAAAAATAGCAAGATCTGCTCAGGACTTTAAAACACTCTGTGGTATTATCTGGGTTTAAAAACATATTTTGACACTGGCAGGCTTAGCCATCCAAAACCTGCTCTAGAGGCCTCCCAGATAGGACAGAAACTTTCCCCAGGGTAAAAAGCTGTCACTTTAAATCACTACAGATCATACTTTGGTGTATTTTCCCTTTATTTGGGGCATTTTCCATTTTAAAGACCAATATTATACAACAGACAGGGTGTCCCCCTTTCCTGGCATGCAGAGGAATCCTGTGCCCTTCCCTAGGGTAAGATTTCTGTGTTTCAGGCCACAATGACCTCTGCTGCGTGTTCAAGTCAGCTCCTTCCTGCAATTTTGTTTCACTCCAACCAGCTCCCCGAGTAGAAGAGAAGCTTCTCATGAGGACACAAGATGCTCTGCCTGGCCAGCCAGAGTCTTGGCCATGAAACAAATTTCCTAACAATAGCTTTTATCTGGTCCATTTACTGCATTTTGCAGATTTGCCAATTTTTGTCTTTAAAAACAAAACAACAACAAAAAAAAAAACACATAAAAATTGAGTTTCATTGTTCCCCTGTAAGCTCATCATGAGCCAAATTAGAATCCCTTTGCTTTGGCCGAGTCAGGGATTGATCAGTCCTTCAGGGCTCACAGACATCACCTCCCAGCCTTCTTGCTACCAGGGGCTCTTCTCTCACTGAGGGACTGTTGACTGGAAAGTTGGAACACCAGAGCAACCTATTCCATGTCCTGGGGTACCCTGTGCCTTCTGATTTAGGAGGCATTTGTGCTTCAGGCGAGCATCCCTATGTTGTCCTTTATGCCTTACAAGTCTTTCTCTGAATCAAAGCCGATGTAAACCAAGATTGCACAAGTCTCCTTGGATTTTCTCTCTGTTACTTAAGATCTTCCCTAATGCTTTCCATGCAGCTGCAATCTGTTATCAATCCAGCTCAGGCTGGTGACAGATCTCATGCAGATGTAGATAAAGAGTGCAGTCAGTGTGTTGTGTACAACTTACAAAGCAGGATGGTCAAGGTGATTCTGGTTGGAGAGGCACACAAGACTCCCATACAGCTTTTTGGGATATGAGACTGGCTGAGGCTTGTAAGGCTCCAAAAAGCCTGACCCTGATCTGGCACATGCTTTCTCTCTCATTGGAAGTTCTCAGGTAGAAACTGGAGTAGAAAGAATGACCTTTGTCCTTCCTGTGAAAGTCCTTTAGATGGTCTAAGTCTACATTTATTTAGAAACTAGGGGTGGATGTATTTTTGTTGTTTCTTCTCAGCTCCTCAAGACCTTGCCTCAGTTAAAATGCATTAGCAGGTCCCAGTTGGAAAAGGCCTCCGATTTTTAGGAGAAGCTTTGTAATCCATCATACTTCATTGCTCAGTGCTGTGTTGATCCATTACTGAGTGAAATTCAATAGCTGAAAGCCAGAATTTGTGGCAGAAGAGCAGAGACAGAAAAACCACCTTAGGGTCTGGTTGGGGTTTTTTTCATACTCCTGCCCAAAACTTCTAATATTGGCTGTTGCTAAAGAAAGGATACTGTGCTACGTGGAGCTTTAGTTCCTCTTAGAGTAGTTTTCTAAAGTTCTTTTTTATGTACTGGTGTAAATTGTATTTATTTCAGCAGGGGTTTTCAATCTGCTCAGACATACTTCATGCTGTCCTCAAAGACTTGGTCATATTTCTGTCTTTTCTGAGAAGCTAGGGAATTTTGACTCAGTTCCTTTCCAGAGGGCTCCAACAATTGTTTAGATCTTGTTCTAATTATTTTCTGGCCATTGTTGAGCTTTGTGAAAACCTCCATCATGTTCCAGTTTGATTGCAGATAGCAGCCTAGCCTTTCTCCCCCGGGAAACTTGATGCCTCTGCTGATACTTGCCTGCCATATAGCCAATAGTTTTGGTGTGCAAGGCTGTTTTCACTGGAAGGAGAAACTGGCAACAGGTATTTCTGCAGTGCAATCATGTTTGCTTATAGAGAGTGCTCACACAGACCTCAGCAGCAAACTAGGGGTCAGAGTCCTTACTCATAATGCCACGTTTCTCCTCAAATAATTCCACCTCTTTCCACCGATTTTATTGCGTAGGTGCTCTTTATGATGTTCGCTGTCTGCCACTGGTGCTCTCTGTGACTTGTACAGACACATGCAGGCCAACCAAGCCATCAACAGTGTTTAGGGTGTGTGTCAGTTCACAGCCAAAACACCAGAGACAGCTTAATAGCTTTGTCTGTCATATGAACAGGAATTTCTGGTGTTAGATGAAAGGGCATTTTTTCTGCTGTCCCATTTGTCACAGACAAAAAGGCTGCAGGTCCTTCTCTTGATGAATCCCTTCTCATGACTCTTGTTCTGTGCTCACTTGGTTGAAGAGATGTTTTTCTGCTCAGCTAACGGATGAAGGATAGTGCTTTGCCTCCAGCTCATTGACAGCTCTGGTTCCACCTTTAATGCCCTGCTTGAGCCTCTCAACTTTCCCTATAACGCCTTTTCTCTCTCCTGTGAATGTTTTCGGTCTTCTTTCCACATTTTTTGCCCCAGATTTTCAATTTTATGTCTTTTCATTGTCCTGGGATGTTCTCTCCTACTGGATTGTAAACCCTTTCTTTGTCTTTACGGTTCTCTTTTGCTTCTTCAAGCCCGTAGGCACTCATTCATTCATCTGCTCTGGGGATGGCTCTGAAACATCTTTCTTTCTCCTCCAGAATTATCTTCTGAAGGAGGCTGGCTCTGAACTGACACTGATCTTTCCCAAGGGGCCAGGACATGTTTGAGTTTCAATTCTCCTCTTTCATCTTTTGTTCAGAGATGCTTCTAATACAAACAAGTTTTCCTAATCTATGTTCCCTAGTTATTTTCAGATACAAATTATGCACCTTAAAACTTGCAAGTCAACTGAAAGAAACTTTTGGCATGTTAAAAATGGTGTTTAAATGCTGAAAAGAATCTGGCAGAACATTGCTGCCCTACCTTTCCAAATGTTGCAAGATATTCTTGGCATATTGCTTATTATATAACAGAGTCTCTAAACATGGATTATCTTTAGAAAGAAAGTCAGAGACTGTTGTCAAATCACAGAGATGAATTAGCTGGTGCTGATGACATGCGTTTGCAAAAGGAACTGGCCAAGAGAAGTGAGAAGTAGCCAGCCTGGTTTTGGAATAACAGTGTTCTTAAAGACAAGTAAATAATAGATGCGATCCCACATTTATTGTTCTCTTGGAATGTGTTTTTTTTTTCCAACTTCAGAATAAACAGAAACTTTGTTTACATTATGGCTGTCTGCTTTTCATAGGACTAACTACAGACTTATGCCTGTTAGTGGCCAAAATTGAGGCTGTGGCAAGATAAAGCATCTTCATTTCTCTACTGGAAGTCCTACCACACAAGCAATTTTTGACTGATGGAGTCGCTGTAACTCATGGTTTTTTTCTAGGACTCTAACTAGCATCAGGAGAAGATCCACACTGGTAGAAACGTTAAAGGAGCAGACTTTTAATGTCTTGATTCACTCCTGCATTTTAAAGAGATGCTGCATCAAAGCATTGAGATTTTGGTCTTCAAAAAGAATAAAAGAATGTATCTTGGATTAGTATCACGCTCCTTGTAGGGTTATTTGTGCATCCTACTCTGACTCAAAAATTCTTTTAAAACTGGGAATGCTTTGGCTCATTTGTTACTTAGCATTAGGGGCTTATGATTTCTGAGAGGAGTAAATTACAACATGCTTTTTCTGTGAATATTTAATAACTTGATCTTTGTGAATATTTAATGTACAGCTTAAATGTGAGCCAAATCAAAACTCCCATTCCTGCTGGTGAGATTTTGCGCTTTCTGTCAGTAGCAGCTTGCCAAAGAATGTGGTGGATTCTCCATTGCATATAGTCTTTAAATCAGACTGAATGTCTTTCCAAGAAAGATGCCCTGAGTCAGCCACAACTTATTGGAACTGATTTAGGAGTTGCTGGGCAACCTCCTCTGGGCTATGCTCATAGATGTCAGGGAAGGTGACTGCAAAGTTTCCATATGATCTTAGAATCTACAAATACATGGCTGATCTTTGAAATATCAGGACCTTAAAATTGGTTTTCTTTCTTCTTTTTGGTCAGGAAGGCTTTAGGAACTTTGATGTCCTAACGATCAAAGTCATCTGGCTAGATGATAAATCTCAGATGAAAGAAGTAGATGGTGAGTTAAGACTTCTTTCTCACCTCTGCCTGGGAGCTATGGCACTTCTTAGTAACTTCCTTAATAAACAGTATATGTGTTCATAGGATTGGGCATGATTTTAATTGCAGCTCAACAGGAAGCTATTTTCCTGTTTTATGAAAGCTCTCTTGATTTTTCAGCATGTCCTCATGCTTTGCAGAGCTGGAACTGTACCAGCCTCACACTCCTCCTAGCTTAAAGCCAGGGTGGAAGGCTCTGGGGCTGCAGTGCTGTGTCCTTGCTCTGGGTCAGACAGAGACTGATCTTTTTTCTTCCAAATCTTCCTGAAAGAGTTGGGCTGGGGTCTGTGGACTGTTTCCTGGTAAAAGTCCATCTTCCTCTTGTTTTGAATAGCAGCTGTATCTTGGACCTTGAAATTTTCCCTGGGGAAAGTGCCTGATGAAAATGCCACTTCTCACAATATGATATTTCTTGGCAAATCCTTCCTTCCCAGACAGTAAAATATTTTGTCAGAAGATTCATAACCAAGTCTACCAGCAATGATCCTGAAAACAACTACACTCAGATATAGACAGAGATCACGTAAAGCTGTGATGCTTTAAGTATCTCAAAAGCTTTGTGAACCACCAGAGATAATAAATCACAGCAACTTGAAGCCAAGATGAAAACACTATCAAGCACAATACAAATTGTGTCTTCCCTTTTAAGTGGCCAGAAGTTTTTTAATGAATATGTTTACATACCTTCCAAATCAGATTTTTCTGTTGATGCTAGTGCATACATAGGGCTAAGAAAAGAACAAACCTTTTTCTTCTCAAAATCAGATTTATTAAGCGCAAACAAACTCCTTCCCAGTCTGTCTGAAGCTGGCAGTACTAAATTTTAGCTATGCAGAAAGTATTTAACATAATGAGTGTAAATATTATGTTAAAGATTTCATGTTCTGTTTTGAACAGTGGCAAAAGTTTCCTTTCAGCCTTTAGGTTTTCCACTAATTTATTTCAGATTAAATCAGAGCAGGCTGAAAAAAAAAAATGCTGATCAGATTTTTACTGAGCTTTATTGTAATGTACTTTAAGTGGATGCAGACAGATTTTTTTTTTCTTTTTCTTTATTCCTTTTTTTTTTTTCCCCCTCTATGCCTGAAATATTATACAGGAGACCAAAGTTCTTGTGGCATTAACATGAGAGCCTCAAAACGAGCCAAAAAAAAAATATTGTAAAAAATCTATCATCCAAATCAAATACTGTGTGAATAAGAGAAACTGGAGAGGTTGCAGTTGTGGTTCAAGGTGTTACATGCAAGGTACCTCAAAAGCTAGCAAAATACATTGCAGATGGATGTAAAATGCAGAGGAAATGTGTTTCCTTTGATGAGATCTCAAGCTTGGCTCAAATAACAACCTCGGAGGTCAAGTTCCCTTGTGGTCCACCTATAGGGTGATGGAAATAGGCTCAGGTCTTCCTCTCCCTGGTACAAGGGCAGAGAATCTGCTATGGCCTGACCATGCGCTGTGGACTTCTGAGGTCACAACAGAACCACCCTGCAGTGCGTGGAGCCTTGAGGTTTCCTTACACTAGGCAAAGGCTTTGGCTACTGACTTCTCATGGTGCTTAGCTGTGTAATTGTCTTAATTATGCTAAATTGCACTGTGCAGTCCCTTAACAATTATGTGGGTTAGCAACAGTATTAAATGACCAAAATGACATAAATGTAATCTAACATTGTCTAGCAGAAGCATGAAAGTCAGTAAATAATAGAGTCTGCAGAGGTTTTCGATGTGGAACTGTCCTGGCAGCTGCCTATGACTGGCACAGAGGGTGAGCATCATGTCACTGATTATGTGAAAAGTCTTCTCTTATGGGACAGCTCTATTGAAATGCTGACTTTTGAAGTACTCATTAAACAGGGACTGTTTGGGTAGAGTTTTCACTCTGTGGTTTACATCAAAGTGATGGTGTTGGCTATCTGCACTTGAGGAACACTTCTTTGCTGTGAGGGTGATGGAGCCCTGGAGCAGGCTTCCCAGAGAGGTTGTGGACTCTCCTTCTCTGGAGAGATTCCAAACCTACCTGGACATTGTTATCTTGGGCAAGCTGCTGTGGGTGACCCTGCTAGAGCAGGATAGTTGGACTGCATGACCTTCAGAGGTCCTTTCCAACCTCCATCATGCTGGAATTGTGTGATTCTGAGTGGCTGAAGGGTTTTAAGCTGGTACCAAGTGTAATTGTGAAATCTCACCGTTGTCACTGAGCTGTTTCCATTCAATAGCCAAGGACAGCTTCCATGGACAGATTATTATCAGGGTGCAGTTCTGGTCAGCAGTTTGACCATATTGCTTTGCCTGGGAGCCAGGGACATGGAGCCTTGAAATGAGAGTCTGAGCAGTGAAAACTGAGGAAGAACTCACACAGAATTCAGGGGGTAAAATCCCAAACTTTTTTGCAAGTGTCCAGTTGGTGACTCTGCTGAGCTCTTCCTGCAGCTCTGCTGATCTCTTCCTTCCTCCAAATAGAGAAGGGCTCTGTCTCTCAGGAAAGGGGCAATTCCACCTGCTTTTCCAGAAAGGCCAACCTGGCTCCAGTAAGTGCAGTATGGTAAAGAGGTACCTTACTTCCCTATTGCACTCTTTGCAATATTATCCATTTTAATATGCATCAACCATATTTAATAATTTTAATATTTCAGGTTTTCCACCTTAACAGCCAATAACACTGCATTTGTACAGCAAGCTGTGAGCTACAGATGTGCCTTTTCTGTCATCCACTGCTTCTCATGGGACTTATCTAAAACCTGTGCTCTTTCAGCCTCAGTGACTGGCAGCAAGAGAGTAGCAACTAAACATGAGAAAGAACTTCAGGGAGCCTAGAATGTTCCAGAACCAAGTGCCAGCTTTCAGCTGTGCTTTGAAGGCCAAAAAAGGGCTGCACATTATTAAAATTATTTAAATATTTGACCAGCCTCACTGTGAAATAACATCAGGAATGAACAGAAACTAGCTTGTTCTGATTGAATTTGCGTGTTGGGGTTCTTTAAAGGATCCTCTGCAGCCAGCAAGCTTATGAAGTGTCTTTTTTTAAGAAGATGTTTATTGGTTATGGATATGAAATAGCATGGCCACATCAATGGACCCTATCTTAATTACCAGTAATACATTCAAGCTTGTTGTCCTAAAGTGCTGCTCAAATACAGAGCAAAGACCCTAAGCTGAACTGTGTGATTGACTGCCTCTGCCAGTGAAACCATTTGTAGGCACTAGGATTAATTTATATTGCAAAGTAATAACAAATCCTGGAGAAATATTTTTTTTCTCTTAACCACCTATGGAAAAATCAGTTCATCTGGAAACACCAGTGTATTCCTTTTTTCATATTCTAGGCTAACTCATAAATTAGCTCCTTAGGAATGTAAGAGGGCAGCTCGGTGTGTGGGATTTGCTAATAAGCCCTCCCAACTTCCAGTTTTGGTTTCTTCTGGTGAAGTGAGCAGACATGTCTCCCCCCCAGTAAGCCATTTTCAGACTCTCTTCAGTCTGAAGAATTTAACCCTCCTTTAAGGTTTAAACATTCCTAGAAATTTTCCCAGTAAATGGTGTTTACATTTTTTTAACAACCAATATGGAAGAGGTCTCCCATTTATCAGCTACCTACTCTTTGAGGAGTGAAGAGAAAAAAACCTTAGAAAAGCTAAGAAAATCTGTCAGGAAGGAGGAAAAAAGGTTATTTTCTCTAGATGGTATGCCTTCTTGCCTTTGAAGTTCCATCTTCCAGAATACATGACCAAAGTTCGGAATGCTGTGGTTTAAGCGTGGCTTCCTTTGGCAAATAAAAGCATATATTCCTTGCAGGGACCTTCCTTTAATAGTGAATTCAGACCCCAGCTCCCTTCACAGTTTGGCAAATTATGATAAGATGAAAAAAAAAAAAAGAGATGGAGCTGTATGCAGAGCCCCAGGGTCTGAGGTTTTGGGGTGAGGACATCTCTACCATTTAAAATTCCTTCCATATACAATGTCCCTACAACTGACTGACCTGTGAAGACATACAAACTGCACTCAAAATGAATGCCATTTGTATCTGAGTGCCAGCTTTGTCAAAGATATCTGAGTGTGTCCTCCTGAATTCACACTCAGCAGAGCTTCTGAAAGCACTCAAATAAAATTTTGCAGTTAAAGACTTGCTTGTTCAGCCAAAATGATCTATAAGAGTAAAACCTTGAAGATTTTTTTTTTTCTGAAGAATAAAATATTGTACTGCAAATATTTGCTCTGCTCTATCCTGGCATTTTTCCTGCTTTGAATCTATTGAAAATCTGGGAGAAAAGACATGTTATAATTTTGAACTGTGTCTCAGTATTCTTGATCTACTTTCTTTACAGAACATGTTACAGCAGCAATTCCCTTAAAAATATCATTTTGTATTTTACTACAAGTGGAACAGTGTTGTACCTTTGCAAAATACCTTTCCTGTGGACATAGATCTCAATGAAGGGCTCATTGGAAGACAAAAAGTTTTCTCTGGTCTCAACAGGACTCAGTTTCTACATATGATGTGTCCACTGGTTGCATAGTTGACAATTACTCTTGTCCAAACATAAAACAAAATTTAAGAAAAAGGCAGCATCAGCATCATTACATATATATGTGTGTGTGTGTATATACATATATATATATATATACACACACAATTTATTGGTTGAAAAAGTTATTTCCATTAAAATGACAGTTGTGGAGGGGGTACAGATTAGGAACCTTGTCAAGGTGCCCATCAGATCTATATTAGGCAGCTCTATGCCTCATTTCGAATGCAGTTTTATCTATTTTTGTTCCCATTTGGGGTGTCTCCTGCAGGCTGTGGTTCCCTCTGGACTCATGGCAGCTTCAGAAGGTCATAGTGGTCAACCTCAAAACCCGGGGCAAGCAGTTACAGTGATGTACTTTGCTTCTTGTCCTCTGGAAGACACAAGCTCCAGCCTGAGAGAAAGGTGAGTTCTGCAGCGTAAGCTCTCTCCTGCACTATCACTCCCAAAATTTAAAGGGCACACAGATTAACGTATTTGTTTACAGGAGGCATTCCCTTGAAAGAATGGTCTGGATTCCTATCTCACATCCATGCAAATCTGGAGTAATGGCTCTCATCTTGGAAATCACTGTGGCTTATGGTGCTGTAATCAACCAGGAGTTGGCTACTGTGTTCTTCCCCATCATCATTTTAATCCCAGCACATACTTTCATATGTTCTGCAGTAAAATTAGAAAAAGAAACATCTGGAAAACAAAACCATTACCAAATGGATGTTGTCCGTTGGCCCTGATTTCACACTCAGAATATTTAAAACAAATGTTCTGGTGCTGTTGAGATCTTGACGTGTTTGTGTTTAGCTGGTCAGGTTGGCTGAAACTGCCTGTGTTCACAGTGAACCCTGAGTCCCCAATGCTTTGAGTCACAGATTATTTAGACTGTTCTCAGTATGGGGTACAACCCAAAGCTCCTTAGCAGCGTGACTCTCATAACAATGATATAACCCAACAGCAGGTCCTCTGACCTGCCAACACGCCCCTCACTCCCAGGGAAATTGTGTAGCTAAACAAAATATTTGTGAACTAGTGGGAAAATAGCAGTCACCTGCTGTGAATCTGTCTTTGTTTTCAGGACAGACAGCATTCTGTGGCCTCTTTTGATTTCCTGGAGCATCGTTCCAGGGGTTTGTGTGGAAACGGACCAGATCTCAAGAGATGCTGACAGTTTTCCTTGCACAGTTTGTTTTGGCACCTTCTGTTTCAATGCATCTCGAAGGTAAGATGGAGCCAGCCTCACTGCTCAGATGGTAAATAAATAGTGATAAACTAGGCAGTAGAGTCCACAGGAGAGTTTTGTGCAGGCAGCTCAACACCATGTGTGCATAAGGAATTGGGAAGGAGAAGAAAAGGGCATATGTGTCTCTGTGTTTGAGGGATGATATTCTACAGAATCAGAAGACAGGTAACCTCACTAGGAATGAGCACATGTGCATGCTCCAACCTACCTTAGACTTGCCCCTTGTTGCTTAACCTGTTTCTTCCTCCATTCCTTCTTATCTTCTTCTTCCATTACAAACCTTCCCAGCAAGTCCAGCTTCCTTGGACTTCCCTTTCCCTTCATCCCAATACAATGCAGAAAGTTGCTTTTCACTCTCATCCAGTCTGAGATCAGTTTCTCTCTGTTAAGACAAACAGGAGCAGGCAGCCGATATGTCAACCAGAAATTGCTTTGCTTTCCTAGTGTGACTTGTTCCTCACATGCAGTATGCATCACTGTCTCTAGACAATCTACCTTTTCCATTGCCTCTGTCCTTCGTATGGTGCTTTGGAGACCGCCAAATCCACTGCTTGGAGTAGGCTGCACTCATTAGCTTCTGGCTTTAGAACATGTTCTCATCTGACACCCTTCTCTGCGTTTTTACTGTCCAGCTGAGCCTGGCTTTCTCATTAAGAGTCACAATAATTTGAGATGTTGTTTGGGGTTTTTTGGTCTCTACCGGAATAATTTCCCCGTTCAGGAAAGACTAAATCAGTCTCAGTAGGCTCGTAGGGACCTTAGCGCAAAAGCAGCAAAGCATTCAACCTGAGCCAATCAGAGCCAGTCTAGTGGATCCATATTCTACCAGTACATGCAAATTTGGTCAGAATCAAACACTTTGGGAGACATAATGATTTTGTCAGCACTTTGGTTTGAGAAAATAGCAAAGAGGAAGAATTTCAGTCGTGTTGAAATGTGCTGGTTTTAAAATGCTGATATTTTAGTTTGGTTTTCATTTTGGAGAAACTTTTCTTTGGTGTTTTAACATTGTGTTGTTGTTGTTTTTTTTCCTAACAAAATTAAAGTCAAAAAGCAGAAACGAAGTGGTTTTCTGTGTTGAATTGTGAAGGGGTTTAATTGTTTATGATAATTGTGAGCTTCACTTTAAAAGGAATAAAATTATGTACCTGATGAGCAGCAGTCAGAACTCATTTCAGCAGAGATATACAATAAGTCAAAGAGCTGAGGCAATATCCCTACCATCTCCCACCATCCAGCTCTGTCTGGGGAAAGTGGGAATGCAGGGGATTCAAATAACAAATTAACACACAATCATTACGTGTAATTTAACTTTTGAAATTAGATATTTCTGCACAAACAATAGATACAGCTTGAAACC
The DNA here is from genome assembly GCA_013400475.1 of Tricholaema leucomelas. Taxonomy (NCBI): domain Eukaryota; kingdom Metazoa; phylum Chordata; class Aves; order Piciformes; family Lybiidae; genus Tricholaema lacrymosa; species Tricholaema leucomelas. The sequence goes on from WAAF01010666.1 coordinate 589,727, forward strand.
TCTTCTTTCCCACAGCTGTCAGACATGCTTGTTTCTATGAGGCCTGGGATAAAATTCACTTCAACTTCCTGATAACATCTTTTTGGTGTCAAAGCGAGTGAATGTGGCACAGAGTCTTAAAAACTAATATGTATATGCAAAATGCAAACTGAGTTTTGTGTCAGGTTTTTGCATTCTCCCTGAATTTCTCTTCATTATTTTCCTTTTATATCAAAATTTGAAAGTTTTTTTTTCAGTTTAAATACTTTTAGCTAAAAATATAGAATCACAGAATTGTCAAGGCTGGAAGGGACCTCAAGGATCATCTATCTCCAACCCTCCAGCCATGGGCAGAGGTACCTCACACTAGATCAGGTTGTTCAGAGCCACATCCAACCTGGCCTCAAAAACTTCCAGGGATGGGGCTTCCACCACCTCCCTGAGCAACCTGTTTCAGCATCTCACCACCCTCATGGTGAAGAACTTCTTCCTAACATCCAATTTGAATCGACCCACTTCTAGTTTTGCTCCATTCCCCCCAGTCCTATGACTACCTGACATTCTAAAAAGTCCCTCCCCAGCTTTCTTGTGGCTTCCTTAATATACTGGAAGGCCACAATAAGGTCACATCAAAGCCTTCTCTTCTCCAGACTGAACAGCCCCAACTCCCTCAGTCTGTCTCCAGAGGAGAGGTGCTCTAGGCCTCTGATCATACTCGTGCTCTCCTCTGGATACCTTCCCGCACATCCATATGCTTCCTGTAAGATCTAGTGTAGAAGACATCTTTTACAGGAAAATCAGTTGATGATGATATTTGATGACTTCTGAGTGATCACTGCTAAGTGATCAGGTCTAACTAAAGCATCTGATTTTTTTTTCCAGACTGCACTTGGGGAAAGTAGACACAGTCCCAACAGTAACAAGAGGAGGTATGTATCTAATGCTGCTTTTGCCATCACAGTAAAATTGGTCCTTAATAATTGTAGCAAAATAGACACCTTTATTATTCTTAACAACATGGGAGAGTAAAGGACAGACAAATATTTACAGAGTCTGAGAAATCATCATTAGGGAAATCCAACAAGAATAAGGTAATTATGCATCATTGTATCCTCCCATTAAGGCTGTCTGCTTTAATGAGCTATTAAAGTGTAGTCACATGGATGTAAGTGAACATGATTAGGAGTGAAAACTCACTGTTCCCCAGGAGTTCTGTTTCAATTTGTAAAAGGAGCTAGTTGTTTAATTATGAACACACAGAGGATCAGAGTCAAAATCAGATTCACTATGTATTTTGATTCACGAATCAAGCGTTTGTTTGACTGCAAGAAAGAAAAATTGTGATTTAATTAGTGACATGAGAGTCAAACAACTCATTCTCATGAGGACTAATCACTTTCCCAGGAATGCTGAGCCCTGTCTCACACAGCATCTCCCAGAAATTGTCACTATTTTGCATGACTGAGCTCAGTTTAATACAACTGTTAGAAGAAGCTGTGATTAGCTGTGGTAGGGAGGACAGAACAGGGAGAGCAGGTTGCTATTCCTGAAAGAACTGTGGCAGTCCAGGCTCCCAAAGCTTCCTCTAGGTCATTAAAACCATCTCCATCCAGTACAGGATCCAAAGACAGGCTGGATTTTATTACCAAGGGAAATAACAGAGGACAACTCCAAACAACCGAGGAAGTAAGGAACAAAAAGGTCAGGTTTGGAGAAGATGGTGCACAGTTGCTTTAGGGTGTTAACATATCCTCACAGGCACAGCCACCAAGGAAGGGACACAGGGCAACAGAGGGTGCCATCGTGCCATGGCACTAATCCTACCAGTGTCCTTAGGGGTGGCTTTCCCTTGTAAGTTGCAAGTTCTAGGTGACAAAACAGAGTAAGATAGATTTACACATCTTTGAGGAATTGTTTATACAAATGCAGGAAGGAGGGCATTACACATTTTCATGTATATATATTTAGAAATAAATATATATATTATTGGGAGGTGAATAAGGCAAAACCCCCCAGAACTCCTAGGTGGGCTGGGACTTCAACACACATTCTTTCCCAGCTTCATCTGCAATACATCCACTAATTTCTTGATATAGCAATCTACAAGCTCCTAGTTAAGCCTTGTCTCTTGCCTCCTCCCCAGTGCTTTGGTGATGGAATACTTCCCTACATATCTGCTCTGGGTCATGGTCTAGAAGATCAAACAGCTCAGCCATGGACAGCACTTGTTTATAGTAAAAAATGTCATAGCTTCATATCCAGATTTAGCCCTCATTGCTTCATGCTGCAGAAAAGGGACATTTTTAGATGCTCATTCCTAGATCTCAAGTTATCAGAATTTATGTTTGTGATGTTCTTACCCACAGAGAAGTTATTTTTAATTAGAATGGAGGCCCATGATGGTCTGAAAATATTAAGACCCTTTATTAACAGGACAATAAAATATAGTCATAATTAAATATTTTAAAGCTCTCCTAAACTTTCCTAAAATATTTTTTTTTCTGTAAGAGAAAGGGCAGAAGCAGAGGGTGTGACAGGGCATGTGAAGTTTTCATGACTCTCCTTTAACTGCTTGCAGAATCCATGGTGCTTGTTACATGCCCAGACAAAGACTGGTATTGAGTCCTCTGCCCCCTGCCATGTCCTCTGCATATCAGACACGGGCTCTTGTACACTGCATGCAGCATCTGCTTCAAGCAGCAGAAAACAATGAGTGAGCAAAATCACTGATGCCCTTTAAATCACTGCGAAGCAGGTTGAGGTCTTAAGAGCTGAAGAGGAGTAGCTGAGCTGCTCAGATGGTGTGAAAGCTCCGTTGTACAAACAAGAGCTGCATTCCAAGGAATTCACTAAAGAAAACACCCCTTCCTTATCACCACTCAATTATTTAGGCTGTGAATCCTCATGAGAGGAAACTTTCATTCTGAACCTTGTACTTGACAAGTCCTGAAGGCTCAGGACCCTTCTCATGCCAGAGCACCTCCTGAGGTGCATGTTGCATTGCTGCACTACAGATTTGCATGCAAGTTTCAGTTTCTGTGTTTAAAATGAAACACAGACCCAGCCTACAGCAGCTCCCATTTGCTGTCTGCAACAGAGACATTCTCTATCATTTGTTGGGCACTTGGAGGCTACAGCAATGAGAACAGCTAAGCTCCAAATCCGTGTAGGACAGCCACTAATGGCTAGGACAAATGAGAAATCAGTATATAGCTCCTGCTCTTCCTGGAAATGTTCAAAGCCAGGTTGGATGCGGTCCTGAGCAACCCAATCTAGTGGAATGTACTCCTAGCCAGGGCAGGAGGTTCAGAATTAGATAATCTCTAGAGTCTCTTTCAACCCAAACCATTCTGAGATTGGTGAGACACCGGAACAGGTTGCCCAGGGAGGTGGTGGAAACCCCATCCCTGGAGGTCTTTACAGTCAGGCTGGATGGGGCTCTGAACAACTTGATCTAGTGTGAGGTGTCCTTGCTCATGCAAGGTAGGGTGGAAGTGGATGATCCTTGAGGTCCCTTCCAGCCCTGACAATTCAATGATTTTATGAGCTTGGTTGTGAAGGGTGTCCATCCACATTGCTTTCTTTGCTAGCCAGAAGCAGCATGTTGGCCCCACTAACAAACCAACCTGCTGTCCATTGCCACAACACCATGGGACTGGAAATAAGTAGTGTGCAGGAATAGCCATGTTTTAAACAAAACTCAAGTTGGTACAAGGGAGCTGTGAACTTCCACCTACTGAAATTCATAGAAGCTGTCATGATCAGCCAGAATTTTCTTTGGAACAATGGAAACTCCCCCATTCAGACCTTCAAAGGATAAATTGATGTCTAATGTTGCCAGTCTCACCCTTCCTGTCCCCTCCTCACCTGCCTTTGATGGTAAGCCAGGTATTGTTTGGATCACTTATACACCCAATTCTGTTTCTTCACCACTGAAATGCCATCAGCTACAACAGATCAGCTCACTCTTTACCTGAGCACACTGTGGGCATGAGGGCTGATAAGGTGATCACCTTCCTTGCCCATAAATCCTGTGGGATTTTCACCCACAGACGCTTTATGAAAATAGTGTTCCAGCAAAGACTCTCAATGGGCCTCTGAGCAATCAGAATCACAGAATGTATTGAGTGAAAGGCACCCTCAAAGATCATCTTGCCCAACCTTCCTGCAGTCAGCAGGGATATGCCCAACCAGATCAGGTTGCTCAGGGCCACATCAAGTTTGACCTTGGGTGTCCCAAGGGACAGTGCCTCCACCACTACTTCGAACAACCTGATCCAGTACTTCACCACTCTCATTCTGAAGAGCCTCCTCCTGATGTCTAGCCCTGTTCTAGTTTCAAACTTTTGCCCCTCATTCCATCACCACAAGCTCTTTCAAACTATTTCTCCTCAGCTTTCTTGTAGGTTCCCTTCAGATGTTGAAATGCTGCTGTAAGGGACTCTGGCAGAAAGGGCCCCAAGTGACCATAACGGGTCAGGATCCAATCTATGTAAGTGAAGAGCATCCCTCAGTTCCTGTTTCGGGACCAGTCCCTCACTAGACACCCATGGAAGGTAGTTCTGTTTAGATGCCAAAGACTGCCTTCTAAACATTTCTAACCCACCTTTTCAGCCAAAGCACACTATCTGCTTAGCTGTCCCTCTCTCTAGAGAAGTGGGTTTGTGAGCATACACAGTTATACGTAGCACAAGGTCACACACAGCCCGAGATTGTATTTTGCTTTTGTCAGAGCCCAGCTGTAATACAGTAAGAGTTAATCTTAGCATTCAAAAACCAGATTCATCCAACTTTCTGTCCTACACAAATGCCGCATCACCTTCTGAGCTCTGCAAGAGGGACCATCAGCCACAGCCTTGTAACAGGAGGCTGAAAAGTACCAACTGGGTTGCCTGGGGCAGAGGGAGTTAGTGCTTGCTCTGTGGCATCTGTCAACATCTTGCCATGAGTTTTCATTCTATATTTATGAAAAGGTACTGAGGCACAGCAGGCATTATGCATGATCTTCAGCATCAGAAAGGATCATGCCCTTATCAGTTTGCTACAGTAGTTCGTTAAATGTCATTGCTCTTACCCAGGTCTCTGGGTAAGGCAGAGCCCTGGCGTGCTGCAGTCCTGCTGAAATGGAGCCTGTCCTTCCCCCCACACTCATGCGAGTGTTTGCTCTGTCATGAGATCTTCTGAATGCTGGATGTTTGATAGGCCAGTTAGCTGCCTGAACAAATATTTTCACTTTCATTTAGTCAAAGATAGAGCCAAAAATTCAACTGAAAATAGCTCGGGGTAAGTATTGTTGCTTTAAAATTAATTTTCTAATACACTCTGTGCATGGAATCAATGATTAGTGTTGCTGTGCTGGCTTTTAAAGTGCGTTGTGCAGCATGGCAGAGAAATCCCATTTTTACCACTAGAAGTATTATGTTTTATTAATCTCTATTTTTAGAAGGCTATCCTAAACAGTTCATGGAGAAGTAAAGCAAAACATTCTAGCAGGAAAAAAAAAGAAGTGACACGTCCATCACTAGACAGGAGATTTGATTGCTTGACTGAAATGGCTGATTGCATTGGCTGGCTATTTTTCTGCAGCCTGGAGAGATTTTAAGTGAAAAAAAACCAAACCAAACTAAACAAAAACCTCCACAAAACCAAACCCCCAAAAGATTCTACCAACTGGAGACTTAAGGAGAGTATTTTAAAACCTAAATAAGAGTTGTACAAGTAAGTAATAAATAGGTAAAGTCCTGGTTTGAATGCTGAGATTTTTTTTTTTAAATGTTATTTGAAATAAGAACTCAACATGGATCTTTCTGAAATGTGGTTCTTATTACCCTTTGGACAGAGTACATTTCCCTTTCTTGATTCAATCATGAACAAATTCCACTTACAGATAGTCCATACATTACTGCAGCCTCTTTCACACATTACTGCATCATAATGCACTTGGCTGCACTTCCTTCCAATAGGTCCACTCTACCCATATGGCCTGGCTTTATTATTTCATGCTCACATCTGTTTTAAGTTATCTTCTTTGGGCTACATGTTGCCAAAAGACAACATGCACAAGGGCTGTTTCTGGGAGAATATGTGAACAAGGGACTTTAGCACTCTCACATCTATGCAATGTTCAGTGAAGTCAGTGGAGCCTCCCCGTGTAGATTTTGGCTCTGCAGACTGTTAAACCCCGTTTTGTCTGCATGGCCTAGGTTTACACTGAGAAGTCCTAGAGGCCTGGTTTTGAAATCCTTGGTTCATAAGAATATTCTTTCTGTAGGGATGTCTTTCATTTTCCCATTCATCTCTTTCCTACCTTGTGTTTCCCCACTGGGTCAGTGAGTACTGCTCGCATGCTCCATGTAGGAGAACTAAAGCAACAGCCCTTGCCCCAAGACTTTTCTACCTTTAGTAGACAAGTTAAAAGGTAAAAACCTACAGGAAATTCCTACTGACTTCCTCAACCTTTTGCTGAGTCTCAGGATGGGCTGCAAAACCAGGAGAAGCAAGTCCAGCTCACAAAGCCTCCTGTTGTCTAGCCTTGCTCATGAGGTGGTCAGATCATCAAAGTCACTTCCTTGTTAGGAAGTCCATAGTCTTCTCCTTTCTTGTTCTCTCCTGAAACTCGATGTTGCCAACATAGTGATGCCATTTGACATTGCTGATCCCTCTTAAACACCTGCTATCAAATGCATCAAATCTTTTCTTGTCAGCTTGCGTAATGCCCCAGGTCTTTGCAGCATCAAGCAAAACTGATACCACACAGCTGTTGTAGAGCCTTATTTTTTGTTTTGCGGCCATGTCACTGCCCCACACTTTTGCCCTTGAGTTTACTTACATTGATCTTCACCTTATACTGGTCAAGCTTAAAAATGCCACAGGACAAAATGCAGGCAGAGTGGTCCATAGCATAGGGAATAACACGGAAGTGCGAGCACTGCCATGGTTGTGACTGACTCCAAAGAGAAAGGGCAAAGCCTGCGTTTCAGTTCCTCGGTAGACTCAAAGTCATTATTTAATCAAAAGATTTGATGCTTGTTTCTACTCAAAGTTTCTCTTTTTTTAGTAGGATTATTGGGGTTTTTTTTTCATTTGTTTGTTTTTTTTTTTTTTTAAGGTGAACATTGGCCTTTGGGCTCATGAAAGAAGTGACAAAGAATGTTGTAATTCTTGTTAATAGCTTAGCACAAAGAGTTTATGAATCCCCTTAGAAAAGGGGGACAGAAGGCAGTGGGCATTAAACAACAAATGAAATATGAAGGATGTGGTTTCCTTTATAAAATGTGTGATACTACCAAATTTAAAGTTCTGCACCAAAATTTAAAAAATAAAATAACAGACTGAAAAAAAAAAAGAAAAGGAAAGTAAAAGCTCAGTGCATAACTGTTTGCATTTGCTGAGAGGTTGGTAGCACAATTTATCTTTTGTAAGTTGTACAGAAGGTGTAAAAAAAAACCAGACAAATCTTGATCCTATTATTTCTAAATTAAACTTTCCTGCTTTAGTTTGTTTTCTGCTAAACTCTTTTTTGTGTCACTGTGGAAGAACAGAGAAGGGGGTGTGTATATTTTTATAATATGGAAATAATTTGAAATAATTTGGGGTTTAATATTTTTTTTTTCAATCTGAAAAAGGCTAGAACTGTGCAGAATGTATTTTTCTTATATATAAATTCCAGGAAATGTCTACATGATGTAAAATCAGCCCATGCAGGCCATTGTAGAGGTAAAACGATGTCACAAAATAAAGAAAAGTTCCTTCTTGGAATTATAGAATTTTAAAGGGAAAAAAAAAAAAAAGACAATTAAATTCTATTTGACTGAGGCAGGAAAGCATACAGTAAGCAGAGACCATTAAAAAAATTAACCTGCTCCCCAGTATTAAAGCTATTAATAATATGAACAATATACATTAAAAAGTATTTTGAACAATAGTTGAAACATGAAATATTATATGTGTAGTAATAAAGTATATACAAATACACATAATTTATATACTTTATATAGAATACATTTACATATACATCATACTGATATTAAAGATTAAGTATTAAACAGACATCAATAATAAATATTCAAATGTACAGGAAAGATAAATGATGTATTACAGTAACAATAGGATTTAATAGCATATTGTTGAAAGGAAAGATTGTTATAAATACAGAAATCATTTTATCTTAATTTCTATAATTCTATATTACTGATTGCTAATTATATTATTTTACATACAATCATATGTACAATTCTGTAACTGCATACATTCTATATAACCTTCCTCTATATACTAAATGTAGAAGCCAACTGTTTACAGTTTGCAGTGCTATTTTTCTGGCAATTAACGTAAGGCTTTCTAAAATTCTGGTGTATTTCAATATTTTTTCAGGCTTATTAAGTCATGCAGACATAAAGCTATCTAGTATCAGATGGATTCTACTAGCAATTTGGTCATTTTCATCTAATATTTATCAGCTTACACCCAGCTCATATTTTATATGACTCTTGAAACATTTTTATCTTCTGAAGGAAAAAAAAAAAAGGTACTGTGAGTAAGGCACAAATCAATTCCTGCATTCAGCAGTTCAGGGTGTGAGCCTTTCTGTGAGTGTGCTTTACATCGCTCCTTCCAAATATTACCTTTAATTCCCTTTATTGCTCACGTATCTAAATATAAATATAAAACATGTAACTTAAACATCAATGTGTGATTAATAATACTAATTTTTTTAAAGTATGTTTGAGAAGCTATTCCTTAATTGCAAGATAATTAAATAAATGTTAAGTTGAAAAGAATTTCAGTCTCATCTACAGAACTTCTATAGAGAAAAGATTTCCCTTCACAGGCACAGAAATTGTAGCTTAGAGTGCTTTCTAGATTTTGGTCCTGGTGAAGACCAAAGAAATGGACTCATCAGGACTGTTGGGATAAAATCCCTCCATAATCAGGCACCAGAACAGTTCTTGTAGGGTTTTTTTTTTCCTGCTGGTCTTTGCCAGCTGAGATTCTTTTGAAGTTAATAACAAAAATCAACTTGATCAGAATTTAGAAAAAAAAAAGGGGGGGGGGGGCAGGTTCAGCTATTTAATTTACAACTTCAAACTGCAACGATTTAGGGGGCAAATACTAATTTCAGTGTAACTAATAACACGAGTAACCACTACTGCAACTGACGCATGCTTTCTCTATGAATGATGTCCTTTTATTTCAAAAGTGGCATTCGTTTTTCAAACTTTACCTGGCTTTCTTTACAAAATGGGACTCTATCAGTTAGGAACTTCAGCCCTACTTCAGCTCGATTTGCTTTGAACACAACAGTAGCACCATAATGAGAAAGAACATTTTAAAAGCTTTAAGACAGGAGCTGGGCACTGTACAGACTGAGCTCTTTAGCAGCAACGGTGACAGAAGATAGAGATGCCTTTCAACTGCCTTTTTTTTCTTCTTCTTTTTGCCAAGACCATGTCAAATGAACTAAAAAGGGGCCAATTGACAGTGAGCCTCTGTGTGTGTCTGAGGTCATTATTTCGGGGCAATGAGGTAACAAATCCTGAGCAGCACAGTTCACTGTGTAAAGAGCAGTAAAGCAGAGGTGATTTTAACTAAAGCATTAATAACATGCAATGTGATCTTTCTTCACTATAAAATGTGAGAATTTGCATTCCTTCACCTCCACCTCTGCTTTGTTTCCTTAAATTTCAGAACTGCTTCAACGTGGCCAAGAGGAGTAGCACGTCCCTACTCCAGCCGAGGTGCCATGACCAGCTGTGAACATCCCTTACCCTAGAAAGAGGAGTGAGGACTAGCTCAGCCTTAGCGGAAAAGACTGCATGTAAACGAGATGAATCCCACCACGAAAGGTAAGAGCAATGCAGTGAAACTGGCATAGAGGGTCAGTGGGCAGACACTTCAATCTCCAGCTCTGGAGTCTGACTGAGCTGAAGCAACTATTCTACCATTGAGATGAAGTTGTTGGACCTGAAAACATGAGGCTCTGTGAGCCTCATTTACCCATACTTGGGTAAATCTATCAGACAAATTTTGATTTCTTGCAGAAATGAGTTTGGAAGCACACAGGTACCTGGACACAATGTCCAGACTGAAATCATTGACCTAGAATAACACTAAAAGAACATCTCTGGGCAGAGAGTGTGACATTGCCCAGTTGAATTTTTCCCTGGGACATAAGCAGAATGGTCAGAGGTCCTCTGTAGAGGCTGGTGACCATAAAGCTGGTTAGCTTAATCACTGTCCATCTTCTTGTATGATGCCCTGCCAGCTTTGATCTCCAGAGTTGACAGTCCTCATGGCAGAGCAGCTGCTCACAGGGAATTTTCCAGGAGGACTCTTGTCTCTGTACTTGTTAGCTCTTCTGAGTGCATTAGCCTCTCTTGGTCTAAAGCAGCTAAGCACCAGTGACATTTACTGGTGCCCTACTAGTGAAGAATGAGTACAAGGAACTCAGGGCGTAATATAGCTGTGTGTTGCCTTTGGGTAACCAGCTGAAGCAATTTGGGGAATAATGCCTTAGGATTTAATTATTACTTTGTAGTTTACACAAAAGCTACAGAGACAAATTAGGTAGGTAACTATGACATCAAAAGAAAATCTCAGCTCCCAACGTTGTTTTTCCATGAATAACACCAGAGTAAATGTTTAGGCAGGTGGCACCCACAAAGGCAAAATACAGAGCTTCCATATCTGCTAAAGGTTTGTCTTCTCTCCAGCTCAGACAGGAAAATTGTACTTTTTAAGCATTGACTTGTGGGCCCCATAGGGAGCTATTCTGAAACCTCCCCCACAGATGACCATGCTGCATGGGTTGCAAAGAAATGCAATAACTGGTCCTAAGCTATCACAGCAGAGGGAAAGTTAATGAAAATGTAACCAGAGCACACGGAACAGAAACTGCCAATGCACAAAAACGTCATCCAGATGAAGCAGTTTGGTACATCTTCACTCACATCTAGATCAGGGATTAAACTACACAGGTACACAGAACACCAGCTCAGCACTCAGATCCCCTGCTCAGAATCCCATAGGCCCGTATGCACCAGTGTCCTCTCTCTGTGCCAGACATGTCAGCAAGAGCTGAACCTTGGCAGCACTTCCCTCCAGAATTCGCATGGGACTGGGACTGAGAGAGGAACAGAAATTTGCTACTGTCCTGGATTGAGAAGAAAGCTCTGAGGGCTAAAGGAGCAAATCTGGTGCCGTTGCTTTTAAAAACAAGAGACATCAGGGTCGGCAGGGGGGACTCTGGAGGCAAACTGGAGCAATTATATTTTGCAGTTCTGCCCTGCAGCGCTGACTCAGGTGGACAGGCTCATTAACAATAATTAACATCTCATTTCCAGGCATGGCTTGTAAAAGTACAAGGGTAATCACTGACTCAAAGCTGAAGTAACTTTTAAAAGTCAGTTTTACTGCATGTCCAAGTCAAACAAACCAGATATGAGTTTTTGCAGACACAGAGTAGTCTCATGAGCTGTTTCTGGGCAACAGGGAGTTGGTTACACAAACAGCCTTGCTACAGCTCCAGTGGGCTGAAACCAAGCTTTTTCAAACCGTTTCTGAATGGTGCCTAATTGTGCTCTGCCTCCCTGATTATTTATTATTTTGCATGAGGTGACCCCGCTATCAGTGCAGCTTTGTGTGCAGAACATCAAAGGAAGGTTCGGGAGTTATCGGAGCTTTCTTATCTTGTAGCCAAGGTGATTTTCTGATCAGCACACATCTGCCTTGCATTTTATGAATTTTAGCACATTGAAATCATTGTGTCTCAGAAAAGCTTTTCTGGAGCCTGCTTGGTCAGCATACACCAGATCACTGCTGCTTCATGTCCTAGGCCTCCAAGTACTTGAGTTACTTTACACATATGGGCAGTCCCCTTGATCTAGGAGTATCTGAGTGGGTGTCTGAAAGATCCAGACCCTAGATCTGAAGCAAGGCTGAAAAGCACCAGTGAAAAGAGGTCACAGAGATGGAAAGCCCTGATAAAACCACATCAAGTCTGTTTCAGGTAATCAGAAGTGCAACAAGGGGCACCTGTAAAATAAGGTGTTACTATTTAACTTCTCATAATAAAATGATAAGGAACTGCTGGTAGCACAAGTAAGGTAACAGACTGAGAAATTAAAGAAAGCAACACTAGCTTTTAATCAAGTCATATAATTCTCTCTTGATCACAAAAAGCAATTCATGCTGATAATTAATCAGAAATGCAACTAGGGAACAAGTACTTGTTCCCAGCTATGAAAGAGTGAACCATGTGTGGGGTTAGTATGCAAGGGAAAAGATACACAGCAGCGATGGGACAGTTTCCCTAGACAGCCCAGAAGATGTTACTAAATAGATTGACAATGAATTTAGGTGCTGCTACCACAAAGCACAGATTAAAAACAAAACATCACGAATCTGGTAGGGAATAGGGAAAACAGTGGCAGCTGAGACAAAGAAATTTGTACACATTAGGCTGCAATGTAGTTTGAGGCACGGATTTGTGATTTGATATATTTCTACACCACTTCTGCATCCTATTACCAAGAAGTATTATTAAGGCAGAAAAAGCCAGTTAAAAAAAAAAAACAACACTACATTTTCTGGTAAATAATATTTTTGAACACCTGTGTGCTGGGGAGTCCCAGTGCTCTTTCAGGGTTTAACCCTAGTTACCAGGATTAGAGACACAGTAAAAGAAGCTTTTCCATGACCTCGGACAGCCTGCCATGAGATGTGAGAGTGACTTGCTCTTGACCTGCTGGTCTCAGTTTTGGCATCGTGCCCTGGTTTGAGTAAATGTGCCTCACTCATACTCTACAGAATTACAGTTTCCTGGTTATTGGGTCATTAACCATTTCTTCTGTTGCAATCCTTTCCACTCCTATCTCTTCGGAGTGCAGCATCGGGGACAAAAGGTAAATTTGCTGAAATACCACAACCAGCAAGCATAGCACAAAGTCGTCGTTGTCGTGTCCGTCCCTCGTCGTGTCCCTTGTCTCCCCGTTCCCCACTTGCTACATATCCTAAGCTGCAGTGTGCTGAATTTAAATTGAAAAAACCTCTCCTTCCCCCTGCATCAATCCCAATGACTGCTGTGACAGAGACACTGAGGAGTTAATGACAAGAGTTGAGTTTGAGTCTCAACTCGCAGAGATCCCCCAGACGGAGCCCCCCCAGCTCGCAACTCCTGGCACTGATGAGCAGCCAAAGCACAGCCAGGTGGGGTGCAGAAAGCAGCAGTTTTCGGTGGGGAAAATGCCGCCTGAACGTTTCGCAGCAGCTTCCGGAGCCTGATGACGAGCACCTGGGAAAGCGCTGGGAGGGGAACCCGGAGGGGAACCAAGACATTCGCCCCTCTCCTGGGTCCCAGCGGCCAGAAAAAACCCTGCGCAGCCTGACAAGGGCTTTCCCAAGGGGAGCAGCCACCTGGGTGGCTCCGCGCTCCAGGAATCACCTCAGAGTGTCCCGAGAGGCTGTGAATCAAATCTCCAAGTGACCGGGGCTAGGCAGAGCCAAGCAAATCCAAACTTTCTTGTCTCTGAAATGCCTGAGAGGACTCTCCGGCAGTGCGGAGCCAGGGCATTGCCAGGGCTGAGAGAGGAGATGCCCGTTAGCAGACTTCAGTGACTCTATCAACACCCCCGAATATCGACAGCCCCTCTTTCTGGCTTTCTATCCGCTCTCTGCTTTTTAAGCGCCAAGATTTTGCTTCTGAAGATCACGCTTCTCCCTATCCAGGGATATGCATTTCTTTCATCTATTTCCACGTTGTCTGGGATACTTCATCATCTTACACTTAAATTATCAATTACTTTGCCAACAGCAGACATGGCTGAGTAGATGAAATACAGCATTTCAAAGTTAGGACACCCGAGTTGGGATTTGCCTCATCTTGAGTTCTCCTACAGCTTTATGGAAGGTGCTGGGCAACTCACTGCAAGTTTTTGCAGCCTATTTTTTTTTATATCTCTTGCAGAGCTCAAATAATTTATTTGTCCAATTTTTAAAGTGTAAATTAATTAGCTTCGTTTTGGGTGCTGAAACACAAACTATTACTGTTTATTGAGCCTGGTAATCAAAAATAATTTGACTATAATGTGGTCTCAAAATTAATAGTCCTGAAACAAATAAAAAGCAATAGACTTTAAGGCAAATTACCAAAATAGGAGCACAGCAGGCTCTCTTTAAATGTGTCTTTAAAAATAAATTGCATGCTAATAGTCCTATTATTCAATAGAAAAGAGCTTCTTTCTAAGTTCATTAGTCTGGAAATGCCTTTTTTTAAATGATAGCACTTCTCACAAATCAGTTTAATGCTGAGACACTGTACACTTCATCTCACATTTAAGTAAATATGTTTATTTCATCCCTGAGAGAGATCTTAACTTCAATATTACGATAATTTTTAATAAGCCTGCCACGGAACGACATGAGCACTGCCAAATGGAAATACACACCACCCCTCTCAGTATGTTTAAAAATTAAATATTTTTTCCTCCAGCACTGAAAAAAAAAATACTTATTTGTTCTGACAAAGATGCAAAGGACAGCGATGGGGGACACTGAAGTTAACTGCTGCCTGAAGTCATAAACATCTGGTGGCTATTTTAATTGCACTGTGAACCAACCACAAAATCCTCTGCTAAAAGAATAGAGGCATTTCCCCCGTGCAATGTTGTATTTTAGAATTCCTCTCTTCTGCATCAATGTCAGACGTGGTTGCAGCACAATGGAGTCTGTGTTTTCGTGCCTGCATCATCCCGAACGCTGCAGATATTACAACTGCAGTGCTGCTCAGCAATCTGCACCCAGACCAGTTATCCAGGCTATGGCTGCAAACCCTGACTTCAAGATCAAACCAAATGCTTACATCACTGCCATTTGCTTGCACCCAAGTCGAACGGGTCAGTATGTCTGTATGCAAACAGCGGGCATTAGAAAGCACATGGGTAAGCATACAGCTTTGCATGCATAATTATGTATATATACATACACCCCAACACACAGATATTCATACACATACATTCACATACCTGTCAACAGAGGAGGCATTTAGCAAGCAGTTACACAACCTACCTAAATTTGTGCAAAAATTATTGTTAATAAAATACTTGCAGGAGTTGTACGGGGAACTTCTAAAGGTCTGTGCTTCCTGGGGAGACCAAATGACCTCTTTTTTACAGATACCAAGATCAAAGCTCTTGGTTTAGATACTCCAGCTGTCTCTCTCATTGGCATTTGACATGCAACCCGCTCCATTTAAAATCAGGGGGCATGTAAACATTTTAACCCTTGGCAGCAGTATCTGAGAAAGATGCTAGCAATAAATGGTCATAACTGCCTAGGCCAAATCACATTTGGTGTCCTTCCTTTGAAGTCCACGCAGGCACTGTACCCTATGGTTTTGACAAAGAGCCAAGTCCAAAAAAAGGGTGTAGGCTCTCAAAGCTGCCCGGATGTGGACTTTGGGCTCCTGAGTGGCTCCGTGCAGCTGACCAGTTGTCTCCAATCTCCCTGCAGGCCTCCCTGGCTGACCTTGGAGGGTCTTTGCCCATGGCTCTGCTTTGGTGAGCTGCCTGCATCACCCCAGCAGTCAAGTGGCAATTTTTCGCCTGGGCAGAGGGGCGCTTTCATGCTTTGCGAAACCTGCTTTGGTGGGTGTACACATGGGTAACACATGCTGACAGGATTAGACTCCGCACTTAATACAGCCACAGCTGCTTGCTTTTTAGAAAATCATTACCACAGGAGGGTGCCATTTTTCTGTTTAAGCTCTCATTGGTCAGGTCCCTTGCTCAGAACTGAGTCATGGGGTTCAAATCCCTCTTGACATCCATCATGTTCCAGGAGAGCAGAAGGTGATGGATATGAGCCCAAGAAAGGTATCTTCACAAGACCACATTCTTCCTACAATAGTCAAGCCAGGTCCCCAGGGACAGGCAAGCCACCAACATCAAAAAGGTCCTGTGAGTACAAACACTTCTTCTGGAAAGGACTTCTGATCCTCCCTGCCAGGTTGATTTCTGTCACAGTTTTGGAAGAGATGGCAATGGAAATCCATCTCCCTTCTCTTCTGTAGGCATGCTTTTTAAAAATTGAGTCTCCCTCTTTCCACTTTTTTAAGGAAACACCAGTGAACCTCATCCCATTTGAATCCTCAAGCTACCTGCCTCCTGTGCTGTGGAGAAAGGATCAGATACATACCAAGACTGTGGCTTGTTTCTGACTGAATGCTGTTCTCCTCATGCAAACAGCCTTGATGCTGAACACAGCTTCTTTTCACGTTCAGGTACTTAAATCCTTTTGCCCTTTCTTTCTCAAAGCACCCAAAATGCCCCAGGCTGATGTGACCCTCCTTATGCAAGGGACACACCTGCCTGGTCGGCAAATGCAGAATCCGAGCTATGAGGTGTCCTCATGAGCATCCCTGTGCCTGAGTCCTGCTGTCTATGGGCGGATGTAGCTAAACACGGACATTTTATGGAGCAGTCCCCGAGTCTCAGACCAAATGGTGCCAGCACATTTGTACCCACACTGCTATTCTTCTGGAGCTTACCCTAAGGGACTCCATCAAGGTAGAAGCCGCTTCAGCCCCATGCATGGCTCTCCATGGCATGCTCACAACCGCTCAGGCTGTGATAGCACCTCTATTATTAAACTCATGAGTACTCAAAATGACACTGAGAGATGAATTAGTAATATTTAATCCAAATCGACTTCAACTGACTTTCAGCACATGAGTATTTAAAGGCAATGGCAGCCTTTAAACTCAACAGCAAATAAAGCTATTAACAGCACTGTAAGCACTGGAGAGTGTGCTTGCATTCAGCAGCTATTGTCAGTAATCATGTGAGCATTTTATATCAACATAGATCTCAGCAAAAATGATCCAAGGAGGTCGTTAAAAGAGGAAATTATAAAACAATGCTAACATCTGAAGGTTTCCTCCATTATTCTTTCTTAAAGAACTGCAGCTCTTAAAGTGTCTTGTTAAACAAAAAAGTAAAAGAGGCTTTTAAATAAGCCCCCACTAGTACAGAATTTACTATGACGTCGTATTCTTTTCAAAGTTCTGCTTGTACCAAGAGATAAAGCCATCTAGCTATGCTATATCAGGGATTAAACAAATAGACTGTGAGCTGTAGCAGGAAGATTTGGCTGTTGTTAGCTGACTGTAATTGTATCAGTGCATTTATTTCCACTTGCAGATGACGTTACATAAAACCATCGGGGAAGGGTTTCCTGATAAGTGCAAGTGTCAGTGGAAAGATCTAAATGAACACTATACTGAATCCCTGTCATTGGTAAAGAGCAGACTGCAGGTGTTTGTGGCCAAGAAATTGAAGAAATCCACCAAACATCTTTGGCTTGGTGCTGTTTGAGAATTCCTACCTAAGCAGAAAGACTTAGACCTGGATTCCTCACGTACCAGTCCTGCACTTGTCTACCCCTTGCTGCTCCGGATCAGCAGTCACAGCTCAAAGTGAGTGATTACACAAAAGCACTTTGCAAAAACCGGGCTAAGCCTCTACAGAGCACGAGATGTAGTTCCTAGAGGCTGGCTCCGAGGGAGCTTCAGAGTTTGCACAGATTCACCAACACTGAATTTGCTGACTTAAAAGCACAACTCGAGGGATTTGTTCTGTGTTTTTAAGGAGTCTGAAGGAATAATGAACAGAACTGGAACTGGCAGTTGAAGCATTAATTGCCAGGGTATAAACTGAGCAGAAGTATTTGAAAATTTATTTTGTGTTTGGCTTCAAGTGAAAAAAGGATTTAGATCAGAATTGGTGTTAATGTTGCAAGATCAGCCTTTGATTTGCCAGTGGCAAATCTGAGATGGATTTGGGAAAAAACAATAACAGAAAGTAGCACACCTCTGGAATAGGATTTCACTGATGGGGCTGTGAGCTTCTTTTTTCTTCTTCTTGTTACCTATTTCAAAACTAATTAAATTAGCTGGTACTGCATCTACCTACTTACACTGTAATCTCCAATCTAATTCTGCAAATGGCCTTTAGACATCGTTTGTCTGTTGCCTTGGAAAACAGGAAGAAAAACAGAGGCAGAGGAAGGGAAGCATAATCAAAATTCCTGGTAGCAGGCAGAGATCTGAATATCAAACTGTTTTCGTTGTCACAATTATTTAGGAACAAGCCATCTCACTTCCAGCCTGCCCTGTGATCTCGCATGGCAAATGGTGGAATATCAGATCAGGAGCACAGAATTTATGTCATAAATTAGCCGCATCAAGCATAATGAGATTTTGTGATCCATTTCATGAAGGCTAGAATACATTTAAAGGACTCTCAGACTTTTCACGGACATTTCAGCAGGACCAAGAACAGAAGCTGTTATACCATTGCAACCTAATACATTCTACCAATGTAGTGGAGATTTCATCCTCTTCTTATAAAATTCAGAGAGGAGATAAAAGAGTTAAAACAAAAAGGCAGAAAATTACCTTCCTGTAAATCTTTGCTGACTTCTATTTTATGGGAAGAGACAAATGTAATTTGGGGCAACAGATTTGTATTAAAATGTGACCCTTTACAACTGGAATGCCCATAACGGGTGGCAGTTGAAAGATCTGTTTTATAACCCTGTCACTTCTTTAACAGCCTGGCCTGCAAGAATTTTTGCATTCAATTTCCTGTACATGTGTATGACAGCTTGCCCAAGGGAAGGGTTCCCCTGTAATTCTCCTTCTTTTCCTGGAGACGGAGGGAAATCCCATAAGCCCTCCCCCCACAGTAACACTTACTGTATTTATGAAGCAGTGAACAAGTTTCCATTCTTTGCTTCCAGGGAAATGGAAAAGGTCAC
Source organism: Tricholaema leucomelas (assembly GCA_013400475.1). Taxonomy (NCBI): domain Eukaryota; kingdom Metazoa; phylum Chordata; class Aves; order Piciformes; family Lybiidae; genus Tricholaema lacrymosa; species Tricholaema leucomelas. Next base: position 608,519 of record WAAF01010666.1, read on the forward strand.
GGCTTGATCCCACCAGGCTGTGACACAACTCTACCATCTGGAGAACAAACCTTCTTCATAGGGGAAAGCAAAGCTGTCCCTCAAGGTAGCTGCCAGGTCCAGATACAAAGTGCTGCATTCCCCTTCCATTTCTTCCAGTTGAGAACAGAAGAGGAAGGGGAGGAAGGAGAAGAGTTAAATTCAGCTAACAGAGACAGTCTTGAGCCAGCTATGACAAGAGATGGTAAAGATGTCATTCGGCTCTAATATTAATCTTCCCCACAGTAGTTCTGGGCTGTTATGGTGCACACCATATGACTTACAATTTATTATTGTATGGGAAATCATAAGGAAATCCTTTAGTTAACAATGGAAAGTGCTTTCAGCCCAGCTGATAACTGACACTTCCTTGTCTATTGTTGCTGAGAGTGATCTGGAAGCTGCTGGAGGGAATGGGTTGCCCAGGCTATGCCCAGAGGACTGACTAGACAACTGATTAATCTCCTCTGGCAGTGCAGGTCATCCACAGCAATAAAAATAAATCAGCTACTGGCCTACATAAGGAAATTTTATACACTCAGTTATCTTTGTTAGCAAATGCTCTGGGCTTTTGGAGCTGGCTTTGGGCAGATGAGAAGCCTAAATGCCTTCAGGAAAACTATTGATGCCCTGTGTTAGGTGTGAGCCTTAGCCTGGCTAGCACCGGGACTTGGAAGGAGCAGGTCCTGCAGCCCTTGAGGAGGTGAGGTTGTCTGTCTTGCAGTAGATGATAGTACCTCCAACAAGCACAACCCAGCACTGCCAGCAGGTGATATGGTGGCCATTCCAGTTCTTAAATGTAGGTCATTTGTATTTGAAGCTTTTGGGGTTTGTAACAAGGCATCATGCCTGGTTTTGACACAGTTACATTCTGCTGAAGCAATGCAATGCCCCTCTGTCATTTTAGGGGTGAGGATGGTCCCTGGGATGCTAACCATTGTACTGAAAAGGACTTGCAAGCATAATTGGAGCACAGATGGTGTTAACAGAAAATTAAACAACCTTTCTTCTTATTCTTCCTTTTTTTCCACAGATGATAACCATCTTACAAATCATTTGGCCAGGCAATGCTGCTCACTGCACCCTAATGCAATAAGAAATCCATCAAAGCAGTCAAGATGTTAACCAATTTTTCCAATTTCTTTTAAAAAGATCAAGTGCTGTGGCAAAATAAACTCCCATCTAGATAATTTTTGTTGACACAGTAGTGTACATCACCTGGACAAGCTGCCTTCTCTGATTTGTTTCACCCACCAATAAGGTAAGTGGAGCTCAGCTTTCCAGCTCCATTATGAATGAGAGCATTAGCATGGCTGCTGTGCCATTTATCTGCTGTGCTTCCTGACATGTCCTTCATCCTGCTGTCACAACAGATATTTCTGCAGCTGGAGACACTCCACAGTGAGCACAGCAGCCCAAAACAGGTGCACCTACAGCAAGAGGGAACTTATACATATAGCACAGCCTTTTTAGAAAGGTTGCTACTTCCTCCTGGGAAGGCAGGAGCTTGCTGACGGCACCCTTTGTAGCACAGAAGTAAAATCACTGCACCAGGAAGTGCGTTGCTGAAATATCCCTCATCAGAGTTAGACAGAAGATGGGGACAGAAAAAGGAGCAAGCCCTGCTCTGCTTTACATTTCCCAAAACACCCTTGAGGATAAAGAGAACCTAGACACTTCCACCAGTACCAGGGCACCAATGCAGCGAGTTTGGCAGCTGTAAAACTGCACAAGATTCTTCTGGCTGGCCAATAACAGAACTACAAACTGAGTGAGGTTAGAAAGGACCCCATTAGATTATCTTGTCCAACTCATTGGCTCAAGCAGGGCCACTTAAAGTCTAAAATTATTTTCTTTCTCCAGCCTTTGACTCTCTTGCCTGTTCAGTCTGTGCATTTACTCTGTGCTGCGTGGCAGCAGGAGTAGGGCTCCAGCATTAGCTGGGAACGCTAACACTGCAATATTAACTGTGTCCAGCCTGCATTCAGTCACCATGCACTTGATGCAGCAGTGACAATTTCAGTGGAATTAGGCTAGAGAGAAATTTATCCACGAGTCTTTAGCAGTGGTTTAGAGATGAATGCCCTTTTTATGTAAAGCGATAGTTGGAAGGATTAGGATTGGGAGGTTAATCTTTCCTCACGGCTAACTCATTGTTTTCTCACGATTCCAAGATTCTTCGGTAAGAGCCATGGTCTGGACAGCTCACCATGAGCAATTCTGGAATGGAGAGCTAGCCACAAACCAGTCAGAGCTGGAGATCTTGCAAAACACACTCAGAGACTGATTTCCCTTTCAGTCTTCCTTCAAAAGATGCCAGACACATTCCTATCCATGTCCAACAGCTCTGCTTTCTGAAACAGGCAGAGATCTCTGAGAGACACAGAAGAGACAGCTGAAAGTCTCTGCCAAAGAACACGTAGGCTGGAAAATATATTGATTAAATAACTTGTTTTCTTATCACAGGCTAAGCAAGCTCACCCATCATGGGAAAGGATGCTGCTCAGAGGGGAGGCCAGCATCAAAGGTAACATTAATCATTTAGAAATCATTAATGATTTTTTTTTCCACTTTGGTTTCTGAAACAGAAAACCACTCAAACAAATATTTGAGACAGGAATTGTGTTGCTAGTCTTTCCCAGGACGAGAAAGACTGTCAAAGAACTGATGGAAAGAAAAAAGCGAAGGTGCCATGGGTACTTTTGGACTTAAATTCCAATGTCTGGAATTTAAAATGAGACCTCTTGGTGCAATGCTAAATCTGCTTCCCACCTCCATTAGTGAATTGTGTCCTTAAATACAGCCACGTAACAAGTTAACAAAACCTTTTTATTTTCAGCAGACTTCTCCTTGATCTTTCTGATGCCCTTCTAAGGGTCAACTTTGTGTTCATCAGACACCTTTGTCCATCTCCATTCCTCCAGGGAACTTATGTTATTGTCTGGCCATTTGGTGGTTGCATGGCTGTGGGCTCATGGGCCACTGCTCTTGCTCTAAGGGTTCAAGTGTATTTAGAGGTAAATGTAGAGAGGTCTGGGTTTTTATGGGTCATACCTTTCATATGCTGAGGGTCTGATGACTTCAGTGCAGCTTGCACTGAGTGGCAATCTGGGGTAGTGACTGCTGCTCATGGTGTAATTGGTTCAAAACATATTCAAACTACATTTAGGGCCAGGATTTATGAAACAGCCTTATATTAGGCAAAATCTCCATGGAGATCTCTGAGTGGTACATAAATGGAGCAACACTAGGCCAGTGAAGGGCACATCTGGCCAACTGCCAGAGCACACAGTTGTGGGATGACATTTCTCAGTCACACCCCAAATTCTTATATTCTTCCATCCTGTTAGAAGTTGAAGCCTTGTTACTTGGAAATCATTAGTTACGCTTCCAGTCCCTAAACAATCCTTGAAGAAGGCTATCTTGGCTAATTTATGGCACAGCTGCAATCAGAAAAGATGGTTGTAAAAGTGCCATCATGGATATCTAGTTCATGAGCGGCTCTCTGCACTCTGTTTACAAATCGGAGGAGTTGTCAGCCTCAAAAACTCAGCCAGGGAACTGAGATTTAAATGGGGTCATTTCTGGCTCAATAATCATTAGCAGTACTGAACTTTCTGCAAGATAGAGCCCTCCATCTAGGCACAGATTTATATCAGCAGGATCAGAGCCTCCACCACACAAATTCTTTTGAGGCCACCACTGCCTACATTTGTGTTTTCAAAGCATCTCACTGAAAGGGGCCTCAGAGCCATATTGTATCAGAATTAGATGTTATTTTTTAAATTAATGTGTCCCTGGAAGTTTTGGGCAACCCCGGGCATTGCTGTTGGTAGAAAAACCAATAACTTAATTTTACTGGGCAATTCATTCCAGACAACTTTAGATCAGGCAGTGACCTGATGTCCTTCCCAGCCTGGTGGACAGTCAGAGAAAATACGGGATAGAAAAAAATTAGAGTCCAAATCTGAAATAAAGAAATTTTGTGCTATACAAATTGAGTTAGTGTGACTTTGGGACTGAACCATAATTATTTTTTATAATGGCATAAAATGAAAAGCTATTCGTAATGAACCTAGTTCTAGCTGTCCTTTTTGGGTTGTCAAGTCCATGTGCTGTGCACAGGATGTAATCAGCCTGATCACAAGCTAGTGAAATAAATGGTCCTTTCATGGTGCTCAGGGTGCTCAAAGAAAAGAGTAGCCAATGGACAAAAACAACAACAAAAAAGTATTACAACTGGCAATCAAATAACATTGCTTCTTGCAAATGCCCTTCTGGCTTGTTTTCTCATTTTGCCTCTGGATGTTTCTTCTTGTCTTTTGCTTTTTGAGTTGTTTCTGTGTTTTGTTTTGTTTTGATTCTCTTTGATTGAATTATTCTTCATAGTTTCCAAGGAGGTAAACTTGCTGCAGTCACAGACTTCCCAGATTATCTGATCTTCCTATCCTGTCCCAAACAGCTTCTATTTCCTATGTTACTCACACCAACCAGCCTGGCCAGCTCCCCAGCCGCATCCCACTGCTGCACATCCCAGGCTACCCAGTGAAGACTCATCTGGGTCAACCAGGATGCAGGCTGAGCAGGCACAGCCTTTGCAGAGATAAGAGTCCAAAGACTTCTAATCTGCCCCCTCTTCACTGTGTAGGAATACCATGCAATTTTCAGTCATGCTTTTTTCTTGGGAGTGGAAAAGCTTTTCTGGATCCTACTGACTTCTGCCTCTGGCTTCTTCTCTTCAAGAAAGAGCAAGTTTAGTCCTGAACTTTGAGACCCCTTTGCTTGGGAGCTGTCATTTTGAGAGGGACTTGTCTGGCTTTAAATTACTTGAGTTCTTAAGTGCATGTAATTTGTGAGAAGTACATCTCATGCTAACTATACACATCTTGTAGATGCTCATATTGAGAAGCCATCCTTCTTCCATGATGAGCTGAAAAAGGGAAATGAATCATGAAGCACAAGCCTCTGTGAGCTGGACAGACTGCAAGTGTCTCCTTATCTTGGTTCGAAGAAGCTTTTGGCTCTGAGCCCTATATCCATTTGAAGTGGTGGCAACCTTCCCACTGCCTCTAGTGGCACTTAATTTGGCCCTTGGACATTGATGTTGTCAAATGGAGCTAATAGTCCCTGGGTGAACCAGGAGAAGGGTCCCCTCCAGCCCGCAGGGTCATGGGATCTGACTCTCACTTACTCAAACACACAAAACAACACCATCAAAAAGCTCATAAAGAGCAGCTAAGGTTGGAGGTTAAAAGAAATGTCTGCGTGCTTCACAGAAGTCCAAAAGCAGTTGTGCAACTGCAAGCACATTAAAGCATGAGTCAGTCTGGCTTTTGGAGGGAAAACACAACCCATGCTGAACAGATACAATGGGTAGATGGCCCATGTGGCCCACTGCCATCCTAAACTATTGCTCTTTTATGTCTCTTGCAATATATTATTTGTAAAAGCTACCCCTTCAAACTGTTCTTTGTGCCATATAGTGGGGTGTAACTTCCCTGCAGGTTGGGTTTCTGCCCCAGATCTCATTATTTCTCCTGTTACACTCTCATTGTTTTAATTTCCTTTTCTCTAGCTCTGCTCCTATTTTTCATAACTTCACCCCTTTTTTTTGCCCCCACCTCCATACTCAGACCTCCTTAATCCCAATATTTGCAGTTATTGTCTTGTTAATTTTCCATTGGTCAATATCCTTCTGTCTAGTTCACTTATTTATGGAGCTTTGTTTGAGTGTTGCTTTCTTCTCACCTGTTGCCCACACTCCATGTTTGTTTGTTTGTTTTTTCATGTCTGCACCAGTATTGGTGCTCAATTATTTGTGTTGTTATTTTTACTGGTTTGTTATGTGCCCATTTTTTTTTTTCAGTTCAATCACTACACTTGCCCAGCCAGTTTGATGAAGTCTTCCTCTGCTTTTTCTGAGCATCTTTGTTAAATGCTTTTCTCCTTAACACATTTAAGGAAAATCCATCCTGTTTGGAGCTTTGCTGTTAGAGATCATCTTATCTGAGAAGAGCTGGAAAAGTTAAGATGATTCTGTGATTCTATGAGTTAAGCTACTGATGTAAGATTGCTGTATAGGCAGTATTTGGCTGGTCATCTTCTACCAACAGGAGAAGTCAGCATCCCTTTGCCTCACCTCGTCACACAGCTGTAAGCCTGATGCAGCTTGTGACAACATCCACAGCAGTGAGTATGTGGGAGAAATACAATTCCAACTCTAAAATTTTACACACTGCTGTTATGAGCTGTGAACTGATGGCAGCTTTCCATCTGGAAACAGTTGGACTAGTATGTGGATAAAGTAAACCTTGTATTTTACAACTGTACTTGTCTTATCTGCTGCAAGGTAAGGATTTCTGGAAAATGGATCAATGCACAAACACATGCTGCTATTCTCACAATAAGTGTAATAGAAAGTAATGAAATTGTCACACTTGTCCTGCGATCCCTTTGCATGTAGATTTTCAAACCCAGCTTGGCATATTTTCTTGGAAAATGTGATTTTATTTTTTTTTTTTTTAGCAAAGAAGTCATTTAGTTGTTAAAATATCCTCTCCTTGCAGACCATGATTGAGTGTTCCTTGGATGCCAATCAGTTCACTCAGTGAAGAAAAAGAACAGACGAAACTCTTGGAGTGTTAAAAAACTTCTTAGCTGCCATCCCACTTCATGCTTTCCTTAAGCAGCCAATCTTGTGGGGAGATGTTTTTTCTCTCCTTGCAAAAACAGTTGGGCATGTGCAAAGCAACTTCCAGCAGAGGCAAGTTACTTCTTAACTAAAAGCATGACTAAATCCAGAGGAGACAGAAGTGAAAAATGAAAGGTTAATATTTTGGATCCAAGGTCTTTCTGGCAGACTTGAGATTATCTTTGGACATGTCAAGAAAAGGCTTCGGGACAGATCCCAGAGCCAAATGTTTCTAAAGTGAGTAGCAGTTTTGGGAAACTCAGCTATGCCATGCCCAGCTTTGAGAAAGAGGGATCTGAAAAGTCACCGTCAGGCCCTTTGTGGGGTAACTCATCCCTCCACCTCTGCAAGATGATTCTCATTTCAATATGAATATTGTGTCGGGACCACATTAGCTTTTGAGATGTTTTTTGCATTTCTTTTATTGAAGGTCTAATTGCTTTCAGTCTTGGTGGAAAACTGGTAGAAGTTTTGTCACCAGTTTCACCAGTGTCACTGAGATTCCCCACAAGCAAGAGCTTAGATGCCAGCTAGCATGCTGCTTCAGAAAAGCCTGGTAAATCACAGGTGTGAGGACACAGCATGCTTGAACTCGTGCTCCTTGGCCAGGGCCGAAAGTTGGCTTCATGCAGAAAAAAAAAACAATTCTTCCCTCCCCACAGGGCAGAAGAGGAGTTCCTCACTGAAATCAGTGGGGTAAGAACGATACAACTGAAGGGAAACCATGTCTCAAGAATCTGCCTTTGAAGGCTCCATTCTGATTTTATAGACACTAGTTCATATCTGAAGCATGCCTGAGACAAAGACTCTGCAGCTTAGATCACTTATTAAATGTGAAGAAACTTGACAAAGCAAATTGAATAGCACAGTGTAGTTAGGTACCTAAGTCAGCTGTAAATGCTTTGATACTCTAAGGTCTTCAGGGATGGTTCTGCCTTTCTTGCAACTCTTACATATCCATGAAAACCCACACCTGAAATGCAGCAGACAGGACCTCAGATTTGAAAACAATATTCCTTCTCCAGTTCATTGTCCCTGTCACCCTGATCTGATGGATATTTAAACATGGAATAAGTGAGAAAACTTCAACCAGAGTTCATTGCTGCAGTAGCTTAAAGGCTACCTGAACTTGCAAACCAAACATGAACTGACATCCCAGCATCAGATGAGCTGGAGGGGAGATTCTTGCATGGCCACACCAGTCACTAGGCTGACCTCAACAGGCCTGTATTATCTGAACACCCCTCATGCTTCAGTCCATAGGTAGCAGAGAGAGAAGAGTAGCTGGTGTGTGAACACCTTGAGGTTCATGGTCATCTCCAGGTTTCTTAGCTTTGCTTGGCAGCTTTGCTTAGACTTTGTAGTAGAGAATTGGGTGCCTGCTGTGTGTCAGGTGGCAGCTGATGTGAGGTTTGGAGCATCTCAGCAGAGTCTGTGTGCTGAATTCATGCACTTCATCATCCATCCTTTCAAGGACACAGATTCAGATGGTAAAATCCAAATTCTGCTGCACCACCACTTCTTCAGGCACCATGGTCCAGAGATGTCAAGCAAGCAATGTGCAAAATACACACAGCTCTTCAAATTGTGGGCTGCCCTGCACTGCACAAGTTGATCATACTTCTTTCACTGAAGAACATTCCTTCCAGCAGCTCATCAGGGCAGGAGTAGATGCATTTGTCAGTTGAGGATAAATCTTTGCTTATTGATCCTTTGTGGACAGGTCAGGGCAGTAGTGACTCAGCTGTTGCAGCAGCACACAAGCTCCAGACTACGAGCTGGATGCTGCCTGCTTCTGCTACACTCTTGACCCTCAGCCTGTTTGGGCCTTTTTTTCACCCCAGACACTGGCAGCCAAGGGAATGGAAAACAGAACGTGTTCAACATGTAGGAGTGTTTACTTTTGTCATGACACAATTTGGGATTTTCCATTTAAGCTTGAAAAATAAACCCTAAACAGAATTTATTAGGAAAATAGTAGCTATGAGGTAAACACATGTCAACAAATGCCAAGAGGTCAAACAGACGACGCATGACATTTTGGATAAATATTCTGTGTGTTCCTAGAAGCAGTGTGAAAGCTGGCTCACAAAATATTTGCTGGAGCCTTAGAGTGCCTGGGGAGTAGGGCAAGTCCAGAAAGTTCCTCAAAGCAAAGCCTTATTCTGCTTTGTTGCAACAGAGGTCTTTTCTTTGTGCACCAAACCTGAGTACTCCAAATGCCAAAGGCTGGGGGACGGCAGAATATGTCAACAGCAGCACAGCCATGTCGTCAGCACGAGCCAGAGGACACAGGACAGGCGGGTGCCATAGGCATCCCTGCTCCAGCCTGGGTGGAACATAACCCTGACTTTACTCCCTTAGCAGTCCTAACCACCCCACCAAAGTGCTTCCACCCCATCACAGCTGCTTTTTGTGAAGGTGCACTGCTCTCAGTAAGAGGCATAGCTCCACTCAACCGGCAAGACTAATGACCAAAGCTAAATGGGGGGGATGAAGAGGGTATTTAGCCTTTCTTTGGAGTTAATTAGGGTTGTTCACGGTATATTTACAGGCCCACACCCTTTCTTAAGTGATCTATGAAGTATAGAAGCCACAGGCCACAACTCACAGGTGTGGATCCTTCTCTAGCAATTAAACTTCTAAGGGAGGTTCTTAAATGACTGAACTTCTTCAATATAAATCCTTTGTAAGTTCTAGATCTGAGACTCCCAATATGCTTAAAAATATGATAATTAGACTCTGGGAAAATCTTGTTCTTTCCTTGTGAAGAGCCACATCAACATGTCTATAACACCAGCACACATTGCTTGCAGAGATTAAGTGCTTCGGTGAGACATCCATTCGAGGTGGAATCTGAAGTGCAGGTCTTAGGCATTTGGCAGAACTCAGTCTTAAGTGCAAGGATTTTAGAGCTTTAAGATGTTGATTTTAAACCACTAGATCCAGCTGCTGTTGTTATGGTGTAGTATGAAGCTGTAGGACTAGGATGAACAGGGTAGCAGAATCTGGTCCTCTCCAACACAGGGGAACAAAGGTCAAGCCTTGCTCTGGGCAACCTGGCAGGAGCTGGCTGGCATGCAGAGGCATTCCGGACACAATCCCACAGCGGATCCCAATAAAAAGACAAATGGAGGTCAATGCACTTCCCCACCCTGCCATTCTTTGATGCTGCCCCCCCCTCCTCCATTCACCCACACAAACCCTTGTGTAAATGGGTCAAGACTCACTCTCCATATGGGGCAGTGCCTGCTATTTTTAATGTCTGAAAGTTAAACCAGCTCTGAAGCTGGATTAGTGATGGCAGATCCTCCTAAACTATAGGCACGTAAACTGAGGGTGGACAGCTGCTCCGGCCGACGTTCCTGGCTGGGAATCCAACCCTTAAACACGGTGGATGCACATGCACATACATGGCTTCTTGGCTGCCCCATTTATGCCCATCTGTTACAGTGGCACACTGCCTGCTTAGAAGTTGGTTAGCTCTTTGCCCTTGGGTAATATACCAGGCAATGATGGATATATAAGGACAGTCTGCATAGGGTGGCAAGAGATCTCTTCCCTAGAAAGTGCCTTCTCCTGCTCTGCCTGAACCTTGAAGTCTGGTCTGGTGGTGTATGCTTGCACTTCAGGCACACCTGTTTCCTTACTGTCCTAATCAACTAAGCATGCCAAGGAGAAGAAAAGGAGCCTGTGGACTTTATGGAAAGTTCTGGCTGTCAACAATGAGCCAGGTTGTATTACAGAGCATTCCTGAAATACATGTGGTCACCAATGGGGCCATCAACATGATAGTTCCACCCACTGGCACTCTGCATAACGGGCAACAGGACCAGGGGACAAATCAAATTTCAAAGGATTGCATACATCTGAGCCCAAGACATCACTTGTACATTTCTCTTAAGAAGAGAGCCAAGGGACTTAACCCACCCTGGTCTTTAGTAGGGTACATGATGCCCTTTCACATGAGAGCACGATGACATGAATAGCTCTGTCAGGTGAAAAGCAGGGATTTTCTTGTGTTCCTTTAAAATATGTCAATTTTCCTTTGCTTAAAGTGAGAGAATCCCCTTCAGGTGAAGACTGAGAACTTTATGGGCTTCTCTGTTCCCTCACCACAAAGATTTTTTTGCCAGAAACCGAGATCTTGGGTCTGTAGGACAGGTGATATTTGGCTTGATGCAGAATAGGGCATGTTCTGATCTGCCTTTGTCTTTGCAGTAACACTTTGATAACTCTGCTGAAACTGAAGCCTCAGAAAGTCTTCAGGACAGCTTCTGCCCTGAGAACCATAAAATAGAAGCACCTGATATGAAAGTCAGAAAAAGAAGAATATTATCCTGCAGCTAACTACCAAGAATTGGATAAAATTACTTATCTGTGCTCACAAAGGAAAGATTTATTTTAGCAAAGTGCCTTTGAATGCCTCACTCTCACTTTATGAGCTAAGACCTCCTGTGTTAGGATTGTCTTCAATATACTTGCATGAATGCAGGTTGGTAACGGTGGCTCTCCTGCTGCCTTTCTCTCTAAACTTCTTCTACCACCTCATTATTCTGCTTCAAGTTAGTTTATTTAGTTCAGCAAAAGCTTAAGGGAAGCAAAAAGGGAAGCTGTTGTGGTCGTCCAAGATCAAAGATCCCGACTCAGGATAGCAAGAGTATGCTCGATGTAATGTGTGGTACTAGTGATGATGCTTCAACCCTCTCACCTTCATCTACTCTCCAGTAAACCTGCACCTGTTTCTGCACTGTCTGTAAAGCAGCTTCCAAACCCTGCATGAGCCCTGGTGCCCAATGAGGGCAGTGGCACTAGCGCAAGGGCACTTCAGCTCCACCGTCTCATGGCCAGGCAGGTTGGCAGCCCTTCAGAGGCCATTCTTGCATGATGACACACACGTCCCCAAGGGTAGGTCTTGGAAGGGTAACCAAATGTCTAGATCCCACTGAAATCCTATAGTCTCCTTGTCATCTGGGCCTTCATATAAATTTGGAATAACAGGAAATCTCCAGCTTAGAAGAGTTCTGTGAGGCACTTAGATACTGATGTGGTTGCAGCTATTTCTGTACTTCAGGTGGACATATCCAATGTGTTAGCTCTGATAGTCCTCTTGCTGTCCAAACCAGCCTACAACGTGCTGGCCCATATCCCATCACTAACAACTGTTTAGAGAATGCTTTGAGATTTCCTGGTGAAATCTCTTATCATGCAGTCACCAGGATGAGTTAATGTTTTAATGAAAGAGAAATGAAGATTTTCTCACCATCACCAAGAAGTCCTTGGAGCAAACTCCTGCCTGTGGGAGTGAGGTGCAGGGTGCTGCCCCACTAACCTCAGAATGCAGCTCAGACCCAGAAGCCAGAAGTGAACAGTGTATGCAGTTTTTGACCACAGGCCATTTCTCTCAAGCTAATTAATTCTGACAAGCCCTGTTTCTCCTTACACATCAAGTTCACATGTTCCCTTATGACAAAATTATATTCCATCTGCTATTGTATAATTAGAAGTATTATAAGTTTTGTTCTTTCTTGCCACATAATGTGGAGAGTTTTTTTTCTCTAATTGGATCCATAAGAACGCCTTTACTCCTGAGAGCAGTCAGACTTTTGCCAAGACTAATACTGCAGACAGGAGCTAACTTTCTTCATACCTTACAAAGCCATGCTTTTAATCCAGCAATAGGATTTTATCACTGAGTTACTTGGGTGAGTGATATGGAATGGAAGGCACCTAAGTGACCCAAGTCTTCATGCAATCATGTCCCAAGACACAATGACAGCAGCTGAGCCAGAGCTGCAGGATCTTACTTTCGTACTTAGGACCAGAGGGAGTTTTTCCAAGCATTTTGTGGAGGTAGGTCAAGAGCACAGTGGCTTCTTTCTCCAAATGCCTTCTACTAGTTAAATTCTGTTTCTGTAGGCAACTGGGGGCCTTTGACTTCTCTGGAAAGCATGTTTCTTCCAGAAGAAAGTTTATATGTAAACTGGATAGGTCATTGCCACACTAAGGATCCCTTCTTTATTAACAACAGACAACACCTGAGCATGGTCAGAAACAAAACAAAAAACCCAAAGGGAGATATCATGGGCATGGGCTTCAGCTCCTTACAGCGGCATGAGATGGGAAATGCTCCACACAAAGCTGCAATGTGGTGCTGCCAGATAACTGCTAGGATTAGAATCACCTCTGAATCAAAGACCTGGAGATTCATGGCTCAGGACTGCTGGTATTGTCTTAAAGATTTCAATGTCAAACAGATTTAGCAAAGCTTTTAGAGCTAATGTAGGGTTGAGAAGCTCTATCCTACATAATACACGAGTGCAGCTATGCTACATGGGAACCATGCAGAAGGCAAGGAAGAAAGCACAGGGATATGTCCAGGACATCTGTCTTACACAATACCTTCCAGAAGAAAGGCCAAGATTTCTAGCTTCTTGGATATACTCACCCCAAAACTTGCCAAATCTTTTAATTCTCTGTGCTGTGAACAGGAATAGGGTAATGGTAATGGGAGGTGAAATTCAATTAGGTGGAACAAAAGGGACCTTTTATGGATTTTCCATCATAAATCCTTTACTCTAATTTTTTATTGGAGGGGGGGAAGAGAGAAAAAAAGTCATACTGTTTAAAGAAATGAGGCATAACATATAAACCAGCAATGGTAATTAAATAAACATCAATCAGTACTTAGTGAAAAATTGGTGCAAATACAACAGCAGCACAATATGTTGTTCTCCTTTTGCCAGGAAAACTGCTTAAAAGTAATGGCTGAAAAACTGCTCTTTTTTGGGTGTCATCTAGGCACCAGATGGATGCCAAATGGCATTTGGGATTTTAAATCACAGCCTAGGTTTAATGGACAAAATTCAGTGAATCTCAAGCAAGGGACCACTTCCATTCCTTAGGCCCTCCACACTTAATTCATGCTGACTTCCATCTTTTCCTGTCTGAATATAACGAGGAATTGCAAGGCATAAATCTCGTCTTCTTCCACTCATACTGAGGGGGTTGATTCAGATCCTACTGATGGCAGGGCAGCTGCTGCAGATATAGATCCTGAATAGCCTCTTCATGATATTATTTTGAATTTTTCTCTGGTGCATCACAAAACCCTTTAACGTTATAAACGTTGTCACACTAATGTTCTATGCCACTCCCTGTACAAATCAGTGATGTATGTACATCACAAAGAACTGTCTCCCCCTACCCTCAAAAAAAACCCAAATAGTAAAATGAGTAAAATGACCTCATTTTGGGGTCATCAGTCCAGAGAGAATGGGGGCATAAATCAGACCCTGAAAACTAGGTCTTGGTAATCCTTATCTCCCACAGAAGAAAGTAAAAATGGTCCCTGCACTGACCAGGTAGCTTAAGTTTCTCTTCCCTGATGAAATAAACATTGCAAGGAGAATGTCTATCTTCTTGTAGAGCCCGAATTCCTTAGGTAGAGCAGTATTTGTTCACAGAAGTAACACACTTTGTTATAGAAAATCACACCAAACAGATATCAGAAGGAGGGAACCACATGTTTTCTCTCTCTTCCAGGAGCCCACAGCCACCCAGGCCTTAGACGGAGAGGACGTGGGCACACCAATCACCCAGCATCAGGCAGCATTTACTGGTGCTGCACACAGACAGAGACATGTTGGTCATACATACGCAAGAGCTCAGAGATGGGCCCATGGTAAAGTGTACAATTTAAACCCCATCCACATACATTCTTGGAAACATTCTCTCCCAAGTCAAACCCAGAAATATGTTCATTCCAAATACCATCAAGAGGCACAAGGAATTGCATCACTCTCCTATGGCTCCAGGGCTGCAGTGTGGCCAGACAAAGAAGAAGGCATGAGAAGGGCAGGATGCAAAGCTGCAGCCCTAATTGTGAACTTGGAGGATGCTTGAAGGTCCTCGGGCTCAAGCAGGAGGGTCACAATTCTGCACCAGAATTCTCCTCAGCTACCAGCAGATGCCCCGTAGAGATGGTGATGGTCCTGCTCTGGCAGGGCGGTTGGACTTGATGATCTCTTTGGGTCTCTTCCAATCCCCGACATCCTGTGATCCTGTATGATCCTGTGATCCTGTGAAACACAGTGAAACTGGTACCAAGGCTTCTCACTCTTCCTGAACCAGCAGACCTGAGCACCACTTTGCATGACCATGACCATCAGTGTCCAGCTGTGTGCACAGCAGCCCACCAGCACTGGTGACACGGTGAGAAGAAGCTGTGCACTCGCACACTCAGGCAGTCACAGCTGCCACCTGTGTAAATGATCTGGGGTTTCTGCTGAAGATAAGCCATGTATCTTGTAGAAGGTGGGGCCCTCTTTTGGAACAACCGTGAGTAATTTTTTTTTTTCACCTTTTCAAAGTCTGAACAAAAGAGGGTAGGTTTAATTAATGTTCTTTTTTCTTTTCCTTTTTTTCCAGGAACCATTATTTGCAATGTCAACAATAGAGATCTTAAAAAAAAAAAAAATCAAATGCAACCTGTTCTTTAATCTGCCCTTTCTTTGGATCTCTCCTTTCTTTGCAGACATGTCCACTAGTCCTTAACCTAATTTATGTGATTGGCCAATTGTGAGGTAATGAAGGGGATAAAACGTTTTCTGGAATGCTGGGATAATCAACAAATAGCAATGACCAGTAACTGGACCACGGCCAAGACAGGAACTTAATCCCCTGAAGTCCAAGGGTATTGTGAAGTTGCACTGAAGTGGGAACTGAAAGAAACAAGTTACATCATTCCATTTGTTTCCTTAGATTGGGACAAATGCACTCACTCCAGTGAGCATATTTGAAAACTAATTATACAGGGAGAAAACAAGTCAGGAAGGAATTTCTCTAGTTCTAGGCATATGTGATTTCAAGTGCGGTTTAAACATTTTAATCCTCTTCTTTTCTGGCAACTTTTTACTTTTTGATGCATTCAGCCTGGGTTGTTTATTCCAGAGGTCACACACTCTTGCCCCTACCTCTGCTTTCCTTAATGATGGGGAGCAGCTCCCTCACCCTCTGTTAAACACTTCGCCTGAATTCTCAGTGGCAACACAAGAGCCGAATGGTTCAGCTGCAAGGATTAAGGAGGTGGGTTTAAGATGGATGTGTATCCTTGGAGTGTAAAATTTAAATGAGAAGAGAGAGACACCCTGACTTGCTCTGCCCTGGATTCTAAGTAAAGATCAGAATTCATCACTGCTGGAGACCCACTGAAGCTAAGCAGTTTTGCCAAGGAAAACTTGGGGCTATTCAGCCCAGCCAAGGTGTTTCTGCCTGAATCTTTCCGGTTTTGAACATACACCACAAGACACATTGTAGAGGAGGATGAGGAGAGAGGATTTTTCAGGTGGTTGGTATGCAGTCACTGGATTCAAACTACGCACAAGAAGCCTCAATCAAGGCTCACAAGTTCAGCATCTAGACATAGACTGAAGCACAGCACTTGTAAGACCACCAAGAAGTGAGTTACCATGCCTTTGGTGGGTGAAAAGGCTAGACTATGGCCAACTGACTAGTGCTAATGAGAGGACCCTCTTCAATATCTCCTCTGCCTGTGGTATCATCAGCACAAAGGGGCTTACCAGAAGTAGGAGCAGGAGAACCACTCTATCCTTACAGAGTGGTTTGTTGACTCGGTCCATGTGCTAAGACTATGCAACATATTTTCCAGAAAGAGATCTGGGGATACTACAGGATGACCTCCATGCTCTGATTAGCACCCAGATGCTCAGTAATGCTTTCACAAATACAAATCATTTTCTAAACCCTGCTGGAATAAGAAATATCAACCTACAAACCAAACAAAGTGACTGAAGCCCTTCAGGGACTTCCACGCTAACTCTCATGCCTTTCTGTGCTGCTTAGGCTCACTTTTCCTTCAGTGACTGGCTCACTTTTACACCCGAGGAGGTGCAAAAAACATTGCCTCTGAGGAGGCAATGTTGTATGTGCAGATGGATTATAAATTCACTGGGGAGAGGACTGAGGTTTATTCCTCATTTGCACCTCAGACAGTGGGTCCTGATTTCACTGCCACGCCTAATTCATGTTATTGATGGGCAAAAAAATGAACATCTTAAAATGCCTGAGAAGGCCCAGGAGAAGATTCAAATGGAGCCATTTCTTTCCTTACAGGAACAGTTGGGGCCTGTAATGATGTGAACTTTGAAGGGAGCATGAGATGGTATTTGTGGTAATGAGATTTCCAGAGCTGGAGGCCCATGGGGAATCATAAAGAAGAGAGTGAAGTGAGACATGAGGAGTGAGGAGAGATTAATTAACAGTAAGGAATATCCTCTGGGTACTCTTTAATGAGCTAAACCACTCAAATTTGTAAGAACTGTGTTAATAGCCCATGGTAAAGCACCAGATGGGGCAGCACCAGGGTCTACACCCAAATGTAGGAGCTTTGGGGCAGTCCTGCTGCTCCTCTCTCTGTTTGGCTCTGATCTGAATTTGCAGACTCCTCACAGCTCCAAGCCCTTGGACCACATTTCAGATAAAGACAAGTTCCTCTTCCACCTCCCCCTCCACAAAGATCTCTTTTTTCCTTCTGGCCTTGCTCTGCGTATCGCCTCTTCATTTGCATTCCAACAAGCTAATTGTTGTCCTCCCGTGAGCTGGCTGCATAACCGTATCACCCAGGCAGCTGCATCTCGTTGTGTTCAGGGATTTGTTGATTAGAACTATTAGCTCATCCAGTTTGACCCTATCAGCTCCAGCCTTCTTTGCTGCTGATGAGAAGCACATGTTGGTGGGCCTGGAGTATTTCACAGCAGGAGCTCATCAGCGAGGCGAGGCAGAAGGCAAGGTTAGAGACTGGACAACAAGCAGGTAAGCTCTGGCATTTCAAATTTCTTCTTCCCATGTTTTCAGGATGGATCTGTAGGAATCAGTGGTAATCACCAGCATAGAAAAGAGTCGGTAGTCCAGTAAGGCAAAGTTCAGCAATGAGTGGCTTCGGAAGACAAGGCCTTTGTTGAGAAAGATGAAAAGCAGTGGTGCTGGTTGGGTGAGGTCCGGGGAGTTAAGGGAGAGCAGGTGATATTTAGCTGAGTTTGCTGGGAAGGAGAAGAATTACTATAGCAGTGCCTTGTCAAGGAGCAGAAGTTCTTCAGGTTTGTGTGTGCTGTACAAAGGATATCTACTCCTATATTGCATCAGTTTAGGAGAGTTGTGTCTGCTCTGCCTATTGAGAGGTTTCAGATGAAGCCTTTGTCACTCGTCAGCTTGCCGGCTCTCTGAGCAAAGTTAGATCTGATTAGGCTACAGCCCAAGGTGCTAAACCTCGTTGCCCCACCCTTCTAGCCAGGAAAAAAGGCTTGGAGAAGACGTTCAGAAAGATTTGGGGGTTTCATCTGCCTTTAATCCTTCGATGTTGTGGTAGTTTGAGGGGTCCCGGGTCTCCCTTAACAAATCCAGAGGGACAGAGCCCATCCCAGGACACTGTAATAATGTTGTTCTACTCAGTCTTCCGGTATCACAGCTTTTAAGGTAGCGCCTGACTGATCCCCTTCCCTTCCTTTCCCTGCCTTTCCTCCCTTCACTCCAGGAACAGCACATTCCCTATCTCATGGTTTGTGGGGGATATGGCTTCTAGCTGGCAGGGACTGATGAGCTGCGTCATGCGGCCTGCTGAGGCCTGCTAGGCCCCAGCTGGGGGGGGCAGTTTCGGCCTACCCTCAGGCCGACTGAGGGTGGAAAGGGTGGAGGAATCTAGCAGGCCAGTTTGGGCCTAATGGCTTTTGTACTTATTCTACCTGACTGTGTTTTGTATATATGCTCCTGTAAATAGAATCTCTCTTTAAACTTCCAGTCAGTGTGCAGTATCCTTATTCTTACTCCTGGAAAGGGATAAGAGTCATTTCTGTCCTCCAGTCCCAGGTAGCTTGTGGCTTCAAGCTGGCACAGATGTCATGTTAAGGAACAGACTTTTAAGGTCTAATCTGAGCCTGGTTTAAATCAGGAGGACAATTGCTCTTAAAGACAATGAAGTACAGCTGTCTAGCAGCAAATGTCTATGATAGCTCAGCTCAAGGCCTGATTCACCTATCTTAGATCTCTTAAAAACCTCCCACTAGAA
The DNA here is from genome assembly GCA_013400475.1 of Tricholaema leucomelas. Taxonomy (NCBI): domain Eukaryota; kingdom Metazoa; phylum Chordata; class Aves; order Piciformes; family Lybiidae; genus Tricholaema lacrymosa; species Tricholaema leucomelas. The sequence goes on from WAAF01010666.1 coordinate 627,310, forward strand.
ACCTTCCTATGCAGTCTCTTTCAGCACTTCCCTACCTATTTGCAGAGCTGTCTGGTGTTCAGGAAATCCGATTCTTTCACTCCTCCAGGATTTTTCCATCTATCTTCTCCTCTGGGGCTTGGATCTCATGTGTCTGGAGTACGTATTACTTAAGCTGTAGTGCCTGGAGCTGAACAAAGCACTCCATCCACATGTCTCAGATATGCCTCTCTCAATTAAAAACAGAGACTATAGCTGCCAAGTGCTGAGTTAATAACATATCTATTAATAGTGACTGTTATCAGGGAAATGGGAAGAACAGCAGACAGATAGAAGGAGAAAAACAGCATAGAATGAGACATTTCTCTGAAAATACACTGGAACTGAACCACAAAACCTGGTTGTGTAAGCTACAGAGTGATGGTGATGTGGGTGGTAAGCAGCCCTCCAATTTTTGCACAGGAAACCGTGTTTCAGATTAACTTTTCAGAAGGGATAACACCAGTGATTTACTCCTACATGAACAAACCCCCACACCAACAGGCTTATGCACTGCCATGGGCAGTGCCTTCCAGACATTCTTCTCTCAGCACTGTGCAAACCAAAGGCCATTTTTGTGGCTTACTGGGCTATAGCAGCATCAGTTACCTGACATTTTGTAACAAACTCAGTAACATAAACATTTAGAAACAGCTGTCCTGAGGGATTAAAGAAGGGCAGAGCCTGAGTCTTACAGGAGTTGTTGGTTACCCTGTGGTGTTGGTCAGTTTGCATATTCCAGAGAGAGAAACTCAAGCTGTGTAGGGCTGATGTCTCCTAAAGACTCAATGTCTGTACACAGAGGACCAGATTCGTGGGATGGATTTAAGGATCAGTATTGGGAATCACCTAATTAGGATTTAGGAATAGCATCTAAAGATCACAGAATCACAGAACATTAGGAGTTGGAAGTGACCTCAAAAAAAACACTGAATCCAACCCCACTGCCAGAGTAGGTCAAATCCCAGCAGCTCTATTAAAACAAAAGGAAAACAACAACCCTCCCATACAAACAAAACCACAAAAATGCTGAAGGGGAGAAGTTTTATGTGGTATTAACAGCTGGAGGGGGGTTTCTTAAATCTGAACACTGAATCACGTCAGTCATTCCTCTCCCTTTCTTCTTCCCCCTAGCGTTGGGGTGTCTTCTGCAGAACTCTTCTGCCCTAAATATCAGCCTACACATCTCCAGCATGACAAACCTCCTTCAATGCATATGCCCTATGCTAAAGATCGTATTCAATGCTGGGTCGTTAGATGTTCTCATGTCTTTGGGAGACAATGGGGCTGTGGTGTGACAGGAGTGCATGTAGAGGATAGGCTTTCTGCAGTAGTTATGGGATATGTGCTTTGTTTCCAGCATGCTTTCCCCACCCGTGGTCTGAGGAACACCTAAAACCCAGCTCAGAGTTGGAGAAGGTAGCTTTATGTGGTGAGCCACTGGGCTCATACACAACCCTATTTTGGATGGGAAAAAAAAACAACTTCAGTTCCAGCTCCAGAAACATGCTAGTGTCAGGGGCCTGACCAACTTATAATTGAATCTCTTTGTGTTATTGGTCCCTTGGCCTTCCTAAACTGAAGCAAGCTACATTTGATTTCTTTGGCATCCTCCAGCATGTGTATTGCCAGCATGTTGCCCTTGGTGCCTTGTGCAAGCCAAACTGGCCACTTCTGTGACCTTTTGTTCCTTCTATACATGGAACATATTGCAATGATTTTAAAACTCCTCAAATAAGGTCTCTTTTATTCTAACGTGAATGCCCTGTTAACTGGGGTTTGGATCCTCTCCCAGTCTCCAGAATACCTGATGGTTTATATTTTGGATATACTGGGCTGCTTGCTTGGCCAGGCTGGGAAAGAGGGTGGCTGGTTCATATGTGTCTCCCTTTAGGCTGCTTGTTCCAGATCTCCATCACATTCTTTTTATTAAAAAAAAAATAAAAAATAAAAAAAGGGAAGAACACAAACAACTTTCTTCTAAATTGTCACTGCAAAAGCTGCCCACCAGCTCACATGTGCAGTCTCAGCAGCTACCAAATGCAAAATGCCCCTCTTGTTGCTTAGTTCAGTTTGTCCAGCCCATGTAAGTGAATGAATCCGTGCAACTTTGCAGCCCATAAAGCTTGAGCTGGGTTGTTTCACCACAGGTCTAAGGCCAGTGTCTGAGGCATGAGGTTGCAGAGATCATCTCCCAGGTAGTGCAGGAAACTGGCACAAGAAAAGCTACATTTCCTGGAAATTGCTTTGTCAGAAGCCAACCTGCTTGCAGGAACATTTGGAGAGGGAAGAATCTTCAGACTAAACATATTTTAACTATACTTTGCAACTTGCCATGACACTGCCTGCCTCTCTCTTTCTCTCCCTCTCCCCTTTCCTTTTCTCCCCCTCTCCCCTTTCCTTTTCTCCCCCTCTCCCCTTTCCTTTTCTCCCCCTCTCCCCTTTCCTTTTCTCCCCCTCTCCCCTTTCCTTTTCTCCCCCTCTCCCCTTACCTTATCTCCCCCTCTCCCCTTTCCTTTTCTCCCCCTCTCCCCTTTCCTTTTCTCCCCCTCTCCCCTTAAGCTCCTCTGAAATTGCAGCACACTGAACTTTTCAAAAGTTTTTCATAATCTTTAGATACCAGAATTGAAATAAACTGCTCCCATATGCTTTGGATAACAAATTTCAGTGGAACCAATCTGAAATTGGAGGGGGAGGGTCTGGCATGCAGGTTTACTTGTTCTTATTTATTACAGGAGTGGAAAACTTAAAGCTCTGAAACCTCTCACAGGATGGGGAACAAGTTTCCTACTCACTTGTGGGGGCCAAGCATTGCAGGCAGAGAAGCTTTCACAGCAATCCAGCCCTGGTGAAGGTTTCTTTCTGTCAGCATATGGAGAGGAAATATTCTCTGCTCAAATATAAACTGGTAAGGGAGGGTACTGTGAAAATTTGGAGGTACACTAAAGCTAAAGTGATTGGCTCTGTCTCAATTCGTCCTTCTCTTTCTCCAAATTAACACTTTTCTTTGTACATCTCCTAATTAGCACTAAGTGTGCAAGCTCTACATCCTGTGTTGGTGGAAGAGAAGGGTGCAGTTATTAAATAGTAGCTATTGACTCCAAACTTCTGCTTTTTACACTCTTGCAGTTGTTTTTTTTGTTGGTTTTTTTTTTTTTTTAAATTTTTCTCCCTGGCCTTGAACATTTATTCCTTAAGCTTCACCCTCAAAAAAGCATCTAAAATCCTGAAACAACCTCTTGTGTCTCCCTTGCTTGTACATTTTCCAGTTGAAGAATCCCAGAACATGCCAAACTGGATATCTTTTAGAGAAGTCTCCCAGAGGGAAGGTTCGAGTGTTTCCCTCTGCTTTCCCCTTGCTCCTCTTCACACTCATTTTTTTTTATGGTTTGAACTCTGTGCTGTGTCATCTCTGAAGACAGCAAATTATGCAGGAATTGAGCATAAGTATATTCAGCACCATGTGGGTTCCTGTCAGTTTCTTTGCCTTGATCTGCTGCAGCAGCCAGGACAAAACAGTGGTTTCAGCAAGGGGTGGGGGAAAGCAGAATCATAGACTCATAGAATGGTTTAGGTTGGAAGTGACCTCAAAGATCATCCAGTTCCAACTTCCTACCATAGGCAGGGACACCTGCCACTGGAACAGGTGGCTTAAGGCCTCATCCAACCTGGCCTTGAACACATCCAGGTAGGGAGTGGTCACAACCTCCCTGAGAAACCTGTGCCAGTGTCTCACCACCCTCACTGTGAAGAACTTCTTCCTAACATCTAGTTTAAATCTCCCCTCTGCCGTTTAAACCTACTACTCCTTGTCTTGTCATTACATGACCTTGTAAATAGCTCTTCCCCAGCCTTTCTGTAGGGCCCCTTCAGATACAGGAAGGCCACTATAAAGTCTCCTTGAAGCTTTCTCTTCTCCAGGCTGAAGAGCCACAACTCTCGTAGCCTGTCCTCATAGCAGAGCTGCTGCAGCCCTCTGAGCATCTTCTGGCTCTCCTCTGGACTCGCTCCAACAGTTCCATGTCCTTCTGTTGTGGGCTCCAGACTTGCACACAGCACTCCAGTTGGGGTCTGACAAGAGCAGAGTAAAGGGTCAGAATTCCCTCCCTTGCCCTGCTGGCCACGCTTCTCTTGCTGCAGCCCAGCATACAGTTGCTGTCTGGGCTGCACGTACACATTGCTGGCTTATGTTGAGCTTTTCATCAACCCAGACCACCAGGTCCTTTTCCTCAGGGCTGCTCTCCAGCCATTTGCCACCCAGCCTGGATTTGGGATTGCACCAACCCAGGTGCAGGACCTGACACTTGGCCTTGTTGAATTTCATGAGGCTGGCCTGGACCCACCTCTCCAGCCTGTCCAGGTCCCTCTGGATGGATCCCTTCCCTCTAGCAAGTCAACTGTGCCACACAGCTCAAGCTTGCTGAGGGTGCACTTCATTCCTCTGCCCATATCACTGACAAAGTTGTTAAATGGCATTGGTCCCAGCACTGACTCCTGAGGGGGTCTTCTTGATGGTCATATTGTCCCGTGGCATTGGGAGGTGTTAGCAAAGGCACACATGCTGGGCAAACAAGACTGTGGCTTCATAATGGACATGACCAATGAGTTTCCAAAGGGTCTTGATGCCTTGGAAGCATGGATAAGACTATCTGCCACACTCATAAGGTTTTACAAAACCAAGGTCAGCCTCTCTTCAGGTGTCACCAGGAAAACATGTGGTTACTTCTTTATTTCTTGTCCTTTGTGATTTTATTCTGCACTCATTACTGGAATCAATTTTTCCCTCTAATTGCATGTCCCAAGCTTTTGGTCAGGATTGAAGCTACTAGCTGGGAGCCAAGGACACCTTGCCAAGAGTGCACAACATTTATCAGCCCCAGAACAGCAACCAAGGCAAAATGGAGGCCGGGTTGGTTCCCCATATGTCTGCCAGGACAGGTATAGCAGATATGATTCCAGGCTGTGCTCAGAAAAATCATGCTGTAGTGGCAGAGAATGACTCAATGCCATCGAAAATGCCATCTAAAGTGCCACCCTGTGCATTGAGAGCAGCAGCTGCTTGGGGAAATCCCTGCCATGATTGACATCTGTAATCCTGGGCAGCAGAGAAGCTGAGGTTCCCACAGGACTCTTGTGACCAGACAAAACTGCAGCAGTGAGGAGTGCTCAACAAGCAGGACAGATCCTGTAAGCAGTAGGAAAATATTTCTAAGGGTCCTTCAACAGCCCAAGTGGCCTTTTCAGCTCTACACCTTTCTTTCTTTGTAGCAGTGCAGTTTTTCTAGACTTTTTCTGTTTGGAAGGACAACCCAGAAGGGGCAGGGAAGTTCAAAGTGCTAAGAGAAGGTCAGGGACGGAGAAAGACGGCAACACCAGAAATGCAGGACAATGTGGAAAGGCAAGGGCTATGGACACCTTACCCTGATCTCCCAGATAAGGATAATATCCAGGTTTTCCAAGGCATCTCCAGTCAGAAACAAGAGCAGAGAACTGCAATCGGACATTACTGCTATTCTGAAGCTTAAAATAATAGCCTGCAATCCCTAGTGAGGAAGCAATTACTAATCATAAATGTAATATAGAAAATATGTTATGAAAAAAATCTCACTTCCTCTTTTCAGGGAGTGATTTGTGAGAAAAGGATTTTGTACAAGGGTTTGTTATTCACAAATCTTCATTTTAAAAAATTAAGTAATAACTTTCAGGCCTGTGAACTGCTCTTTTACATTAGCCTGTGTAGTTTCCTAGTGAGAGATGTCTGCAGTGCCACTGGCAGTGTCAGAGGCCAGCTAACCCTTCCCATGGTGTCTGTGCTGCTGTAGAAGGAACTGTGGCAGCAGGATGTGTGCAAAAGGCTGAGTGGAATTGTTCTGTCAGAAATGAGTGGTTAAGGAGATGCAAACGTTTTGAGAAACCCCCAGTGGCTGCTCCACATGTTCGTGGATGTGTTATTTAATTATTTAATGGGCTCTGGGTTGCTATGGGAACTTGATGAACTTGGAGAGACAACAAAATGAGGTCCTTCCATTTGGGAGCATGTTGACTTTGCTCCCAAGCACTTCATGATGTACTGTAATTCTTTACATGCCAGCAGAGAAGTGATATCATGCAAAGACATGACAGGTCACACTTCTCTCATGTTAGGAGAGAGGGCTGGAACATTTGAATATGTGCACAGGAGTCTGTAATGAAACTGCCATTATGGGACCCTTGTGTGCTTGCAGTCTCATTTCATCAAGTTAAGAGTACTCATTTTTCTTAATGCTTGCTTAATGTGTTTATTTAAATATATTTAATAGTCTATGGAGTCCCTTTACTGTTGGAGTTTATTAAGAGCATCACAGTGGCAAGGCTGCATAAGATATCTGTGAAAGACGTCAGTGATGATAACAGATTGAAAGGGCTGAGGAGTTCATGTTGAGGATGTAAGAGGGCAATCTCCATTTCTGTAATGAAAATAAGTAACTGTGGGACATATTAAAATAGAGCATCCAGCCAGGAAAATCACTCTTTGCCTTTAGGTAGAAAATTTGTTAAGAAGGGCAGTTTCTTTTTTCAGATGTTGCTCATTGCGGAAGAAATAGAAATAATAGTAGTACAAGGTTCTGCTCCCTGTGCTTCCTGTTTTCTGTCTGATCTCATCACTCTTGCATCCCTGGCTGTACTTTCTTAGTCTGAAGGAAAGGAAGGTTTAGTGTCCCTCGGTCACAACAATTAACTCTTCCTAGATGAATGCAGTAGCATGAGAACTGCAGCCACAACCATGGTAGTGGCTGTCCTGACCACACTTTGGAACGTTCTCTGGGAGGTCTTGGGTTGACATGGCTGACTGGCTGAGACTGTAATGGAGCTCTAGTTGGGAGATCACCACCTGGTTTTGCAGTAACAGGCTCTTCTGACCATGTCTGTGGGACTAAAGATCTAAGGACGTTCTGGGCAAAGCTGCTGCAGCTATTCTCCTTCATAGGTCAGAATACAGGAAACTCCTTGCTGAGACCTGGGGGAAGAGAGACAGTGGAAGAGGCTAAAAGCCTTGAAGCAGAGACTTATCAAGCAATTGAGAATCCACTCTTAAGCTAGAGGAATGGCAAGGAGATCTTGTACTCTCTCCTTCTGTGTTACAGTACCAGGAGTCTTTGTTATTCCTGCTAGAAACATCTATATGTTAGAAAAGCAGGTCCTAGTGGCAAGGGACACAGTGACCTCTTCAGAAGGTTCCCAGCTGCCTTTCTCTGTTCAATGTCACTCATGCTGCCAGGCCTGGGGAAGCAGTGCTCATGCATGTAAAATCACTCTTTAATTTTCTGTTTCTGTAACATGACCTATTGCTGCACTACATCTTAGTGAGGCAGAGCTGTCTGGAGAACATCTGTTGCAGTCACAGCTGTTCAGGTACTTCCTCCATCTGATGTTTCAGCCCCGATGTGTACAAATCACTGGTGGTAATGCACCCCCCAGAGCCTTCCACAAATCTTGTTTGCTCTGCTCTCACAGAAGAGGGGGAAAGAGTTACTTTGCATGGATAAATATGGGCTAGATGCTTTGTTCTTACCAGATCACACCAGTAGGCTCATTGTGGACTGACTCATACCAGACAGACAGTAAAAACCATCCCTATGTTTATTGCCTTTGGAGGCTATATAATTAAAGCTGCCCACCTGCTCCTGAATTTTGCTGTCATTTTTTGATGCTATGGGCAATGTGATACTCCATTATTATCATAAACTATGTTAAGCTCTGCCCACTGTGGGGTTTATGACAACAATCCTGGAGAAAACTGTAATCCTCTGTGCTCAAGTATATCTCCTTGTTATAATGCTTATGATTCTTGGCTTGAGATGATGGCCATGAAAGACTTCTAAATATGGGTCCTGGCAACTTGCTCTCCCCCAGCTTGCCTGCATTAGATACTTTAGCTGGAGCCATTGTCAGCTTCTCTTCCAGCCTTTCAGGACAGCCACAATTCCTGTTCCAGGATGCATTTCTGAGAGGAGTGATAGACTGCTTCTGGAAAATCAAGCCCCTCTCATCTCCAAAGCAGACTTGCACATATCTGCTGTGGGTTCAGGGGGAACCAAGGTGGCTGCAAGGAGACAGGGGGCTGGGGTGTCACCTGAACAGTTCTTGCGCAGCTTCAACCCGATTGAAAGAAAGTCACTTACCTCCTTCCCCCGTCTTGTCCACAACTCTCATTTTCATCCCAGCATCAGAATACCAAGCCAAGGGTGTCAGTAAGTCAGGGTTTGGGGCAATTTAGAGGGCTTTGGCTGGAAAATTTTCAGGGACTGGAATGTATGGATCTTTTCTCCCACATCTTGAGCGAGAGTTACAACCACCAGATTATTACCCTAAAGGGTGGCAAATGTTCTATGTGTGTTTTAAAAGGAAACACTGCTTGGGTTTGGAGATAGGGGTTGTATAGGGTATATATGGAGTTGTGCTGATTTTGTGGGCCCTTGCAAACCCATTCTGGCTCACAGCAGTGTTAGGCTTGGTGGCACCCACATGAGAGGGAGGTGTTCTATCACCTGTGATACCAGGTTGAACCTGTCCTTAGGTAGCTTCTCTTGTGCATGCACATTAGGAAGAGAATTTTAGATAAAGAACAAGATTTGCCTCTCCTGATGCCAGGAGAGCCCTTTGCTCTGACTTGAGCTACGGCAGAGGGCAGCTCATATGCCCCCGGCAGCACAGGAGCTGGTCCATGAAGGCTGGGGCTTGTACCAGCAGGGAACCCACCCTAGATGCTTCTCTCTCCCATTTTCTCTTTCTGCTTCCTATTTCTGTGGTCAGGGAGCATGCAGAACACCAGACTCCTGCCCTCGGAGCGATGCTGCAGCACAAGCACTGCCAGTTATTTGCCAAGTTCTATGCCATATTTGGGCAAAGTTAGTGTAGATGGACACTTCGCTACCCTGAAATGCATTTTTGTGACTTCACAGCATTGTATTTCAGTGCTTTTGTTTTATGGTACCTGGATGACAAGTTTAGTGGAAGAGTAAACACCATTGGAGGTCTTTCTCTTACCCAGCAGCCAAACCACCTTTGGGATGTGCCAGACTCTGTTCCCTATTAAGGAAGCTCATGGTTACTCTGCCTCTAGCATTGCTACCTTACTTAAGAAAGATGAATCCAGGCCTTAGAACACGTCCTTCTCTCTCTTTGAAATGCAAGGCAAGACATGCTTTGAATTAACTTCTGCAGGGCTGTGCTCAAGAAAAGTTGCCTGTTGAGTGAGTATGTCTGGTTTGTCCCCCACCTGAGGGGAGCACCCCAAGCAGCCCCTGGCCACCTCCCAGGCTCCAACCCATGCAGACTGGCCAAAGCAATGACTTCACCCTGGAAACTTCCTGTGACATGTCACACTCTTTTATTTATTACCCCTTACCATTCACAGCTCCTCTTTTCACTTTCACCTTCTGGTTTGGGCAGCCTTGGTGAAAGCATTGCTATTTTCAACCACCTGTATTAAAATAACTTGGCAAAATTTGCACTAAACCCTTACCCATCTCCTGAACAGCATTTTGGATCCCAGCTCCTACTAGTTTCAGGAGCTGGGCCTCCATCCTTATCTCTCTGATGAAGTCATCAGCTTTAAAATCTTTCACCATTTTCAAGTCGATAAGGAAGCACAGGAAAAGGTGGCTGTGAGCTTCATGAATATTTATTTTTCCAGCAGTGGAGGAGCGAGTTTACCTAACAGCTTTCCTAACTGATTGTCTGCAGAACAAGGAAGTTATGGCCGTGTTAACGCAAGCAGTAGTAGTTTATTGTTTCAGTAGACACTTCTCTTTCCTTCCTTTTGAATAAACACACCGCAGGGTCTGGGGGAACGTGTGCCAAGAGCATTACCGAGTGCAGCAGCAGCCCAACAAAGCACGGCAAAAGCACAACCTTAATCATAACAGAGCCAGCAAGTATTGTTACGAATGTTCCCTTTAGTATGGAAATGAGCCAGGGGTAATAAAAACACCATAAAAATGTCAGGATGACTGATCACCACGCAGCACTAGCATTTTATAACCAAAACTTGCAATGGACTTCAGAAATTTCTGCATTAAGAGAAATGCCAGTTTTACTTAACGTTATTGCTGGGCTTCTCCCCACTCGGCTGCACAGCTAAATGATTGAAGCAGGGAACAACTTCAGAAAAGACCTCACTGATATTAAGTGGCATCAGAGCAGGATGGTGGACTCCGGATGGATGCAAACTGTTAACCAGGGCATTAACGTTAACACCGCTACTGCCTCTTTATGAGAATATGGGGCGTATTTAAGTACTAATTGTTTGAAAAGCAGCAATAAAACATAATGCTTAATGACATACAAAAGAAGAGCTGTGTAACTCGGGTAATTCCATCAGAAAATGCACGGGAGCAGCATCCTGACTCCTTAATTACTCAGATCAAAGGGAAAAAAGGGCAGTTTGAAGTCTGGTCTGAAGTGTTAGTTATTACTCCTCTCGCTAACACATAGACCAGCTTGGACAGAAATAGCATTTTGGACTGGGTTTGGTTAGCAACAATGGGGGGGAAAAAAAATAGTATATCCATTGCTTTGCTGATGGCCAAGTACATTGTGGGGATATGTTAAGTCCTATTTACCAGAAGAAAGAAAAGGAGAAAAGAAAGATAAAGCTAAAACAAGGACAGCTAAAGGTCATAGCAGCACTTGTTCATCTCGGAAGCCTGAAGCAGGTAAATGCACACAGAGGTGCCTGAGCTAAACACAAACCAGAGAATGGGCATCCTCTGCCTATCAAACTTTGTTCTATACACATACACTATGCATGTGCCACTTAACAGTCAATGCAACACCAGCGTTTTGTGTGTTTATATTAGCCATTGCCTCTAATTTTCAACTACAATAACAGACATTTTTGGTGGGCTTTGTTTTGGGATATTTTGGATGTTTTTTCCCATTTGTTGCAAAATTAAAACCTTGCAGTCTTAGCGTTAGAAATGCATTGCTGCAAAGGTAAGGCAAAAAAAAGTCTGACATATCAACAGCTTCCTAATTATTGTCATTTTCTGGCAGGTCTGTCATGCAGAATCTACCTGACAGGTGGCCTGGGGGCATCCCAGTACATTTGGATGACAGAACATAACCCTGGCCAGGCAAGTACCTTTGTGCCTCTTTTCTTCTTCTATGAAATTCTCACGAGATCTAGAGGTGAAATCCACTCCGAGAAGACAGGTGTTTTGGTGACCAGGCCCCTCACTCCCTCACTGTGTCCACTGAACTACAGAGAAATGGAGCTGGGTGTCCTTCCTGTGGGTCCAATATCCACTGGGATCCTATGTGCACAGGAGACCTGTGGGGTGCCTCTGGCTGAGCAGCACAACCCATCACGCAGCCCCTCATGTCTGAACAAGTGTGGCAGGGAGACACGAGCCTACCCCAGGGTGAGAACAGGGTGGGATGCCAGCTGCTCCCATTCATGCCAAAAAGGGACCTGAAGATGCTTACATCAGTAAGGGGTTTGTACAGCTGAGTAAGCCATTGACTCAATTTACCTGCAAACCCTTCCTGGCACCAACCACAGCAGAGCCAGGCAGCTTCTCTGCACCACTGCCTGGGCTAGGAAGAGCTGTGGGCACACCCAGGGCTGTGCTGCTCTGCCATAGGGGCTTCTTCTGCAGCCCAATTTGTACAAACACCACCATCTGTCTAGCCATGAAGCTGGGAAGAGCTGAGCTCATTTATGAGATCTGTGCTTGCATCTACTCTGCAGCTCACCTATGCTTCTTTAGGGCCAGAAGGGAGTACCACATGACCCCAGATGGACTAGATGTATCCCTTTATCCTAACATTCCCAAAACCTAGCTTCCAACTGAAACACCCTGTTCTCAAGGTGCCCAGCCTTGGTTTGGAGCTTTTAAGAGATGTGGTGTCTACCCCTTCCTTTGGTAGTTCCCCCCCAAAATGTGTGCATTGCCCATGTAAATAAGTCTGTTTTCACTCTGGCTATCACCTCCTGTCACATTTTTCTCTGACAATGGACCAGATAGAGCAAAGTAAAAACCTTGCAGTGACTCAGTGCATCCAACCAATTTCCTAATGGGCATTGCAAGGTTTTTATTTTTCCCACTGGCATCTGCAAGAGCTGAGTTCTGTATGTGGAATAATCACCAGCTTTGGGTAATCTGGAGTCCTGGGCACACTCAGCACACCCGGTGCAGACAGAGGTGATGCCCAGATAGGAAAGCCATGATGAATTCCCCATTAACCTTTGACCACCTCCTGGTTTTTGCTCACTGCTACATCTGTCTCAGGGCTTTATTCCAGTATTTCAAACCTCTGAAGAGTTTCAGACAGCCACAGAAATGGAGCTGACAAAGAAATATTTTCTCCTCCCACCCCAAGTGTGCAATTTCTGCACAGGCTCTGTAGGTCTCAGTTCCAGGTCAGGTCAAGATGCAGTTTGGGTGCAGGCCAGCTTTGCTGAACTTAAGATGTCACAGCCTGCACAGTTGGTGCCTGTGGAGTGAGTAGTGAAACACTCACACATTTGTCTCAAAGGAGCTGTGGTGCTGGGCTTGACCTTGAAATCCCTGCTCTAATCCAAGCACTGAAATTTGCTCATAACCTCCAGGGACCCCAAAATTTCATCTTGCCAATTGCAGTTTGGCTCTTGATGCAACTACCACATTTGGCTCCGGTGATAAAGAGACCAAAACCAGTCCCTTTTTGCTAAAACCCAGAAATCTTCTCCAAATCATTTTAAAAAGTCACGCTTCTGCTAGAGCCACAGCACTAACACAAGACATCAGCCCAAGCTGTGGAGCAAAGGTAGCTCTGCAATACTGCCTGCTTCACCTTGCCAGCAGTAGCCCTGGTGTCTGCTGACAGCCAGCCACGCACAGGCACACCCTTAGGCATCCTTCCCTCCAAACCACAGTAAGTTTACAGCACTGTGGACTATTAACACAATTCCAGGCTTCTCTTCCTCTTCTCTTTTATTACACAGCCATGTTCTCATCCTGCCTCATTTGGATGTCTTGTTACCAGGTAACTCTTTATATTTTCCATGTTTGAGAGAAGTTTTTAGTTTGAAAGGGGCCAATCCTCCAGAGATTGCTCATGCCAAGCTTAAACATGGCACATGCAAACTGGCACGGAAGGCCATCTTTGCTCTGTAAGGAAAACAAAATAAAGACAGACAGTGAACTTTAAGCCTAAAATTCAGAGAATGGATTAGGTTGGAAGAAACCTCAGAGATCATCTACTCTAACCTCCCTGCCATGGACAGGGACATCTCTCAATTAGACTTAGCTGCTCAAGGCCTCATCCAGACTGGCCTGTGATCTTTGAAGCCCCACAGCTTTAAAAGTGCAACAGCCTCTGTATCAGAGCCTGGCACGTACAGCTCCATGCCTATATGCGCATGTATACAGATATGTGGGATAAAACCCACTTGTAGTGAAAGCAGGGTCAGCAGCTAAGGGCAAGACCATGTCTTTTGTTAAACAGGAGCGAAGATGAGCCCAACTCTTGTCACACTGAAGTAAAACAAATTCAGTCATGAGCAGCACCTGGCCCAATTTACTTAAACTAAGGAAGCACTTCCCTTGACCTGCTAGCCACATTCTTCCTTGATGCACCCCAGGACACCATTGGCCTCATGCTGGCTCATGGTCATCCTGTTGTCCATCAGGGCACCCAGATCTTTCTCCACAGAGCTGCTTTCCAGCAACAATTGCAACTGCTTTCCTCCCTCTCAAAAAAACCCAAAAACCAACCAACCAAAGCAGTGAAACAGATTTCCCTAGCAGCAGAGAACTTTGCTGCTGAGGAGAACAAGGGGTCCATGAGAAGAAGTGAAGAAGTGGAAGATGGCAAGGCTGGCACCAGTGGTACCTGAGATGATGTTAGATGATGACACCTGACTAGTATAAAAAGGCACAGAGACAGATGACCTTCAGCTCAAGAGAATTACAGGTGGTCATGTGCTATAATGAGCACCTTGTGAGGATGGCAGCTGTAGAACCTGGAAAAAAAACCAACCTCAAATCTTTATTTTCTTTGATCAAAAATACATATAGAAATGCCTGTTTTGAGGAAAATATCATACATTTTTTTTTTTTGTTTAACAAAATAAATTAAATATACAGAACTTCTGTTTAAACTCTATATAGAATTACAGAGGGTTTATATTTGCAATTGGACTCATTTCCAGTCCATTTAATATGGTCCTTATTTATTTGCTCTTCTTTCTCTTTGCAACGTCATTTGAACTGCAACAAGGTTGTATCATTTCCAACACTTATCTGAAGGGAGGGGACAACCACACACAATCTAGGTGAATATTTCTCAGATGCGTTTTTTTCCCTACGAGATTATTTCATCCTCTTTGTTTCTTACTAATTTTTGTCCTATTTTTCTCACATATTTTGCATTGATGTAGAAAATCCAGTAGCTTGTCACTGCGAGCCATCAGAGGACAGCGTGTGTTGCTTTCTTCACCAACAGCAGTTCAATTATTATTATTATTTTTATTTTTATTATTATTTCTTAAATATAAATATAAAGGTGTTCTGTACAATGTTGTTCTTCTTTCCTTTTACCTGGCAGTGGCACCGAGTCCTAGGACTAGGGGACCAGAGCATTTGTGGTCTGATCTGCACAACACTCCGAGGGAAACGTCACACCTTCAACTTGCAGAAATCCAACCAGCCAGCTTGGTAAGCACTTGAGATCAATGACCATGACTGAGAAGCATTTGGCATTTCATGCTGTGAAATCAAATAATCAAATTTTCTAGACTCTTTAGTGTTGTTTCACTTGTGAACAGTTTGTTTCCTGGTGCTTTGGTGCTAAATCTCAGGTACTTTAGAGATAGAGTCATTTGGAGCAGGACAGGTCTAGGGGCTCCCCACTGCAGTTAAGTGCTGGGCAGCAGGCTCAGGAATGGCAGTGCCCATCTAGAAAAGCACCACGGTCACCTCCTTTCTCCCTTCAGCAACACAAGGAAGGAGGTGGTGCTTCACATCACTGTGTCCCATCTCACTTGTTGCCACCTTGATTAAAGAATCCGGGAAGTCTCTGCTGTTGAAGATGGTTGACTCTCTGCTGGGATTGGGAATTCCTTCATTATTCCTCAGCTATGTCCTGATTGCAATAATTATTTAAAAACAACAAAATCTCTTCTCTCTCTGTCTTTCTCTATTATATATATATATTTAGATAGATATAGATATATACACATATATATACACACATACACACGCATATACAATTTTATAGATATGTATATAGAGATTTAAAATTATATATCATCTTTCCTGCCTGCTTTGCCTGCTGCTGACAACGTCAGCTGACCTGGAGCAGTCTCTTCTGAGGTACCACAAAGAAAAGCCCAAGGGAGCTACTGTACACAGCCACCTCTTAGCACTGGTACTGGATGTGCTGGTGCTGGTGGACCTTGCCCTCCACGTGCGAGTGGGTGTGGGTGTGGATGTCTGTGTAAATCTTTGGGTACATCTTGGATGCCATGGCCGGGGCCAGAGCAGGCCCTTGGGCCAGCAAATGCTGCTGCTGGGCAACATATTCCTCATAGTTTATGGAGGAGATGCAGTCTTTGTCAGGGACCTGGGAGACACAGATCCTGTCCCGGGGCTGCTGCCGGTGCACGGGGGCAGCAGCTGGAGGGGAGCAGGGCTTCTTCTTACTCTGGCAAAGCCACAAGAGTATTGTCCCAAAGATGAAGACAGCCCCGGCAGGGATACCGATGATCACCGGCCAGGGCAGGCTGCTGGCCGAGGAAGGGGACACAGGTGCACTCGGAGGCTTGGGGTCTAGACAGGAGACAGACAGAAAGAGTTAATTAAAAGTAGGCAATGTGCACTCAAAGCAGATGTCACACTTGGGCTGGCTTCTGCATAGGCTGTCTGGTAGCCTTGCCAGACCAAGCAGTGAGGGTGAAGCCAGTGTGTGATGTTAGGTAACTACTCTGCTTTCCATGCTCCTGGAAACTCAGCTGTCAGTGGAGATAAGATGCTTCCAAGAGCACCTTTCACACTTAGCTCCCCCTTCCCCTTTCTGCTATTGGCAGCCCTGAGTATTCCCTTCAGTTGCTAAGCTTGATCTCTTGATTTATGGTGTAGATAGCTACCAGCTGGGACTTCCAAAGCCCTGAAAAATACTTGGGCACGGAATTCAGCTTGCAGGGAGACACTCAAGAAACTTGGAAAACCACAGGCAACGCATATTGCCCAATACGTTAGTCAAATGTACACCATTGAACTTCCAACCCAAACGCCTTTTTCTCTCCTTGACAAATAATCCTAGGGCTTGTTTGAAATATTGAATATATACCATGTGGTTTCTTCAAAGTCAGAAGGAACTATACTGCTGACCTTAACAGACAAAACTTAGATTCACCAACACTGGAAATTACAGAATCTGTTAGGCTGGAAGGTGAGTCTGGAGGTCACCTGGTCCAGGCCCCTGCTCAATGCAAGCCAGGATCAGAGAGCTGCTCCATCAACTGGCCATGAAACCAACGATCTTCATCTTGGTTGGTATAAATCCTACCCTAGGCCAAAAGCAAAGCATTTTGGTATTCATCCATGCTGCTCTTTAAAGCTATGTCAAATCTGACAGATTTATGAGCAAAATGGTGCTTCTCTAACTCATGGCCTTGCAGCCACATCTTTACCTTTGAGGGCAAGCTGAGTTGTCCTTCTCTGTCACTGCCAATAGCAACAGTTCTGCAGGTTCTGCTTCTGGTATGAGGCAATTAATCCATGGAAATTTCCCACTGATGTCAGTGGGAGCTGGATCAGACTCTGACAGGTCAGAAACTCCTGGAGGATGAGCTATATCCCACCCAGGCAGACTTTGCTTGGGACTGACAGGCTTGCTAGACTGAGTTCAGACCTAAATCTAAGTGATACAGAAGAAGACATCCAGAGCACGCTCCTATTTGGCAACCTGCTGTCAGGGACTAAATTCAAGCTAGGGACTCTTGATGGCTGTTGAGATGCAGAGCTTTGGTGGTGAGCAGAAGCAGCCAAACTGCCTCAGTTATAGGAGTCACAAGCATCTTCCCCACTGCTTATCCAGGACATGAGTGATGACAGCCTAGGAGAGTTAATGATCTGTGTCCCTCACTGGTGTCTTGAATGAAGGTATTGCAAGAGACATGGGAGCTGAAGTGCCCTGATAGTAGTGCCAGCTCCTGCCCTCTCTTAGCTGTGTTACTGACGGATCTGAATCTACACTGACAGGGCAAGATAAGGCAGAAAGAAGTGTCCTTTTCAAGTGAAAAAACATTTCTCAGGGCAGGATGGCACAGTCAGGAGGCAAAGAGAGGATGGTGTGCCCCAAACACATTGATGCAACCCTAGCTGGACATGGCCACCAGCCCTGGGGCCTAGGGACAGAGGGAAGCAGAAGTCTGGTACAAGGGTCACCAGGAGATCACTGGGTAAGGATTTAAGTAATAATTCTCCCACACGCATTCCTTTCCTTTCCTTGTGACTGGAAGAGGTTTTATTCTTCTCTCATTTTGTGGGCCTGTATCATTGTTTCCCTTTACCAGTACAGCAACAGAAATAAGAGCAAGACTAAATGGGAAACATAAGAGAAAAAGGTTCTAAATTGTGCTGCTCTTCAGTGCTCCCCTCATTCCCTGCACCCTCTTGCTGAAATTATGTGGTGCCTCCAACTGCAGTATCCTCTCCTTTCTCCTCCTCCACACAGGAGCAGCTCATTCAAGTTATTTCACCTTGATAGAATCATTATTCCCCATGAGGAGAGAAAAAGAGGATTTCAGCAGGGAATGATGTAAATCAGAGATGATTTAATCCCTCTCATTCATTCTTGGTGGAACTGGGCTTGCCTAATCAGCACAGCACACAGAGAGCCACGGAACCCAATGAGCATCAGGAGCTGCGTTAATAAACATCATGCTGTAGATTCTGTGGCTTCAGGTGGAGAGGGAAATGTAGAACTCACCTGGCAGGACCGTCAGAAAGGCGCTGCGGAAGCTGTAACCCATGGTGTTGGCCCCTAGGCAGATGTACATCCCTGCATCCTCCTCCTTGGCTCGAGTAATCATCAGTTTGTTCAGGTAGGAGCCATCAGGGCGGGACCAGACCTCCCCTGTGGGCAGCACAACAAACTTCTGTCCCCCAACATCGATGGTGGAGTTATACTTGCTCTCAGTGCCGTACTCCACCCTCTTCAGCCACTGGATGACAGGCTTGACATCACTCCGTACTTTGCACTGGAAGGAGGTGGTCCCACCGTAGTCCACCGTGGTGTTGACAGGATGTGTCCCTGTCAGGATGGGCTTTGATCTCGTTCTCTCTGCACAAAAAACACAGGCAGCTCCATGGAAAAGTGCTTATTAACTAATGATTGCAGAAACAGGGGAAGAAAGGTATAAGAGGCATGCAAAATAATTGTCTAGTCCAAGCCTGTCCCCTGCTGTCCCCTGACTTCTGCAAGCCTCTCCTTGCAGAAACTTGCCCAGCCTCCTCCAAGGCCTCCAGCTTCTCCAGACAATCCTCAACTGTCTGAGGCTTAGCAAGCCTTTTCCCACGCTCAGCCTGAATCTTCCTTTACTAAGAAGGAAGTTACTCTCTGGGCATAGACCTGCAGAAAAGGTTACTCTCTCTAGGCCCTTGCATTTTGAAGATTTTCTTCAGCCCTCTCTTACCTACAGTGAACAACCCCAGTAACTGCCAAGCAAATAGGGTCCTACAAATCTCCTACAGAAGGTTTTGCTGTGTTTCTACTCTCTCAGGTCACTCATGAAGTTTACAAACAAGAAGGTCTTGCAAACCTCTCACTCCTAGGCAGAGAGAGAAATTACAGTATCACAGTGGGTGGTAACTGCTGGCAATCATCAGCTGTTTCTGAGGGCAAACACTCTTGGACTAAGCATGGAACAAAGCAGGT
This sequence comes from Tricholaema leucomelas, assembly GCA_013400475.1. Taxonomy (NCBI): domain Eukaryota; kingdom Metazoa; phylum Chordata; class Aves; order Piciformes; family Lybiidae; genus Tricholaema lacrymosa; species Tricholaema leucomelas. The sequence goes on from WAAF01010666.1 coordinate 646,237, forward strand.
CCCCTTGTACTGGCTTTAGAGCAAGAGGAAGGAACAGGGGATCCTCTTTGAAGGACTCAGGATACTTTTAACAATGAAGGCTCTAAAGATGTGCCCGAGAAACAAAAATACTACAGTGGTCTCTATGGGCTTTGCCTTGGGACCATGAGCAAGAATCACAGCTAGGGAGACTGAGTCTCAGATAAGCAGAACCTAGGAGTGGAGCCTCAGTGGGAGAAAAAAAGGAGGAAATTGAATAAAACCTGTAATGCTCCACAGAATGATGTTAAAAATAGAAAGACGTCTGAAAACTGCTTAATGCCCTTATCTCCTTGACTCTGGTTCCAGCTTCGGTTACTGTTTTCACTCCTGGCCAGCAAAAGCTAATGAAAACAAAGGTTACATACATCTTTAAGTTGATAAAAAACAAGATAAACAAGACACAGAAAAGGGCTTGTTCCTGGTGCTGTCTGGTTCTGATGAAGTGAAAATGCCACAGCTGCCATTAGGATGGGGCTTGATTCATTTCCCTGTCTCTGCTTCTGGTTTTAGTGTAAACATATGTTTTTACTGTCTCCACACAGCTGCATCTTTATCAATCCCAGATGTCCAGCAGGTTTGTGCCTTTGGAGCCCAATGAGCTCCCCACATATGCTTTTAATTTTTGTGATTCTAGAAAAAGGACTTATCAGAGAACAGATCTTTACCTTTAAGAACAATCTTTCACACTGCAGTAAACCTGCTCATGCTAAAATGTATGCATGGACAGACAAACTACATGCTTTCCATGTGGCTGGAGATAGTGCTCCATGCCCCTGCTCCTCAGTGATGAAGGTTATTCAATCTTTCCTCCACTCAAGCTCATCTTCTCCACTTTCTTAAGTTGGCAGCTTTGTAATCGTTTCCATGACAACTTATGATGATGTCATGGACAAAGCACAATGATTTAAGAATCTCTTCTCTGGTAGACTTAGGTAGGATTGGAGTACAGTTATCTTCAGTAATAGCAGGGGAAAGAGGAGATTAGAGATCAAGAATCAGAACGACTTGACAGTAACAAGAGCAACTTGCTCTGCCGAACCACAATGCAGGTTAATCCCCCACAGCTCATCTCCTGAGGGTTGAATCTTTAAATCTCTGTAGGCAGAAAAGACACAGTATCTCATTTGCACCCACCTGAACTTTCAGATGGCCAAATATGTTTTAAATCTGGCCCCGAAGCCTTGTCTGGATAATCACTCAAGATTTCTGCTAATTCCCGTAGCAGACTTCTCTAATACAGTGGGCCTCCTACTACAGTCAAACAGAGTAAATCTTCAGCTGATTGGTTTCACCCTGTTAATGCTCTGCTAGAGTAATCAAGGTCATCCTAAATACTTTCACCTTTCCTCTGGGCTACATGAAATGGCCTTCTCAGTTCTGTCTGCCCTTAAATTCCTTCTGTTGGCAGCATAAGACTGAACTGGGCCATGTGAACTTTTACCATGCAGACGACTGTTGCCCAAGAATCTCTCCTCACTTCAGTTACTAAATTGTATTGCTGCCACTCTCTCTTTGCCTGGTGTTAGATTTATTCTAGAGTTTCAATTAGTATTTTCTCTGTCTCTGATGATGTTTTTAACACTTTCCTATTTCTGCACAACTGCCAGCTCTCTTCGCTCAGCCAGCCCTGCTCTCACAGCTCTCTTTCTGCCCCTCCACCCCAGAGGCTGCACTTACGGATGACTTCAACCTTGTAGGTCGCGTTGATTTCTCCAACTCTGTTAAACACTCGGCAGGTGTATTTCCCACTGTCCTCTGGCTTCAGGTTCTTCAGGTTCAGCGTCCACTTCTTCTTCTTGTTCTCCCCAATCTCTTGGGGCGTGAGGGGCTTGTTGTCCTTCAGCCAGGTGATGTCAGGCCGTGGGTTCCCACTGGCCACACACTTCAAGCGGATGGAGCTGCCCACGGGATGGGCGATCACTCTGCGCCTCATCTTGGCAGGCTGTGTGAACCTAGGCCGGGCTGCAACAGGCATGAAAAACGGACTGTGGTGAGCGAGGGGAATGCAAAGGAGGGTGCTGCTCTCAGGTGTTATGGGTAGGTTTGCTGGGCAGGTGCCCAGCAGCCCCATACATACTAGTACACCACTCACTCTCACGTTGGCCCAAACCACTTTCCCTAGGAAGGAGACACCATCCAACCTGACGCGTTTGCGTGTCTGCTGTAGCCATGACAGCCTTCTGCATAGCACAGCCAGGGAATTTCTCAGTGTCTGTAAGGCCCCTGCATCAGACCACCCCACAAAAGAATTCCAAAATGGCACTATGTGCAGTTGAAGGCAAAATAAGTTCCCATAATGCAATCACACTTAGGTTATGATAGCATTTACATTGTGATTACATGGTCATTGCTAGTGTATTCCATGCCACACATACATGCCGCCAGCCAAGACCAAAGAGATAACCCCAGATCCCTGTCAGGCTGACCATTTGATCAGCCTGGTCACTTGACGCTTCATTTTCTGAGGATGTTTTGCCCCTTAGTTCTCACTGGCTTTAAGGATGGGACTTAAGAAGCATCAATATCATTTCAAAATCTGGGAAAGTCTTGTAAGTGTGCCAGACTTTGTATACTGCTATGAACTTACATGTATGCCATTCAGTCAACGTTAACTTATGAAGCACTCGCAATGAAAGGCCCAAAAAAAGCAAACAAATTGAAAGATTCAATAAAACCCCCTTGAGTTCATTATTAGAAGACACCTCATACCAGTCCATCCCCAAAATGGAGATACTGAAGCAAGAGCTGCTGGTGAACAGAATCTCCAGTTCAGATAGTCATCTTATCCTAGCAAGGAAATCAGCATTTCTAACAGCAAGGTTCCCATCTGGCAGAATCTCTCCTAGACAGCCAGTCCTGCTGCCCAGAGCTGAGGGCCAGAAGCTCTGGGATGTGCATATAATGGAGCTCTGCTAGGTGAGGGAGCCTGGTCTGCAGCTTCCTCTCCTCAGCCACTGGGGAATGGCAGCCATTGGTCTCCAAGGTCTGTCAACATATCCCTTAGTCCTTAGCCCCCTGCAGACTGCCTAACTTCCCTGCCTCTCAGAAGACACCGTTTGGCAACCCCCTCTCTTCAGAGTCCTTTTCAGAAGGGGAAGCCATTTGCCTCTGTGGCCTTTCCTTACCCCCCCTTGCCTGTCACACTGGCTCTCAGTCATTTCATGTTATTTCAAACTCTTGCTCAGAAATGCTTTACTCGGCACACAGAGGCTTTCATCTGTAATCTAATGAACTGGAGCAACTCTGGCACTGGAAGTCCTTGCCATGACAGCTGAGCAGCAAATGTGACATACTAGCCCATTCCACAGGTCATGGTGCATAAATTGCTGGGTATTGCCCTGGGGATCTGCTGCAAGAGGAGTCCCCCCTCCCAGCGAAACCAGCCCCCCTTTCACAGAGACAATTAACCCTGTCAGAGCTGCAGGCTGTGAGCAATGACATGCCAGAGTCTAAGTCTGAGCTGAGGGAGACATGCTGATAAGGGCTGGCATTGTAGAAATTGAGTAAATGTCTGCAAGGTGTATGGAGGGCTTAAGAACCAGCTGTGAAATGGGTCTGAGCAGCTATTCTCTAACATGGCAGTAATTTACTCTGAGATGAGGAACTGTATGTCCAGGTCGGGGTGGACCCTCACCAGCTGGGATTCCTGGGCTAGGACTAACATTGCAGACTGGAGACAGGACAATCACACAATTTGTGCAGAGTAAAGAGTCGAGTGACTCCAAGCTCTCACCTTCCCCTCTCTTTACCTTGCTTCCACAGCAGTATTTCAGAAGGGTTTGGTGCTGTCCCTGCTTAGGAAGAGCACTGCAAAACAGAAACTCCATCTCTGCTCAGCTTTGGCCTAATGCTAATTCTCCTGAATTGAAGTCAGACCTGCCATTTGTCCTCAGTGGGAGCAGTGTTATGTTGGCACTGAAGGCTTTTGGAAACATTGCTGTAGAAGTCAATATGCCTTTTATAAAGAGTCTGTGCAAGTTGTAATACGTGCACACGCAGAAGTCACTGCCCAGAAAAACAAATGCAATAGAGAACCATACTGGGGCATATGGCAAGGGGCCTAGAGTGGAGCACGGGCTGCATTTTGCAGAAGGACCCTTGGATGGGATCCATTCACACCAACATGTTCAGCTGACACTCTGTTTATTGTTAGACCATCTGCAGGGAGAACTCATTCCAGTCTCTGCCTTTTCTTCAGCAACTGAGAAATGTGCCACAGGAGCAGCACTGACCCAAGCACTGAGGAAACCCAAAACCACACGTTGCTCCTTACCCCACTGCTTCCCAGAATGATCTTCATATTCTCCATTGGAGCCTTCAGGTGCCTGGCTTTCCTTTCCTGAGCTGGCATCATCTGCAAAGGAAAGGAAAGGAAAGGGAAGGTGTTAAGATCTCCCGAAGCACAGCAGTAAGGTAACAAGAGTTCGCACCCACATCTTGGCACTTAGAGCCTGGTAGCTTCATGAGATTTCCAGCAGGTTACCAAAGCAATGAAAGATTAATCAATTTTTCCATTAACAGCTGAGAAAAGTCTCTTAGTTTATGTTTACAGGTTGCTGTTCCCTAGCAGGAGCTGATCAATTGCACCTTCTATGCAAATAATGGTATAAATCAAAATTAGAGCTAATTAAAGCGAGGAGGTGGGAGAAGGCTTACACGATCAGTCACAGAAACCACAAGCTCGGCAATTACAGCCACTAATTTGTCTCTCAGCTTCCATGCAAAACTGGGGGAACAGGCAGGTCTGGGGTCAAATGAGCTCTCAAGGGATGCTGCATGCGCTGCTCTAGCTGGAAAAAAGGAATATTGAATTTAAAAAAACTATTTCTGCTCGATTTTGCTTTTTCTATTTGAGATCGCCCATCTATCTGTGTTAATAACACTACTTTCGCCCTTTATTACTCTAGTTCTTTGCAGCACTACCACAGAGCAGCATCAAGGTCTCTAGGAGAAACAGAAATTAACAATGGCTAACCCCTCACCTCTTCGGCAGCCCTCGCCTCAAGTTGTTGCTGTAATATAGTCACCTACAAAGTCTCCTTGAGAGATGAGGGAGCAGGAGAGTGCTCTGAGCATTGTTCTCAGCCCGGGTGATGCTGGTGGCTGCACATCTCTGCCTGCTCAAATGTGAGGTTTTCTCACCCTCCACTGACCTGCACTGCACAAGGGCTCAGCTCAGAGCATCCTTATAGCAGTGAGGAGGGAGGTCCCCTTGAGGGTCTTCGGGCACCTACAAGTGCACAGCAAAGCATGGCTCTTCCCAGGCTACTTTTGCACTCTACAAATAGCACAGCCCCCTATGGCAGCTAGGTGAAGATAATGATCAAGAGGTACTCAGCTTCCAGCTAGAGTACTGAACTGCCTGAAGTTTGATTTTCAGAGACAGGTCAGGTAAAGCTAGGAACAAGGTCACATCAAGAAGGAACTGCTTTGCAATGGTGTGATTTTTTTTTTTTAATCAGGAGAAATGAGAAACATCCAACCTAAGGAATACATCTCTCTAAATGCTCAACTCCTAAAAGCCACAAGGAAAAGGCTTTATGAGAGGAAATTTCTTCCTGTAATCTCTGCAGCAGAGAGGAAAAACAAATTTCATCTCATACATAAGCATGCTCCCCCCAAAAAGTGTAAATAGTGGAGAGGCTCTTTACAATTGTTTTAGTAGCCAGGCTGTGCTTAAACTGCTTAGTGCATAAACCTGTGCGTAGTCTCTGCGTGAGGAGAATGTGTTTAGGCCCATCCTCATGGCAGCTTCTGCTGCCTTGGAAATCGCCTCCTCTCTTCGACATGGGGCACTTAAGGCCCACACATGCTCTGCTTTGGTTTGCTGCTGTTCCTGAAGAGCAGTGGCTGCAAGGCCACAGTGGTTTGTCCCCCTGTGCCACTCTTCTCCTCTCCTCATGGTTACTTCAGCACAGTTTTGCCTGGACTTAGACACACTGCCCTGTGTAGTTTGAGGGCAAAAGAGAGCTTCCTGTGCAGCAGCACACAGTGCTCTTCCTTCAGTTCACTCCAGATGATTGCCCCCTCCCACCTTCCTCTCACTCTCCATCCAAACCCAGAGGCTTCCCTGGGTGCCATGCCAGACCTTAAGACTTCCTGTTTGCATTTCACCCCACGCTTCACAAACACACCTGGCTTAGCAGTACTCTTCTTACAGAGTGGACATGAAAAAAAATAAGCCATGTTCAGCTGTGTGTGGCCAGCACACAAAAGAAATGAGTTAGCAGCAGATATCACAGGAGTCTTAGCTATAGTCAGAAATTACCTAATAAGCTGGTTGCCTACTCATGCTCTTGTCACCTCCTCCAGAGGCAGGCAGGTAGGTCAGAGTGGTAAGTACATAGAGAAAAAATCAGCCTGCAGCCAAAGGCAGCAGAGACCAGCTCTGCAGAACTGCCAGCTTTGCTGCCAGCAGATTACCACCAGAGGCAGTGCTATGAAGGACAAGCTGCTGAAGTTTCCTACAAGCTCCCTTTTCTGTGACCTATATTGGAAGGTCATCCTGTACTGGACTTCTTGGACAGTATCACAGGCTTAGGAAAGCAGCCAGTTGGAAGATGAAGTGGAAAACCTGCCTTGAAAAATAGTCATTGACTAATTTTATGTCACGAGTATCTGAGGCTATGAACCCATACATGATTTAAGTGTCCTTACTGTACAGCTTGGTTCTATGGTGTTACAAACCATGCTCGCTGGTCAAGAAATCCAAGTGAAAGGCTCTGATACCACATCAGGTGACAGATTTGAAGACATGGTACAAGTTCATGCAGCCCCTTCCCCTCCAAATACTGCACTTCACCACACAAGATAGGGCCAGGATGGATCCTGATGCATTGTTCAGGAATGTCATCCCCAGCTGTTTGCCACCCATTGCCTCTCTCTTGCTTTAGGCTCTTCTTCCAAACTGGTTTCTAGGTCTCAGATGCCGCAGGACTGAGATGCTGGTGCTGTGGTAGGTATGAAAGGGGCAGTCATGGGATTGGTTTTGCATGAGACTGGGCACATCTGAGTGTATGAGGCCTTGATTAGCAGTACTGATGTCAGGACAAGATTGCCCTTTCTCATCCCAGAAAGCACAAAGCTCCATGCATGTTGCCTACCACAGGTCTTTCTGGTCCACTTCCTGTCCCAAAGCAGGCTGGATTTTTTTGCAGAAAAGAGATTTCTTTATGCAACCATCAAATGACAAAGCACTCAGTGGATCCTACGGGACAAAGAGTGCCAGATAATTGGGATACTGCTTATTACCATAGTAGGATTGTTCTGTTCCCTCTTAAAAGCTACTAAAACAGAGAGGAAATTCTGTATAATGGTCTGGAAAATGTTCACAGGTGGTTACCAAGCCAAGATCAGATTTGATTTACCCACAGGCTCTCCATGAAGGCTTTGTGTTTTAGCCAAAGGCTATGACTGGTTTTCAGGCCAACACTACATTTTGAACATCGGACCACGTGTCAAAGCCACGGCACAATTTTTGAAGCAAAGATCTTGCCATAGTATTTATGGTTCACAAAGTTGCTTTAATTTGTTGTGATGCAAGGCTCGTCCCTGCTCTGACTTGACGGGACCAGCTTTGGAGCCTTTGATGTCAGAGGCCTTGAAAGCCCTGTTTCACAGATGAGCCAGCTTTGCATAAATAAACAAAGTGACCTCTGAACTGGAGCCTGAGACCTGAGCACACTTCAAAGCACTGGAGGGGAGGCAATGGGGCGGGGGCAAGGGAATGAAGCAATCAGCATGCACCATTAAGGCAGCCCTCGGCCAACACTTCTCCCCAACAAGGGGTGTAAATAAAAGGAGGGAGGCAAGTGGGGAAGGATTGAAACAAGGGGAAAGTGATGTAATCCGGTCAGGCTTGAACAATGACAAGGAGGCCTTCTCCCATAGGTGAAAGAAAGAGCTCGCTCTGAACTCCAGCTCTGAGAGCTGACTCTCACATTTACCCAGGTGCATTGTATTTACACATCTTGCTTGCTCCTTGATGTCTTTTGCTGCTGCAGACTTCTAGTGAGTGACAGAACACAAGGTGCTTGTGCCAGGTGAGTTTGGGCCTTCTAGGCATTAAATCAGGATTTCTTCTGCTGAGCCTAATCAGGAAAACTGCAGGATGAGAATACACCATAAACTTGGAAGTGATTGACTCACTTTTCAGTAGTCTTGATGGTGCGGTACAAGAGAAACAAACATGAAAGCAAGTGCAACCTGAAAAAGTAGGTCATTCAGGATACTTGCTGAATTTAAGGGGAAACAGAATGGAAAGATCATTCTGTACTTTGGGGTAGGGAAATTTCTGCTCTCATGACTGGTTCATCTGATGCCCAGTTGAATGGTCCATCAGGTACATATGCAGGCAGGCAGTAACAAGTTTATCACTGGGTTTGCAGGGATTAAGGCACTTGCTTTCTCCAGATCTCCTTAATGTGGACTACCACTCCAGGCTTCACTAGAATTTCAGTTGGTATTAACCCCCAGTGGCCAGAGAAACACACCCCAAACTAGTAGCTACTACATTGGCTCCATCTGAAAGCTAACCACTGCCAACTGCCATGTTTTTATTGCTCTTTCTGTGAGATTTGAGTGCTTCCGGAGGACCTTGACCCTGGCAAGCCACTACTTGAGAATCTGTTTTTTTGGTTATTGAATAACAATTCTGAACTTCTATGATTGTAAAGAACTCTACACAATTATACTTTAAAAGCTGAGAGGAAAACGAATTACAGCTTCAGGACCCTTGAGACTGGTGATCCATAGATGAAACTCAAGGCTGATGAAGATGCAAAGTCCTTATCTTCACTAATTCTGAATTTTCTCCTATCAATGCAGTCTAATTTAGTAATCCTCTTTCCTGTCAGAAGCAGACAAGACAAAACTCCAACAAACTCATCTCTCTAACATAAACCTGGTATAAATCTTAGATACTCTGTCAAGTACTTTTCATAGCATCTTCATCAATTCTTTACCTCATGCTCTCCATTCCTTAACCTGCCTACAACATAAGGTGTCACCTACTCTACTAACATTGCTGATGTTATGAAAAGCAGGAAGTGTGTTTTCAATTTATTTGGAAATGACACAGTGAAAGCAAAGGGATCAGGAATATTTAGAGGGAAGAAAAAAGATCCCATGAAGGGAACCCTCCTCCTTGGACTCAGACAAGCAAAGCCCCTCTACATGAAAAAGAAACCCACTCAGAGGAGCACATAGCCAAGGAACATTCTACTTTTCTCAAAAAAACAAACACCTCAAAACAAAACAAGAAAACAAAACAATCAACAAGATCAACACAAACTAAATGGTTACTGGCAGAGAATTTGCCTCTGTAATAGGCACTGAACACTTCACTGCCTACTGCCTCTGACTCCAAAAATAACCAGAGGTATTGATACTGGAATTTCCTGAAAATAAAAAATAGTGTTAGTGACTTTTTTGGCATTTTCAGCTCTGGTCATTTTCATGAGAAGTACCATGCAAAAACTTTCATGGATTTCACTCCCAGCACTGGGAATCTCTCTGTAAGCAAGATCCTTTTCAAAAGAATCACTTCCAGCCTGCCTACCTTCTAAAACACTGGAGAGGTTCCACAGTCCATTGACCAAAGCTCTTATTTGGAGCAAAGAATCACGACTTCTGACCCTAGCTTGATCAGTAACTCCCATTTGGAAGCTACGATGATGCAGAGGCCCAACCTATCACCTGCAGATGACAAAGCTCTTAACTGGTTGTTGCTGCATCCCACAGCTCAGCATACAAGTGAATATATATCAGAATGATCACTTTAAAAACAAAGATGGCTTCACTCTCTTCCACAGAATGACAGGAGGAGGTACAATGGGGTAGAACAGATGTATCAGAACCAGGTTGTTTTACAGGCTGGTACCAATCTAGCTTCAACAGCAGAGGCAAAGCAGTCCTGCTTCTCCAGAAGCAGCCCACAGAGAATCTAGCTTTGCTGTGGAAAAGCTGCTACCAGCACCTGAGCTAACTCTTTCACCACCAACTCCTTCTTAATACTGCACCATCTCTGCTGGGACTCCAACACAGACATGTCCCTGCTCCACACCCTTGCAGATTACTGAAGTCATACTTCAGTGCTTGAGATGCAGCCTCACCAGTGCTGACAATGATGGCCATGGTCCTGCTGGCCATTGTTGATACAGGCCAGGATGCTGGTAGCCTTCTCAGCCACCTGAGCACATGCTGGCCCGTATTCAGCCAGCTGCTGCCCAGCACCCCCAGGTCTTTTTCCACCAGGCAGCTTTCCAGACTCAGTCCATGGAACACTAAACATGGTAATGGTCTAAACATGGCTGAACCAGACATTTTACAAATCCGTTTGCCAACGTTGGCTGGTGACTTCTCAGTCAGAGTTTCAGTAGCTCCTTCACTCCTACTGTGAATACAGCATGACCAAAAAGAACGAAAAAGAGCAGGGAAGGATGTTCATGAAAGACAAGAAAATTCTCTATTGACTATATCTATACAGAAGAGCTTTCATGTTCTTCTGAGTCCATGCAGGGTGAGATCCATGCATACCATGTTCCTCTCACACCTCCTCTTTGTCCCCATGATTTTGTCTCTGGTCCAGATCTGCACCTGCTTTGTAACTCTTTCTCCCTCTCCTTCCCCAATCATTTTGAGGAGGAAGAAGCCCTTCTGAAGGTCCAGTTCTTCCCTTGTGCCCTGTGGTCTGTCAGTGCCCATAACTCACAAAGTCATCTTAGACACTTTCTCAGTTATGGTACTTTCGCACCATGGAATGCTTCAGCTCCTGCTGTAACCACACAAGAACCACAAGGAGAAACTGCTGGAGTTTTTCACTGAATTACTACAATTCCCTGGCCTACCATTATGACAATTACATTACAAAGGCAATCACAGGCCTTCCACCATGCCAACTCCTCCAGACACCAGGACCTGCTGTCTGCCCTTGGGTCTCCATTCCACAGGGGGCAAAAAAACAATTCTTCCCTTTTTGTTGTTGTGGTTGAGGTTACTTTGTCTTCTAATCAGCATGGTCCTGCACACAGAGACAGTAGCCCCAAGAGCACTGCACCACAGGCACCAGTCTGCGGTTATAGTCTTGATCTACTGCTGGAGAGGATGAAAGGAAGAAATGAGAGAACAAGAAGAGTGGTTAGGTTTCTGCCTTGTCACCAGGACTTTCTGAGCATAAAATAGCAGTGGCAAAAAGGCAGCAATTCCCAGATGTCCCAGACCTTGAACAAATTGCTAGTATTTCCCAGTATTATTGAACTGTTACTTGCATCATGATAGTATCAAGATTTCTCTAAGCCAAGCTCCCAGTCCTTTAGACATTGCTCACACAGCACAAAAGGCAGGCATGGAGTGGAGGCCACATGGACTAAGGTTCCTCAAGAAATGTATTTTTTAGCATCCACCCATTCTGGCCTGGTGGGGGAATGACAGGACTTCTGCACGTTTCATAGAGTTAAGAAGTAAAGCTTTACTATTGATCAGCCTATCTGAATTTATAACCATTTCAAGGCATTTATACTAAATCATTAGTGACTTACAGCAAGTTTATAAACACTGGGAAGACTTATGTGACATTAACTGTTACCTGGCAAATCAAGATGTTGAAATAGTCCTTACTTTAGAAACCTAACTCAAGTGCCCAAGTCGGAAGTAAGACTAAAAGGAAAGTCAGGTTGACATCTATCTCTCTTGCCTGATTGCAAGAGATGGTGGGGGGAGCCTGAGACATGTAGCATGAGTGCCAAAAGCAAGGTGGTATGAGCACTCCACCCAAGGACACAGGCAAAAATTCCACCTTCTGCAATCCTCAATGACTTAGGACTGGGGGAGGGAGGTATGTCACTGAAAGAACTAATGCAAGGGTAATGATAAGAAGATTACAGTAGAGCCAAGTATAAACTGGTAAGACCTGTCTCTCAGCCTTCTATTTTAATCACTAGACAGTTGCTGACTGTTCCCCATGAAGTTACACCTCTATCACTCCCCTTCCTAGCAGCATTGATCAATTATTGCTCATTATTTCCTTCACCAAGATGTGCAGGAACATCACTGATAGATCTTCTATCTCCCTGAATGTTCCCATGGTCAAGATAGCCAACACGACAGTTCCAGAGGGAAGAGAGGTCATATATGCCAGTGACTGAGTAAAGGAATTGTTTTTGGAGGGCATTTATAATAAAACAAAGCTAACCAATCGTACAGTCCTGTCCCTTCCAAACATTGAGTTAATTCCTTAGTGTGGAATTACCCAGTCCATCATGATGATCTGGGAATTGCAATACTGGACTCTACAGACAGGAATGTGGATCCAGCTGTTTCTTCAACACCAGTATAAAAATCATTGAAACACATTTTATGGGCTTGCATATTTCATAGCCTTCTGGTAGAGAAGTAAAAATACCTCCTGTGGAAGCAAATGAAACATCTTATGCAGTATGACAATTTGCAAACTCTCAGGGAGGACTGCTGCTTAACATCTTCGGTGGGAAAAGTGAGTCCCATGTTTGTGTTTGCTGGAGGCAAAAAGTCACACCTCATCAAGATCCATAATTAGCCTGTTATGCTTTAACTTTGATTTCAAGAAATAGCAGCACCTATGAGTGGTAAAAATGCCAAGAAATCCATAGAAGCTGGCAGCTTTCAGCAGGACATGACAGAACATACAAAAAACTCTGATTCTGAGATGCTAGTTACATTCAGTAGGGCACAAAATGTGGCCAGGGCATCCTTCCTCTCAGGTTTCAGAAGAATAACTTCAGAAAGCAGTCCATATATGTAGCAAACATGGCTTAAAAAAAATAAGCCATTTGCAGCTGAGGACCCCTCAGCAGACACTAACCTATGACTGTCTACTCAAACATCTTCTGGTAAATGGACTTTCTGAAGGACAGGTAAACCACTATGACAGGAAATGCAGAAAGGGCATTTGAAACCCAAATTTTAGCTCACTTTTTAAACCTATCTTTTATTGACAAACCTATATGCAGCAGGACGACAAAGCTGGTGAGAGGCCTGGAACACAGCCCTGTGAGGAGAGGCTGAGGGAGCTGGGGTTGTTTAGCCTGGAGAAGAGGAGGCTCAGGGCTGACCTCATTGCTGTCTACAACTACCTGAAGGGAGGTCGTAGTCAGGTGGGGGTTGGTCTCTTCTCCCAGGCAACAGCAACAGAACAAGGGGACACAGTCTCAAGTTGTGCCGGGGGAGGTATAGGCTGGATATTAGGAGGAAGTTCTTCACAGAGAGAGTGATTTGCCACTGGAATGGGCTGCCCAGGGAGGTGGTGGAGTTGCTGTCCCTGGAGGTCTTCAAGAAAAGAGTGGATGATGCACTTCACTTAGTGCCATGGTCTAGCTGATTGGACAGGGCTGGGTGATAGTTTGGACTGGATGACCTTGGAGGTCTCTTCCAACCTGGTTGATTCTATGATTCTATGAAAAGCCATACGGCAGTGGTGTGCCCTCACAGACCATCATATAGCATGACAAGAAACTAAAGAAAATGAGATTTTGTGGTCCAGTCATGAAAGAAAAAGTATCCTCAGTGTCCAGTCCTCTAACACATCTCTCATATGCTGTTAAATAGGTAAATTCTTAGCGAAGAATCGTGCACCTTGTACATAACGTTCAGTGAATGACACACATCTCTCCAGGTCATTTTAAGACCAATAACAAACTGATTTAAGCAGCAAAACATTACCACTTTCACAATTCTGTCCAAGAACAACTCTGGACAAGTGGCAATTTTGTTGGCTCCCAAAACAAATGGAATACTTGGCACCCTACCTAACAGGAGGATTACAGTATATCACACGGGATAATATGGGTCTGTGTCTCACCAAAATTAAACCCAACCTAATTGCTTGGAGTAAATTATAGCTTTCCATGTGGGGTAAAACGCAAACTGTAAAAATGGTTGCTCCACAATTAACTCTATAATTCCATAGCTGTTATTACAAATTTCTAAGCCACAGAATACTTCAAAACAATGGCTACTGTGATTCCTGTGGGATGGGATTAAACTCCCTTCTGGTTTTTGCCTTTCCTTCGCCCTTTCTTCTTTTTTCTAAATGCCTGTCTTAGCACATGAGAAGCAGTGGCACAGAACAACCACCACCGTAGGTCCAAAGACTCCAGAGATAGAAGCTACCTAAGAAAACTCATGAAATTCAGGATTAGTTTAGAATTCAACACTGGAAGACACAGAACATTTAAGTCCCCTACTGGAAATACAAAGAGTATAATTTGCAAGAGGGAGGAATTTATTCTTTTACTGTTAATCAGTGCTCTCTCCAAAACCTCTAAATACTTACTCTGCAGTTACGTACCTTATTTTTTGCTGTGCTAATGTATACTATTATTAACATACTCATATGAATATTGCATACTGAATGCATCCCCACATGCTGCTGGCTATTTTGAACAGCAGATGTGAGAAGGATTTAAATGCCAATTCTAAAGCTGCACAGTTGATTAAACTCCTCTGAACCATTCATAGATTATCACATATTCTGTTTACATGTATCCCTCCCATGTAAAATACTTCAGGGAATACTCTAGACCTTGGCACATGGTTTAGAATGATGATAACCAATGTTGGAGATGCCACACAGACAGCAGGACATACTATCTAGTTACATCTGTGTGCAAAATGTTTCAAGATTTTTTGATGGAAGGAGTTATGAACGTGTAAGGCTGAGATGCTATGCTCCATTTATGTCCCTCTAAATCATGCTCAGAGATAACAAGCAGTTAGAGCCTCAGCAATGCAAAAACAAGCATTTTTATGAATGTACTTCATTGCATCCATGTGCTGTTATCCCCTAGGATAATTATGACTTGTGGGTGAACCTTGAGAAATTGCAGAGCATCAGCTTGAAAGGAAAAGTCCACTGCCAAAACGCATCCAAACCCTGCAAATGGAAACCTTGTGAGAATAGGCTGTGCACAGTCAGCCTGCAGCGCGCTCAGGGCTTAGTCCTCACTTCTTGTAACCCCAGGGAAACCCCTATCCGTGCCACAAATCTGACTGACTCCAACTCCTGCATCTGCAGCCTCACAAATCCCACAGGCCCGAAGCTCCCACGCTCTGCAGCAGAGGCTGCGCCTGACAGATGACACACAAGTGTTACAGATACATCATGGGCTGCAGCCCAGGAACAGTCACAGCTTTGCTGGCACATTGGGGAAAGAAAAAAGATTCAGCAGGACCCCTTGGTAAAGTCCCCGTGGTCATACATCCTGAATGAGGAACTCTATTGTGTGAAAACATTCCTAATAATTCCTTCTGTTTTCATTAACAATATTAAATTTCCTGCTTCTGGGATATCTTTTTGTTTTAACAGGCGCAGATTTTTTGTCTCGCCTTCTGAGAGGCTGTGCCACTGCAGTCTATTATTACTGTTTACGCTGAAGTAATTTAAATGGACCAGGCATCCACATCCAAAATCAGCAATTTGCAAGCCACAATCTCATACCAACCAGATTAATGTAACACCTGAGATGTGTTTTCTTTTGAGACACAGGAGTGTGAATGGCTGAAAGCGTGAGAAACGCATGAAAAAGTCCTTCTGCTTCAGAAACACGCATGCAGTTGCTTCTGTGGCGTTCACAGATTACCTTTGCTGCTTTTTGTCTTCTTAACAAACAGCCCACTAAAATTCAATCGAATTGTAACACACCAATGGCCTAGACAAAGGCAAAAAATAAGAGTTGTTTTCTTACTATTTGAAGCGTCCCATCGTGGCCCAGGCATAACCAGGGGTAGATAAATTATCTGGTCTATGATTTTCTCTGGCATATTGTTTTACTCGTGCCTTTCTTCTTCCTCTGCAGGGGTGCTTGTGGCCGTATTGTTTTGCTCTTTGTGGCTCGCAGCCTTTTCAGTGGCAGCACACACGCTAAAGCGCGGGCAAGAGCGGGAATGCAAATTCCTTGTGAGGCAACCAAGCAGCGAAAAGTGTCCCAGACCATGCCAAATCTTTACAAGCACAGCAGTCAAACAGAGAACTATACCCTTCAAAAACCAAACCTAGGGGGAAAATCCCACTCTTAATTAGAACATCGTGATTTGGATATTTACAAGCTTTAAATATAGGACCTGGTTCCCTATTGAGGCCTAATTGGTTCTTTTGAAGACCTCTTGTAAAACAGTGCTCACGCTCCCTGGCTAAGCATTCCCCTCTCCCTTTTGCTCGGTGATGACTTGCTTCCACTTTGAGTTGGTTGCTCCCAGACTGCTCTCTGGCTCAGCTTTCAAGCCGATTTCTCTGACAAGCTGGCAGCAATGAAATAATTCATTCCAGAGGCTGAGAGAATCACCCGCAGCACACACGGTGAGGATCATCTGGCAGCGGTACAGAGGCCTACGCAACGGGGGGCTGGGGCAAGCCCTGCACCGGGACACGCGAGCGCTGCGGGGAGGGGGAAAGCCTTCAGCAGGCCGGCCAGGAACGAAGGCGGCAGCATGGCAGCGGGGCGGGAGGAAGGCTGCAGAGGGGCTGCTCTGAGCATACACTGGAAGGAGGATAAAGTAACCAAGGAGAGGAACATTTTCAATAAAAACGGCATTTCCACAAGAATAAAGAAGCCCCTGGGATGAACCCTGTGACACAGTGCAGAGATTCAGCGTGTGGTCTGTGGATTGACCACTTCTGAAGGTCCACAAAGGACACCTGAGAAAGATGAACCAAACGAGATATTTGTGGCTGGGGTTTCCCAAGGGCAAAAAAAGACAGGCAGTCAGGACTCTCTCCTGTGAGCACAATGGTAACAACCTGGCCTAAGATCTCACTCAACAGTAGCTAGCCTGTTGCACAGCAGTCTGATTACACATCCCTGTGCACTTCCAAACCAGCCACATCTGGGCAGAGATCAGTCACTGTAAACTCCTGGACTAAGATCTGCTGCCTGATGAATTTCTGAGGACTAGAGACCCCGCTACATATATATGCCCTGAAACCTGCAGAAGCAAGAGCCCCAGCTGACTGCTGCCACATGCTCCCTTGGAATCCCATGTAGGGGCAGGCAAGTCAAGGTGACTTGCCAAGTCCCTTTTGAGATAACACAGCAGGAAATAGGTTTGAACTGTGCTGGCTTTGCTCCCTGAGCACTCAAAAATTATACCCTTGGAAAACCACATTAGGTTCCATATATATATATCTTCCTTCATTTGACTTCTGGCTGAGGTTCTAACTTGTCAGCATTGCAAACTGCACAAGTCTCTTTCACAAGACCTTCTGATAACAGGGAGCCGGCCCTCCTGCATAACCCACTGTGTTCAGCTCAGCAAGCAGACTTCCCACTGTCTGCATTCAACCTGCCCACATTGTCCCAGCTTGCATAAAGTTCATTGATCCCTAAGGGTAGCCTGGCCAAGGTCAACTGCCTGACTTGCTGCTAGGATGGCTCTCCAGAGAAACTGTCCAGAAGGTGATGGTCCACATTGCCCCTTCACAAGCAAGAGTTAATGCAACCACATTGTCAGTCAATACCCCAGAGATGCAAAGCAGACTTCATCACATTATATTCAATCACAAAGCCCTGCAGGGAAACCTTTCCACTGAGGTGCCAGGCTGAAGTTGGCAGAATTTAAGATTATGTTTGAAATGAAGCAGAAAATTGCTTCTGTTTTATTTCTAAGCTACATGTTACTCCAGTGACCAGATATTCCAAATTAAAAGTGCATTGGAAACTACCCAGAAACTGAGGTGTGGCATTAATTCTACCTCCTTTCTGTAGCGTGAGTGGTTAGCTGGTGCCCAGCAGTCTTAAGAAGATTAAATATCACTTTAATTTCAAAAGCCTTCTGTTCTGGCTATAAAAATACTACCGCTGCAATAATAATACAGCTGATTGTAAAGCTTCAATGTTTGGCTTGGATTAATACTGCTGCTACTTCATTTCACAGGGAAAGTAGTGCAGTGGTGTTATCTCCTCCAGACAAGAAGGGTTAATTACCCATTATTCATTACAGCAATTGTGGTTTTGCTTCCCTGATGGAAAAATTGTGTTGTTTTCTGCTTCATAAACAATGGGATAATCTTATCAAAAGAAAAAAAAATGACCTCTGATAGCAGATTTTTTTCCTCCATTAACCTTTTCAGAAAAGGAAAAGCATTAAAAAGTGCAAAAATACTTGTAGCTAGTGATTTATTTATTTCTTGAGGTTAAAAAGCTACTGTGGAGCCAGTAAAGCTGGAGAACATGCCCAACTCCCTAGCTAAACACCACAGGACTCTTCTGCAGGAGACAGCTCACAGAAGAGACTTTCAGGGAGGTGTTATCTGAAAGCCATCCAAGCCCTTTTCCTCTTTCTCACCTTCAAAGAGGAAAAGCAGAGCAGACAGCATGGCACTTGTCAAGCTCTATGTCCTTCACCACCAACAGGAAGGTGACCTCCTCTGCTGATGGCCCAGGACCTCATCTGTGAAATGGGGAGTAAGAGTTTCCCACCAACTGGGAGTAATATGAGGATAAACACAGCCAAACTGTGGGCCTCTCTGGTACCGACATAGATGCAGAGAGACAGGCATGTTGTTTTAGTCAGTGTGTGTAACTCACTTAAATTTACCACGCAGTTTCAACTTGCAATCCCATATTTCCTGTCCTAATCTCATACACAATGTGGCACTTGTGCTGTTAGGCAGCTTCTCTGTGGCTGCTCCATAGCAATGGGCAAATTGATTCCTACAGGAAAGGCCAGACTCAGAGAAATACTTCCAGATACATACACTGTTTCCACTGGTCTAAAATGGGAGTAGCTGTTGTGTTCAGGAGTAACAACTGGTGGAAGGAAAGAGCACAGGTATAAGGCACAGAGGAGCTTCCCAGCTTCCCAGCTCTGACCAACGCCTCTGAGTAAATGCAAGCAAGTTATTTACACCTCTTACTGTCTCAAGTGTTTGCCTGTAGTAATACGGATTCTGCCTTTTCTACTCTTCCTAAGATTACTGGTTCTTTGGGCGAGGGTTGCTAAACTGTCCACAGACAATTCTGCAACAGGACCCTCTACAAGGAGTTAGTAGTAACTAAGAGTAACACTGGTATTCCTTTAGGGAAAAGGCTAAGTGAAAACTCCTTCTAACAACCGCTACAGCACAAGAACCACCTCACAGAACTACCACAGTCTTGGTCAAAGCACATTAAAATCCATTAAAATGTTTCACTGGCTTCAGAGTACAATGGATGAAGGACATTACTGTGAGCAACACTGACAGACCCAACAACTTGAAACTGTTCTCCAATGGCCATCTCCTTGAAGGGCTGAAGTGTTCTACATCATCTCAATGGACTCTATCCACAAGATTGAAGCAATGCCACAGAAAAACAAAATATAATACACAGAAACACTCCATAAAAAGGAATGGAAAGCACAAGCTCCTGACTGCCAGAGCTGAGAAAATGACAAATGCTTTGCCTTCAGCAACAAATATCCCCTGCAGGAATGGTGGACAGCGTGAAGCCACTCCAGCATGGGCAATTCACCTGATAAAAGGATGACAATCCTGAGATAGAGACAAGGAGGTGAAGTTCCAGTGGGAAGAGGTGAAATGCTGTTTGAGAAGGCACCAACTAGTCTCAGAGAGGTGAGAATTCAATTGTGTAGACAGCCTTACTTCACACAAGCAGAGGACCAGACAACCAGGGCAGTACATTCTGCCTTTGCTATTCTCCTAAGGTGGAAGGGAAGCTGAAGGATGGCTTTTCCAGCTCACTGCATTTCACCATGGAGCTCAGCTGTTGTTTTTTTTAATCATATATCCTCAAGATCTAAGAGCAGGAGCCAGTTATTAAAATGGTAGCAGCTATGAGTGTACACCGTTGACAAGCATAGCCCCAGAGGGAGGGGAAAGCTGGCTTCTATGTCTTACATTACCGCTGCTATCCGAGGGAAACGTAACTGGCAATAAATGACAATGAAAAGAAATAGCCTGATCAAATGCTGAAAAAACAACTCTTGTTAAGAAGAAACTGATTTAACATGGCATCATGCCTGATGACACAGCTGAGTTTCACCTTCAGAAAAGCAAAGGGAATGTTCTTAGAAAATGAGGTAAATGCCTCATAACTTACAGAACATACAAGCAGAGACACCTGTAGTGCAAAGTCTCAGCTGAGAATGTTTCCAGCAGGTAAACCAGACTCCCAAATAACAGGACAGAAAATTGGCTTCTTTTACTTTATGCCTCAACTGTTTCATATTCAGCATGAGAAGCCGCCTCCTTCACTGCAGTCTAGCTAAGCAGGACAGCCCAGAGCCAAGTCCAGGACTCAGAGACAAGTGGGACATCAGTGATAAGTCAGATACTTATCAAGACTTTCCTTAAATCTGCTCAGATAATCTAACAGGTCTAAGCACTGATTCACAGTTCAAGCAAGGTAAGAGTAGACAAACTCTACTGAAGTCAAAAACAGCAGAAGAATGCAAAAGAAACCAGAAGTCAGTGCATTTGCTCTGGAGGAAAGGCTGACTGCAACAGCAGTCCCTTTCTCCAAAATTTGTTTGCCAACAACCAATATTGCAGAAACAATTATTTTCTAATACCAGGAAAGTATTTGCAATGTGCAGAAGTTCAAGACAAACCTTCACCCCCAAACCCCTTGCCTCTGCTATTAATAATGTCTTATTTCTGAAGAAGCTCTGCACAGAGTCCCTAGAGTCCAGGAAAATGCAAACCTACCTAAAAATGAGGCAGGTGAGACCCAACTGCCTGCATCAGCCTGAGAGCACAACCAGCCATTAACTGCAGCTCTATACCATTAAGGCACCTATTGCAATTTCACCCTCCAGAGCTATGGGCATGGTGGGCTCCATCTGCACGAGTGTCCTTTAGCACAACATGCAGAGCGCTCCAGGAGACAAGCAGGAGGATTATCCTACAAACGGCTCAGTAGCCTTCAAAAGCCCTCACTATGTTAATAGTCTTTAAAATGACATTTCAGAGGACCATCAGAACCTGGTCCTGTTGCTCATGGCTCCGCTTCCACCTAAACTGCTTGCTACACATCTCCCAACCCCATGGGCCAAGGTGAGAAGGGCTTGTGCCTGCCTACTCAGTGCTAAAATTTATTGGTTAGGCAAGAGGAGAGGACATAGGATTCTCCTTCAGTTTCTTGTGCACATTCTCCTCTACAGCTGCTGAACGTAACTTTAGCAAACATCAAGGAGAACAGGAGGCTTTACTGAATTAAAATATTTAACATACTGGCTAGTCATCGTTCCCTTTGAAACCAATACCCATCTGGGATTTGACTTCATGAAGACTGCTACAGTCTTTCCATACCACGTCCCAAAAAAGTTCAGAAGGGAAGCACATTGTTGTATACTTTATGGAGACCCACAGAAAGATTGGGTTTGGAGTGCACATGCACACAAAAGCTTTTTATCTCCAGGGACCTAACCTCTGATAACTGTCATTGCAAGCATTTTATTTTGCTCACTTAAGTAGCACTATCAATAACCACCTTCTGTTCTAAAGACAAACGTGGTCTGCTTTTCCAAGCAAAGGAAAACAAATTAAAGACTTAAAACACCCATCAGTTGTTCACTTCAGCAATTTGATCCCTATTTTTATTTATTTCTTTCCAGAAGACCCTTCATGCCAGATAACAGTCACTCCCCGCCTGCAACACTGCCCTTCAGGCCACAGCACGTGTATTCTTTTGAGAGCTTCAGTGAAATATGAGTGAGAGGCACAGATTAGAATCTGGCCTGGAATTATGATTTGAACTCTGCAAAAACGGATACAGCAGGTCAAATTCTCCTCTCGGTTACACCAGAGTAGCATTCCAGCGGAGAACAGCAAATCCACGTTTTTAGCCCTCATTTTTTAGGTTGTTTATACAACTCGGAATGATGGGGGTTTCTTAGAGGGATTAAAAAACCTTCGTAAGAAATCCATGGCAAGCTGCATGAATGCAGCTCACTGGGGCATCAGCTGGATCTTAACTAAAGAGTAAGAAAGTGTGTGGCTCTGCCACTTAGGAAGGACAGACAGCTCTTGCTGTCTTGCAAGTCTCATGCCTCTCTCTGGCAATTCTTGGAGTCTGTTTGAGTTTAGAGGAAGCTCTGCAGGCAGCAGCAATTTAGTTGCAGCAGCACAGAGCGCAGCAGGGGTAATTTTGCTCAAATGCTCAGGATTCCCCAATTATTCTGATTTACTCTGCTTAACAGTATGATCAGACACAGATTTTCATACCACCATGGCTAGCTGAGGGTTGCTCTCCATGATATCTAGTCTAGTTGTACCTGTCATCACCCCATTACACTGAAGACAGTGCTGGAGGCATACCCAAAAAACAGCAAGAGACATTGGATGTTTACCTTGAAATGGGAGGAACTGACACAAACATGGTGGCAAAGAACACGAAATGCCCCTGCGCAATATAGCCTAGAGAGTGCCAGTTGGGAGCAATATGAAGCATTTCCAATGTGCACACAACACAAGCAGCATCTGAAGCCCCAAACACACACAGACACAACTGGGTGCAAGTGTGAGTTGCACCAACACATACCCGTGCCCATGTGAGAAAGGCAACTGAGCCCATGCACCTCTGGTGCTGCTGCAGTGGAGTTATTCAAGAGACAGTGTTTATTTGCCCTTGCTCCTCCACTTGATTGTGGTGGAGACACATCAGGGACAAATTTCGTCCTGCGATTTTAAGCACCTGGCCAAAACAATAAGACTGCGGTCTGCAAATGTGCTCAGACTTCCCCCCCTGCAAAAAAAAAAAGGGAATAATTTCCCTTTACATGCACACATGCACATTGTTCAGAAGTATCAGCCATTTCTCCACTCTTCCAGCTCTGGTAAGGCAGGTAATTGAAGCTTCAAAGGAGAATCACAGTTTAACGGAGCTGTGCTTGCCAAAGAAGACAAAGGACTTTCATTAGTTTTCTTCTGGCTTATTTACATGACTTATCTTTTTATAAATTCAACTTCCTTCCAAAGCTGATAATGAGGTGCCTCGCAAAAAAAAAAAAAAAAAGAAAGGGAATGGTTTATTTGGTCACAAGACAAGTGATTATTTTTTGTGATAGACTATGTCTGGTGTAAAGTTCAAAAACAATGGAAGCAATAGACTTTAGGCAAAACACACAACTGGTCCTGATAGCAGCCTACCAGGGGAAAATGGCATTTTCCAGAATGCTGCATAACAGCATTGACAAAAACCTTCCAGGAGCAGCTGCCATGGTTGATTTCTGCTCTGAGATCTACAACCAGGGATGTTTTTTTCAATTACACAGTATTCATAACTAAATTTATTTTCTTTCTTTCTGTCTTTCTGTCTGTCTTTCTGTCTGTCTTTCTGTCTGTCTTTCTGTCTGTCTGTCTTTCTGTCTGTCTTTCTGTGTGTCTTTCTGTCTGTCTTTCTCTCTTTCTTTCTCTCTTTCTGTCTTTGCATTTTCTTCCTTTTCTCAAGTAGAGAATGGACATTTCCAAGACAGGAAAAGAACCATTAACATACTAGATTAAAGTGTTTCCAGGCATTTCATCCCATGTCATTCTCACTTGGACACAAATGTCTACTGCATTTCTCCACTGTGGTGTCCTCGTAAAATCACAGGCATGCTGATGTTTTCCTTCACTGGCCTCTAAAATGTGACAACCAACCTTGTAAATACAGACTTTTAGTGATGAAAAAAAACAGGACAAGAGCAACTGGGTAATTTGAAATAATGCCAGAAGTTATTTTCTAGGTAGTAAATGATCAAAAAGTGATCAAAAGGTGATTTGCCCTGATCTGTCATTCTGCAGCTCAGAGGCATGGAGAAGGCTTATCCAAAACAACAGAATGAGGCTGATGATCAGAAAAAGGATGGAGCAAAGGATGTCCCCTCTTCAGAGAGTCAGCTTCAACATTTTAACTGCTTCTTTATGGTTTGTATAAAACTCTGACAAATATGTACTCACACAGGGCACCTGAACATTTAGTCTGAGGGTCTATGTGAAATGATCCCAAATCACTACCATGGGTAAATTGTGCCTTAGATGAATACAAATTCACTTGACAAACACTCAGTTCTGACCCCAAGATTCCTGCTTCCAAGCTTTTTTGATACATACATCAGCAAACAAATGGCTTATATGTTTGAGTTTCACTCCAAAAGATTTTTAAAATAATCCACATCATGAAATCAAAACAGCAACAGAATAAAAGTATGTGTGCAATAATTAAACAAAAATAAAAAGCTCTGACATACTTAAGCAGACAACCTAAAAATAGTATCCAAAGAGATTCTCAACATCCCTGAAAATACAAGCTGTCATAATAAGAGCACGTTGCAATAATAACTCTCGCAGGAAAAAGTTCTGAACCTTATGTGTGTGAACTAAAAGAAACTAACCCAGGAATTTTTACAAGTCACCTGACTCAATATTATGGTGCATTAACCTTGATATTTATCACCACACCACAGTTTTGCTTTTGGACCAGACCAAAAACCCAGAAGTACCAATGAATACACATAAGGGTGCAAAGGAGAGAAATGGGAAGATTTGGGTTGTAATCACTGAAAAAAATGCAGTAGGAGTCCTGTGCTAAAACCTGAGTAGTTTTTTGGTCCAGCAGATTAACTCTATCCATAATTAAACCCCAACTTCTCTCCCTAGAGGCTATGAATCAAAACATGCACTCAAGAACTACACAGGAGAGACAGGCCAGGAGGGGATATGGGCTCTGGTTCAGGGCACAGCTCAGCTTTACTCCATTAAGACCAGATAGCAGGAGGAAAGCAACTTGCCAAAACATCCATTTCACTGACCACCTCTTATTCAGTGGAACATCACATGTTTGTGAATAAAATGGCTAAAAAGGGTAACTGCTCTGCCTTTGCACTGATGGGAAAAGCAGATGCTGCCTGTAGATCTTCCAACCACAATTTTGTTCTCAATTTACCCACCGTCCCTTCTTCTATGGCTCACCCTGTGGTAAGATACTGGCAAGCAGTAGCTCTGACTTCCAGTATGAGCCTCACGCTGGTGTTTATGGTGCCTCATACTGGCAGTGCTCTCTGGAAAACAGTTTGGAAAATGTAGGGAAACAAACTCCAATCATTCTAGTAGGAACCCATGAGAGCTCTGAATTAACCTTGGCAAAAAGGAAGTGAACAGGGAAATAAAGAGAAGCAGTGGAGACAGCGTTCCTGATAATGTATTTGGTTTGTGTCTAATCTTGCCCTCAGACAGAAACAGGTAGCTCCACTGCTAAACAAATGCTTAAGCAAAGGATTTGGCACCCATCTCTAACCACAGGTCACAGCAAAAAAAAATCATTGTTGCTGCCCTTCACAGCATGGCAAAGGTAATTTCTGAAAGATGCAGGGCCACAGGAGTGCTCTGAGCGGGCCAGGAGAAGACCTGGCAGAGCATAGAAGGCAGCATGAGGTACCAAAATCAGTTAATCTCAGTCTCTTAAAGCAACTGAGTTTATCTGCAGCCTTCCAGGTGTGACTCAAAGCTGCTCGAGCTTGACAGAACAAGATGACTGCCATGTGGCTGATGTCCCAACCTTTCCAGGCTTTCTCCCATTAGTAATCTAAGGGGTTTGTGATCACTGCAGGTTCATCCCATCCCATAGATTTAAGCCATGCCAATGCAGTGTGGTTGCTCTTCCCTGCCCTGTGCCTGCATCCCGCCACAATTTGACACCTTTACCTTTGCCAGCAATCAGATGGCACCACGTTAATGTGGGGCTTGTCTAAAATAAACACCTGGCTTATGCCCAGAGAAGGGCCACAAGAATGATCAGAGGGCTGGAGCACCTCTCCTATAAACAGAAACTGAGGGAGTTGGGGCTGTTCAGTCTGGAGAGGAGAAGGCTCCAAGATGACCTTATTGTGACCTTTCAGTATCTTAATGGGGCTACAAGAAAGCTGAGGAAGGACTCTTTGGGATGTCAGGTAGTGATAGGACTGAGGGGAATGGAACAAAGCTAGAAATGGGTAGATTCAGACTAGATGTCTTCATCATGAGGGTGGTGAGACCCTGGAACTGGTTGCCGAGGGAGACGGTTGAAGCACCATCCCTGGAGGTGTTTAAGGCCAGGCTGGATGAGGCTTTAGGTAGACTGATCTAGTGTCAGGTGTCCCTGCCCATAGCAAGGGAGTTGGAACTAGATGATCCTTGTGGTGCCTTCCAGCCCTGACTGATTCTGTGATGCTCCCAGAGAGCTCCTGCACTGCTTTGTGGACACTGTTCTCCTTCTCCATGCAAGACCACAGGCAAATAGGCAGATGCATTTTGCAGAAGCCAAGCACATTATGGCAAACACACTCGCACCGAAAAGCAGGAGACAAGAGAGCAGAAAAGGAGCTCGGATTTCTGCAGCCAAACTGACAGACGAGTTGTTCAGCTGTGGGTCTCGAGTGGAAAGGCAGCATATGCTGAGTATGCCAGTGATGTGGCGAATGCAGTTAGCACAGAAACGCAAGCCCAGAGAAACACATGGCTGGTTTTTCGAGAGGTGCAGATGGCCTCATCTCAGACAGACTCCCTCATCTTTAAACCACCTCCAGCTAGCCAAATACTTTTGCAGAATGCCTAAACTGCCCAGTGGCCAGCTGCATGTCCCCTCACACACAAAGCTCTGCACACTGCTGTGCCTCTGCTGCCCAGGAAATCACCAGAGCACACACAGGTGAAAGCCAACAACTGGAACTTGAAACTTGAGATTTTTGCTCCTAGTTGGAGGTGGTTTTTGTATTACTCATTTGTGGCTCTTTCATCAGGCTGAATGATTAGGATGCCTTTATGTATGCAGGCTGGCACGGTGAGGTGGTGAGACCGGACCTTCAGGCCCACCAAAACTCCCACTGCTCCAGAGGAAATAGCTCAGAAAGCATCTCTGTTTAGAGCTGGCTCCAGAATAACTCTTTTGCCACCAGCCTCATGGCAACACCCTTATTCGAAGCTCTCAGTCCAGATGAGGAATGCACGGTGAGCTCAGACACCTGGAAGGAGGGGTTTGCACTCCAGAATTGATGTCTAGAACCAAACATATGCCACAGTATCTTTTCCAGAATTTTTAGGCATGAGAGCAAGGGCAGCAGGCTCCCCAGACAGCTAAACCTGCAGGAATTCTGCTTTTGATTGCACTCCTCTGGAAGAACAAGAATTATTTTGGTTTGCAAAAGGAATGTTCCACAGGAACAGCAGGAGGCAAAGCCTGGAGCCTTGACTGGCCTGTTATAGTGGCCAGCACTCAACAGAGGTTCCTAGCAAAGACAGAGGCAGCTCACCTGAACACAAACTTCACATTTTGGCCCTAAAGGACTACTGATAGCTGAAAGAAACCCAAAACAAAACAACCCAAAAAGAAAGCCTCTCTGCATCCACGGCAGAAGCATTTGGGAATCAAGGGGAAGTCTGAAAGCTCATAATGAAGGGGAGACATTTCTACGGAGAAACTCCTTGGTGAGGGCAAATTAGAACTGGAAAGAAATCAAAGCTCTGGAGAGTTTTATGCAACAGTAGCCAAAACCTTGAAAGAAAACATTGTTAAAGGTTTGTATTTTCCCTTTTCTTTTTGGGGACAATTTCTTCTGGAGTGGCCTACATTTTCAAGCCTGAATGCTTCCAAATTAATTGCTTTGCATCCTCTTCCCTCCCCCCACCCCCTTTTCTTTCTCTCTCTTTAGTTTAGTCCCAGGCCGAAAAAGTCTTGGCCAGGGCCCATAATGAACTGGCAGAATGATAAAGAGATGCTGGGCAGGAGGGATGTGGGGGCCCGAAAGCTCACTAATAAGACCAGGATCCCCTACTTACACCGTGCCCCACCACAGGGAAGCCATTAAAGACCTGCAGAATAGAAGAGAAAAGGAAGAAAGTTCTTACAGAGAGAGCTGCCCTCCCCAGGCCCTCTCCAGCACTTTCTCAGAACACAGCCCTCGACAAGGCTAATCCCTGCACCGCTTAATGAGCTACAAGCTTCCCTTTCACTCACACAAAAGTTTCTTTCCTTTCTTGGGCCTAATCGCAGACAAATGGTCCCCCCACCACGATGCCTGTTAAAAACCCATTCCTTTTTTTTTTTTTTTTTGAGGCTGCAAGGCAGGAGGAATGCCACTGGCAAGAATAGGTACCCTTGAAATGAGCTCCTTCTGCACTTCTAAGAGATAAGTGGGAGATGACATTGGAGCTATAATGGAAGAAATACTTTCACAAGGCAGCATCTGTTGTTTCAGTAGATGCAGCCCCATTTTTGTTCCAGAATGCTTCTGTGCATCTGTCTGTATCTTTTCTCTCAGTGGAACAATCACCTCCTGCCTGCTCCCTCTCCACACACATCCATCACTGCCAGGAATGCCGCATGGCTGCACAGCAAAGCTGCCACCGCCTGTGCCGAGTCCTGTGCAACAGCTCACTTCAGGGAAGAGTTATCAGCTTGCCTCCAAAATGACTTTTGCTATTTATTAACTCACAGATCCTTGGATGAGCTCAGATATTGTCAGTTCCACACAGGAAAAGCAAGATATGCTATCTCACTGAATATCAAATAGCTGAGCATCACAATTCCATTTATCCTTACAATAATCCAAATTATTCATCCTTATTTCAAGGAGGAGAAGCCTTTGCATTTCTCACTTCTGCAAAACAGCAATGAAAACAGGCCATTTGTTTGAGTGTTTAGCCTTCCAAATACCGTATGATCTTGCATGATTTTTTAGGTGAACATTCAAACTTGATTTCTGTATAATACACCTATACCAGAGCTGGACATGTGCCCAGTTTGCCAAGCCTCACTCCAGAGCAATGTCCTCTATCTCACACAGCCTTTAAAACAAGTAGGGACTGTATGAACACCTAATCTGAACCTCCAACTAGTCAGTGCTGCTGCATTTGGCAAAAACCTTTTCCAAGAAAGCTTCCAGAAATTAGTTAAAGGCATCAAAAGACGGAAAACCCATCCTTTCCCCCAGCAGTTTGTCCCAGGGGGGTTTCACCTCCACTGCCTGGCTAGTTTCTACCTTGCTTTTGTCCAGACTCACCTTTTAGCTTTCATATCATCTGATGCCTTTCTTCTGTTAAAGTAAAAAAATGCTGTTTAATGTCCTGCATCTTTCGCACTGCAATTTCGTCACTTCTCAATCTTCCCGTTGATAAGGTTTACAGCTTTAAATATCTTTCTTTAAGGCCCAGTCTTCATCCTGTCAACATTTTGGTGGCCCTCTGTATAGCCTCCCTGATAGGCCAGCATGCTTTTGAATGCAGGGACCCTTTTACTGTTTGCAGCATCTATCAGCTCAATGATGCCGTTCATGTGGCAAAACAACCTTCTGCTCCCAGCAAATTAGACCACATCAGTCCCTTTGTAACAACATCATTCACATCAATATGCAGTCATAGTTAACAAATAGAGAGAGGTACACAGCAGATAAAAATGACTTTCTGGCCTTCCTGCAGAGATAGATGCTACTTATTTTCTGTACCTGGACTAAGGGAAAAGGCAGACTTTACCTTGTTTGCAAGACAGTGTTTAATTATTTGACTAGAATGAATGAATGAATTTGACTAGAAGGGAAGGTAGAAGAACTCTCAAATCTATCCCAGCACAGAGCTTTGGGACACAGGTTTCTCTCATGATCCCATTATAAGGAAATACTGGAGTCTGAATCCTTGTCTCAGTAGACTCCATATCCAGTTATTTTATTTTAAAAAGGGGGGAAACATCTGCATGGGTTAAATGAGCAGCTAATTAATTAAGGCCAAATGCTCACAATAGAGAATGTTACACCAATAAGCAGATCGAGTAAGACCTGAAGCATGTCTCTTGGGAATCACAGATGCAGCATTGCCTTTCTATTACTGAACATCACCACAACAGGAACAGCAGTTTCCTAACAGGCTCTTCTGTAGATACCAAAGTTTTGGGTAAGTTACCAGCCCACAGAGCCTGTCTGGGAACTCCCAGACTCATTTTTCCCTGCAAGATTCCCAGCAGCTCTTGCTCCTTCTCCACTTTCCTATCTCTCTACTACTGCCTGTGTTCTGAAGAGATTCAAAAAAAGGCAGGAGCAGTTAAGGAGATGACAAGTAGGAGCAAAGGTACAATCAGAGCTTTCCAAAGCAATCTCACATCACTGAGTACTACAGAGACAGAGACTGAAATCCACTGAAGCAAATGGGAGCTGTGTGGCTTTAATCCCATCTCCAATCACCATTTTTATCTAAAACAAGGGTGATGAACAAAAAGATTTAAACTGAACAGCTAGACAGAATCAGGAAAATGCATTTTTGACAGAGGAGATCCACACCAAGGTGATTTTCCAATACTACACCACTGAGTTATGGCTCTCTCAGGAGAGGCTCTCCCTGTGCTAGCATCAGAGCCCCATCCCTGATATCTGGGTCTCTCCAGGCTTTTGCAAAAGTAGCATGGATCTTATCATCACCTACTTGCAGCAGAGTTCGCACCACAGACTAAATGAATCCTTGCTATGCCTGCAAAGCTCCTAGGACACGAGAAGTGACAGGTATAAGTACCTTCAGCCATGCATTTCTAACTGTCCAGAGCAGGCTTAGTTTCAAAGGGCTGGATTCAGTTCTCATTTCTCTCAAGCTTGTCTGCCCATCAGTACTTGCAGGGTCAGGCATGAGAGGAAGGGATTTCTAGCCAGCAAATCAAGCAGCTACAAAACAAAAGGAATCCCATTCAATTATTCCCAGCAAGCGGATTAAGCAATGAAAGCGACATACGAGTCCTTTGTGTGGTATTTCTGCAATTATATTCATTTTTCCTACATTACTAATACTCTACTAGAAACCAGACACCATGCCCAATAATGCAAAAACAAGACAAAAGAATGGAGCCAAGAAGGCGAAGAAACAGAGTGGAAAATGCAAAACAGTAAACTGTTCCTCCTAGCAAATGTTAAGTACCAGCAAGGACATATTATAGCTGGGCCCCTAGACTCACTCAGCATTGAACCAAAGCAGCAGATGGTGTTGTAGCAGATTAGAAATTGCTACTGTCTGTCTCAAGAGCTTTGCTTGAGATTATGGAATTGGGAGTAGAGAAAAACTTGTACTGAGGGACATCAAAATTTAGGCATTCTTGAAACAGGAACTGTCCAGGCTTCACAGAGATCTAATCTCCCTGTCTGGCCTCCACCCTGCCAGTGCTGGAGAAAGCAGATAGAAATGTTTTGTGAATGTGTTACAAGAAAAAGTAACTGGATTGTGTTGCTGTTGTGACTCAGTGCAGCTGCACTAGCACCAGCAGATCCAAGTCAAAATGTACCAGGAGCTGGGCCTCAGAGACCAGGACAAAAGTGATGCAGGTAATTGACTTGTGATGGGCTTGCAGAACAGTGAAAATGAAAGAACAACCTTGAGGTATGCATTTCCTAGAAGGAAACACCAAAACCAGATCACTTGCTTGTGTGTTGGGTTTTTGTAAAGACCACTTATGTACTCTAACCGGGTAGAACTGGAGCAGCTCTAACAGGTCTGAGTATCTCTCTGCCCTTTGGCACAGCTTGGTGAGCAGTATGCTGAACTCTCCATGTCTCCATCTATCTTCTGGCCACAAGGATTCAATGTGCCAAGATTTCTCATATGGAAATGTACCTGGGGCGGGAGAGCTTTGAGCATTCGAAAGTGCTTATGGTCTACGACTTTCTGTGGAGGTCAGCCACTAATTCTCTTTTACTCTTCTATCCTTGTTGTCTTCAGGTTTAGAGTGACACATTAACGTTTCACCATTAAAGTGCCATTGCAGGGCAACACTCTTGTCCCAAAATGCTAATAAAAAATTATGGACAACAACTGAGAGGTACATCCTGTTGGCTGCTTAGAACAGTGACTGAGTGAAGAGAGGTGCACCACTCTGAAGTGTGCAGTGGGTGTCTAACAAACTATTTCATTCACAAGGTCACCCTCCTGCTAAATGGTTCTCAGTGAAATTCCTGTTAACTACCAGCAGCTTGTAAGTGACTCAGTGCATCTCTAACTACGAGGTGACAACACAGCTAAGCATGAACTACAGGGGGCAAATGAAGTGACTTCAGACTTCACTGGATGTAGGCTTTCCCTTGCATGTCCAGAGGTATTTTCCAGAACAGAAGTTAGATGAAAGCCTGGGAGATCTACTGTATCAGGACACGCAAATGTGCATGTATGCATATTTGCCACTGCAGTTCCCCCAGGGATTCCAAGTGCCTTCCACTGAGTGATACAGTTTCTTTACTGGGTGATGTCCACGCAACAGCTTCTGTCCTTGGTTTTAACTAATGAAACACTCACAAGAAATGGCAGCAAGCTGTATCTGCCCTGCTGAACCAGTGTGTTTGCACAGGCAGTTCTGAAAGCACATTTTCCTTCGTGAGTCTGTAATTCAACTCGGTGAGTCAATACAATCAGTGCTAAATGGGATGGGAGAGACCTTCATGGTATCATTCACATGGCCAGGGGTCTGAAGCACATCTATTAAATACATTATGTTATTCCAGACATTCAGCTGTGGAAATAGGATCAGGATCTGGATTATGATCACAAGAAAAATGTCCCTTATGACCTTTGTCTTTAAGGAGTGAGGGGGAAAATCTGCCACTTAAACATACATAAGGTTTACTGATACAGATTTCAATCTGGGCCAAAGAGGTCCTAATGAGTGGGCCAAATGTTAAATCAAAGAAAGTATTTTACAGGAGTTCAGATTTAGTGCTCCAGTTGTCAGTCCAGTCAAATGTTGACCTTTCTGCTCCAGCATCTTCCAACCAAAGCAACATAGGCTAGCCAGTCTCTCTCTAGAATACAGTTCCAAGTAGCCTTGGAGTTTTACTACACAGCACCTACACACATGCTTTAGAACTGCACCATTGCCTCAGCATGACCTTGTTTAGTTAGAGAAAGTATCTTAACAAAATTATTTTGAAAATAAAGAGTGTGAAAGGGAATCTTCTCCCTTGAGTACTGCCCCACACGATGAAGGAAGTCCAGTTACCAGTGAGGTAGTTGCCCCTGATATAGAGGGCAAATACAAGGTGGTGGAATATGACTGCTTCAGTACTAACTTTTTAGTGCCATACATAGAGTGAG
This sequence comes from Tricholaema leucomelas, assembly GCA_013400475.1. Taxonomy (NCBI): domain Eukaryota; kingdom Metazoa; phylum Chordata; class Aves; order Piciformes; family Lybiidae; genus Tricholaema lacrymosa; species Tricholaema leucomelas. The sequence continues at coordinate 679,295 of WAAF01010666.1, forward strand.
GTGTGTATATGTAGGAAAAAACCATTTCATTTGACAGAAACAAAACCATTTCCCCTTAGTACAGCTGCTCAGAAAGTATTTTCACATTTCATTTGTAAACCAAATAATACTGCTGGAGAAAAAAGGGGGGAAAAGCAAGCACACAAGCCACTGCCCTAAAGCTTTTTCAAGAACACTGGTGACAAGAGCAACAAGATATGACACAACTAGCTGCCATGGGGGTCAGATCCTGCCAGCCATTCCATACAGTGTACCCTACCAATGCACATTGGGAGCTGTGGAAAGGAAACAGTCAGGGTTTATATTCATGAGAAATAAACCTTGATTAGACCAGCCAAGGCAAATGCTGGCCTGTCCTCCCACTTGCCACAAAGGTCAGGGGTGATGGGGCCAAGCCAAATGCTGGCCCTCATTTGCTGAACCAGTGCCATTCCCCACGCAGAGCAAGCTCTGCTTTTCCAATATGCAGCTATGGCCAGGTCTGGCAGATGCTGTTTGTTGGTCATGCCAGGACTATCACCTTGGCTTGGCTTCTCCCAGCTGGATGGGAGTCATCATGAGCGTCAGACAGGCTGACGCCTCATGAAGGGTGCTATGCAGAGCAGGATGCAATCTCTCAGCCATGACTAAGCACACCCACTTCTCATGCCTCCATGTCCATGCTCCAGCCCCAGAGGCAGAGAAGAGGAAAGCCTGTGGTGTGCAGGGGTGCTGGATCTACATGTTGCCACTCAGAAGATACAGACAAGAAAAGCAGTTGCTCCATCCACTGCAGAGAACTGATATCTATGAAGTAGCAGAGCTGTCAAAGGTGCTTTTAAAGCCAGCGTTCTTTGTAATGAAGGCAAAGGAAATCTGTTAAACTAAAACCCCCAATTATAAAGGGCTTCTCACATCAAAAGAGAATTTAGAAGCTGTGTTGCTTTCACAATAATGGAAAAAAAAATTCACTTCTCAGGAGACAAATCAAATGTTTGTCTTCTTGGCTGATGGAAAGGGTGAGGTTTCCCTCATCTGCCACAGCAGTGATTTGTGTGTGTCCCTCTCCTGTAACACTACCCCTCTCCCCATCAAAGAAGTGTGGGCAGATTCTAATCACTGCCCCTACTTGCTCTGCTCACAAGGCCTTGCCTTAGAAGACAGGCCTCCCTTCAGAGATGGATTTTACCATCAAATCCCTCTTTTCACTGTCACACCCATCGCACAAGATCACAAAGAAAGGGGATTGTTTAAACACAAAACCACAACTGTTTGATCACAGCAGTGTTATCACTCAAATACTGCAGAAATCTTTCAAATCTCCAGGTATTTATAGAAGAAATAGTTAATCTCTGCTCCTTGTCTTAAAGACACATTATTCTCTCTTCACTAGAGAGCTGACACACTCAGAAAATTAGAATGGCCCTTACATACATAACACAAATAAATTGTACTCCCCTTTCTATGCAGCACAGACCTACTTAGAGATTAGGCCAAGCCAAAAGCCAGCACCTAAACAGTCTCAGATAGTGGATCCAACAGAATTAAGGCAAATGTCCAGTAACATATCAAGATGAAACACTGCAGCAGGGAAATTAGGGAGTCCTCCTTCATCTGAATCAAATTCTAGCAGAGTGCTTTCTTCAGGCTAAATGTCTCCAGAACATCACTATTGGTTGGGTGTAATTTCTGATGCAAGCTCTACGCAAACCTGTAAGTTCATTGAACTTAAAAAAAAAGAAGATGGAAAAATTCAGGGAAGAAACATACAAAGTATCTTGAAATAACTAACTAGGGACTGTAACCCAGTGACTTTACAAAGATGTATGCTTAAAGTATGCAAAAGAGACTAACAGAGCTCTTGAGGCAACTTCGAGAATGCAGCAAACCGAAGAGCACAGAACAAATGTAGAATTTCCACTCTATGGAAAGTTCTGATATTTCAACAGTTGTTTTATCCTGGGTCTTAAACGTTAACACCTTTTAATATTTGTCTAATGGACCAAAACAAACTGTTTTGTTTTCACACTGTCAAATCAAACACTTTCAACACCTCTTTTTGATGTGTTCAAAAAACTGCAGTGCTCCACTGCCTGCTGTGTCAACACGAAGCTGTCTTCTCCTCCCGCACACTGCCTCACGGGAGCTGTAGTTCCTGGCCACACCATCTTCTGACGGCTCTGCAGAGCAATTGATTCTTGCAACGGGTTCAACAAGTCTGAGCAAGTGATACAGGTGTTGTATTTCAAAAACAGCCCAAGGGAAAGAACGTGAGGCTGAAGTGTAACTGCTAGGAGGTGCTTGCTACATTAATAGAAGCATCTTAACTGCTTGTTGAACTGACTCAAAACAAAGCAAGTTGAGCTAGATTCAGTAAAACAAAACATTATCATTTGAATCATGCATAACTAAACCAGACGTTTTGGGGGGATTTTCCCATCAGAAGAACTGGTATTTTTTGGCATAATTTTGGAATTTTTCTGAATATTAATTCAGAATTAATCCTATGTAATTAATTCCATGGAAATTCCATTTGCCATTAGAAAATGTCACCAGGAACAAGTTTCCAAATAGTGTTGCTGGTTGAGCCAGCTGTCATCTCCCTGCTCTTTGTACAGTGGCTAGTAACATAGAGTCCATGTGTGTGTTGAGACTCAGATCCATCTTGTTACCAATGTAATTAAATAATAGGAAAATTACAGCCCCATTGTTCTATTTTGTAGCAACTTTTCTGGTTTCTTGTGGTGTATTTTTTTCATCTCCAAGCCCTAAGTCAGTGTTACAGTCATGAATTTCTTGCACTGCCATATAAAGAACTTCTTGGATCATGAAAGAAGCTGGCAAGGGTTCCTGCTCCTGGCATAGCTTTACTGAACATGGCTCAAATACCAAATTTACTATGAAAACACCCAGAAGAGAAGCCTCACATTGATTTCTTGTACTTCACCGACACACTACCAAATTGCTCTTCTCCTGTGGCTAACAATTCATAGACAGGCGAATAAATGATCTGTTTTGTGCTAAGCTTCATTCTCATGGCACACACCTACTCCTTCAGACTAGCAGCTATTTTCTGGGCCTGGGGGAAAGTATGTGACAGTAACTGATCAGGACGGATGGCTGCTGTGTGCCTCTCCAAGGCAGTGACACACGGTAATGCGCCATCCAGCATTTGTAATGCCGCAGCTTAAAGCACATTAGTAAAGCAGCCCGATCAATAAATCCTCAATGAACGCTCCAGCACATTGCTGCACTACACACGAGTGGAAACAACAAATGTGTCACTCCAGCGATTGTTTGATGTGAAACCACGTGGAACGCCTCCTTTGGAGAGCAGCCCAGTCGGCCTCTCTGAAACCAATCTCCCTCGTGCCATGCTAGCGAACACCCAAGCGTGAAACCCAACCTCCCATCTGTGCCGCTGCAGCCCCATTTTGTGCCCGCTACGTGTCAGCATCTGTTTTGATTTTCTGGCACCTTGAGCAAGTGTTAGCAACTCTAAATGATAAGGGACACATGGACACTTTGCTTGGAACAACCACCTGGACCGGAGCTTGGCATTCATTGAACCCTGACACATTCCCCCTTGCACTCTTTTCAGTGCCTTCCTTTCTTTCCCTTGCCACACGATTACTCAAGTGCCTACTGGCAATGTCAGAAATGGAAAATACAGCATGCCCCACTGGCCTAACAACTGGACCATGATTCCAGCAAAATTCTCCTCCTCTGTGGTCCCTTTTATCCTTTCTGTATGGCACATTTAATAAAACCACAGGCACACCTTGGTCAGCTTTCTCATTAAAGAACATTAGGCACTTATTTTTTCCTCACTGCATCAAAACCAGGGATGTCACAAACAGGTGCAGTCAAGCTAAAAGATTATGGATGGAGTTCTTTTTTTAGATGAGGGAAGTTAACTGCATCTCCTCAGCCTTGTTAACATGCAAAAAGCCAGAGTTTTGGATGCATGTCTTGTGCATGGAGCTGAACTTGAAAGTAAAGAGCAGAGCATGCACCAACATCATGTTGAGACCTGTCAGGGCTCTCTTACCCTAACTACTCACCGTCACAGCATGACTAGGGAAGTGTGTGAAGAAGGCACACCAGGCAATCACTTTACAAGCCTGTAGAGATGAATTCACTTTGAAATTTCTATTCTTGTAGAAAACAAATGTACCTTGTGAACTTGACTGGTCCAGCCTATGTCTATCCTTAACTAGAAACCAGGAAGCCAAACTAAAGGTCTTAGTCTTCACAAAATAAGAACCTAAAGTGGTTTCCACATTTAACTTCAGATCCCAGTTTCTGTATGTTATGAGTCAACAAAAAGATACAAGAGAAGAAGCATGTTGGGTTAACTTGAGGGTGATCAGGAAGTTGCCAGCAGCCATGCTCCTCAATGAATCTGCTGTGTGAAGCATCTGTTACCCTCCAAAGATGAAGCAGCGTCTAAGGAGTTTAGTATGGCTATGCCAGACTGCACTGGGCAACGGACAACAAAGCAATCATTTCCAGACCATGTGAAGAAGAAAGAGAAATTTATAACCATTACCTACAGCCAGCCCTGTCCAATAAGGTTAGCATGGATTAACCATGAGGCTTTTCCACAAAACACCTGCTTTCACTGGCTGACCATCTATTGCCATTAGCAAAAATAGTTACTGCCCATTAAGTCCCTGTAGTCATGACAGGTGTGGGGTTTGTGGGTTTTGGTTCCAATTTTGTTTGTTTGTTTATATTTTTGCTGTTGTTGTTGTTGCTGTGCTTGCTTGGTTTTGTTTTTAAAATAAATGCTTTCAGTGTTTACCTCAGTGCTGAGAAGGGCAACAAAGCTGGTGAGAGGCCTCAAATACAGCCCTATGAGGAGAGGTTGAGGGAGCTGAGGTTGTTTAGCCTGGAGGAGAGGAGGCTCAGGGCTGACCTCATTGCTGTCTACAACTACCTGAAGGGAGGCTGTAGCCAGGTGGGGATTGGTCTCTTCTCCCAGGAAACCAGCAACAGAACAAAGAGACACAGTCTCAAGTTGTGCTGAGGGAGGTCTAGGCTGGATGTTAGGAGGAAGTTCTTCACAGAGAGAGTGATTTGCCATTGGAATGGGCTGCCCAGGGAGGTGTCAGAGTCACTGTCCCTGAAGGTGTTCAAGTGAAGCCTGGATGAGGCACTTACTGCCATGGTCTAGTTGATTGGCCAGGGCTGGGTGATAGGTTGGACTGGATGATTTTGGAGGTCTCTTCCAACCTGGCTGATTCTATGATTCTACGTACATCCTAGTGACAAAATGTTGTCTTGGCTAAAGCAATGTGTGGACGTAATGCTAAAACTTTAGGCATATATACACACACATAGGCAAGAGTGACTGGTGAAGGAAGTCAGAAAAAGGAGAATTTGTAGCAGCACGATTTTTCATGTTTCATTCAAGAGCATTTTCAACAGCCCTTGAGTAAACCATTTTGGACACATACATTGGCAGAGAGCTCTAATATGGGACTGAAGAAGTTAACTGGGTTAATTGGGACTTTTTTCCATAGCAAATCTTTCATGGATTCCTAAACTTGTAATTTTTAATTAACTTTAGTCTCAGAAGGTAGCAATGCTTAACCCTACTTTCCTTAAAAAAACCACAAAACCCAAGCAAACAACAACAACAAAAAAAACCCAAACAACAAAAAGCAGCAAAAAGCAAATTAGCAAATCCAAAATATTTCACCATTTTTCCAAACATGAGGAACTAATAGAGCACAGGTAGCAATTGTGATGATATTTGACATTGCCTTACTGTCTAGTTTCAGTCTTCCTGCTGGGGAGTGGAGGCTGGATGGCTTGAAAGCTGTTTGATTTCAACGGCTTAACAGGCAAATAAAGGCAACGCAGGCCAATGACAGCAAATCTGCTGTACAATGTGTACTGTGCCGGATCCAGACTTTCAACATGTCCTCTGTGTGCAAAGTCTGCTATAAACAGCTACAGCAAACCAGAAATACATGCTGTCTGCACAAGATGGACTGGAATTTTGTCCTTGCTCACATCTGATCTGCTCACAATGAAGTCAGCAGGATCAGCCAAAGGAAGAGAAGTTCTCAAGACAGAAAGTATTTGACAACAACAAAAAACCCTAAAAAATGTGATCATGAAGCAGGGAAGGTCATGGGGAACAGAATATGCATCTTTATATTCTTTGTTTTGTATTGTACTGTGTGACTAGTTCTTGTCCACTAACTTAATCAGGAAGACATATATTAATGAGTGACATGTAAGAATGAATACAGTCAGTCTTGTTTTCACTGCAGGACACAGAGATCAGCTTTGGATGCCTTTTGAAACATTCATTTGCCAGGCAGAATGAGAGCCTGAGGGCAGAAAGCTTCAAAAAAGGAAAAAATACATATCCCCAAAGTCATCTAAAATACAAGACTACACTGTTAGCTAGTGTAAATGAATGTAATACTACTAATGAGCAGAAGCATCTATAGTATTAACCAGGGGAAAGCCTGTTCATGACAAACCAAAATTGTGCCCTTGGACACATCTGATCTACTCACAGAAATATGCATGCCCTCCGGAGCAAATCTTACTCTCTGCTCAAGTTTGTTCAGGGAACTGTGTCTGCTGGGAGAATTAGGAGGGGCAGAGGGAGTGCTCTGACATAAAAATCACTACATCATTAAACATCTTGAGGAGCAAATTCCACCCTCAGTTGCACAGAGGACAATTCATACTCTCTGGAGCTCTGCTGCAGACAATCAATCCAATGTCCACTTCTCACCACTCTTGTAGCAAAACTCCTGCTGGAGGCATGCTCTCTGAATGTTGTGTTGGCACAAAACAGAAGGAACTTTGCTGAAACAACCACTACAGCCATTCTGTCATCAAGCTGACCTGAGTGCAAGGAATAATGCAGTCAGAAAGAAGAAGAATGTATGTATCAGGAGTGGCAGTGTGCTCCAGAGCAAACTCCTTGTCATCTATGCATGCAGCCTGTGTGGGTTTAACCTTAGCATCATCGCTGTTAAGTCAACAGTAACAGAAGGGGTTGGGAGGGAGGATGATTTATTTTTCCTTTTTGTTGCCAGAGAGCAACTGCATATTTTCCTTGTCAACAGCTGTGGTTCATATACAGCATAGAGATAGGCAGAAAGAGGCAAAGAATCTACCCAATAAACAAGATACAGGACTCCAAGGAATTGTTATTACAAGCTGAGCATGCCAACAGAATGCTACTTGCACTCTCCTCGTCTAGGTCACCAGAGATTCCAGTGTCTTTTGTACCAAAGAGTCGCTCTTCCCCAGGAGTCTGTGCAAACCCTCATCTTCCTGCAACACCACCAAACCCCAAGGGAGGCTTTAAGCAAGGAAGAGTGAACAAGCCTCACTTGTGCACCTAGCTGAAATGCCTCTGCTCTTCACACCAAATTACCATATGTCTATCCGCTCTTTCTTTATATCCCTCTGTCACGCTGCTTTTCTGCTGCTTTCCATGTGACTGCTCGTGTCGGCAATCCCTTCCTAGTCCCAGACCTCTAATGCCTTCCATACGCTTTTGCTGGGAGGATTTACTGGTGTTGGAGTCCACGGGGACACGTAATCTTGACACTGACAGGCAGTGACACTCCCACTTGCTCTTCACCTTCCGCACACACAGTGCCTTGCTTATGGCTTAGGATACTGGAAGCTACAAGACAACTCTGCCCAGGCTCTCTTTTAGCACAAAGGGTCGCAACCGAAGTTGTGGAGCTGCTGTGTCTATTGCAGCCACCTATTTGTCACATAAACGATCACTCAGTTTTCCCCAAGAACAAATGAAACTTGGAAATCTCAAATGCTGTGAAAATGATAGTGTGAGAATGTCATTTTGGCTACCACAGCTCAGCTGGTAAAGTGTAGTTGAGGAAAGGGTGATCACACCAGCATTGTTCAACCCAAACCTGGAAAGTTCACGTTGCTTGAATTTGCTGTACATTCACAAAGTCCTTATGGTCATGAAAATACAAGTGCATTCAGAATCAGTTTTCTGCCTCAGCTGCCCTCTGGGTATGGTAGCAAATACCAGCAGCTGTCTACAAAGAAAAACACAAGTGCTGACTTAAACCTTCACCCACCATGTGTGGCAAAAATGTAGGAAGTTTGGTACTGGCAGTGGCACTGATGACAACAAAATATAAAACATTTCACTCTCCTGAGCTGGGTGTTGAGCAGTGCTACGTGTCTGGAGCCAGACACCTTCCTGCCTGGCTGGCTTTCACAGTGCCAGCTTCTCCTTTGTTGTGCAGCACATCTTGCACAAGGGATCACCTATCTGCTTCCATCTGCAAGGGAAGGTCACACACAGAGCAGGATCTCTGTGTGCCCAGAGGGAAATCTTTCTATTTTACTTGGTGGGCTTTATGAGGGCTATCTTTCGATTTGCACAGCAAACATATGGCCTGATCCAAAGATCATTCAAGTCAACAGAAAGGCTAGTCCTTACTTCTACAGGCTTTGGCTTTTGCCAAAGAAAGACATCAAGGAACTGTGGCCATCATGAAAAGGCCACTCCAAAAATAGGGCTGCACACATGACACAACTCTCACCCTAACCCCATTCTCATCCCCCACCTGCTTCTACAGGTCACTGCTTTGTAGCCACAGGAAGATGTTTACATCATGGTCCTGTTAACACAGGTCAGAGTTCAAGGAAGCCCAGTAAATCATGAGTCTAAATAGAGTAGGGCTGGAGCTGGGTGGGGGAGAGAGGGGAAGTAATGAGAGCAGAACCACCTCTTTGAAGAGGAGCAAATGTGAATGTTTACAGTCCCCTTTGGTGCGCTTTCCCTCTGCTGAAAGCCCATTCAGACACTGGCTGGTTAATCTGCCTTCTGAGAAGCAGGGCTGAATGGCAGCAAGTCCTATTCATGCCACCAAACAAGGTCGCAGCCTGTGCTTCAGTTTACCCTGCAAAAATGTTCCTGGCATGGAAGGCATTAGTTCTGTATTTTCACATGCACGGTACCAAACAGGCTGAACTATGCAGTGAGTATTCCCAAAAGTTAGGGGAAATCAGACTTAGTCTTGGCACACGGTGGGATTATTTTCAAAAGAGAGAAAGGAAAAAAATATCCAGCAACCCAAACCACCAAAAACCCAGTCAGCAAGATATGCCATGGTTCTGCACTAAACCACAGTACGTAGTTTAACAACCTTTCACAAATCCTCTTCGTTTATCGTTACTCTGAAAGCAACTTCTTTTTTCCCAGCAGAGGACGTATGACCCAGGTCCTTTATTCTACAACATTCCTGGCTTTCCTGTGCAGCTAGAGGACCTCAAAGATATTCCTGATGCCTATAATGACTGCAAGGTGCATTAGCAGTTTCCTCTGTCACTCACAGGTTTCCTTTGCCTCACTAAGACTCCAAGAGGGCCTGAGAAGAGCCTCTAGTTAAAATAAGTAATACATTTTCCAATTTTCAAGCAGCTACATCAAGCTTAACAGCGACAGCCCAATCACTGACTCACTTGCTAGGCCTCGATGATGGAGAGGGTTAATTTGCTGAGGTAAGCCCTGAAACTAGCAAACCTCCTGGATGCAAACACACACAAATATCTTGAGAAGTCTCTGCCACAAGCCGTAAACAAAAAACTGCTGGCTCCTACTGTGGCAATGAAAGGTCCTTGTCATGTGAGACAGACACAGAAGACCGAGAGTAAAGCCATCATGCTGTCTCAGAAATAAGAAGAAAGACTTCCATTTTGTTGACATGATCTACTGGGTTGGGCTAGAACATGGGAGAAGAGGAACTGTTCCCTGGCAGAAACTATTTTCCTTATTTTCCTTGACTTAATTTGGGGAATTATTCTGTGCCAGTAACTATTTTCCTTATTCCTTCCTGAACTAATTTGGGGTAACCTGTGGATGTTAACAGCATAGGATCACAGTCCTTGCAATGACTGCCATCCATGTTATTTATTATTTGTTCTGTAGCTATTGTTCAGTGACTCCTTTCAGGCCATGAGACACAGACCAGGAGGACAAAGCACGAGGTGACAAGGTTATGCAAACAAGCTCTATGGTTAGTTTGCAGGGTTTGAGTTATTATTATTTTCTTCCTGGCTAACTAAATGAGAGATGCAATGCTATCAGTCATCCTTTCTGCCACCTGCCTAGCTACGAGGCATAAGCAACCCAGGCCACTGCATGGCTTTTAGAAGGGCACACACACAACTCCCTCCTCTGGCTGTCTGGTACAGTATGTTTCAGTCTTATCTGCATAGGAGAAAAGCATTTTGTTAGCACCCATACTTGTTAACACAACATTTAGCATAATGGAGCTGTGGGTGTTCAGTCTGGAGAAGAGGAGGCTCAGGGGAGACCTCATTGCTGTCTACATCTATCTGAAAGAAGATTGTAGCCAGGAAGGTGTTGGTCTCCTCTCCCAGACACCCAGTCACAGAACAAGAGGACACAGTCTCAAACTGTGCCAGGGAAGGTTTAGGCTGGACATTAGGAAGAAATTCTTCATGGAAAGAGTGATTGCCCATTGGAATGGGCTGCCTGGAGAGGTGGTGGAGTCACCATCCCTGGAGGTTTTTAAAAGGAGGCTGGATCAGGCACTTAGTGCCAGGGTTTAGTTAATTAGAAGGGTTAGGTTACAGGTTGGACTCGATGATCCTAGAGGTCTTTTCCAACCTGGTTGATTCTGTGATTCTATGATTTGTCCTCCTGAACAACAAAACACATTTAATGACTTCAGACCATTCACAGAAGCCCAGCTCAGTGACTTGTCATCTATGTCTTGGCTCAAGCCCTCTGGAAAGACAAGGACAAGTTTATCTCTGTACCTGCAAATGACTTAACTATCTTTAGGTGATGTTAGAACAATTGGTTGTAATATTTGGTTGCTGATTTCTCCGCTGCTTTCTGCTCCACATATTTTGAGGCAGCAGAGCTGCTGCAGGTATCTCTGATGACCCTCAATGAGAGGCAATCCTGCACAGGTCTGGATGAGCATCCAGCACATGGTGCCCCCTGCTTCATCAGGGTTGAAGTCTACCAGCTGCAGCTGTTCAGACAACTTTCCTAACACCATGCCATGATGCAACGTCTCCTGCTCAGAAACCAGGCTTACAAAAACAGGACACAGAAGAAGGTTTTCAAGACAGGCTGGCAGAACCACAGCTCTGTCAAAATATGTGTCCCTCTGTGGGCATAGTAACGCTCTTGCACAGTCAAGTAAAGCAAGCTGCCATGTTCCAAGCACCAGCTGCCATTTGCTCCATGTTTGGAAAATTACATGTGTCTATCAAGAGTGTGGAACACTGTCAGCACAGCCCCCAGTCTGGTGCAACTTAAGTGTCCTCAATCCAAAGGGCACAAAAGGAAACAGAGAAACTCTGAAAGGGAAAGATGATCTTGGGTTGATGGCTTTCTAAGCATTTATGGGTTTAAACTGGCAGAGGGGAGATTTAAACTAGATGTTAGGAAGAAGTTCTTTACCACTGTAAAGAGTGGTGAAGCACTGGAACAGTTTGTCCAGGTGTTCAAGGCCAGGTTGGCTGAAGCCTTGAGAGACCTGTTCTAGTGGGAGGTCTCCCTGTCTATGGTGGGGGGTTGGAACTAGATGATCTTTGAGGTCCCTTCCAACCTAAACCACTCTATGGTTTCTTAAAATCCTGAGGCTGCCTCTCATAAAAATCTACTTTCAGACAAAACTCTGAAAGCCTGAGTTGCCATCACTTTCCAGTGGAATTGCCTTAAAGACTTAGAGGATTTTGCCCCCCAAAAAATTCCATTAAATTATGTTTCTCAGTAGTAAAGGATGTCATCTTATACTCATTTGCCTTACTTCTAGCTATTTCCATAGACCGTATTTTTTAACGGAGAGAGGTGCCTGGGCTACCTCTTAAACTTAAACCACCATAAAAAGCTTGCAGAGAAAATGACAGCTTTGTGCCCAGTAAAAACCAACATAATATTTCCCTGGCACTGTGCAAATGACTGATTCAGTGGTTGTTATCTTTGTAAAGTGATCAAACTATGGAATTCTTTGTTGGTTGGCAGTTACAAAAGACTTCTGGGCAGAGTCTGGCTTACGCGATTTGAGCACTGCTTAGCATCTGTCATGAGAAAGGCTTTGGATGAGTTTCTTTCTTTTGCAGGAGTGTGAAGAAACTGAAAGAAAACACAGGAGCATGAGGAAAGAAGGAAGTGAACAGAACAGCTAAGTTGCTACTACTGATGTGATCTTCAAGTGTCTTTAACCACTAAACATTAATGTGACCCTGTCTTCTTGGGGATGATTAGATGATCTCTTTCTGTAAGTCTTTTCCAGCTCTTACATCTATGATTTATTCCTCTTTTGGCCAAAATATAAACCCAGATCATTCATCATCATTATAAGTCTCCCTGCATTTTTCACAGAAGCAAAGATGTTTGTTCCAGCCCGAATTCCCGTTTGTGTAATTTCTGTACACTGCTATCTAAAAACCTCTCTTTGCTTTGGATCACAGAATCATTACCCCAGTGGATGTTCTAATCAGAGAAAACGACCTTAATTATTCACTTTCTTGAAGGTTGTGCAGTCATTTACCCAAAGTGGATAGGAAACACTATTTACAAACTGCTTGGCACACAAAACAGTAAAAAAGGTGGTTTCTTGCAATAAAAAGAGGCAAGTGACACTGTCCAAAATAAGAGAAAACCACTTCTAAGATGAGGCAGGCAGAGTTCTCAGCTAGAAAAGTGCAATAGACTCACAGAATCTAGCAGATGAATGCTGCTGCCTTGCTATCAGGATCGCAGGATGGAAGTTGACAGGAGCTCTGGATTCCTGCTGGGCTGCTCCTCTTCTAGTTTCTGTCTTAAACCATTCTGAAATGCTGCTGGGGGCTCTGTCACCAGCTTCAGCTCTGTCCTCCAAGACATGGCACCTAAGATGACTTTGATGCCTCACCATAACTGCTAGCCTGGTGGATACCCTTTCCTTAATCCTCCACCAAGGGTTTATCCTTTCACCTACCCCTTCACCTGATGGACACATTTATTTCCTGATGCTTCCTCTGTTGCTAGCCACCACAGGACAGGTACAATAGGACATGGAGAAGACAATGCCATAACCCTTGTTCTCACATGGTGTAAATTTTGGATCCTGAAAAATACATGCAAGATTTACCCTCAGAAAGAAAAGAGATTTGAAAACTTGAGAATCAAATTCAGCCTTGGCATATTCCCAAGCAAATGAACAACTCAGGCTAGGCTTACGTCCACGGGACTGCACAAGGCAGCATCCTGCTTTTAACAATGTGCTTCTGGCCCTCACACCACCACCACTTCAAATCAAAGGTCTGCAAAAGTCTCCACTTCATAAGCCTCTACCACGTACTCCCATGTCATACAAAAATGTAAGTGACAAGAGGAGGTAAGTGGAGAGGGAGGGAGGAGAACTAAAGCCCCAAGGAAATCAAAAGCTGTATGCACTACTGACATAAGCAATAAATATTTTCCTCAGTTTAAAATCTTAAGCTATTTTTCTCTTCAGTCCTATCAAATCACCTTCCTAATCATACACGCTTGTTATTTTTCCCCAAGGGCAGGAACACAGCTAGTAAAACATCTATTTGAGGAAAAGCAAAGTGTTGCTGGTGTGACATGAATTGCTGAAGAAATGCTGCTGAGGGTCTGACCTGAAGGGAAGCTTGAGCCACAAGCTTCCAGCAGTACCAAAGACATGAGTCTGAAAATCCTTCCTCTCTCTGTCTCTCTTTGTGTCTTCTGATTCAGTCACTCTGTTAACTTGTCAGATTACCAGAACCCACCTTTCACTGAATTCCTAAACCAGGAGAATCATAATGAAAAGCTGAGCTCAGCTGCTTTTGCCTGAGCCTGAGATCGGCTACTTGAAATGAAGGGACTTTTTTTTCTACTTCCATTACATTATTTTTGCAAGGAAATTCTTTTAGCAGCAGCTACACAAGTGCTGACTCTTCTGCAAGCTGTGAAGAGCCAAAGAAACCGTAAAGCTTTTCTCCCATGGCTGTTGCATTGTTTTACACAAGAAAAGACAAACAGGAGGTCAAAAAGCACTGCAGGAACAGGAGCCTTTGGCCAACTTTCTGTACTGAGGACCAGGAAGTGCCACCAGGAATTTACTTTGTGTTATACAGAACAATATGGTTTCTTTCAGAGGCAAAAAATCCTGCCCCATCTCCTCAACAGTGGCACGTAGGCCCTACAAGAAGCTAAAATGGCTTTAAAAGTATTTCATCCTGTGCTCTGGCTAAGTGTTAAACCAGGCTTCCCTCTACCACACAAAGCTCACTAGAAAAAAGAACCAAACTCCTGCAAAGACAGTATCCAGAAAGAGGTCTTTGAATTTCCTTATATCTAGCATAGACAGAAGCAGAAATAAACTACTCTGAACAGTTACAGAGCGAAACAAAATGAAAAATGCTTTAAAATAGTCTTGTGTAGTTTGTGACTCTCCACTAATGATGTTCTTTGAAACCTTATCAGAGAACTGCAAAGTACAGTTACAGCATGAGTACACAAAGGGGTGAAATAATTCCAGATGCATTGAGAAGAGAAAGGAAGAGGGTACTTCATGCTCCTTCAGAATGACATCTTCAGATGACTCTTTCACTCTAGCTGAGATTTCCCACTCTGTGTTCCAGCACTGGAGGACTGCAGTGCCTTACACACTGGTATTACTGAGATGGAGCCCAGGATGAATAATAGTATTTTCGTTTCCAGTGAGCTCCAATTCCCATGGTTTCTTTCAAGATCTCTCTCCCCCTTCACAGATTCTATATTTTGCTGACTTTTTCTTACATTTAAGTGTCAGCCAGCAAAGAATTGGCAACAATTGTGGGACAATTCCTTCTTCTCATCTCCCTCTTGTTGGGAAACCAAAAAAAAAAAAAAAAAAAAAATTAAAGAGATAGCCTGCATGAAGCAGTGAGGCTTAAATCATAAGCTGCACATTTTCCATCTGTGATCTGGATGGAGGCCACCCTGCTTAGATATTTCTCCTACCTCTGCATGTGGTCAAAGGGGACATTTTATCTCCATGATGCACAAGGACTTTGGGAAGATGAGGTAAGGACAAACAGGCACAAACTTAGGAGGGAGGCTGGTAGGATGCACACAAACCCCAGGAGGCTAGTGAAAAGCAGACAAAAGGATCTCAACCATCTTAGGCTTCACAGGCGTGAACTTGGGCCCCTTCTGATCTTCCACAAAGGGTCCCTGAGATAAACTCTGATTTATTTGCCTTCCCACCTTATTCTCTTCCATCTTCCCTAATGCCATTAGACCAAATGAAACCCCAGAGTCTCAAGAAACAGCTTTGCCATCACTCTGGCATGAATACACTGGTTGCACACAGGAATGAGAGTTTAGCCTGGAGACATAAACCCAAATATACAGCTGTGTATGGTATGCTGAAAACTAACTCAGCACAGAGAGCTGCTTTTATGGGCAGGATTTGTTTTTCCAAATGGGATTTATTTAAAAGAAAATTGAATGGCTATAAAGAGCTCACTCTAACAATAACACAGAAAATGAATCCAGTGTTCACTGTTGGCTTTCATACACCCTACAATCCAGAGAGAGAAATTTTCCTTAGAAGAGGGTCTTGGCAGCAAATTACCTGCCCTGCAGAGCAACCCATGGGGAAGAGTCCCAAAGGCCAACAGCTGGGACTCTGCTAGTGACTGAAGTTGAGGTAGGAGTTCTACTGGGAGAAAGTGTTGCAGTGCCAATGTGAGGAAGTGGCTATGGGAACACCCTGTTTCAACAACCCATATCAGTAGCATAGCCAGGGTCCAGGAGACAAACAGGACTTCCCTCTCCAGGAAATTATTGCAGGTCCCATTTCACCATCTTTGTCATGAGAGCCAGGACTCCTCAAGACAAAGGTCACTTATAAACCCTTGATGATCCAGTCAGCTGCATAAAGCTGCCTCTGTCCAGACTCATTTCGATTCTGATGGCACTTGGGATATGACATGCACATAGGTACCACAAAAGGATGTATGAATAAAAACTTCAGCATTAGGTTTCAGTATAAGGTGTTCATAACCTGCCCTACAGAGTACCTTAGCACTTGGGACCTTTTGACCATCACCCTCCACAAACCCTTTCTTCCTATGTGTTTTTCCCAGAGCAGTAAAATGTGCTGCTGCTTCTTTTGTCCTGTTTCTCTCCTTCGGTATGTGTCCCAACAGGCCAACAGACTCAGTCATCTAACTGCACTTATTTGACTATCTGAAGAATAGAAAACAGTCCAAAGCTGTGCTGGAGGTTGTTCAGACTGAACATCAGGAATCATTTCTCTTCCAAGAGGTTGGTCAAACACTGAAACAGACTTTCTAGAGAGGTGGCCAATGTTCCAAGCCCATCACTGTTTAAGAAGCATTTGGAATGCCCTTTGCAACATGCTTCAACTTGATCAGCCATACATCAAGCAAGCAGTTGTCCAGATGATTGTTATAGGTCCCTTGCGACTGAAATATTATACTCTATTCTGTTTTAATCTACTTATTTCTGTTTTGCTCTATTCTTTTCTGCTCTGCTCTGCCCTATTCTATTCTATTCCATCCCATCCCATTTCACAAATAATTAGCCAAAACCATCAATGGTTTCTGGTACAATTTGCTTCAGAACTACAAATATACTTCAGTGTTAGAGAGATTATTAGATGTCTTTAATTTGGGGCACACTAAAGACCTTTCCTCTCCAGTTAGGCAATGGGTTTCATTCAGTCCTGCCCACGACAGTAAACCATGCACTGTTGCACATATGTTTTCAAGTCACAAAGCAGAGTGGGTGTGAAGACATTTTTTTACAGCTCTTACTGGAAACCTATTAAGGTTGTGATATTGAGAAAGAGCACAGTATGGTCTTCATGTTTGAAGCTTTGGAAATATCAATGCCAGAGTTAGAAGATTATTTATACTGGAATCTGTCTAGTAGGCAGCTGCCAGGGTAAAGCTAATCAACGGACTGGCTGGCCTGTTAATCCTTACCTATTCTCCAGTCCATAGCCTGCCTGCAGCCTGCCATACCTGCCCCACAGTCAGCAGATAAGCCAACACACAAAGAAGATGTGATGAAACCCCCGACATGACTAAGTTTCTTAACTTGCCTAAATGAAGCAGGAAAGAAGCAGTTGGTGAAGTGTTACAGACAGAAATCCAGAGATCTGGATTAGCTTGGGGAGCTCAGTGGATGCCAGTTGAGGTTTAGACTGGACATTTGGAAGCACCCCGGTGCTAAACACTGGAAGAGACTTCCCAGAAAGGTGCTTGATGTCCCAAGTCCATTTTAAAATGCATTAACAACATGCTTTAACTTCCTAACACACAATCACAGAATCACAGGACAGCTCAGCCTGGAAGAGACCTTATTGACCATCTGCTCCAACCTCTCTGCCATGGGCAGGGACACCTCTCTGCTAGGCTTGGCTGCTCAAGACATCATCCAACCTGGCCCTGAACACCCCCAGGGAGGAGGCATCCACAATCTCCCTGGGCAGCCTATTCCAGAGTCTCACCACCCTTGTACTGAAGACTTCTTCCTAAAATCCAGTCTAAACCTGCTCTCCCTCAGCTTCAAATCATTTCCTCTTGTCTTATCACTAGACAGCCTTATGAAAAGCCCCTCTGCAGCCTTCCTGTAGGGTCCCTCCAGGTATTAGAAGGTCAGGCAACTGACTAGAAGATCATTGTAGCTCCTTTCCAAGTGAAATAGTCTATTCTTTCTGTTCTAACTCTAATCCAGTGTAGTCTAATCTAGTCTGTGCTATTCTATAACACTCTAGTACGATACTTTAAACAACAGTGAAAATTAAATGAGATACACAAATTATATTACACAAGCAGTTTTCTAAGACCTCTGTAGATAACCTGCAAGCAAATGTTGGGTTTTTTTCACCAGTACACTGGTGCATTTGCTGAGGAATCCTTAGCAGGTTACCCAGTGCTAAGGAAACTTTGTCAAAGATCTACCAGTGTTAAACAGAGAAATTCCCCTTACTGAACCTTTGGAGGAACAAGAGGTTAACAGACAAAGCAAATTGTAAATCTTTCCAGTTTAGAAAGTGGGGCCTTTTCAACAGCACTTTCAAGGAAATCCACTGCCAGAGTTTTTCCAGAATTCAAACAGAAAACCTGAGACCGTTCACAATTTCCTGCCACTGTATACCTGTTAGCAGTGCATGGACTTTATCAACCCCAAGTTTCAAGGTTAGGAAACCTTTGCACAGACTACATCTGTTTTGAAGACTCCTGAAAGATCATCCCTTGATCCAGTACTGAAGGGTCAACACTAAACCATGTCCCTAAGTGTCAGGTCCATGAGCTGGTGACCCCACTGCTGCCCTGGGCAGACCATTCCAATGTTTGATACCCCTTTCAGTCAAGAAATGTCTCCTAATAGCCAACCTAAAAACATTTCCTCTAGTCCTGTCCCTTGTCAGCAAGGTGAAAAGGCTGCCTCCACTTTGCTCCAATCTCCCTTCAGGTAGTTGTAGAGAGCAATGAGGTCTCCCCTAAGCAGTCCTCAAGCATGCACATTGCCATGAGGAGAAAAGGAGAGCTACCAGGAAGGGAGCTCACATGGGAGGAAGATGCTATGACTACAGTGTTGTTAATTATTTTAAAGCCATCCTCACCATCCCCCACGATAAGCTTTTTTTTTTTTTTTTTAACAACAGAAAAAGCATTTGAGACAGAAGGGATTTGGTTCAGCTGTCCTCTCTCAGCCCTGCAGAACCACAGGGCACTCTCTGTATTGACTCTCTGGGAATGACATCACCTCTGCTTGAGGGGGTTGGCAAGCCAACAAAAATAACTGTTACTGACCAAGAGTGCTATTGCAAGGAATATTTTTGGAACCGTACTCCACATTCCTCCAAGTCCCCTGCTTCCTAGTCCAAACATATCATGGCCTAAAAATTCTTCACATTTTCTATGCAGTGTTTCCTTTGGGCTTGCACAATGGGGCAGTTCTTCTGCTTGGGAGCGCTAATGTTCTGGAAAGGGAAGGGATAAAATAAAAGCTGAAACACTAAATATCCCTAATGGCAACTGCAGGGTCCACACTGTTAGTTTTAGGTCAGGACAATGATGCAGAAAGCAACAGAGTCACCTCAGATCTACCTTCTGCTGCCCTTCTCTGAACAAAAGGCCAAAGAGCTTGGTCATCTCTTCTGCACAGCGGTAAGGGGGACTCACCTATGTTTGTGGCAAAGACCCAGCTATTTAGTGGGGTTTTGCATAGACAGAGAAGGCCAGGAGGATGTAGCACCTGCCTGTGACATCACCTCAGGGACCGTGCATGGGTAGCATAGCCTTAAAGCCTGTTCACCTCTGTGCTCAGCTGCCCTTCTGCTACAAAGGTTAAAAAAAAAAGGAGGCAAATGCTAGCTTGTGTCTAGACTGTGCAGCAGCCATCATTTCCCTAGAGGAAAGAGTAGGAGACCCCAGTGGGGACTGCTCCTCCTAACATCCCGTGCAAGTGACACTGTACTGATTCTTTCCATTCCTACCTGTGTCAGGGTATTGACACAAGGAGGCTTTCTTACTAGCAAATAAGTGATTCTGGCAAAACATAGAATCATTGAATGTTTTAGGTTGGAAGGGACCTCAAAGATCAACCAGTTCCAACCCCCCACCATAGGCAGGGACACCTCCCACTAGAACAGGTCGCTCAAGGTATACATTTATGTATACTTAAAAATACTCCTGCCTAAGCCAAGCAAGCGAAAAAACCTCTTACTCCTCTTACCATTTTATTTTTCCTCCATTGGAAGTAAGCCATTTTCCTTATTATCAAGGTAAAAGTCCTGGCTGACTTTGCAGGGAGAAGTTATGTGAACCTCAACAGGCCTTTCAATCCAGCCCAGCTCTTCCCAAGCAGAACCATTTACCCACTCGTGGTACAAATTTCTATTTGAATAGGAACAGAAGCTATTCACGACACGTGCTCTCCTGGCCAATGCTTTGTTTCTTTTTTTAGCTGCAAAGATAAGAAAAACAATGCAGAGAAGAAACTAGTAAGGCATTAAAACAGCCACTTATGCCACTGATGTCCTGCACAAGGCTTAGAAACTCCATTTTCTTGTACCTTCATCAGTCCTTGATCAATTTCATCCATTTAGACTACAAAGTCTGAGACTTGCTTTCTGCTCTGCCCTTCTCTTCCCTCTCAAAGTTGGGCCTGGAAACACGTTTATTAAAAATCATTGTATGTTTAAAAGCATTTTAATTGAGTGCACATCCACAATTCATTGTAAAACCATTTGCAAATACAGGGAGAGCACAGAAAACTCCCTCTTTGGGGTGTTACAACTGAGAGATGAGGAATGGGCTGGGGAAATCAGTATTTAGGTGGAACTAATTAGCAGCAACTAAAAGCTAAATGACAGTGTAACCCATAGCCCCCTTGTGGGACATTCTAAAATGGCTGTGCATGTCTGAAGCATTTCAAGGACTTCCATTATCTGCTCAGTCTAGTGCTGCCACAGCTCAGATAAATCAGTGTTTTCAACCACAGCATTCAGCCTGCTACCCTGCGGAATAATTCTCCCCTCATAACTTCCAGAGATACAGAAGCACACAAAATATGATCTCTTTTACTAGGCTAATAAAAATCAGAAAGTATACTGTATACATTTTATAGACCTCGAAGGTCTATCTTCTGCAGGAGGAAATTGGGACTTCAGGCTACTGTTGGAACCGTAACAGAGAGACAGATATTTATCAGCTGCTGTGGAAAGCCCACCAGGCAGAAGTCACCAGCAAAGTAAAATAATTTAACTGTGAATTTACCTGAATATTTCCTCTCTGCACAGCTCTTTCATGTTACAGTTTCTGCTTGCAGATTAACACTCCTAAAGCCACAGGAAAAAAAAAAAAAAAGGGGCCAAGCAGCAAGAGAAACGATTCTGCCTCTTGCAGCCTGCCCCAAGTAGGCATCTCTGTATCATCTGATTGCAAAGCAGAGGGGCTGGAGGGGCCTCATGGCAGCTCCTTGGCCTTGCCAGGCTGTGGGGCCACCACTTCTCTCCAACTGAGCCAGCCTGGGATCCTTCAGAGGACAGAAGGTGCCTGCTCTGTGCAGAAAGTCCTGGTCATGATTCAGGACCCTCTCTGTGCTCTGCATCTGAAACACAGCAGTACTTGACACACTGCCGTGTCACCGAGTGCACTGAGGTGTGCCAAGCACAGCCCTTGCAGCTTGCTGAACCAGGAACAAGAGACTGCAAACTCAGACACCTCCTGAGAGCCACCTTTCAGGAGCCTCACAGGAGCTATGCCCCAGTTAAGAAGATCCATATGGATGCAGCTTCTCCACAAAGTGAGGAGTGGCAGAGTGAAAGAAGGAGAGGGAAGGAAAGGATAAGATTTGTGCAGTTTTCTCCAAAGAAACCAAGGTACTGAAGTAATGCTTTTACAAAGCTGATTGACTGGGTAAGAGGTGGGAAGGGAACCTCTTTGATTGTCAAGCTGATGAAAGTGGGAGGAAGCTCAATACTAAAGTCTCAATAGAGAGCAAGATCATGCTTCAAGTAGAACCTGGAAGCTGCAAAAGGAGAGCACGGATGAGGCAACCTGGAGACCCAGAAGACACTAACAGAGACTTTGGAGATCTTGTCAAGGTTGGAAGGCTGACAACAGCAGTGAGTTCACTTGTTTTAATATAGCTCCTGCATGGTATAGAGAGCAACTGTTTCTAAGAGCTTTCTAGAAAAATCCATGTCTGTTTGCTAGTGGGCAAAGCCTCAAGGCTCAGACAGGTGAAACCAGACACTTCAATTATGTCCTGCATTCTCACAAAGTTCCTGAAGACCCCAAACTTCATTCAGTTTCCTTGAGATCAGAGGCAAGAATGACATCCCAAATGCAGACCTGAGCAAATGTGTTCGTGCGCCTTAGTGGCACTTCTAAAAGTAGATGTGGTTCTCCATGAAAGTGACTTCTTTCCCTTCAGGTGCTTCATGTCCAAAGTGCCTGCCCACCTCTCTTCATCTTCATTTCAGTCATACAAAACTGAGAAGTTTCAGAGGGGGGATACAATAGTTGTGCAAATAAAACCACTCAGGGACCATCACATCTTTTGACCCTTGTCAGAGACTATAGGGTAATCCAAGCTCAGCTGAAATCCAAAAGCTGCTTTTTACTTCCCCTATGGTGATGGTTAGGTTGGATTGCACAAAGAAATCTGATTCCTGCCAGGGTATAGCAAGCCCTTCTTGGCCCTGAGAAAAGCCATTCTCCAGGGCTTTCCGTGTCATCCACCATGGATATGGACAGCATTGACCACCCTCCACTTCAGCCAAGCCTCAGAGATCTCTGTGGCAAAGGAAGGCAGATGGGTATTTGTTGTGACTGGCTTCCACTTACGTAACTTGGAACTTAGTGCCAAACTCATTAGCTGATTGTATCTAGCAAATGAACACTCCCTCCCCAGATCTGGAGAATGGAGGACTGCAGTAACCTTGACAAATCTGGGGAAAACAGAGAGAGGAGGAACTCTGTTGAATCAAAGTTCCTAAACGGAGATGCACCTGACTAATCTGGAGTATTTTGTCTTCACAGGAGAGAAAGGGAGCCACATGGCCAGCTTAGCCCAGTTTAGTGAGGTGAGGAACCTGTCCCCACACGCTAGTGAAAAAAAAAAACCACAACTGTGGGTGTCTCTTCAGCACAGCTTCAGCCCTAGTTTCAGTGCTAAAAGATGGAACAAAGAGATCTTGGTCGTGACTTTGACATTTGCTCTGCTATCATCATCAGCCCTATCTGATAGGATGACACTACTTATGCTGTGGTAGCCAGAGGAAATCCAATGCTAAGGAAATGGATGTTCATTTAATGTTTATCTAGGATCAGCTCCACCAATGAATTCCAGATGTTGGCTTTAATTGTCGCATTCTGGGATGTTTAAGCAGCAGGAGTTCGTAAGGCCGATTTGTAAATCAATCTGGCAGGCTCATACTGAATCTCGTCTTTGCCAGCTTTGCTAAGTAAGAAGATGCTCTTAAAATATTAAGTACTTAATGCGTCTGCAATGCAAAAAGGACATTTTTTTTCTAACTCCTGATGTTTTTCTCCTTTTGCTCTTTCTCTCCTTCACTTTCTCCCTGTAGAACTGCAAGACGAGCCCTTCCCTTCAGATGAGTCCAAGGAATTTTAGGAGTCCTAAACCTACCAAGGGCAAGTAACCAAGACGCCACTCCGCAGCATGGGCAGAACACCCTGACCGTCGTTTCAATGCATTCCTTCTGAGTAACTCCTCTGATTTCCCACCACAACCAACAGCAACTGCATGCATGGTCTATGCCTAGCAGCAGAGCTCCTGATGTTTGAACCTGGAGTTTTCCTAAAGCCAAAAAAAAAAAACCCAAACACAAATAGACTAAATTTTAAAAATTGATTACTGCAAACTTGGGACTGTCTCAGGCCCCAGCTTCCATGTCTTTATTACTTTGCACTTGACTGACAGAGCAGCTACAGCTCACATCTATGTCTTTCATATTCTGAACTCCAAAGCACTGTACAATCTTCAAGTTAGACACCAGAAGGCCTTGCAATTGTTGTGTGAAGTCAGTGGAGCACAAAACAGCTGAAGGCATTGGACTGGTGTTAGAGGGACTGCTTATTGCCACAGTCAATTTTGTCAGCCAGGCCTTGATTACAGGAGACAATATTACGTCCAAAAAATAGCTTTAGCTGAAGTGCTGGGTCCCTCCTGACTCAGCAGACATCATAAGCTCATTAAAACTGCTTGAGAAACCTGTTTTCTCAAATTCCTTTCCAACACCTGCTCCTGAAAAAGCACCTCAGCATTCAACCAATGTGAACCCTACTTACCTTTTCCCAGGAATGTGTGCTTAGTACACACATTTTTCAAAAGGTGTCACTGGATGCCTGGGTAGGGTTTCAAAAGCTTTCAGTGTTGGTAATGCTCATCCCGTGAAAGTTCATGGGAATTCTTCACAAGGGATTGATGCAGCCTCGGCTGAGTGCTTTTGAAAAACTCCCCTTTATCTCCCATCTTTGATGGCCCCAGAGATGAAATACTCTAAGTTCAGTTTACCATCCTCCTCTAAAACTGCAAACCTCTAAGACGGCTCCACTTCTTCCCTCACTAAGAACACGAAAGCATTTCTGTCAGGACAGGAAGTGCACACCTAGCACCTTGCTCGCATTTCAGGTCAAAGGCACAGACCAGCTTCTCAAAATTCACCCTCAGTATTATCCACTTTCCACAAGCGAAGGCTGCTGCATCTTCCAAGCCTCCTTGAAGGAAAGGAATTAACAAAACCACACTCAAACCAAAGCAGCTCACAAGACACCTTGGCTGAAACAACCTTATTCATGTTGAACTCCCACAACTTTCTCCTTGGCTGGAGTTTTCTCCTGCCAAAGCACACACTAGTGCTACCAGGAGAAGCTGCTGTGGGTTTGCAGTTGTTGGGAGGCGCTGCAAACAGAGCACAAACACCGGGCTGTGCTCGAGATTGGGGAGGTGCCATCCCTCTCCTCCATCAGATTCCTGGGATTGTTCCGGACAGAGCAGCAGACAGGTCTGGGAATCCCAGCCCACATCTGAAGTGCATTCAACTCCCTTCTCAAATTCCCTGCCAGTGAACAACGAGGACTGTCACCTACGTTTCTCTCTCCCATCAGCCGCACATTCAACAAAGGTGAGATGAAGATCCTTGCTTACTTCAGCAGAAAGTTTACCCTAATTTATACCAGCACAAAAAATAGCAACACAAACTCTACATGCCAACTCACATGGTTTCTCTTTAAGAGGAGAAACATCTAATATTAGACCAAACAAAACTCAGTAAAGAATTTGGTGGTGGTGCTTTTTCCAAATCAAGAGAGTTTCGCAATGGGGGATTCAATGCCAAATCTTTCAAAGCCCTCTGTTTACAATCAAGCAGAAAACGGGAGTTAATTCAACACTTAACTGACTTGACAAGCTTTTTTCAGGAAAACAATTAATGGGAAGTTGGGATAAACTCAGATTTAGCGGATCAGTTGGTACCAAGAGATCAGAAAAACATCAATATTGTGCATTTCTTGCCCTATGTGGCATGTCTGCAAGAAAATTATATACACACAGAGGAACAAACAAGATGAAAGAAAAGGATAAAAGGAGAAAGACATCAACTGCCTTTGTTGTGCTGGATCACTGCAATGGAAAATAAAACCATTTACTTCCTTTCATTTACGTTAAATACTTTCTGCACAGGCCTGTTAATAATTTAACTCGCTATTAAACAACAGCATTGTTCTTCCTATTTGTCTCCCTATTGTTCTGCCACTTGCAGTAATTTAAAACAACCCAAAAGAACTCGTGGACAGATGCACTGTGTAGAGGGCAGATGTGCAGACCCGCAGAGCACTTTAACAGCTACGACTGCAAGGGATGTTTATGCTCTTCGCTTTTACTGCATGTTAAAAGAAGGCTTTCTTTAAAACACTAACACAAGAGCTGCAAAATACATCACAGGAGTAGCAAGTGAAAGGATAAATTCTGTGTTATCTGATTCCTTTTACTACTCAGAGGGGTTTTATTTTTCCCCCTCTTTTCCTTGGCTTCAGCACAAGGTGCAGGTTCCACCCCGTGAGGCGACCAGAGTCAAGCTGATGTTTTATGAGTGGAAACAGTCCAAGGACGGTGGCTCATGCTCTTAACACCCTGACATCTCAACCTCTGAGAGCAGCAGTGGCATTGTTTCCAGTGGCTGCAGAACACCTTAAAAAGCAGCACAAACTGACAATGAAAATAAACTACAGTTGCAGCACTGTTGGAATCTGGCAGCCCTTAACAAATACAGCAGTGTCTGGGTGTTAAAATACATAAATCTGTCATCATTACCAGGCTAAGGGGTCGTCATCCTAGTCACAAAATAAAAGAACTGTGCATAATCAGTAGGGCAGGGAGTTCAGAACAAAGTAGGCCTTTTACAAACTCTCAGCTGCTGATAGATGGATGTTTGCAAGGGACTTAATGTCTTTAACAGGGTATGTTCAAGAGGGAGCCTAGGCTTCAGAACTCCTGGGATTTGTGCCTTTTTTTTTCCCCTCTTCCTTTCCAAATTTATTGCCAAAAGTCCATAATGCAAATACTCAGCTTTTCTCACTATGAAACCCACGTCCTTATAAAGCAAGAAGAAACAAAGGGTTCTAGCACAATGTTGTTATACAACAAATGCAGCACAGAATATGTTCCTTCTCTCATCGAACAGGAAAAAAAAGGATTCAAAAATAGGTTTCTACACTAATTGCCAGAGATTTTGTTGAGTGGGTTTTGTTTATATTTTCCTTTTCTTTCTCTTTTTCTTAATGTGGATGCCAAAGACAGCAGAGGAAAGGTAGAGAACCAGACCCTACAGGAATGTTAAATCCACCTTCTCAATAACCACACACCTTACCAGGCAGCATACCTACACATATGGACCGTGAAGCAGCACGTGAGCCATCAATACTGCATATGCACATTTACACATGAAGAGGGAGCCTCCAAATTCAACATTCAAGCTACACCTTATAAACTAGCCCAGCATAGTGCTGTTCTTTCTGTAAGAAATATTATACACTGCGCCTTAATTTACAAGTGTGTCTCTTGTGCATTTCTGAGTTAACAGATATCAAAGGGACTAAAATTTGGCTAAAAATCACCAGCAGTGGTATTTACTGGGCAAACTGAGGACAGCAAAGCTGTATGATTGCCCTAGAGAATGGGGCAAAGCACTCTTTGGCAGAGGTCTTGTGGAGATGCTCTGTCCATGAAACTCAACCCAGCTTCAGAGGTCCAATGAAGCCATGTTAAATCCTTGAATCCCAGTATTTGGCAAGAGAAGGGATGGAACAGAGGTGTCAAGGAAATTCTCAGGAAAGGGGAGGAGAGTAGTAGTCATAAGAAAGTTAACAGAAAGATCCTGATACTTGAGGAAGACGGTCACCTTGGATGGTTGGCAAGATGGAAGATACCTCAGAAGTGCTGATTACCAGGTCTGCAATTAGCCTGATGGCTTCTCATTACCTGGGATGCTATATTTAAAAGACTTCACTGATATTCTGCAGATACAGCATACCTTGGCTGGTAATCTAGACCACTTTCTGCTTTCCATACACATATACACATCATCTGCTTGGACCAGGGACTGGCCTGGCTTTACTCACAAGTGCAGCTATTTCTAAGCGTTACAGATCCACAGATGGGGGCAAATCAGCACATCAGCACAACACAGCCTGAGATTCTGTATGGAAGACTGCAACAAAACCAACTCTGATTAATGAAGTCTGAGGCAAGAGATGTTTGTTCGCCTCAGACATACTGACGAGAAAAAACCCACATGTATGCCGCAAACTCCTTGGGCTCAGAGGCTAAATCTATTAATATCATTTAACAGACGGAAGCCATAAATTGCTCAGATCAAACGCACTGTAACACCAGCCTGCCTGGCATTGTGCATTGCTTCCATTCCCAAACAATCATCCTGCAGCAGCAAACAGAGCTGCAGCTTGCTGTCTGCATGGGTGTAGCAGCAGCATTCAGAGGACTACCACTCAGCAGCATCTGCAGAGGACTGGGGTCTAAATACATCCATATGGCCTGCACACCTCCAATTGACGCTGGCTGCAGTTCTGGGCTGCCGCAGTCTACCACAGGATGGAGTATAAGGGGAAATTATATATCCATACATACATGTATGAATTTCATGCTTACATCCATGGAAAAAAATCTTTTCATTTCCTTTAAATTGTGAACAGGTGTTGTCACCTTCTTAACTTGGCTTCTATGTTACAGCTTCATCAAGTGGGAGGAAAAAAAAAAATCTACCCAAAACAGTGAGGCTTTTGTTAGCCAGAACATGATGTATTGATAAGCATGCTGTAAAGTTTGTTATAAAATCAAATGAAACTAATGAAACTTAACAAAGATCTTGTAAAAACTGTGGACATTGTACAGCATTAGCACCGAGTTACATTCTAGAGCTAGTTGTGATATTTTCCAGCCTTTTCCACCCATTCGCAAGGACCGTCAGTATAAATGACTGGGTGCTACAGTTTTGATCAGCCGATTTGAGGATGGTTACAGCTAATACTGGCACTCAACATCATCACCTCTTTAAGGAGAACGAGCTTTTCAAAAGCAAATTATTATGGGCTGTTGTGACATCAATCCAGTATAGCACTCATCAAAATGGCTAAAACTAGTGAAATCAGTTCTTTTCTGCAGCACTCCAGAAACAGTCACCTTTTCATTTTGGGGTATTTCTCTCTCCTCTTTTCCTCTGCCAGGCCACTGGGCATTTTTCAGAAGTCAACATGCCATGCATCAGCACAGGGAGTTTGTTGGAGTCTGAGCAGGATTCCCCAAGTGAGGAATAAAGCACCACTGAAATTCAGGGCGTAAGATTACTTAATTGTTTTTAGACTTCTTTTTACGTACTTGTGCTGCCCCTGAGCAACACTAAGTTTGGTCAGGGCGTGTGTCTTTATGCCTATGCTATGAAACACTCAGAAGGAAGAACCCTGCTCTGGGTGAGAGCATCATTAGTCAATTATGAGTCACTTCCAGTGGAAAAGAAGCTTCATATCCAAGTTACCAGTTTTTAGCTAGAGCTTTGCACCAAAACATGAAAATACTCATAGAATAGAATAGAATCAACCAGGTTGGAAGAGACCTCCAAGATCATCCAGTCCAACCTAGCACCCAGCCCTATCCAGTCAACTAGACCATAGCACTAAGTGACTCTTCCAGTCTTTTCTTGAACACCTATGTTACATATTGAACACCATGTTACATATTGAGCATTTCACTGACTCCTCTAGTCAGTGAAATCAGTTCATGAAGATTGACAATTTCTTCCCACAGGCTGGCACACAGGACCCCCTCACTGGGCAACACCAATAAGAGAGATCTTATTATGAAACTAAAGCTCCCCACCTGAATCTCCAGCAGGGTTACTGTGCCCCAGTGATGCAATACCACATGCTGGCAAAAAGTCCTTTTGCAATGAATGCAATTGCTAGGCCTTGAGCAGTAAACTAAGGCTCCCTTTTTCTGCTCAAAGCAATCTGAGCTTTAATTAGCAACATAACCATTACTAAGCATCAGTGACTATGGCCAGATCCTCATCTGGTGTTAATCACACTGAGTATGCACAGTAGGCCACCAACGTAGATCCAGCTGCTGGATTGGGGCCTTAACAAATAAAGCATAAGAACTTTGTTACTGTTTATTGTCACAAGAAATTCTTCATTTCCATGTAACAACTGACTAATCATCATTAGCCACGATTATATGCCCTGTGACTGTGTTAATGGTCTCAGATTGGCTGGACAGCCTTTCACACATGGGGTTGAAGGCAACACGCTGAAGACAAATTGCTAACTCCACACCATGACCAGCACAAGCTCCACCACCCTGCTCTCAAATGCAAATACTGCACCTTTTTATCTTTGTTTTTTGGTTGTTTTTTTTTTAATGCTGACTCATTTCAGCTTTTGCTCAGCATTAGCAGGCCCTTGTGCATGCACTGCTGACTCAGCACTGATTCAAATCTTGCTGAGCACATCTCTCTCCAGTCCCCAGAGTTTATCAAGAGGCCAAACCTCAAGCATTAATTAATTTGTCATGCTTTTCTGAGATGGCCAGTGGCACCTGACTCTGGGCTACAAATGTTTTCTCAGCTTTTGCACTACAAATGAGTTCTGAGACATGGATTGATGACTTCATTGGAGAACTGTAATGCAAACCATATTTTACTGCACTTGATTTTCCTTTTCACACGACATTTTCTATTACTATGAGCAGAAAAAAAACCCGACACATTAGAATAAATATCAATTCAGATATTGCCATGATTTTTTGCAGGATCTTATTCTGACTGTTTAGAAAAAGAGAGAGAGAAGGTTTTTTTAATGGAATTTTTTTTACACGTGCCTGTTATCAAAGAGACCTGTCTTTGGACAAGCTGAAAAAAAAGAACAAAAACCAAAAAACACTCATAAAATAGCAGCTGGCACGGCAGGAAAAAGCTACTTTAAAGACAAATCATCAGATGTCAGCAAAGATTCTCAAGGCTATCAATTGCAGCAGCCAGATAGCAGACATTTAATAGTAAATTTGATTTGTTTGAAAATGAAATATAGCTCAACTTCTGAACAGCTCATCAGAGGTTTAGGACAACAAGCTGCACTCTACCTCCTGCTCTCTACATCAAGAGATGTCAGGTAGCCAAGAGAGCCAATGGCATCCTGGCCTGTATCAAGAACAGTGTGGCTAGTAGGACAAGGGAGGTTATTCTGCCCCTGTACTCAACACTGGTCAGGCCACACCTTGAGTACTGTGTCCAGTTCTGGGCCCCTCAATTCAAGAGAGATGTTGAGGTGCTGGAACGTGTCCAGAGAAGGGCGACAAAGCTCGTGAGAGGCCTGGAACACAAACCCTATGAGGAGAGGCTGAGGGAGCTGGGGGTGTTTAGCCTGGAGAAGAGGAGGCTCAGGGCTGACCTCATTGCTGTCTACAACTACCTGAAGGGAGGTTGTAGCCACATGGAGGTTGGTCTCTTCTCCCAGGCAACCAGCAACAGAACAAGGGGACACAGTCTCAAGTTGTGCCGGAGGAAGTATAGGCTGGATGTTAGGAGGAAGTTCTTCACAAAGTGATTGGCATTGGAATGGAGGTGGTGGAGTTGCCATCTCTGGAGGTGTTCAAGAAAAGACTACATGAGGTGCTTAGTGCCATGGTCTAGATGACTGGATAGGGCTGGGTGATAGGTTGGACTGGATGACCTTGGAGGTCTCTTCCAACCTGGTTGATGCTATGATTCTAAGATCTCACTGCTCCACAATCCAAGTAGGGTCAAGCAGTTTGGACACTGAGAAGGCTGGGCACCAGAGGGGCATATGAACAGCATGCACAATGAATTATTCAACAGAATCTTCCTCTAAATAAACCCAAAGGGAAAAGACAATTGCAAGCAGTCAGAATCTCTTTCAGTAAGAAAGAGAAATACTGGAACAGCTGCTCCTTGGACTAAATGTTGGTCTTCAATGTGCTCAGTGCACCTAAGCAAAATGTATCTGTAGCAGTTTACAAACTCCAAGTGATGCAGTGCAGAGACTATCCTCAACTCTGTTGTTGTTGCTGCTTCCTTTTCCTTTGCTACTGAAGGTAACAAGAAACATGCATGCAGATGAAAAAACAGAGGTAGTTTGGTATTTCATCACTTGGTTGAGCAACTGATGCAAGATGAAGTATTTACTGGCATCACCTGTAGAAACACGCATGTTGCAATGCTGGCACACCTTGCAAAACTTAGCCCATAACACTTCTGCGAGTGAAAAGTCCTCTGTGCTGTGCATCGATGAAAGAGGTCATTGTGCTACAGCATCAATATTTCCTCACACTCCCTCTACAGCTGCTTCCAAACACAGAAAGACCAGGCTTCTGGAACAAGTTTATACTGTTTGTTATTGCACAGAGCAAGGGAAATGGAGGCTGTCCAGCACTTCCTTGTTAGAAGACTTTGGGGTTGGTTGCTTGTAAGTCAGGCAAATCTCACCTATTTGGGTGACGATTTCCCAGGCAGTGTCTGACAACTGGAGCATGGAATAGCTCCATATGTGCAGCCTCACAGCTTCTCCAAGCTGGCCACAGCTTGATGAAGACTTCAGTTACATGTGCACACACAGTGGACAGTTTTCAAGTAATTCAACATTTTGCTTCTCTCTCTTTGTCTTTCTTTTCTTTTAGAGCACACTGGAAGTTTTATTCCATAATAAAGAAACAGTACATTTCAACCAAGCATCTAAATCCAAAATAAAAGTTACTTTTCACACCTGTGGCTCTTCAGAATTGATTCAGCTGGGAATAAAAGCTTACAGATAAGATTTTCATGGGCACTACTGGGCAAGTAACTCTTTGGGAAGGTACAGCACATTTGTTTTGATGAGCTACAGATAATTCTCCACAACAATTGCAAAAGTGATTTAATGCTGATTAAAGAGAAGTTCTTCTTCCAGCATTTATAAATCTGTCTGCAGTGTAATTGGCATCCCAGATCTTGTGGTAAGCCACAAAAACTATTAAGGCTGGCTAGGAGAGGAAATTGTAATTTTGACTTATATTGGTTATCTGCTTTTACTGGCTTACATTTCACTCGGGGGTGTATTAGAGCAGGATTCTTTGAATCTTTGGGATCCAGGCCCTGCAGTCTGAGAAGATGGGGAAGTAAGCAGGGCAGAAACCAATTGCTACCATCTGGGTTGGCAAAACCTTTGTCTGAGAAGGAAGATCGAAAACCTAGAACAAGAGAAGACTCCCTTTCCAGCACAGCGGCAGGAGGATGCTAAATTAAGAAGAAAAGACTTTAGCAAGTGTTATGAAGCAGGAATGGTCTTTTAGGGTGAGATTTAAGAGGTTTAGACTCAACTCTGAGCCACAGCTCATATTTTATGTGGTCTTGGACTAACCACCTGGTCTCTCTTTGCCTTTGTAAAATCCCATTAATCCACACTTGCAGGCTGAGCTCCATTTGCCTGCAGACATGTCAGGGCAGATCTGTGTTTGCTCTGCTCATGCACTGGGCTGGCTGGTTGCAAGCGGGATCCATCATGAAAAGCACAAAGTGACATTCAGAGAGGTTCATAAGAAAATTATTACACCTCACGGAGATCAACCTGCAACCTAGGCAAGGGAGCTCACCTCTGCCACGTCTGCTGGCACCCACTGGTGCTGAAGGATTCACTGCTCTTTTTAGTCCTTTCTACAATGTCACAGATTTTTGTTGGTCCTCTGGAATATATACTGCACTGGAATGCAAGGACTAATCAGACTTCAGATTAGCAGTAATTAGATAATACTGAATACAGGCACAGAGATTCAAGGCTGCTTGTCTCAGCTCTCTGTAGGATCTTGGATAAACAACCACCATATCCCACTGCAGCGTACACATATACAGCACAGGGGTGACAGGCCCTTACTTGCCAGTGATGTGGCAGATCTCACTTAAAGGATGTATGCAGCATTACTCCAAAACCTGTCAGCAAGCTACTGTATCAATTCCAGATACTACTGCCTCAGTTCCCAGAATGTTTTCATGTCAAAGTGAATTCTAGTTTTTCAAGTCACAATATTTAATGAACCATTTAATGCCACTCTAGATTTAATATCTTAACCACCTTGACCTTGTCTGACACCTGCATGTTTTTACACGTTTGGCATCAGCAGCAAAGCTGGAGTAAGAGGGCTTTTTCTCCTTTGAAGGAGCAGAGAAACAGAGGCCATATGGTTCAAAAAGCCACTCTCTCTAATGAATTTTATTATTTCCGGAGCACAAACAAAACAGTTTCAGCAGTTTGATCTTCATCCTCAAAATGGACACGCCTCCTTTAAAACACTGCCTCCTTCTGAAAAGTCAGCAAAGGATTGATTTGCTCTCAGCCAAAAGCACTTTCACCAAGATGAACAGAAGCACCTGGCCAATGCATTAAACGTCTGGGTCCTTTGAAAGAGTAAGCCAGTGATATCTTGTGTTTACTTGCAGACACTGGGGGGACATTTGTTTTCAGGGAAAACTGTCACAGCAAAAAGCAATTGGCTTGAACATCTGTAATACTGGAGACAGCAACTGTCACAAATGGTCTGAACAACAGCAATGAACAAGGCCATACTGTAAGAACAGGAAGGAAGGCACAAAGAGTGCAACACACACTGAGTTTACCCAGCATTACGAGGACACATGGAGATGAGGAGTAACTCAGCCCATACATCTGCCACGCATTTAGTTACTCTTTTCTTGGCACCTGGTGATCAATATTTGTTTGCATAGGGCTTAGTCTCACACCCACAGAGGCCAGTGGGAGCTTGTCGTTTCCTTACATAGCTGCCTGATGAGGCTCTAAATAAGCAGTGTTTGTGACCACAGTTTTTCAGCACCAAATATAACCAACACTGTTCTCCTTAACACAATTAGATTTGATAATTCAATTTTCCAGAGCAACTCAAATGGAGATTTTGCCTCAGTCTCTCCTGAATTCTGGCTCAACTTTATCCTGTGTCTCCTGGTTTTCCCTTTCATTTATTTCTATCATTAGAGGATAAGCAAGACTGAAGCAGCTTCTTACAGCATTTCTTTCTCCATATCAGTCTGGAAAGCACATCCAAAAGAAGTCTGTATAGACATGACTCTTTACAGACTATTTTCACTTCACCCTTACTTGTTCGGTGTAGCAAACACAGATGAATGTAGATAGGAAAGAGGTGAAGAAGGAAAATCAAATCCACAAACTGTGAAAACACTAAGACGGCTGTGGTGGTCCCATCCCACTGATGCTACAGGAGTCATATTGCAAGAGTGTTTTCCTCATGTAAGCATCTCTTTCCTGATAAGAGATTTACATTCTGGCCTCTCTCCCATACTGGTTCTGCAGCAAAGAGCATTCTCCAAGAGTCACCCTGCTATCGGGCGATAATCCTTCACTAAGCAGCACCAAGTGTTTGCTGCATGCCCTGAGTCCTCAGTAGCCTTACTCCTGTAAAGGGGAAGAGGATGAAATAGAACAAAAACAAGCCATGTGCCAACCAGCAGCAGCTGGAAGCTGCCCTATACTCTGTCCTCACTTCCACTGACTGAGAGAAATAGAACTTTGTAGACAAGATATCTGAGGTGCTGATCAGGCAATAGAGTGAGAAAGCTACCTGATCTCACCCCTTGCTTTGTATCATGTCCTCCCCTTTGTTCCCTGAGCATCCTCCAGCATGTTGAATTTCAGCTAACGTTTTTCATTCTCACAAAGGACCAATGAGCATTTATCTGTGGCAGTCATAGCAGAGGAATCTCTGATTATCTACAGAAGTGTCTTTGAGGGCCTTCAGGAATGTTCAGTCCAGGAACTGACACCAAAATCCCATTGCCAAGCCAAGCAAGCCCAAGACAGCATCTGAAGCTTTTTTGATCCTGCCTCCACCAAGGGGATTTCTCAGGCACTGAGCATCACTGGGTCATATGCCAGCTGTGAGGTTCTTTTCAGCCTACACATTATGACTCCTGAAGACACCATGCTTTGCAGAAGCTCAGTACCTGGATCCTCCATATTTTCATATGGGTGCCTTAACATTTGTTTTCAGAACTGCCCTGTTCCAGCAGCAAACATAAAGATCAGTGTGCCCTCTCCTTATCACACAGCCTTTCCTGTGTGGAATTCATTGTGATCTGACCCCTAACGACTATTGCATCATTTCTGTTTATTTGTAACCTTTGGCACTGTGTAATCTTATCTCCTTGCAGCTGGCTGCAGCAGAAGATGTGCAGCAACCCAGCCAGCTCTGACAATCCTCAAACACTGGAAAGGGCCAGTTCAGAGTGGAGGTCAGTGAATGATTAGCAAAGCAAATCTGCAATCACTTGACACACAGCGCTCAGCTCTCTCTCCCCTCTTAAAGCAGGTGAAGCTTGGCTTTTCTCCAGCTCTACTCACCAATCACAATGAGGGTGTAGTTCACGTTGGTGCTACCAAAGCCATTGGTGGCTTTGCAAATGTAGGTTCCTGCATCTTCACTTTCCACCTCCTTGATTTTCAACCCTTGCTGAAGGATCCGGAACCTGGTCCAGCCACTGTGGATGGTGCGTCCATCCTTCATCCACATGGTGAGAGGTGGGGGGTCACCCTCAACTGGGCACAGGAGCTTGATGGTCCTCCCTAGCCTCACTGACTGACGATGAATCACTTTATCAGCAATCCTGGGGGGCCCTACAAAAGAGAAAGGAGGAGCTGTGATTAATTCTGCTGGTGAGACAGCATGGATCTACAGAAGAGTCATCAAACAGGCCATGGACCAGTGGTGGATTGAAGATACAGCCAGAGGTGCTTACCAAAAATCCCTTACTGCCAAGGCTAAAAATGCAGAGTTACAGAGATACTGGCTTTCTGCAAGCCTGGAAGCTGCAGCCCTGCCCGCAGCAGCAGCAGCTCATCCTAACCCACCAAGGAGGCCTGGTTCTGAGTGTAGTTTTCTTTTCCAAATCACCTCCATTTTCCAATAGCAAAGAGGAGTCCAATATACAAACTGTCCAGCTGTATTTGGTAAAGCAACTGGAGTTTTAAACTTAACACTTATCCTGGAAACAAAATTAGTAACAGCACTGGTACTCAAGGAAAAGAAACCCACTGCCCACCCCCTAAATGTTAGAATCCTTTCATGTTCTATGTACAGTAATTCTTTAATAGCCACCAGATGGGCTTTTTCTGAGATGCAGAAGCCTGCAGTTATTGGACAGAAAGCATTCATCGGGTAGTGCTTCACCAAAAGATGCTGCAGAGTGTGACATGTTAGCTTTGATTATAGTACAAGAGGGTATTTTTATAAATTGCCTCTGCAGCCCTGCCAGTTTACCCTCACTGACAAATATTTGTTCTTTGTAAACATTGATAATTTCAGGCAAAACAGAGTCTCCCTGCATACCTCTTGGCAACAGGATGCACTTGGACAGCCCAGCACTCAAAACAAAAGACCTGATCAAGATTCCAATAGTAAGAATGGATCCATAGATTAATTCAAAGTGGAATTTCTCCTCAAGGCTCTGAGAAGCTGAAGCAGAGAGTCTTTTCCCTGCATCTGCCTTTTCTCCCTTGCACAAGTTCCACACACAAACTGCAATAGCAATACCCTTCCCAGAACAGTCTATTAATGGGTGTGATAATAAGTGCCCTGCTCTTGCATAAGGACAAAATGTTTTGCTAAGGATTGCTAATGTTGAGTTGCACCCAAAACCCACAAGATGTTTGTGGGATTTGGAACTGTTCCCTCATACTTTATTCCTGTTGCTAGTGTTTTGCAGGATTGGACCCACATGGGATAAGCTACAGAGCTCATATTTGCACTTCCTCATGACTAAATTTCTATTATTCTAATGTCTGCCTGAATTTTCCCCAGCATGACTAAGGCAGCATCTCCAGTCCAACTCAGGAATGACTACAGAGCTGCTGTTGCAGTTACTCATGCTGAATTGCACCCATGAACTCTGCAGCTTCTCTGGTGGACCAAACTGCTGAGAAAAGAGCCATGAACTGACTTGAAACTCATTAATTAGTTTAACTAAGAGCCTGGTCAAACCAACAGGGTTTAAACACACTCAGCTTCTGATGAACTACTGAAGACTACTCTGAAGATTCCCAAAGTGGGAATCTTGAAAGCACTCATTATGATGAAGTCAGCCCCTGTCAAACACCCATCACTGCACACCTTCTGCAGGCTCCTGTGAGACCACATGTCAGAGGTGCTGAAGCCCTCCCCATACTCCAAGTGATCTGGCAAAACACCATTAGAAATCCTTCCTATCCAAGTCCTTCTCAGCACTGCAAACCACACTGTTAATGTTCTTCACCTGAGGTGTCCAACCAGCTTTGTGGACAGAGAGATAGTCTGAAGATCATCTGAACGCTAGTCTGACACAAGTTGCTGAACCTTTTATAAAAGAAGCCCACTCACCAGGAGGGGTTGTGTGCTTTGGATTTGATAAAGTAGAATTCACCAATACCAAATAAGGATTCAGCCCCAAATTCTGCTACATTCCCCTACATGGTCCAGCATCTCACTCAGTATAAAGGTGCAGAAACGTCCACACAAGTCCACAGCCTTGCTGAAATTCTGAGTTGGCCCTCGGATCAGTCCTCCTTGACCTAGAGCCCTATGAAACCAGGTCAAACTTTAAAAGTAGCTTCACTGCAATCTACTTGTGAGCCAAGGTACTACTCCATGCATATTCAAATAGCAAAACCAGATCTATAATTAGCACTAGGGAAAGTGCAAGCAGGGACAGTGGGGAGAAAGCACCCTCCTCCCACTTGGAAACCTGCTGTAGCTCCTTCAAAATCCCTTTCCTTCCGACGTTCAGGTTGACTCCTGATGAATTTTGAGACCTGGAGGAATCAGATAGTTTCCCCATCATGTCATGTGCCTCGTTGGGGCAGGCTGCAAAGCCTCTCTCCTGATGGCACCAGAGTTGCCTCTGGATCTGTCACATGTGTGGGTCAGCAGTAAGCTTGGTCCTCCTAAATGCCATTTTCCTCTGATTGACCTTTCATTCTGAGGAATTGCTGGATCACTCTCTGTCACAGGATCTATTTGCAGACCTTTATGACATTTAGAGACTTTCTGCCTGAAAACAAAAACTCTCCACAGCTCCTCGTTAGCCCCTCCAGTGACTTTCTCAGGATGAGGAATATGAATTTCCCCCTCCCTCTTTTTCTTACTGTGAATTTTGTCAGATACAACCGTATGAACTTCTCAGTAAGGTACAGTCCCAGGACAGCGATGCTAAAACTTTGCTTCTCTTCATTTGGTCTTGTAAATATTCCCATTTTATTAGCTAATCACCTTTAAATTAGTGACTTTGCAGCAGTATTTTCTCTCTGGAATCAGTGATTTGCATACACCAGATACTTCAGAGGGCCTGGCAAGCCAATGACAGCTGGACTCCTACAGGAATAAGACAACTACAGCATGAATAAAATGTTGGCATCACCAGGTATCTCTCTTTTTCTAAGGTACAAACTCTGGGCCTTATTTCACTGCATATCTGTACAGCCCTGCCTTGGGACTGCAACACTGACAGATGAATGCTTTTCAAGTCAAGATCCACTCTGGCACACTTCAGCACTCGACACTGATGATATTTGGAGCAGAGGCAGTGCAGAAGGATTGTTTTGCTGAAAGGACCTTCTCCAACCTCCCCTGGCCAGCAGGCCTTTCTCCAGCCCTCCCCGACTGCTGGCAAAGAGCTGCCTTGCACAATGTACCATAGAAATTCCACACTCACCAGATAAAAACTTAGTCCTCCCCTGAAACCATACACTTTGCTGCCCAGAACCACACAGGTTCCCCTGGGATTTAATTTACAGAGCTTTCTTGTGGCACCTCCAACTTAACAGCAGAGCAGGAAGATGTAGCAAAAAGGTGATGGACACACAAATTTCTCATCTGCACTACTGGTAGTGGAGGAAGTTCCCCACTTTGCAGACCTGGCCCATACTGTGAGCAGAGTGTCCAACAGCTGCCAGCCCCCACCAGACACTAATTTGGGGGTGTCCTTTGCAGGCCGCTCCTGCTGAGCGTGGTGGTACAGGAAAAGAGCCCAGGGCATGGCCTACAGTCTGTCAGCTGCTTCCAGAGGCAAAATCCCAAGAAAGCACCTGCTGCTTCACCTGAAGCTGCCAGTAAGGTACCAACAGACTGAACTCTGGCTGCTGCTGACTCCCTATTCCCTATCACAGTTGGCTGCTGCCCTGTGCTCTAATGCAGCATTACAAAGCAGGTGCAGTTACTCCTTCAGCAGCCAGCACCACAACTTTACCCCCTGGCCCAGACTCGGGCTTTGTGTTGAATGTGAGCAGAAATGATCTAAAGTATTTTGAGACTAACACTCTATGGTTGCATGGTCTTGTCTGCCTTGTGAGTTATGTATTAGGGCAACATCACAGAAGCTCAACAACAACACCATAAAGGATTGTCCCAAACCCCAAAATCATCTTGTTAAGTCAGATTATTAAAACTGTGAATTCCTACATCTAGCAATACCCATTTTTTTTAAAAGTCAATATATACCACCTTTCTGGCTAGGAGAGGTATCCCACGAATTGCCATGTGCCCACACCCAGGGGCCAGCGCTCCAGACTGATCAACAGGCAGTAATTCATGAAAAAGATCAGCCTTTCAAAGTGCTGAGAATATGCAACCCCTGATGATCCTGGAAGACAGGGATGACTTCCTGCACCATTTCACCATGAGACGTGGGACAAGGGGCCAAAAGCAAGGGAAGACAGTCCACCAAAAATGCTGACAGATTTTTGTACACATCTTTATAATCAGGAAGGGAAAGGGAATTTCTTGCTTCCACTCTTGTAATTTGCCATTAGGCCTATGGCCACAGGGCACCACTAAGGAACACACTTTTAAGTCACTCCAGGCTGGAGATGGTGTAGCTGACGTCACAGCCTATGCAAACAGAAGGAGCTACTACAATAAGCCCTGCCCAAACTCAGCAGGGGTAGGTTATCTTCAGTTCCTCTTGTCAACCCAATAGTCTGAGAGAATAATTTCTTAGTATTTGGGCTAGGGGGGAGGAGTTGGGTTTGACATCAGTGGATGTGACTTGGGAAGAAGTGACAAGAATGCAGCTGCCTCCCCTCGTGTCTGGCTGTTATTCTTTCTCCAAATACAACCTAAATATAACTTTGCCCCATAACATTCAGATCATTTTAGTTACTAGAAGGGATCATGCCTGAAGTTCCAAGGGCCAGCGAGCAAGCAGGCTTAAAATATAGCTCAAACACTCCAGACTCTATATTTTCCACCAAGTTGTTTTCTTGTCTGTTGTTTCCCTATCTGCAATTACATGTAAGTACATCCAAAAAGAAACCAATAATCCCAGCCAGATACCAAGTTTTCTGTTCAAGATCATGTTAATGCTTGATTGGACTTACAAGGAAATGTCATGATCACCTCATTTGTTTTACATATTTCTGCTCATACACGTGCAGAGAAGTGTGCAGATTTATTTGCCTCATTTACAAATACAAGCAACTGGGATCTCCATTCTGTTCCATTATGCAGAAGACAAACCTCACACCTGTTTCACTGAACAGCTGGGCAATTTTCAATTTATATTCACTATCCTATGCCACAGAAAAGTCCCCACTTGCTGCTCTGCTGCTGACAACGCTTTACCAGCATTCCTGCTCTTCCCCACAGTGCCTCGGGAAGGCTGGTGGTTGGCACTTCTTGGCAAAAGGAGCTGTGTAAAGCCCATGAACACCTCCCTTCTTTAGCCAACAGCTATTTCTGGGAAGCAGCAAAAACAATTTCTCAAAGTG
This sequence comes from Tricholaema leucomelas, assembly GCA_013400475.1. NCBI lineage: Eukaryota > Metazoa > Chordata > Aves > Piciformes > Lybiidae > Tricholaema lacrymosa > Tricholaema leucomelas. The sequence goes on from WAAF01010666.1 coordinate 720,149, forward strand.
GCTTTAAGACACAACACTGGAATAGCCTGGAGCTTCCTGTCCGTATTTCTCGCACACATGTAATTATATTTTCCTGGACTGCACTGCAAAGTTCATGCACTCACTCAACTCATGCATGTAGTAAACATGATTTACAGCTCTGTGTGGAAGCCCTCTAGATATATGGTGTTTTGATAGTGACTCGAACCTAGCACTATAATTTAGTAACACCTAGTAGTGAAAGTTAAATCATTTCCCACTCTGCATTCCTAACTTTCCATGAACCCCTTTTACTGCTAACCTGGGGAGGAGATACTGCTTCCACAATTGTTTGGACTTAGCCTTGTTACACCTTCAACTAAACCGCACACTAATGTCAAACTTCACATATGGTGAACACACCAGCACTGACCCATGTCCTACGAGACCATTTGCCATGATACAGTTCAAAGTGAACTTTATTAACACATTAGACATAATTACAAAGAGGAAATTCCAAGGAAGGTCAACCAACTTGGACAGTTTCTTGGAATGGAAAGTAATTTACAATATCCACATACTGTATTGTAAAGTTTATAAAGAAGTTAAATAAGTTTTAAGAGCCCCATGGGTTACATATATTTTATTCCTTAATACCAAACACACTCACTTTCCACGAAGATAAGATTGCTTTGGAAATGCTGTGTTGGTAAATTAAAAAGGTAATTTACCACAAAGCACCCAAACAACTCATTAATGCATGCACCATCAGGGACTGGGGTACCACAAATGATGTGTGCGTCCTATGAGGACAATAGAGCCAAGCACAGAAATCTTTCATGGTGACAGTGAGATGTAAGAGCTGGACAACAGCTGCTAACCAAACCACTCATTTGGTGTGAAGAACACTTTCTAACACCAACACTTGAGGCAACATTTGGCCTTCACCATCACTGCATAACCTTATCTTCCCAAGGCCTTACTGCAGGGGTGGTTCACATCCAAGTTGATTTCTTTTACCTCTCCCATACTGCCTGGAAAGGATCATCTAAAATCCATGTTTTCTACTTGCATCTAGAGCTGGCTAGCTTGGAGTAGCCACTGCTAGAAAGCTGGGCAGGACAACTCGTAGAACAGCAGGAGTTTAACCCTTTCCACAACAGCTTAACCTCCACAAGACTGACTTCAGGATTGTACACTTACACTGTCCACAGCCATTATGACCATTATTTGTATTGGCACTGCAGACACCATGATGGATCTGTGAATAAAGACTTTGCTGTTCTGTAAGCTGGACTACACCTACAGAGTAGCAAACCCCATGGGGAAGGTCTCTAAAAGTAACTATTACAAGAGTTTCCATTTTTGCAAGAGAGGAACTGCTGGCTTTCTGCACAGTGGAAGCTGTTACACCATGAGCAAGACTGATAAAAATGCTTTTTGAGAGAGATTAAAGGATGAATGTTTTGCCCACATGCACTATTAACTATTAGAATAAGACTGGAGAAACCAACATCTTTTAGTATGTTCAAACCAAAACAGTTTGCATACCCAAAAGTTGTGCATTAGTCAATTAAAGCAGGGGTCAGCAGAGGGGTAAACTGGGCCAACTGCTTTGCTATGTGACACAAGAAGATCAGATTAGATGAGCTAATGGATCTTTCTTGGGTTGAAAACACAGACACCCACAGAAAAAAACAATGCTTATCAAAACCAATCAAAAGATTAAAGAAAAACACAACAGTATCTCTGTAGAACAAAGCCTCTGAGAGAGGCACAGGAAAACACCACAAGTGTTTGATGACCAGCCCTGATGAACGATCAGGCTTGGCTTTGGGAATAGCAAGAGCAAGCTCTAGCTTTGGGCTGTACAGCTGAGCCAAACAACCTGATGGAGAAAACATCTTTGTGGATTCATTTTGCAGCAAATGAAGTGCCATCCTTTTCTTTTTCTTCCCTACCTCTGTGGCTGTTTTCCTTATGCCATGGGTATTTATTGATAGCACAGGAAGAGCTTGCCATATTTTCACAGGAGTCACAACTCACCCCTTGGATGAAGGCTGGCAGTATATTTTCTATTCTAGATGTTCCAAGAATAAGAAAAATAGAACATATGGGAACATGCTGCATTTAATCAAGCATCCTGCATACACACTTCACTGAGATTCAATAGAATAGTTATTGTCTGTCAAACAATTGGCACTTCACAATATATTGAGTAGATTTATGGCACTTCACAATATATTGAGTAGATTTATTGCAGCTCAATATACATAGATGAGATACATATCTCTGACATGGTTTTTAAGTCCTTTGAACACATGTTTTCAGTAATCAGTTGGTATTTATTTAACATGAAATTACCATCTTATTAAATTAAATGTGCATGGGTGACATTCAATTTCAAGTGTCGCTGAACGTTTCTTCAGCAGCAAGAAACAGTAACTTTATCCCTCAGGTTCTGAGGTAGCAAATGCAGAGGAGAGCCAGGATTACTTCAAATTGCTTTTTAAGAAATAGACTTTGTATGCTAGAAGCTTTCTTTCCTGGTGTGGAAGAGCAGACATTATTTATTGTTTCTTAAGTACTGCCAGTAGGCTTACTGTGAGCCAAAAGAGAGGAACAATATTTCTACTCCAACTGCAGCACAGGTCTGCAGTTCAGTGGATAACCAGAAGGCTTTTTTTAAAGAGAAGAGGTAAGCACAAGAAAGGAGTGTTGGCATACACCCATACAATCTACCTTCTTCACTCCCATCCAAGTAGGCAAGCCCATCTGAGTAACTGCATTCCTAATTTGCTTTTTCAAAATAAACGGCATTAAATCATGTTTTCAAGGTTCTGAAATTAAAAATACCTTCTTTTTTTTTTCTCCTGTTTCCAGGAAACGGTCTAATTATGGAAGAAAGCCAGAAATCCTCTAGGTTGAAGTAGGGGAGAGGATCCAGAACCCAACTGAAAAAAATCCTGACTCAGAGCCTCAACCTGCTCTCACCAGTCCTAACCCAAACGTTCAACATCATCACCACCACAAGTCAGTCAGGGACCATTGCTGTCAACAGAAGACCTTTGTTTGCTTACCATAATCTCTGGCAAACAACACAGTCAGGCAGACCTGAATTAACTTGTGGGGATAATCTACCCTAATTTTAACATCGGTGCCATTGTGCTCTCACCTTCCAGGACTGACATGGTTAGGAAGTAATTGATTCACCAGCCCCGTGGATTTCCTAACCAAATTGCCCAGCATCTCCAAGACTTTGAGCAAAGCAAACCAGACACTCTGCAAATCTCAGTTTAAGTCACTCATTTTGTGGCAAAACTTCCCTTTGACCCACCAGCTGCAACCATGTCCCAAAACCCAAGGCTTCAAACTCCTGAGCCAATTTGCCCCCGTTTTCTTCCCCTTCTTTGTTCCTCTTGCCTGTGTGCAGCATTCTGTCACCTAATCAGTCCATTTGCAAAGCTCCTAGAAAATGGGATGGCCAAGTTTACATTTGGTGACGGATTCCCCTTGAACTTTGGCAGTCAATATTTAACCCAGGCTAAGCACAGGACAAGGTTTAATAAGTAATGAGGCATTTCCCTCCCAGACAGGCATTCCTGCAAGTGCTGCAGAAGCAGGAAATTGTAAGTGTCATTGTTTGTGTCTGCAGGGAAACAGAAGCCACGGTGCTTGATTCCATGCCATATTCTGGAACCACATGAATGAAGATCTTCAAGAGGTTGGTTTGTCTTCCCGCTAGTCCCCAGCAGCAAGTCTTCAGCCATACACTGACACAGCAGGCTTTTCCATTTGCACCCAGGAGCTTGGTTTTCCTCAAGATATTCTTTAACATCTTGAACAAGTTTCTCTCTAAGGGATGAATCTGGAGAAGACTTTAAACTGTTCTGTCCCATGCTGGTTCCTACTGGCCTTTCCCAAAAGTCAAGCTGGACAAAATGTGATTAGGACATTAAGGGCTCAGAAAACAAAAATCCTGAATAGTCACTGCTGAACAGGAGACACTGCCACAATTTCCTTAAGTCTTTTGCTGCTGGGAACTCAGCGGCACTGCCCTATGTGGCAAAGCTGCTCTCAGCCCTCTCTTTGCTCTGCCCTCACCACTGAGGGCTTCTAAGTTAGGTTACCACAAAAATGTGTTGACAACTGTTTGTTGGTGACCACAAAGGGATAAACACTGTGGTTTGTAAGAACTCAAGGTATTTCTGGAGGCTTCTCTAGAACAGAAAGTGCTTCTAGTTGAAGGGCAGAATAGCAGACTTGGTATGGAGTGTTCTGCATTTTCTATCAGAAAATGACATTTTTTCCCAGAACCAAGACTCTGCCCAGTTTTATCTCCCAATGTTCCCTTTTTTAGTCTGACAAATCTTTTGCATCATAATTTTGGCAAATTAAAATGCAACACATACAAGCAAAAAAGTTTGGATCAAAAAAGTAAACTGATTAAGCAATTCTCATCTTTTCTTAATAGATTGCTGTACTCATAGAATACCAAAATAGTTTTGATTTGGGACAGGAATCAATAAAAATATATTAAAAAACCACAAGGGAAAAGAAAAAAGAACCCAAACATATATATGTGTATATATATCTCTCTCTATATATATATATAGATATGAAAACATAGAAAATTCTGTCTTGCTCCAGAAGAGAAATGTAAAGTAGAGCTAACTTTCAACTTTCTAAAACAACAGTATGTTAAAGTTCTGCCTGGAATCATTCACTGTTTTTGTTCTACCAACAGTTCCAGTTGGTGGTAGGTGTGTAGGAGGTGCTCTATCCATCTCTCTCCAAATTGAAGTATCACCATAAGGGTTTACCTTAAGTGTGCCTGCATCAGTATTTTTGTTTGGACCAGGAGCGTGCTTTAAAGGGACTTCTTTTAATCATTCCCACTAAATATACTCCGTTTTGCATCATGAAACTGTTTTGGAGCACATGAATTAAGTTGCTTTTATAAGAAATTGAGCTGCAAAGGGCGCTCCAGTTCAGACGGGCATTTAGTTCATAGCACCAAACTAAGGCTATTCTGAAGTGAAAAACTCCTCTGAAATGGGGGTGCCAGGACCTCAGCACCAAATGCTTTGCTTTACAGATCCAGTCAGTAATGCAAACACAGCCAGGAGTCATAGTATCATAGAATGGTCTGGGTTGGAAGGGACCTCCAAAGGTCATCTAGTCCAACTCCCTCTGCAGTAAGCAGGGATGTCCTCAATTAGATCAGGTTCTCCAGAAGCCCTGTCAAACTTCACTTTGAGTATCTCTAGGGACAGGGACTCAACCACCTCTCTTAACAACTTGTTTATCCTCATGGTAAAGAACTTGTTCAAAGTATCCAATCTCAATCTACTCTTCAATGGTTTGAAACCACTGCCCCTTATTCTATTACTACAGCTCTTTGTAAACAATCTATCTCCATCCACCTTGCAGGCTCCATTGGACCCTAATGGAAGGTCCTTATTAGGTCTCCCCAGACACTTTTCTTCTCTAGGCTCATCTGGAACTGCTCTCTGGGTCCACAGTAAAACAAAAGCAGAATGTGTGCTCTTCGATTTCCATTAACAAGCCCTCAATCTACATGAGCAGATAAACTAATCCAGAATAAACTCTCCAAATGCCTGTGTGAACATCACCTCCTCAGCACCAAATATTTTACTTTCAAGACTTGCTCCTGTTATGCCATTCTATAAGTTAACTTAGACACATTTGTACATCTCTTCCAGGAGGGAGAGGGGAAAATACTTTTTAAAATAAAGTGTTCCCAAAGTTGATTCAGTGAAAGCTTACATTTAAACTCCAGAGTTGCCAAGTCTCCTGCATATGTAAACAGAGAAACCATCACTGAATTCTTACATCATTCACACCTGGTTCCTGCTCCTCAGACACTGAAGCAATCAGATGCAAAAGCACCTGACAGTTGATAACACTGGCAGCACTCTGGACTTCTTCATGATTGAAATGTTCAGATCTGCAGAATATTGTCAGACCACATCTAGGAAACAGCCTCAGCTCCAAGTCATACTCAAAGGAAAGAAACCACATTTCCTTCAGATGGATGGACTCTGGTCTGGTGCCACAGCGCAGTGTTAAGATGTGATGATGCCTACATAAGTCCATGCACAAACGACCTTCTGACTATGAGAACTTGAGTTATTGGCACAGCCTGAAGGCTCAGCTGGTGCCTTGGACAGAGGCTAGTCCAGATTGCTGCAGCCTGCCTGCAACTGCGCCAGCATCAAACAGATCCACTTCCTCTGCTCCTCCTTTTCTACACGTTGGCTTGCTCAACTGCAAATGTGCTCTTAAGTGGCCTTGATTAGTTTTTCTAGTAGGTGATAGTAGAGACTCGTTGTTCTGTTAGGCTTACTGTATCCCATCGCACCACCATGTTTTGTGTCTAGAATTGCAAGATGCCTTTCTGGACAACTCCAGGATTGTTTCAAGATCAGATAAAATCAGTGCATTTCATCTGGTAAAACTGAAGCTGTGCTGCCACTCTTGTTGCTCAAAAGCTGCTTCCCTTCATCAGGTATTTTTCCTGTACACTCTACTGCATACCATCACAGCACGTCTCAAGATGAATGCTATTACCAAAACAGCATCTAACTGTGGTCCTAGATTGAAACATTCAATATAAATATTTAAATGTGTATCTATTTAAATCCCCCAAACGATCTGGAAGCATTTCTCCTTTGCAGAAGGTTCCTAAGTGCTTGCCTTTTATCTCTACAAATGTGCATGAGTAGGAGATGGTGCTAATTATTATCTGATACACAAGCAAATACCTGTTATTAGCCTGTCACTGTCAGCACAGTTGCTTTATCTGAGCTGCCCAAACCTCAGCAGCTCCAGAGCACATGGGAACTCTGCTGACATGGACTGCTCTGCAATTTGAAATGACGTCGTTCCTCTGGCAGGCTGTACCCTGGTGTGTAACACAGCCATCAGGTAGCTGGAGCTACCCTGGAATATCAATTAATGTGCACTCCTATTACCTCACAGTCTGGTAATGTGGAGTCTCAGCTACCCTCCTGCATCTGTGTGTGCAGGGAGAAACCTGGAGAACGTAGCAGCTATGGAGGGAAAGCTGTGCCCGAGGAACATTGTCTAGCTGCTTTATCCCCCATCCCAACATATGCACATCGCATCAGCTGTCAGCGGGAATTCCTAGCCGTGGATCAAACCACAGCCTGTCTGCTCTGCCTGTCCTGGTCGGTGCACACTCACATGAAGATTCCTGAGCTTCTCTGCTCACAGAAACAGGAATTTTCACTGTTGCAATTACTTAAACTTGTTCCTGAAAGAAGCTCCCCCAGAAATCACTTTGTGCTGCATGCTGGCATTTCTAAGTGAGGAGTCAAGAGGTCAAAACCCAAGGTCAGAAAAAAGCAGGCACGCAGGGCCCCTTGCTGTACCTGTAGCTGGATAAAGCAGCACTTTCCTAATCAACTGTTAATCCTCTAATCTTTATTGCATGCACATTCCAATCGCTTCCCAATGGCTATGCCATGGTAATCTCCAATGTGATTACAGTGAAACCCCCATGGAAGAGTCATTGACAACTGCTGGAAATGTGTAAAATCAATTTGTTATATATGTCAAACAGCACTACACACCCCTTTGGGATCAAAGATCCACCATCAAATACCAACCAAGGGTTGCTAAAAACACTTTTTACCTAACAGTGAATCTGACTGTTTGATAAAAGACAAAATACATTTCTGAAGGGAAAATGGAGGCATTGTTTTACATACAGTACAGGATCAGTTGGTGACCAAGGTGCAAATGGCAGTGCAAGAAAAATCACCTGCCATGCTATAAAAGCGCAAGGACAAAAAAGAAAAGAGAGCCTGGATGTGCTCAGGCTCACAATTTACTTGCAGGAGCTCAGACTCAGCCAACAATCTCTACTTCCAGAAGGGACAGCAGAAGCAGTGTTGGCATGAAGTGGCTGGCCAGTGAATTTGTCATTTGGTATTTATCTTGACAAGAAGCAATAATAATTGGTAAGGCTGAATAAAAGGCAACTTCTGCTCCTGAGCTCCATCAAAGGTTTAGGATGATATGGCTTCAGCAGTAAGGACCACAACTCTGCTCCACTGGTAACAGCCTGGGCTCTATCACTGCTAAGCACCATGGTTCTTAGTTTTGAAAACAATGATAAATTGGTAATGCTTATAAAAATGAAATATCTAGGCTGAATCTCACTCTCGTATCACTTTTCTACAGTGAGTAGAAAGGAAGCCACAGCCTCCTTTGTGTAACCTACCAGAAGGCAAAAATACTGAATTAAAACAAAGCAGTACCCAAGCTATCTCCTATGTTTCATCCTTTGAAGAGAATTTGCCAGCATTCAGAATTTTGTTGTTTAAATCTTGTTCTATTAGGTATAAGGTCTCTTTTCTGAGGGCATGAAGATTAAGAATTTCCTGTTTATTTGAACACAAAAGACAAGTTGTGACCATTGTAATCATGGGGAATCACTAAATGCTCTTAAAACCAGGAAGGAAATAAATAAAATCCAATTTGTTGTAACACTGATGCTGATTTGCTGGGGTTTGACCCAGGAGAGCTGAACACGCAGGATTAGTAACATGAGTGCTTCCCACAGATGTGTCCCATGGGATTTATTTAAGCATCTTTATGACATGCATTAGCAAAAAGCTACACTGGCTGTGGGATCCAATAACTGCAGGATCTGCTGTAGCTTGTGCTGCATTCACACCAGATAGACTATCAGCAGGTGTCTCTCTAGAAAAACTGGTACGCTACAATCAACAGGAAGCTGGCTCATACTCCAGATGTTTGTCATTATGGGAAGAGAGGGAAAGAAGGATGCTAGGGTCAATAAAACCACGCTGCTCCTCCTGCAGCACCTACAGTCCAAGAGGGACTTCAGTAGCTCAGCTCTGCCATTGACAAAAGTTTTATAAGACCTCTGCTCCCAACGGCCATGAAATCAAAGGTCTGTTTACTTAGCCTTTGCTTGCTGGGCTTTAGCATAGTGCAGGGAAGATCAAAGGAGAGACCTCGTTTAACATGTCCAAGTGCACAACCAGCAAGTCTGTTTATGCTGGATTCCTACACACTGAATGTGCTGCTGTCTGTCAATACTTCAGGCTCATTTTCTGCAACATTGGGTGAGGAGGGAAATAGTCCAAAAGGCCCCACAGATTTTGGTCCTCCTCAGACAGAAGTGGAAGTCAAAGAAGGGAGCTCTGCTTTTAACTGTGACTGCCAAGGTCAAATATGAACTCCTTGCAGGAAAAAAAAAAAAAAGAAGTAGACTTATGGTGTCTGCTGAAGTGCTAAACCACTGAAACACAGCTAAAGAAAACGCTAAGTAACTTAAGGAGAAGACCACACAAATTGTAAACTGGAGGAGCCTCCTTAGATCTCCTTCCCATCCATCTCGCTGTACTATCAACAGGACTGACTCTTTAAACAGAGACAAGTAAAAGGAAACACACCATGATAGTTAAGCTGCTTTCTTAGGTCCTCGATTCAAGTCAGACAGCAAAGGTCACACAGGGTACCAAAGTGCCACAATTGCAGAGAGGGACATGTCCCTCTCATGGCGTGTTGTGAGGACAAACACTAGATTGGCAGGCATCATATGAGTGGTGCAGATGGGTACCTAAACTGATACGTAGGTGTCAACACTCATTGAAGTCTTCCCAGTTTCACAGAGGAGACGTTTTCCCTAACCAGACAATACAGCCCACTTTGCTCCAGCTAATTCCACTGCCTCCTGTCAAAATTCTCATCTACGCTCCTAAACTCTTCCCTCCTCCTCCTCCTGACTCTGCTATCCAATCCCTTCACACACTTGTAGACAGTTATTGTCCCCTCAGGTGTCACTTAACCAAGCTACACATACAGTTACAAGCAGCTCTTTTAATCTTCTCACATAAATCAGTCCCCCAGTTGTCTGATCTGATCAGCAAGGCCTGTCTCTCTCTGTCCAGACAAAAACTCCTGTCTTTCTGATGTCTCATGGATGTTGAGCTGTCAGCTCAAGCTCAGAGCTCTTAATCTTCTCCTCCTTCCCACCTCCTTCCTTAATTGCTGCAGACACCACCACCAGCCAGCCTGTTGCTTGAGCCCAAAGCCCAAGTGGTTTTTTTCACTCATCTCCCCCTCTAGCTGTCTATATCCTTACTCAGACCATAAGCCACAAAGTCTGCAGCTCAGTGCAAGCCCCAGCCTTGGCTGTCCATCCTGTTCTTGCAGTTAGTATCCAGGCTTCCATTATACTTCATCACAACTCCTCTGCTCCACCCTTGATGAAGCATATTCTTGCCTCGTTTATATTATATTTTTCTCTAGACACTGTTCTGGCCACATCTGCTTCTGTTTGCATCCAGCTCCCTCTTTCCCCATCACATCAAACGGCTGCTACCTTTCTTCACTTGTCAAGGTTCATCCTGGCTTCTCTCTGCTGTTCCTATCACCTCTTCCCTAACACAGGCTTGCCCTCTTCCAACTGGCACAGAAATCCAAGCTCTTTCCTCCTTATTTTTTTTTGTTTTTCAAAGAAAACCATAGGTGATTTTTGACAAACTGCTTTCCTCGTGTGGGAGCAGCTCCCCATCAGCACTGGCAGAGGTACTTAGCCCTGTCCCCCACATGCTTCTCCTTAAAGTTTCCCTGCACCAGACACTCACCATTACTGGCCAGCAGCTAAGGCTGTGCTGGCCTTCATGGTCATCATTATGACACCTCTGCTTTGCTCCAGCTATCTCTCCATCTCCTGCCATCATACCTCATCTCACACCCTCAGGCAGCTCTTCAGGCACAGTCTTGTTTTGTTCAAGAGCACCCCGCAGAGTGAGGTGAAGGCCCTGAGCATAGCAGTGGCACACACAGATCACTCTATTGACGAGAGCTTCGCTAGCACCTTTCCACTGATTATCCTCATTCCTGCATCCACAGCATTAAATTAATTGCATTTTAACAAGCTTCATTAGCACATTGCCTTAGCCAAGCTTAGCACAGCTCAAGCACTCAAGGAAACCTCATGGTGCTTCTTTTCTGCTCAATATAATTTTCAAGGCTTCTGTAACCTGATTTGTTAGGAATAACCTCAGGGCTGAAAAGCTTTTCTTCTGCCATACAGCAATTAAGGAATAATTTGTCACAGAGCAAGTCAAGCTGCAGGGCAGGAAAGCCCTGTTCAGTACAAAGAAGCTGTGTCAACCATAACCCTCAGTGCAGGAGTGAAGTGAGCATCCGTCCCCTGCTCCTTCATTAGCCAGGAGCTTGTGCTCAGCAGCAGCTCCTGTACGTGCTGCAGTCTCCTCAGGAACAGGCAGAAGTGCCTGCAGACAGCCTGCCAGGGTCCACTAACTGTGGCTTTGCCCCTTCTGAGCATTCTTGGATGCTGTGCAGAAAAGGAACAGTCAATTGCCAAAGCATACGATTGGTCTGAGCTCTGTAATACTTTTTTGAGCAAGTTTTACAGCGCTCCAAAGAACAAGGGAAATGGCACCATTAGGGGAAAAAAAAAAAAAAACAAAAAAACAACCAACCCCAAAATCCACCCTGGTGCCATGGGCTGAGTTGAATCTGCTGCTGCTACTCAGTGCAGTGCTGCCATCGTGCCAGCTTCAAACTGAATGTGCTGGCTGGAGCAAAGTATCATGGGGCTTGAAGTTCAGATGTAACATGAGAGGCTTCCTCTTCCAGCTGCTGCTTCTGGGTTCTGGTTTTGGGGTGCTGGGCTTTTCTGTGGGGTGAGCTTTGGGGAGTGGGTGGGAGCAGGTTGCTGGTTTCTGTTGCTTCTCCATTTCACTATGCTGTTCTGCAGGTAGGCTCAGGTCACTGTGCACTGAATCATTCCCAGTAAAACTCTTTATCTCAATTCTTTATCTCAACCCAGAGGGTTTTTTTAGTGTTACTTTCTCTCCTGTCTGTGTGAGAGGAGAAGGGTTAGTGAGAGCAGGCTGTGTTAACTCAGGGCAACTGGGGGGAAAAAATGTCAGTATCTTAAGAATAATAAAGAATAAGTAAAGATAGGTGATGAGTTTGCAACACTCTAGATGTCTTGAACTCAATTTTTGTATGCTGCTCTAGCCATGAGGTATGGTACCCTGGAGAGACCAGGGCATGTGTCATAGGATCAGGATGTGATCCCAGACAGCAGCTCCCAAGAGAAACGCTCCACATTTCAACCATCGTTCATAGTCTAATTGTTCATGCAGCCATGTAGCACAGGCATACACTGAGGAGAAACCCATCTTACATTAGAAAGAAGGAAGAAATGGAGCTGGAAGGGTATTTCTGTCTGGCTAAACCTTTGCTAGCTTGAAAATTGTTTAATACTTTCTCCAGTTATCTCAGTGGCGTAAAGGTCAAAGATTTCCTCAAGCATTCCTAGAAAGATGCTTCCTGTTCTGGTGAGAGAGAGAGGGTGATTTTAAATAAAACATTGTCTGACTGCTTGCTGTGCACTAAGCCCAGTCACAAAATCAGAAGTAGTTTTGCAGATGGAGGTTGTTACCTGATTTTTTTTTCCTTAACATACATAGTAGCCAGATGAAGGAGCTAGCAAACCTCAGTCACTATTTCTAAAACCATATGTAGGAACAGTGTGGCAGGAATAGAAAGCTATACAGTATCAAGTGCTACAGGGCCCCAGACAGCTGTCTGAAAGCAGAAAACATGGGGTTAATGGTTATTTTATACTTTTCTTCTAGTACTTGCAAGCAACTGAGGACTGGCGTGGAGATTATTGATCACCTCTGGAAATTCTGCATGCAGAGAGACAGTTTGATCTCGTGAAGCATGAGCGCCTCTCAAGTCCTGTTAAAGGGAGGTAGATCAAAATTGTCCAGCATTTTGTAGAGAATTCTGAATCTACAGACAGGTAGGCTCCCTCCTCTCTATAAAAAGGGTTCTCCTCCAGCAACCCCCTCTCATGTCTCTGTTTTTCCATGCTTTGTAAATTTTCAGCTTATGAAGATAAAGAAGAACAAAGCAGCAAACAGTCACTATCTGATACTACAATGGTACATTCTTCAGGAATATATAATTTTCACATCACTACTACCATTATTTTAACATTAAGAGGTAAAGGAAAAACCTCACCCATCCCCACCTTCCTCCCCTTAACCAGACAAATGAGGCATTCAGCTTGTCTGAATTTAAATTTTCATTGGAGCTGATCCAGCAGCCAAAGCGCATAGCTAGAAGCCAAGGTCCTGCTTCCCTCAATGCACCTCCTTCATTCCGGCTCCCCACTTTTGTACTGCCTTGGTAATCTCAACCTGTGGTCAGGGACAGGAGAAAATGTCAGCTATTTCCCCCCATCAACTGCACAAACCAGGGCTTGCTCTTAAATCTACCTACTTAACTATAAGCAAGACTTCTCAAATCACCATGGGCTTTTCCCCATGCTCTCCCCTTAGCTATAGCTCTAAAACCCACAGAAGAAAACTAATTTCTCAGTATCAGAGAGTATTCGGAGGAAATTGGGGGAAGGAGGCACATAGGGTGGCTCCACAGTGCTTTTTTGGCTTGATCCTCAGTGGAGGAAGGCATTACCAGTCCTCATCAACAACATGAAATTTCCTCCCTTATCCTCTAGGCCATGAGGACATATCGCTAATTTGTCTGGAAGCAGCACTAGCAGCCAGCAACTGGAATCCAAGCAGACGTCCCATTTCTGCCACTGCCTTGGTAACCAGCCTCCACCCTTCTCTACAGGAGAGTGTGGGCTCCCACATACCTTCTATTATTATGCTTGCTTTTTCCTCTGTATTTTTCCTTCCCCCATTCCTATTCCCTCTCCTCTATACAAATAACAACTCAAGAACCATGATCAGCCCTTCACTTGGCTCCAGGTCTCTTGCACAGGCTAATGTTACCTTCAGTTCTCCAGCATGATCTAGGGAATTTATTTATATTCCATGTTCTGGAGATAGACCTCATGTCTTGCCAAGGGCTTGCACGGGTCTTACAAAAGGAACACTGACAAACATTTATGGAACCTAAAGTGAAATTCAAGACACTGCTAAATAAAGTTTCCCTTTTTTTTCCTTCCTGAAGAATTGACCTGGCTTTCTTGGCAGCAAGACTAATCCAAATGCTATTGGTATCGTAACAGCTCATAAGAACCACATGCTTCAAATAAAGCCATTACTATCAGACACACAAAGTGGTTCAATTAAACAAATACTAAAATACACACTTCATCCTGCTTTAACTAAGGGGGATCATTTCACTCCTGAATCCAAACTGACAATGAAAATGATACAGTATTTATAGAGTAGCTTTTTGATCCTGAAGGATTACGCAGGCCTTGCTTCACACACTACCAGGATGCTGCCACTTCCAGAGAGGAACATAAGAGCTGTCTCACTGCACCAGACAATTTAGATGAAGCAGCAGAGGAGAATTTCATGTTCAGCTGAAACCATAGAAGGAAATTTAGAAAACAGAAAGGAGATTGTTTAGACTCAAGCACATCCAGCACAGAGGAGGTATAGTGCTCAAGGGTTTTAAACAGAAAGGTTAAGGCAAAACAAAAAGTTCTGGTTTAAGCTATCCAAAACCCAGCATTTAAGGCAGAAAGTGATACAGCATCTTGAAGGGGAACAGTTTCATTCTATTCACTTTACTCATGCATGAGAATTTCTGTAAAAGAAACTCTTGCACTTCCCTACACAAGAATCAGGACTCCTCACACTTTACAAAGTCACCCGTTAATGTAAGGATGACATAGGGCACTTTATGAATTAAAGGCTTCAAAATGCTTGGACTGGTAGTCTCACATGCTTCACAGAGAAGAAAATACTGAGTCCATCTACATCACACAAGGGATGACACAGACTGCTGCTGGATCTCTGCTGGCATCTCTGCCCACTTTACGTTAGCTGCATTGTAAATGTAATGCAGTCCAGCATGGAGAGAGGCAGCTTGTTCAAGGATGCCTGCAAGGTTGTGGCAGCAGCTTCAGTTTTGACCACCACACATCAGGTAATGCATCTCCTCTTCAGGACATGTTCTTTGCTATGAAATGATGATGCTTCTCCTCTTCAGAAGATACTCCCTCCACACATGAGGAGCTCAGCAAGCCTCAGGGTTTTCAAAAATTATGTTAACAGGTGGCCAAAATCTTTCCAGTGGAAAGCTTTGGTAGAAGAAGAAAAAGGAAACTGCTGATTTACGGAGCAGCAGCATGGTAGATAATGGTGAAACAGGGGAAATCCACAATTTGAAGCTAGGAACACAGTGACATAACACAGAGTCATGCTGGAGATGCATGAAACGTTATCTGAAACTCCCAAGGTCACAGCATGGACTGGGACTACCTTAGCATGAAGAGTTCAGTGGGGGTGCTTTAATGTAGCAATGTCCATACAAAATGCCACGTATAACTCTTTTTCATTTTTTTTCTCTTCCCTGAAGGCTTTACACCTGCTCTCCTCCAAAAATGACTATTGACAATCCTTCTTCTGATTCACAAAGACGTATCCTTTAGGTTGGAAAAGACCTTTAAGGTCACTGAGTCCAACCATTAACGCAGCATTGTTAATGTCCCTCAGCACCACATCCTTGCCACTTTTAAAAACCTCCAGACCTGGTGAAGAGCAGCAGACCTGGCACTAGTACTGAAAACATTCCCTAAGCACAGCAGGGTGAGAGAAATACAGCTGTGTGGTGAGAGTCCTTTACCTGGCACAAAAACCAGAGCTAGCAAAAGCCTCTTTGCAGAACAGCTGGCAGAAAGCACCAATCTTATAAAGCTCCTTTCTTTTTCTTAGATAGTTTAGCCTGAAGTAGAGCAATCAAGGCTCCTCCGTCAGGAGATCACATTCTCAACAGGTAACCACTCTGCAGCTATTGCAGAGAGATGTCTCAGGAGAAGAAATCTTTTTGCAAGTAAGAAAATTCTTTGGAGTGACTTTTAAAATAATGTCAAACTGCCTCTTTCTGTCTCTTTTCTTTCTTTCCCAGGACTGAACTAGGCACCTTTCTTTCACTACTAAGTTGCTCACACACCTAATCTTCTGTGATTTAAATGAACCACCTCAGGCAGATAATCATGTACCAACAGGAGGAAGGGTCTGACTCTGTAGACCTGCAGCTTCCAGGTACAGTACTACTTTTGTCCTGAAAGGGAAGAGAATGTGAAAAATCAAAAGTAAAATACTCAGTGTTACAAGGTGAGCAAGGAGGAAGGAAAATGTTGCACACTGTGTGGCATTGCAACTGCCAAGAGCTCAGCCTGTTCTCTGGTTTATACGAAATTTAGGAGGGTTCAGTACTTGGAACTCATACCACTGACAGCAGAATGTATGTCCCTGCCATGACAGGGGAACCTGTCCCTGGGTACAACAGAGGAGAAGGACACAGAAAGGTCAGCCCTGTCCGGCTCATGGTCCCGTGACACACAGGACAGTAGAGTTCTAGATCCACATAGCAATGCTGAGACAGGCTGCAGTATGTACCAAGGCTGAAAAGGTTAGGAAAGTAGGTGCCTGTTGTGCCAACTCTGGTGGGCCAGTCTGGGAGGTGCATTGGACTGAGGCCACCAGCTCAGAGCTAGTTTGGAACAAGAAATCCTCTATTTTGACTTCTGAGCAGAGCCAGATTGGGCTAATGAACAGCAGGCTGAGCTGGAAGAAACTGTGCAGCAGTCTTAAAGCAAAGCAGCCCACATAACCCATGGGACTCAGGGCTTCATGTAGAAGTGACTCCACTCCTCTGTTCCTGTGTGAACATGCTGTTCGCAGTGAGTAAGCCTGTGTCATGCTGCAAGGCTGGGACGTTAGAAACACACCCAGCTTCAAAAGCTTGTGCATGGTGAACGTTTGTAGTGGCAGTCTTCAAAACACAGTGTAGGGCTGTGTACAGCTCAGAAAATCATACACATGTGAGGTTTAAACTGAGCAGTGAGGCAGATGCCCGTCAAAGCTGCTGGTAGGGGCTTCTGCAGAGATTAGCTACCAAAATGTAGGCCTTGGGGGGACCTCTGGCCGGTATCCAAGGTAAAGAAACCAAGCCTAGCAGAGAGCATCTCTTTTCTGACCTATCCTCACAGTATCATTAAGACGGTCCACTGTGCCTTGGCTGTCCTACACACTTTTGCTGATGCACCCACATAGCACCACTGCTGCCTGCCCAGCCTGAGTCCTCCTACAAATACCCTGCTCAAATCCTGACACTGGAAATACCCAGCAAGCTACTCCTGGCACGGAAAACATGGTCTGCAAGCAAGGAGGAAACTCACCCAGACCTCATGCCAGATGCACCTCATCACTGCACTTGCATGCAGTGAAGAATGAACACACTGGTAATGGCAGCCCTTCCCCCAGTGTGCCCCCATTTCTCAACTTCCTGCCAGGGCCAGTGAAAGGCCTGCAAAGTGACCTACTCTCTGCAAGCAGCTGGATGGCCACCCTGCACAGCAAGTCACCTGGCACAGCCTTAAAGATCTTCCATTCCTCTGTGCAAACTACTTTGGTGATTCAGATAAAAGCAGAGGGAGATGAAGAAGAACTTGTGTCTGAAATTCCCTGAATTTCATTGCTAACCACCAAGGTTTAGCCAGGGCCAAGCACTGTGGTTACTGCACAGTCACGCTCTGATTCCAGCATGATCCAAGTCCATTCATTTCCACTGGTGAGCCTTGAGGGATATGGTATGAGTGTGAGGAGGAGCAAAGACATGTCCCCCAGGGTGATGCTTGCATTGAACTTGTGCAACTGGGGAAGCTGTCACAGAATCCCCAGTGTGGCCTGCATGGCTGTGATACTTCTGCTGTTTAACCTATGCCAGCTGCTCTCTGAGCCATTCCCTTCAGAACCTGACAGCACAGACGTGTAATTCAGTTTGGGAAGGTGTGAGACTGGACACCCACTCTCCCTTCCCACGTCCATTCATTTTCTTTGCTGCTGTGTTCTATCAGCCCAAGAGCTTCTCTGAGGAGGACAGGAACAGCTGGTTCTCTCTAAACCATCTCACCTAATTAAAGAAAAATCTGCAGTCCATGCTCATGTGTTTTTATTGTGGATGAGGCACAAAGAGGGCAAGGAGTGACCTCACCTCCCCTAGCTGTGCTGACTTTACCAGATTCCTGAAAAAAGCCAGCTGAAAAAGAAGGTACCACTTGTAGCCTATCATTTCCCAGAGCAGAGTCAGGCTTGTAAATCTTAGCACTTAGGGAAAACTGTCTGAGACACCAAGTGTGCTCTTTCAATCCCAAATTAATTATATTTAGTATGTTTTCATGAAGGCCCAGATTCTGGAGTCATGGAATAACACAAAAGGGTGAATCTTAAGGAATCTTTTAGCTGTTGTGCTGACAAGCTTGTGGAAAGATTGAGAATTTGACTCCTCAGCCAGAAACCAAGTAACAAGTGCCCAAAAGGGGATTTTAAAATACCTTGCAATATTGAGTGGTGGAGACTGAGTCATGGTTCTGGGAAGGGCAACACTACGTCTACAGATGCAGGACTTGAGGAGGATGAGGGGTTTCACTAACACTTTTGAGCTCCTGTTCTGTGGAGGGGATGATCCTCAGCAAGGAGGAAGGGATACAAACTGGCATTACATCAGTGGAATTCCAAGTGCTTAACAACCTTCATGGATGAGGACAAAGCAGAACATTTAGGTTTCTAAGTGGCTTTAAGCACCTGTCATTTCACGTGAGTTTGAAGGCTTAGGTCTAACTTCTTAGAGTTATTTCTTTCATATGAAGTAGGTTTAAACCTGAATCTGTCTCAGCACAGTATCATGAGGTTATTCCAGTGCCTGTAGAGTAACCAGAGACTGAGTGAGATGAGCAATGTCAGTGTGACAGCCAACACTTAGTAAAGGCAATCTTTTGAAGGAGCTAATGTAAGAAGAGGAGAGGAGGCCTGACCAATGTTTCTCAGCAGTTCCTAGTTGAGGTCCCCAAGTACAGCTCATTTAGCAAGAGGCCAGCTATACTGACACAACCACCACAGTGTGAACTTGAGGTCAATAAAAGAGCATTTAAGCAGGTCAGGGCCTTAGTGGCTAAAGCTGTCACAGGTCACTTGCAGACAACACCTACCATACTTTTTACTGTCCACTCATTGTCCCATCCTAACCCTCTCCTCTCCACTCAAAACATAAGCAAGTCACACTTCTGAAGGAACTCACAAAACAACTTTCTGATGCTTACAAAGCAAAGCATGACATGTGCTGGGGGTCACGGCAGGGATTCACTTTCCTCTGTAAGCCTCTTCACACACCTGTCTGCAGAGATTGGGCTCCTGTGGCTTTCAGTGATGTGTGTATCACTACCATTCTCCAGAAGAGTCAACTCAGTACCTCTCACACTCATAAGCTTTTAATCAGGTCTTTTTGCATTGTCACAGAACCATAGAACGGTTTTGGTTGAAAGGGCTTTTATAGTTTAGTTCCTACTCTCCTGCCACAGGCATGGACACCATTCACTAGATCAGGCTGCTCTAAGTCCCAACCAACCTGGCCTTGAACACTTCCACAGAGTGGTCATCCACAGCCTCTCTGGACAATCGAATCCAAATCTCTCCTCTTTTGGTTTGAAACCGTTACTCCTCTTTCTACAGCTGCACTTCGTAACAGTCCCTCCCCAGCTTTCACATAGGCATCCTTTAAACACTGAAAGTCCACTATGAGGTCTTCCCAGAGCCTTCTCTTCTCCAGGCTAAACAACCCAAACTCTCTCGGCCTGTATTCACAGGATGGTATTCAAACTCCTTGAACATCTTTGTGGTCCTCCTCTGGACCCAGCCTAACAGGGCCACTTCTTTCTTGTGCTGAGGACTCCAGAGATGGACACAGCACTGCAGGTGAAGTCTCACCAGAGGAGAGCAGAGGACAGAATCACCTCCCCTGACCTGCTGACCATACTTCTATTGATGCAGCCCAGGACACAGAAGGGTTCCGTGCTGCAAGTGCATGTTGCTGGCTCTTATTTTGGTTTTCATCTACCAATACCCCCAAGTCCTTCTCCACAGGACTCCCTCTATCCACTCACTATCCAGCCTATATTTATGCTTGGGATTGATTATCATCCCATCTTCATCACATTGACAATCAGGAACAGGGAGAGGGACTTCCAGTAGTGCTGGATGCCCTGGCAAGCATGACTAGTGCTGAAAGACAAAAGGACTTTTGCTCTTCAGCCAGCTGGGAACTTCAAAGCAGTTTTCATTCAGTTGCTGGTACCACGACACACACGCACACAGCAGTTGTTAAGGCATCACAAGCCTTGGCAGAGGTCAAAGCTGCCCAACTCACACTACAACTGCCTGCTGCAAACACTAAATAGCTTTCCAAAAGGTTTTTTACCTATGTGCCCAACAGAAATAGTGCAGAAAACACCATTTGAGATTTTGTGACGCAAGTTATGCAAAAGCTCGGATAAGATTACAAGACAATCATTTTCCAGCTGCCTGCATGTCAGACATAATATGCCACTTTGAAAAACGAAGTGCAAAACCAGGATGACTGTAGCAAAATTGCTCTACTGGTCCAGGATGGAAAGTTATGCTTCCCAGAACAGTCATAGCTTAGATGACAGAAATCTCAGTTCAAGCCCTCTAATAAAGCAGTGAGAAGAAGATTTACATATTTTCTCACAGCTCTAGTGCACACAAATGCACCTCTACAGCTCTCCTCTTTTTTCTGGCCCAAGGAATGCTAACTTTCTAATAATAAAGAGCTCCATGGAGTGAGACTGGGAGTGTCGTGTCCAAGTAGCCAGTCTGATGAGAACCAGCTTCCCACCTACCCCAGTGATACCCCTACCACGTTGGTGCAATATGCTGTCTCATTTGGGTTTTTTCCTTGCCAAAACTCCAAAATCTAGTGGAAAAACTGAAAAGCCTATTATGATCAGAGAATTCAAGTGATCTCTTTTGCCTTTCAAGTCGAGATGTTTCTTGTTTCCAGAAGGCTTAAGTTGTAGGTTCAAACTCTGTAGTGGTTTTTATAGGGGAGTTTCCTGCAGTGCCAAGTTGAAGTCAAGGTAAGACACAAACAGGTAAGTGAAAATCTGCAAAAGGGAAGGGATGAGACAGGAAGAACGCTACTATAACTCTGCAGCATGAAACAAACTGAACAAATAAAGCAAAACGCATTAAAACTGTTCTTAGGCTGACTACATTTTTGTTTCTTTGTTTTCCCCTAAGGGTTATCTAGAAAATAAATGGAGATATTTAGCTACAAAGTCCACAGCTCTCTTAAAAAAATTATATTCCTCCTCTTCTGCTCCAAGTTTTTACTGAACAATTGGAAGATGCTGCTTTCAAAGCCAGGACTCCTGTAGGTTAATTGTTTCACTTCTTTGTGTTGCCTTTCTTTCAATGAAAAACAGCTAAAGGTTTGCAGGAAGGAGCCTCGGGGCTGCAACAGATGTCATGAGCCACTTCCTACAACTTAAAAAAGGAAAGTAACCCCCTTAGGTTAATTATGGGGAGAGGCCACACATGGAGCTGTGTAATGAGTCTGTGGAACGGAGAGAAAGCAACTGCTTCATATTGGATTTCAAGAGACCGAGCATGAAATCTCTGTGCTGACTACATGCTCTCACACTGCAAGAGCGGCGTGTGCTGCTCTGTCAGGACAGAAGCAAGCCAGGCTGCATGAGGCAGGCAGCAGAGCTGAGGAAGGACACACTGACGCTGCTGGGCTACCCACCCAGTGACAGGTTTCAGTGGAGATGTCCTTCCAGCAGACAGCTGCTGCTGCTCTGAGGCTCAGCACACCGGGACCTGGCACACCAGAGCCTGGCACCTGCCTCCCTGTTTGCACAGGTGCAGGGTAGCCAGAGAGCCACAGTCTGAGGACCAAAACACAAAGACAGGCGCTTGGCTGGCCTGGATGCTGTTGTTTTCCTGGTGGGATGAATAGGCTAAAGGCCTTGCATTTTTCTCTGCCTCATTTCCCCACCTGTATAACAGAGCTGGTAGTATTTATCTTCTTGGGTTTGTTTTTTCTATAAAGTAGTTAGATTTTCACTACGGGAAACCACCAAAACAGTCCTACGCAACATCACCACCAGACAGCCCTGTGAGAGAGCAGGTTATGGCTTTTCTTTTCTCTTATTCTTCCCTTTTCCATTTCTCCCTCTCCAACAGGTTGGTCAAGGACTGCATGAGAGCCTGTGTTTGATGAAACTGTTCCCTTAGGGATTGGATCACTGTACAAAGTCACATATATTCAAAGTAAACTTGTGTAGCTAAGCAATTGTAACTCAGTCATGAACCTCAGCTAAAGAACCAGCCCCACATTTCCTTCAACTAAACTATACATCCACACAGTCAGGTTAGCATGACCTGACCTGACAGCAAATCCAGCAGTGACAAAACCAGCAACCCTGGCTGAGCTAGCTGGCAATCCTGCGTTTGTTGCAGGGGGAGTGGAAATAGCTTGATGTTTACCTAAGGTACAATTTGCAGATTGGGGGTGAGGGTTCTAGTGACAGTTTGTGGGTTTGTCCATAAACAAGTAGATTCTAGGGGAAAAGAAAGGGGCTACAGTTTCTTCACCCCGCAAGGCATTGCTGCCATCAGAGGAGAGTTCATTGGCATCTAGGTAACGCTGCACAGGTGGAGCTGAACCTTCTACTGCCAGGGTGGCCACATATAGTTGTGAATGAAGAAGCATGGATAAATAACTGCATGTTTCAGTAAGCTTGTAGAGAGGCCAGAAGGGATGAAAAAGCTCAAGATCTGCAGTCTGAAAGGGACATTTTGTTGACATTCCATGTTGTGGGGGAAGAAAAATTTAAACATTTTGGGTTTGTTCCAGTGCAGAACAATATTTTTTTATCTTTTTGTATCTCAGAAGAGCCTGAGAAGATAGATTTGCCATCTTCTGGACAGCTGTAATCACAGCCCCCTCCTGCAACATCTCCCCAGTTGTGTGTACATCACTTCTAACACTGTTGTTGACTCTATGCTCAAAACAGAGGCCAAGAAGTAATGTCTGAATCCTTCCAAATTCCTCATAAAGCATGAGCAGTGCAAGAAAATACACAGTTTCTCAGGGAAAAAAAAAAAAAAGACAAGTAGTGCTTGTGGGAATGGATTTTCATCAACACCTATCACTTCCAAGTGCATAGGAGGATATTCACAAACACACTACAAGTAGCTACTGGTCAATGAATATCAAATGCCTTCCAAACTTTCCACACCCAAACACAAACAGACCTGAACTGCTGGTTTGCATGTCCCTCTTACTTCCCACTCTCTCCAAAACAAGACGCACCAAATCCACCCCAGTTTCAGCAGGTAGATTAAAGGCTAAGCAAAACTGGTTTTCTTGAGCAGGATTAGCTTGAGGTGCTTCTGAGATAATTCATCTGCCTTCCAGGCACCTTCCAAATACTCAGAGTCACTCATTTGTCATCACTGCTGCAATATCCCTGCAAGAGGTTATCATCCTTGCATGATGGAGCTACCTGATCTGCAGGGTGGGACTGTGCATGTCTGTTACCTTGCACGTGTGTCTACTGGAGAGAAAAACAGTTTGTGGCCTGCGTGTTTCAAGCTGAACACCAAGGCTTCTCAGGTATTACAAGGAGACACACTGATGAAATCTGACCACCCTGTCCCAACACTGCAGGCTGGTACCCAACTGAACTACAGGAATGTGGATAGTAGGTTTTCCAAAATATGATCATTCAGCAGATCTAAATTAGCAGTTCCAGCTTCTTGCAGCAGATGAGTGGCACAGTCCACCTAGGCAACTCTCAATGTTCTGTTAAATGACAGGCAAGACAGCCTGGAAAACTGAAAGAAATACTGCAATTCTTGTTCATACTCATACCAAATTTTCTTGGGGTCAAAGGATTTTCCTGAAATTTAAACAAATAACAGGGTCAAAAGGTTTTAAGATGCTCCCACAGGTTCATAAAGGGCTCAGTCCAGCCCAAATACAATTGTATAGTCACAGAATTGTTTAGGATGGATAAGACCTTTAAAATCATCAAGTCCAACAGTTAACCCAGCACTGCCAAGTGTACCACTACACCATGCCACTCAGCACCATATCTGCACAGTTTTTAAATCCATCCAGGGATGGTGACTCCACCATTTCCTTGGGCAGCCTGTTCCAGGGTTTGACAATCCTTTCAGTGAAGAAATTTTCCCTAATGTTCAATCTAAGTCTCTCCTGGCACAACTTGAGGCCATTTCCCCTTACTCTATCACTTGTTATTTGGGATAAGAGACCAACACTCACCTCGCTCCAATCTCCTTTCAGGGAGTTGTAGAGAGTGAGGTGGTCTCCCTTGAGCCTCCTTTTCTCCAGGCTGATCAACCCCAGTTCCCTCAGCCCCTCGTCAAAAGCCTGGTGCTTTGGACCCCTGAGCAGCTTCACTGCCTTTCTCTGGATGCACTCCAGCACCTCAATGTCTTTAAGCTTAATGTCAGGAAGCTTTAAAAAAAAAAATATCTCCAACTTAAACACAGCTATCACGATATACACCAGCTGAGGATCTACCAGCCTGCCTTTAATGGGAACACGACCAGGCTGCTTGCCAGCACTTTTGGCTATGCTGCAGTAGGAGTGACGTTCAGGTATGCGTGACCAGTCGCCATCAGATTTCTTTACAATGACAAGCTTTGAAGTCAGAGCACTTTGCTCTCCTTCCACAAACCATTTTCACTCAAAACAATAACTATTTATACAGGAACCTCACCAAAGCTCTTTCAGATTCTTTTTTAATCCTCTGTCAATGAGAGAATATAGTTACATCATAAAACCAGAGAGACCTGCCTGCTCCCCAGTACCTATTCAGCACAGGCTGGATAACCCAGCATCAAACCGTCTCCATTATTTTTTCACTGCTGCAAGAGAATCCACCAGTAGCTTCACCCAATACTATACTGAACCACTAGAAAGAATAAAATTGAGCAAATAACTCTTTTTGATGAAAATGCTGTTAAAGTCCTCCCTACAAGACCCGCTGAAAGCTGTCTTTTTGTAGCCAGTAAGGCTGCTAGAGGCTTGAACACGATTTGTGGACCCCACTCTGCCCATTCAGAGCAAAAGATAACACCTGCGGGAAACAGGCTAAAGGTTAAAACCTGCTACCTCTATGTTTTCCTAAGTGCAGAGCTTGGCACTAGAACTGAGGCTGTGAACAATGGCAGGAGCATTCTGCCTGTTTTCTTTTCCCTTCAAGTAACATTTTTGCTGCAGTGTCATCTTTCTGCTCAGCCAAGCAGGCGCTCTGGGTCAAATCAGCTGCGGGAGTTGTCAGCAGATTTTTCCAGCCCTTTCAAAAGATCTTCAGGCGTTGTGTTAAGAAGCCAAATTGGTGAAAACACAAGGAGAAAGAAAGAGGAAAAAAAAAAAAAAAGTCAGACTGCCCACACATTTTACCGGTCAGGCACTTGCATGACTGTGAAATAATCAGCATTCTTTTGGTGAAATGTAGCAGCTTTAAGCCAGCAATCTGGCTTTGCTGGCTGGAAAACAGTGTGCTTTCTGGAAAAAGCTAAAACCCAGGGTATTACAGCCTGACAGCTCCAGCATTCCTCAGACCTCCCATAGGAATTGCTCACAAAAGAGCAAGCTATTCCCCAGGGCTGGATGTCAGGGAAACAGATCCTCTGACGGAAAACCCTAAGGGAAAGCATACTTCCATTTATACCACCTTCTATATTTCAGCTAAGTGGCTTGTTTGTAATTGTTGGATTGAGGGAAGAGAGTCTTCACCTTTCCTCATAGTTCCTGTAAAGCAGCAGTAAGAGCTCTGGGGCCCACTGGGTCCCTTCCCAAGCAGATTATTGAGATGACAATTGGAGTATTTCACGTATTTTGGCAAGCATCTTCCAGCAGGAACAGACACAAATAGCATGGAGAGCAGTCCCAATTTCACAGCCTTTTGCACAAACCATACCCATTTCTAGGAGCCACCATTCATCTGCAGAGCAGAGAGAAGCAGAGAAGAGGCATGGAACAAACTCCATCACTATATGCCAGGACTTCCATAAAAGAAAGAGCATTTTTAGGAAACTCTACCTTTTCCACACAACATTTCTTCACAGACTATCACTATTCCAAAAGAAACTGAGGAGTTACATATACATAACAGCTGCCACCAGTCTCTGTGGTTATGGTGAGAATCAACAGGTTGTTAAAACTAATGAAGACAAAAGTTTAATTGGTCATAATTTTGTCAAACAGAATTGCTTGGGCCAAGACTTTGCCATGCTACTACACATGGTTACATTCTTATGAGAGAAAAAGAGCAGGGGAACAACTACTGAGAAATTCCATGACTTGGTATATGCATACATGAGCTGAATTAAGGCAGAAAAGGGCATTTTCTTCAATCTTTTGTTTTGTAACCTTAACAACTTTTTTTTTGATGTAATTTTATGTATTTGTAAATACATTCAATGGATGGTGAGTGAATGCTAATTCCTAGTACTTATGAAGCAGAGGAACTGAGCTAATCATCAATGCACATTAAATATGGCCTTAATTTCTACTTGTATGGTACTAAAGGAGTGGTCATTGGACCTTACACTCTCCTTGCTGCCCCTTCTCATGAACTTCCTCCAGTTTGCATAGTAGTGACAGACAGACAAAATAATTTCTAAAATGAGACAGAGGTCTGAAACGCAAATCAGAGAAAGAAGTCATCAGAAAAGGGTCTTCATAGAGATTCAGTAGGTTATCAGGTCTTTACCTGCCTGGTAATCAATCCCGGTGCCTGATCGGCTTCAGGGGATGGACCTAGCAGAAGCACAAAGGCTCTTTATTCCCTCTGCTCATGTTGTGGCTCTGCTATAATGCCTAATTTGCTGGGAAGGGCAAGGTGGAGCTGGACATGGGGCCTATCAGGTAACGTTAATGTTCAGCCAAGATATGGACCTTGTGTTTGAACGAGACAGACAGTCTTTGAAGAACATAATCTGTGTTGCCAACAATGGCTGGAGTGAAAGAAACTCGTTCTCGTTACCTTATAGGATGGACTGGCAAAGTGTAGTTGGACTCTTATCAAGATGTTAGGTTTGGGGGTTTTTAATCATCAATTCATATGCTAATGGCTGTGAATACAAAATGCAAGCTCTTCAAAGGCAGGAAACATGAGAAGGGCACAGCTTCACCCAGTTCACGTTAAGGTTGCACGGTCTTGTTCTGTGTGATTTTTCAAAATACATAAACCCTGCTAATCTCACAGAGACTAATCCTATCCATTTCTTTTCAGACTTACTCCAGTTCCAGTTGGATACAGGCTCGCCAGAAGCAGTGAAAAGCAGCAGCTCTCCTGGGGTGCTGTGTTTCTCAGATTGACCTTAGCTCTGTTTACCCTTGCTTCGAAAGTTTGGGATAGCATCTGCTAAATAAACTGGAATGCTGTGGAGATGGGGATGGGGAGAGGGAGTTAAAAACAAATGAGATTGTTCTGAAATTAGAGAGACGAACCCTAGGGAGCTTGTTGGTGGTCAAAACATAGATGCAATTCCCTTTGAATCAATAGAAAGCCTTCTTCGGACCTCTCTGATCCACTTTTGAAGCATGCAGAACATAGCTGTCCAAAGGAAGAGTTCCCAGTTCAGACTGCAGTACACTTCAGAACACCCAGCCAAGCCACACTGCTATTTCTTCTATCTCCTCTTCATTTGCAGCAGATTGAAAATACTCTTACACTTCACTCATGCATGCAGTGGTGGCTTTACTCAGACAGCAGCTTATATTTAAGATAACTCAATCTGCTTTCCCTGTTAGCTGAGATCAAGTTAACTGACCCAAGAGAAGCCAGCTGAAAGCACAGGAACTAGAAGGGTCTTTTTAAAACCAGTGATTTGCACATTCCAACAGATCATCTTCTAGCCCCTCACTATCAGCAACCACAGCATTTCACAAGTCACTGCAGGTCCTCTCTGACAGAGAGGACAGAGATCTGGTGTCCAGAGAAGCAGCCTGCACAGCATCACTACACTGCCATCTGTTACCATAGAAGTGTCAAGACTGGAAGGGACCCCAAGTATCATCTAGTTCCAATCCCCCTGCCATGGGCAAGGACACCTCACACTAGATCAGGTTGCTCAGAGCCACATCCAGCCTCCAGAGATGGGGCTTCCACCACCTCCCTGGGCAACTTGCTCCAATGTCTCACTACCCTCATGGTGAAGGACTTCTTCCTAACATCCAATCTGAATCTACCTACTTTTAGTTCTGCTTCACTCCCCCTAGTCCTATCACTGCCTGACATCCTAAAAAGTCCCTCAACAGCTTTCCTGCAGGCCCCCTTAAGGCACTGGAAGGCCACAGTAAGGTCTCCTCAGAGTCTTGTCCAGACTGAATAGCCCAAATTCTCTCAGTCTGTGTTCAAAGAAGAGATGTTCCATCTCTCTGATCAGACTACCAGTGAGACACTAACTCTGAAAGCCAGTGGCATGTGCTTCTGCCTCCAGAAAGCCAGGAATAAACAGTAAGCTTTGGACAGAGCCAGGGGCTACCCTAGAAGGTGTTACCACTGTAAGGACAAGGCTGCATAAGAGTCATCCCAGGAGGCTCCAGCGTAGACAAGACAGATGGGAAAACCAGCAGCTTCTTAGGTTGTCAGAGGATGATGCCTCAGCTGTGTGGGCCAGAGCACAGCTCTGTTGTAGTAGCTCTACTTGTACTAGGAAGCCACTGACTGCATATCACACCCTTATACCAGCAAAGCACTCCTTAAATAGCTGAATCCTCAGCATATGCCTTTAAAGCATCAGGATTAACATCCCTTTAAAAAAGAAAAACTGAGTAATATGAGAGCAGATATTCCCATTATCAACATATCTACATATTTTTTAATCCAAACCAGCACGTGGCCCTGCTATTATCTCATGGCAGTACACACCAGAGCTTATCTAGAATAACTTTGCTTTTCATCACCTTCAGAGTTCCCTGAATGCTTCCTTGTTCATCTGTTATGCTGCCTTTGGCTTACTGGACAGCTCTGCTCATACTCAAGGCATCTGAGAAAGAAATAGACCCCAGCTGACTCAGACTCCTCTAGAAAATAAAGGTAAAGGAGGCCTTCTTCACAACAAGCTGCTAGATGCTCTTTTTTCTACACACAGCAACAGTGACACTCACACAGTGTCATCTGAGCTGAGAGGGCAATCTTAGTGCTCTACAGTACTCCCCCAAAACCTTGTGCAACCAAGAGCAGGTTGACAGCCAAGAGAATTCAGTCAAAACCAATATTTCTTAGTCAAAGATGCCAACTAACTGAGAACCTGCTTTGGATATGAAAATTTATTTTCTAGACATAAAACGCTGATGCTGAGTTCAAATAAAGCTTCAATGGCTCATGCCAACCAGGCAGAACAATGAAAAAGAACTCTTCTTGTTGGAAAGCACCTCTGAGCCACACTGGAGATTTTCAGTTGCCATAAGGAGATGGGGACCAGTAAGGTGAGTAGGTCAGTCACCAAGAAGGAAAACACCTGGCATTATGCAGGAAAGATCAACTTCAAGGAGCTTTCCCAGTAGAAATCTTCCAAAAGTGTCCACAGAGTAAGTCTATGAGTATCACAACAATTCTGGCACCAAAGCATAGCATGGTGTTTAGAAGCTGGAAGGCTCTCTCTCAGATCTCCAACTCATTCACCACCCCAGGGCACAGCTGGATGCCACATCTGGTGAGAGGAAACCAGTAACAGACAACCTGGCACATCCCAGTCAAATTATTTCTGTGAAGCAACATTGTCCTTGTTTCACAACTAGGAAACTCAAGTACATGATGGTGACAGCAAAGACAGAAGACATTTTGCTCAGCTCACGCACAGGGGCTGCTGATTCACAAAGATCTAAACCAGAGTTTACTAAGTATGTATTTAAAGGGTGGCTACAGAGAAAATGGAAATTTCCTTTCTACAAGGAGTCACATGGAAAAGACAAGGTGTAATGGGTACAGGCTGCTCTTGGGCAGAGTCCCGGTAGACACGAGGAAAACGTTACACAACAAGGACAACCAGCCACTGTAGTAACACCCCAGGGAAGTGATAGAGTCCCCAACACTGGACACTTTTAAGATCTGGCTGGACAAGGTGCTGAGATTTTTGCCTAGATTATGCATTTGCCAAGAAAGGTTGGACCAGATGATCCCTGCGGTCCCTTCCAACGTGGTAGACTATGATTTTAAGGAATACCAGATGAGAACAGTGACCACTACACCAATCTTTCTCCTCTCTAGGTCACTCCTCTTCTAGAACACATCTCAGCTTAGGTCCCTCCTCTCCTAGAACACATCTCAGCTATGCTGATGCCACATTAGAATTTTTAAGGGTTAAAACAGAGCTCGCAAGTCATTTTGTCTGCTGTTGGCAAAGCTTTTGAAATAAACCACAAATAAAAATCAATAAAAATTGCAAAGCAAACTCTGTTGATAACTGCCACAGTGGGAACTCCCTGAACCATATTTGTAATCAAAAACAGCAAAATAGTAACCTAAGCCTGTTCAGTTCACCTTTAAAAGAAGAAAAATAGAAGAATCAGGGAGCTGAAATCTGTCACTTGATAGCTCCTGGCAGACTCTTCCTGGCTTTATGGTTATGCTTCTAAATCCTCTGAATTTAATGGTGTAGGTTTCCCTATTTTTAGATCACAACTTGAGGCAGCTCCATTTTTTTTCCCCAGCATTGTTTTTTAACCAGACCATGGTCATTAAACTTAGCAGCAAAGGAGCAAGAGTGTCCTTTAAATAAAAAAAACCCACACCACACATATGAAATAACTACAGGGCTGGAGAAAGGAAATCGCTCCCAGGGGCTGACAGACCTCTTAAGTTTCCACTTCACCGTCCCATGAGGCAGGGCTGGTGCTGGGACTCCCGAGAGCCCAGAGGTGCCAAGCGCTTGGCAGCTGAGGGAGAAGCGGCCTTGGCACAAGGCTTCTGTCTAACACAGGTCACCAACAGGTCTGCAAGGAGCGCCAGTTCACAAGGCTTCCGCTGGAGCGGAAGCAAACAGCCCCCAGTTTAGTGCAGTAATGGGTGAATATGGCACCTTGCTGCCTCCTCTCTGCCCGGCTGCAGCCAGGCTCAGGGAGCTCCGCAGAGGGAGGGCAAGCTGTCCTCCACATTGTTTTGAAACAACAAGAAAAAAGCTTCTCGTAATCCTGCTGGCAATTAGAGTCTGGCTGGCCACAAAGTGCAATGCATTTATCAAAACCTCCTTTGAAGGCGCTGAGGGAAGTGAATTTGAAGCTGCTGGGGACTGCAGGAATAAGAGAGCTCAGCTGCTCCTGGGGAGCCTGAACAGGGGCGAGGGGGCAAAGGGAGGAGGCAGAATTCCCTTGCCTGGGACGTGTACATTTTCCATCAGCCTGTTTGTGCAAGGATAAATAAAATGTTATCTCTCTCCCTGCATCTCCTGAAAGCTCAGCCGATTACAGCTGGCATGCTCCGGGGGCTCTTCCTACAAGGTCTGCCAGAAAGTTAGCCACCTCCAGAGCCATAAACCATCCCAAGGCAGGCTTCTTCTCCCCTCCTCCCCATCAATGTGAGAAAAACCCAGACTCCTTCAAAAAAAAAAAAAAAAAAAAAGGAGAAAGTTGCCAGCTTTATGAAATATCAACATGGGCAGCTTTTGCCCTTTTCACAACGTGCAGCAGCAGTTTCTCAGATTCACACTGAAGGAGATCATCTCCCTTTGCCACAGAACAAAGGCCTGCTCCAGCAGCCTGAGGTGGGATTACAACAGAGAAGTCTTGTAAAAACCATCCAATGTAACAGGCTAAAGAAGCGCTCCCAGACTTCTACCACCACAGACTATTAGCATCTGATAAGTTCTCCAGACTCCTCTCATTTTCTACCTAGGGCCTGCAGCTCTCTCTCTGCAGCCTCACAGGCCTCTGGACACTATTATTCCTCTCCCTCCTCCACACAATTACAAGTTGTATCCTCAGAGGGTAGAGGGAAGGAGATTGCACATGATGCCCTCTCTACTCATCTCCTTCCCTCTGGCTGGCACAGGTATGCAAGGTCTTTGGCCACAGGACACTCCCCTGTTGGCACAAAGATCATCCCCCTGAGCAAGGACCACATTCATGGATTTTTATGCTGTAATGTAGGTGGTCTCCCCACAGCAACTAGAAAGGTTGATCAGGACACCATGCCTCTCTTAACACTAGGAAAGGAGCTGAGTCCAGTCCATAGTGCAGCCAACCAGGGCTACTGGAGTTCTTTGCAGAAGTGTGTTGGCACATGCCTACCCTTGGGAAGAAAAAAAGACGCCAGAACAGGGAGTAAAAGCCAGGGAAGGATGGAAAGAAGCAAATGGGAAAGGAAGGATGAATTAAGGACCAATTAAATTGTCCTGAGTAAACTGCGCCATTCACCTGCATCTTCTCCTTGCATAAAGAGGAATGTCTCAGTATTCCATATAGATGCACAGTTTCATGCCTCCTTCCAAAAGAGCTTCTCTTCTCTGCAAGGTGTTCTTGATCCAAACCCACTGAACAATCATTGCCTTCAGTTAGTTTGTAGTCTTTTAATCACTCCCAAATGCCTGTCTTTTGGGAGATTCCTGTTGAGATCCCCAGCTGGTTTCTCCACTGGAGTCAATCAGCCTAGCTACTCTTACTGGGCTGCTGATTTACATCAACTAGAGATCTGCCTTCCTCCCAGCCAGCTTCACTCCCTGTGCTCACCCGTTCACAAGCCTCGTCTGAAAAACTCCTGGTGAAACCTTGCGGTGCATCCTCCCCTGCACAGGGCTATTCCTGGGATGTAAGGAATGTGGGTATTACACTGCTATGAAAAGGGGCACTGTACCGAATTCACACATGGGAAGGCTGCAGGGAGAAGAGCCGGAGTGTAGTAGTCTTACATCTGTGACAATGTTACAGGGGTGACAACAGCAAAAAAAAACTTTGATCAATCCCAGAGTACAAATGCAGGTTTATATTCTTGCCATCTGGCAGAGTATCATGTTAAGAGCTGAGCAGACAACAGTGGCTGCTACTACACAGTGTACTATATACCAGCAAAAGCTGAATGGATCTACAATAAAGCAGACTTTTGAAATAGCTGTGAAAGGAAAATCTAGGCCACTAAGTGCTAGTAGAAACAATGTCCTTATATTTTTCCCTTCCCTTACTATTCTCCTCTGTCTTGCTTCTGCTCTTGGGATTCCTCTTCCCTCATTTTTCCCAGCCCTAGTGGCTGCACAGAGAGCTATCAAGTGAAATGCTGAACCAGCAGCTTAGGTTGTGTTCATTTAACAAGCATTAAATAACAGTCAGAAGGGGCAGACTGGCAGCTGCCTTCACAGCTGAGGCCAATCCCCCCCCATAAATGGTAAAGTATAGCATCTCCATGAACAGTGGAGATGACTGCAGCCCCTTTTTTCCTACTTCTCCCTCTCTGTCTCAATACAAAGGCATACAAGACCCATGGATAAAATCCTGGGCTAATGTACTCATTGCCTTTTGCACTTCTCCAAAGCTTTTTCAGCACTGGGAGCTCTATTTGTTCTTGGGACCTTGCCCATAGCAGCTGTAAACTACCAAATATGACCAAGCCATCGCTGCTTAGTGGACAACAGTGCTTTGCAGACATCTCAAATGCAAATATCTTAGCACAAATATCTTTCATTTCACTTAGTAGAAACTAAGTGGACACGCTCTGCCCTGCTCTTTTCAGGCACCAAGAGCACATCTGTATTGATGCATGCAGTAGTGCCTTACACATCATTATTTGGGCTGCAAAGAGATGGAGTATCCCTCTGATGGGGATCAGGAAGGACGGACCCTTATTTTGAAGAGTTTACCATAGCTTAAAGATCGCTGCCCAAGCCAGTAGCACAGTGAGGATGAAATGATACCCATCCTGGTTCCCAGAGACCAGTTTCAACACCAAGATCACCACTCCTGCATTATTCAACTTCTCAGGCCATGGACTTCATCTCAACCCATGCTTGGTATCATTTTTGACAACAAGCTGTACAAACTGTCTCAGCTACCAAATCATCGCACCCGCTAGATACAGACAGACGTGGACACACATAAGCCAAGATGGACTCTCTGGTGATGCATTAGTGAAAATACCATGGACAATGGCACATCATCTAGGGGTTCTCCAGTCTGAGTACATCCTTCCCATTTGAATTAGTAGGAACATCAGATAGCAATTCAATGGATGAAAAAATTTAGTCTGGCAGTTAGGTCTCATTGTTGCTAAATTTTCCTATCAGGAAGTGCAGCGGTCTCAGAAGGGAAGCAATGGAAACTATCACTCCAAACAACTGAGCACGTTGCTAGAGTAGAAACTACAGCGAACAATCCTGACCAGGCAGGAAGACCCAACAGCCGTATTCTTCCTCTTTGGCATCTGAGATCCTACAATTACTCAGTCATTTCAATAAATCCATCAAATCCTCTGTCAGATTTCATTTTTTATTGCATTAGTTCTCAAAAGAACTTACTGCCCATCATTCAGCCCAGCTTTTAATCTTCATTTGCAACTCCGAGCTTTCTAAACATGCTCAGAACCCAAGAGGCTATCTTTGGAAAGTCCCAAATGAGATGTTATTACTTTGCCAAGACTCTGAAGTACTAAGAGTCTATTTGATGGCTGCCTGACTCTTCAACAGAAGGAAATGGTTGCATGATGTTCTTATGGATGTTCACACTGTCAAAAGGGCTAGACACTATTTTCCCAAAGTAACCTGACCCATTTAAAGACCTTCTCCGGGAAAGCCAGTTGACTATCTCTGACATCTGCATTACCACAGACACTCTGGTATTAACCATCCCCTTTATCTCACTATATTTTTGTTGATAGCTGAACTATGCAGTGCAGCGGTTCTGGCATGCCAGCAATGGCCACTTATCAGGAGTGAGAAAGCACGAGGTCTGGGAACTCACTGCAAACATTCAGAGGTGATACATGAGGGACTGGGAGAGATTAGACAGCGTTTGCTGAGACTCCAGGAATTCCTGCAATGAAGGAGTTACATGGTGAGATTTCTTTTTTTACATGGGACAGCAGCAAGCAGGAAGATGGAATTTCCATTTCTCTTTAAAGTGTTTCTCCCCAAACTGTCACACATACATAGCTTCTCCCAGTTTTTCTCCACTGCTGCTTCTTTTCCACAGCTGGGGAGCCCAGGACAAGTCCTCAGAGTAACAAACCCCACATAAACTGAAGAGGCTCAACTGGGCTCTCATTTCACCAGGAGTTAGACTTTGGAGCCTGACCAGCAACATCCACAGCTGCTTCCCCAGTTATTTGCCACTCAGAAAGGGATAATTAGCACGAGGTAATTACTTTCAGACAAAGAATATTTGAGAAATAATCTCTGTGTGTAAGGTTAGACATCCTAGCTTTTCTTCAACATACTTTTTCCTCTGCTGCTCAAACACATCACAGAAAGATTATGTAAGACAGCTCAATGAGGCTGGAGATTCATAGAGTCAAGTGCTGAAACACACTGAAGTGTTTGCAGATGCAGTCTCAACCCAAAATGCTCCTGCTGTAACAGGCACATAAAACACAGAAGTTTTATGAAGGATGCTAATTACCCCAACAGTTCATCCCCTTTTGCCATACACTCCCACACCTAGGTTCTTGGTTCGCCAGGGGAACAAACGGGACAACAAAGTGATCCAGCAGACGACAGATAGACAAGGATGAGGTCTTGCAAGTGCTGTGGCTGCATTTATTTGCCACTCAGATCCTGCTTTGTCATGGGGCAGCTGTGAAAATAAGGCCACTGGGAAAGCATCACATGAAGCCAGCAAGGAAAATGCCAACACAACCCCAAATAACAGCAGCCAGTTCCAGCCATGGATGCTACAGTGAGAGCTTTCTCGCATTGTTCTTTTTCCCCCCTAAAATAGCCTGTGAGATAAAGAGTTAGTGATTAGGTAAGTGCCATCTCCCCTGATACAAGTTTGCTCATTATCTGCTCCTGACACCAAATATCTAATTGGGCTGGAATGTCCCAGCAGAATGGCCTGTTCTGAGAGGGACTGAGCAGACCAACTTGGGATGGGGCAGAGGGGAGGAGTGAATTAAAAAAAAAAAAAAAAAAAAGCAGCTTGCTGGCACATCCAAGAAATGAAAAGGCAGCACTTCAGCAGGGTTAGGATGTCAGTATGGGGGTTTCAACAGCAAAGGTGCAAAAGGTTACTCCTAAGAAGGGTTGGCTACCTCTCAGAAGCACATCCAGGTTCCAAACTGTTGGGTCTGGTAAGGTTTCCTGCCCACAGAAACAGACACATGTTCTGTATCAGCTAGACTTGGGCTCTTCTCCTTCCTGGTTTTATAACACATTATGCTTCAAGGGCACCAGCGAGAGCTGAGGCCCTCTGTGCTCCAGAGAGACACAGTCCCTGCCTTGCCATGCTAAAAATCTGCACAGCGATAGGGGAGTGGAACCATCGTCAACTCTCAAGGACTTAGTCGTTGCCATCTTCTTTTCTGGGGGCTTGCTTAGTTGTTTGTTTGGTTTTTGTTTTTGGTTTTTTGGGGGGTTTTTTTTTGGTTTTTTTTGTTTGGTTTTTTTTTAAACTAGTTCATTTCACTGGTCCTGTCTGCCAAGCAAACACATGAACAGCTGGAGCAGCAAAACATGGCACAGGAGCAGATAATGAGGAATGAGGCAGGAGGATGAATCCCACCTGAAAAAAAAAAGCCCAAAGTACATTTGTATCTCCCACAGCAACTCAGGACACCTGTGGCAGAGCCCAGTTCCCTTCTGCTTCAACCTAGAAGGATGAGATCCACTTGCCTTTCTGTCATTTGGTAATTAAGGAGTGGTGGAAGAGACACCAAACATGCTGCGTAGTCTCTGGGAACAACAGATCATCCTGGCCCTGAGTGCTAGGAATGACAAGTGATCTGAGAGTATATGGGTCAGGATTAGAGAGCAGACCACTGTGGTCAGTGTTGTGATGGATGTCATCTACTCAGGAAGAAGTAGGTGAAGCCCTCAGATAACTAGAAGAAGCCTCACATTCATAGGAAAGCCTCGGGAAAGCTTCACTTCAAAAAAAGTTCCTATCACCTCTAGTGGTGAGTGACTCAATTTAGTCTCTAAGTACACACGAATCCAGCTGCAATATGTGTGCTGTGTAAACCTGGTGTGACTCTGCTGAAGTCAGCAGATGTGGTCCAGATTTACAGTGCTTTCTTGAAATGAAGACTTTTTGCTTTCTATTTATAACATACTTCCTCAGTAAAGCAGCAGTCCTAAAACAGAATTCACTGTTTCAGTACACACTTTAGAAACGAAAAAGACCAGCAACTACAGTAAAAGCCCTTCCCATGCAATTGCAACAGAACAGTCCAAGTTTTGCTGTTATGCTGACGAGAAGCTGCAGTCATTCTGAAATTGTCATTAACATGATTGCATATTCCCTCTAATTTAAACAGGCAGCAGAAAGCCTATCTCAAGCAAATAATACACAAATCTGCCAGGAGCTGGTAATACTTAGCTCAGTTTGACAGCTATGCATATCATTAGACAAGTATTGATGGGGAATAAAGATAATGATTGAAAAAAATGGTGTTTAGCAGCCTAAGCAATTGAACACTAAAAGCAGGCAGACAGACAGACAAAATCTGTCAGCACATGGAAAGGATCCACTGCATATAGAACGGTTTAGGTTGGATAGAATCGTCAAAAAGGGACAACTTCCACTCGTTTGCTTTCCAGAAAGACAAAACAATCAGGTTAAAATGAAGGTGCTTATTCAGGGCAGCAGCTCCTCCCTGAGCTGGGCAATGCCATTATCTGCCAGGCACATTTCAGTTGTCCTACCCACAGCTCCTCTGCTCTGCAAGAGACCCAGAACCACCAAGGGCACCCCCTCATACTTAGATTTTTCTCCCTTTAGTCAGGTGACTTTCCTGTTGACTTAGCTTCCTCTTCTTTAATGTCTCTGAAGTTAATCTTTCCAACATAAGTCCCATTCATATTTAATCTTCTACCTCTATTTAACTTGTCAAGACTTTAATAAATGAGGAGGGCACTCTTGGCTGAAGGCTTTCCCTCTGATCTGCTTGGTTGGAATAGGCACATAGAAGTGGATATATACTTCAAATGCTACAGCTCATGTCTCAGAGGACACAGGTGAGACTGCAGTCAGCACTGGAGCATGAGGGCAGCCCAGCCACACAGCTGATGCACTACCACACCTCTCCATACTGTGATAGAAGTCAGGCTCCAGCACCCACCTGAGCCTTGCTTGTACATCCCAGTTAAACTCCTGGCCAGTAGAGAGTCCAGAAGTGAAAATTAGCCACTGATTGGGTTAAATAAAAGATGTTTCAAGGACTGCAGAAGGCTAGGATGCTGGGTTCACCATGGCCTCCTTCCACCTCAGAGAGAGGCTACTTTAGAGGGTTCCTCCAACTTTTTTTTTTCCCAGAAACAGGGATTGATGCCACTCCCTCCGCCCCACAGAAGCTGCTTTGGCTCCGAGGCCTCAATCATCAGCACAACTTCTACTGGAGAAGTGAGGCAAATCCCCTAGACACCCTTTAAGTGAAAATGTAAGATACCTGATTTAGCAAAGAGCTGCCCCAAGCCAGCTGAAAGGGCCACAAACACCAAAACATCAAGAGTAATTGCTGCATTTCAGAAACCTTAACCTCTATTCGAGTGCACTTCTATCCTTTTTTTCCAGAAACCTTGGTGTCCCCATTGCTCACAGCCCCAGAGCTGGCTCCTGCTTCACCAATACCTTCCCTTCTCTCCCTTCACCCACCAATACTAGCCCTCCCCACAAGCATCACGGCCACTAGCCACCTAAGGAGTTTACCGCTGCTGTGCCCTAACCACCAGGTAGTGTTGCCTCCACCATTCACACCCTACCCACCAAACTGTCCAACCCAGATTCTCATGGCAGCTATTGCAGAAGGTCTGGACCACTACCTGAAACAAAAAGAATGAAGCACGGGCCCTTTTCTGCCTCAGCTGCCAATTTTTCCTCCCCTGACCTCCCCATGACCAGTTCTATCTGAAAAAGATCACCTTTGGTGCCCCATGGGGAGGCTGGCCGACAGGGAGAGGGAGGCCTCCCTGTCCCTGCTGTCCAGATGCTCCGGCAAGAGGCACTATCTCGGGCACGGCTCCCTCCTCAGCTCGCAGCCAGCATGGCTTCCCTCTTGACTTGCTATTTAAAAACCATCCCAACACTGGCATTCAGTGGTTTCAGATTAACAAACTGCACCAATTAGTGATGGCAGTGTCCCCATCTGCTGCAAATCACTGGGTGCTCCCACAGCAGAGCTGCTGCTGCCTCCATGCCAGTCCATTTACTTACTGATGGCTTGCCTTATTTTGTAATTTAAGGAGAACCACTTTCAAAACAGACTGGAAGTTCCAGGAGAGAGGAGGCCCAGTTACGGGTATATAGTGGACAAATTAAATATAGGTGGTTGCTGCACTTCCACATCCTCATCTCAAACACACTTCACCAGAATAGCTCTTTACCTGCAGATGAAGCTTGATGACCTGGGCTGAAGCTAAAGCCTGTACCAAGGCAGACAACATGGCTCAGGTGACATAGCTCCCTGGGCTGTGGCAGGCAGGTGATGGGCATTCTGCTTCACCTATAGTTTCAGAGATTTTGAAATCAGGAGTGACATGGAACAGAAGCAACATGTAAAGTGTGGAAATGATCTTAAAAAGAAATTCTTCTCTTCCAAAGGATTTTTAGGTCTGAAATCCACTAAAGCCCACACAATTCTCTGAAGCAATTTCATTTCAATGGGATAAGACTGATTTTTGATGAAAAATCATTCCTTTCCATGGTTTTTCTTACTCTGTCACAGCTGATGTAATTACAGCACTGCAAAACAGGTCACGGCCCTGTCATGTTGACACAGAAGGCTTTTGCATTACAGCTGTTCCCCTAAAGTCCTAGTCAGGACCAGAACCTGGGTCAGACAAGGCATGATGCAAACACAGATTGAGAAAGCATGTCCAAATGGAGCAACCAGACAGAAAGCAGAAGGATGAGCAGGAGGATGAAATCAACTGGCCAAAGTCTCACGGCACATTGACTGCAGAGGCAGGAATCATCCCAAGGGCAGGTCTCCCCCCTCTTTCACACAGGTTTGCACAACCATAAGAGAAACTTTTTATCCAGGCACACCGTGTAGAGAAACATAGGTCTGGATCACCATCAGCCTGGACATACAGGCCAGAGGCCTCCTCTTTACAGCTCACAGCTGCACTCTCACTTTCTGTGGCAAACTGGGGCCCAAACAGCACTGTCAGGAGACGGTGACATCATTCAATACCTTTGCTTATTTAGAGCACCTGGCCAAGAAAAACTGCAGACATGGTGTGTTGATTTGGGATGCACCTGGAGAGTCCAATGCTCAAAATCAGCAATTGCAAGAGGATTGACACTGGTAGAGCCTGAGTGAGAAAAACCAGGTGCAGAACACAAAATGGCTTTAACATTCAGAAAGAACTAAAAAAAACACCCCACAGGAACACAGACATTTATGTCGTACTTTTGCTAGCAGCGGACATCTCCAAGCAGATGGGCTAATCACTCAGGCTGTAACCATCTGAAGGGCTGAAGTGACAATCTTGAAAGCCAGTGGATGGGAAGAGCTTCAATCACACTGGGTCAAACCTCTCAGCAAAATGTGTGATCAGCTTGATATCAGAAGCCATTACTTGGAAGAAACATAACTGAAAAGTAAACTCACTGAAAAGAACTAGCTCTGTTTTATCTTTAACCAGGACACACAGACATAGAGATTTCTGTTCCTTTCCATGTGTCCACTAACAACAC
Source organism: Tricholaema leucomelas (assembly GCA_013400475.1). Lineage (NCBI taxonomy): Eukaryota > Metazoa > Chordata > Aves > Piciformes > Lybiidae > Tricholaema lacrymosa > Tricholaema leucomelas. Next base: position 760,850 of record WAAF01010666.1, read on the forward strand.
AGCCATGAGATGACATTGTCCCTTGGGCAATGCCATCAAGTCACAGTACGCAAAGAGAGGGATTGGAAAATGGAGAGGCACTAGTGGGGATACTGTGGGCAACTTTCGTTACCCAGAATGTCCTAAGTTGCTGCTACCTGCTAAAAAAAGTTGCTGCTATGGAAAAGATGTGATTTTTAAAAAGCACTTTAGAAATCTGGATCCTCAGAAGATAAACTGCATTTGAGGCTAAAAAGCTATCTTGTGAGTCTTCAGCAGGCAATACTTTGCTTTCATCAAACACCCATTCTTTTTAAATACCCTATCAAACAGAAACTCCATCCACACCATTCTCCAAAAGTTATCTTCAGAACAGCCAACCATATGACATCCTCCACTTCCCCAGCCTAACAAATCTGAGCATCCACACAACTCTCCTTTTAGTATTATAACATCCCAAGAGTCTCTCCTAGGATTGTAATATCCCAGAAACAAACTGCATCCTTTGCCCAAGAGCTATGGTTCAAGGGGTCGTTGGTTTGAGCAGATTAGAAGAGAAGGCTCATCAACTTTCCTGCCCTCCCAAGAATATTGAAAAGAGACTAAGCATGAAACACAGGGCCAGTCTCGTGCACTGAGACACCCATCTAAAGAGGCACTACCTTGCAGCCAGAGCTTGATTTGGAGAAAGGGAGGAGGAAAACAAAATCTCTCTCCAAATGCACACAGCACCTGTGCAAGCAGTCAGCTTGCCTCTGGCAGTCTCACTTTGGCACACTACATGCAGGATTTGGGCTGTGAAACGTTGGGTTGCAATACACCTGTAAAAGTAACAGCCACCATTAAAGGAAAGGGGGACTCCAGGTTTCCTGTAAAATGTAGCTGACAGGAATTAATATGTAAAAGAAACACCCTCCAGGGTCTTCACAGAAGCTGTAAACCCAAGCAACTGTTTTGCCAGGTGTTATTGTGAAGCGCCTGCTGTTAAAAAGAATCTGCTGGCATCTTGCCCTTCTCATCTTCCCAGTACCCCTCAGCCCACTGGGCAGGCAGCACTGGGAGGGAGCGGCCAGGGAAGTTATTAGCCAGCACTGCTCAGCAAAAGCTGAACCAGCAATAGGCTTTGAGCTGCTGAATGAAGTGCTGTCATTTCCCAGCTGGGAGCAGGAAAGAGCACAGTGCTGCTTCCTGATGCTGTGATTTTATTTTGCAGTGGCTTCCCCTTCCCGCTGGCTGAATGTCACAGATTACTTCACTGCTGTGTGAGTGTCAGGAGGGGGAAAGCAGAGGGGGAAGTGAAAAATCTGGCCAGAACTTCCCAAGCTGCCAGCATCCTTGATGCCCCACATGCTGCACAGAAAACAGGCTGGATGGAATTAGTGGAAAATTCATCTTTTTGGGAAGCAAGAGCCATGCACAGGTCAATAGCCCACTTCTCAAGTTTTGCAAACAGCCAGGGATCCTGCTTTCACTACCATCTATTTAACCCCTCTGCACTAAGGCTCCTGAAGGCTTGCTGGCTCAGGAAACATAAGCCCCGGGCTGCTTTTTGGAGCCTGTCAGCAGTGTTCTTTTGTCAAGCAGAGGCCTTCCTGTCAAGTGATACAAAGTGCTCGCCCTCCTTTCCCCTCGGGAGCTGCACAGGCTTCCTCCTGCAGCAGTCCAGCCTTTCCCAGCCCAAGAGGCATGGCAGCTGGCAGGACGCCCAAGTGTCAGGCAGGAGGACCACTCTACACAGCCATGCAGCTCACCACTGTATAGCATGCAAAGAGTATGGGTAGAGAAGGTGGCGAGGCATTTGGGGGACCAGTCTGGAAGGCAGGCAAGGATCTGTGCACTGTTTCAGAGGAAAGCTCAGCCAGTCCCTCGTGTGCTAGGGGCTCACCTACTGCATGGCTGCTGGGAGACAGCAAAGCCAAATAGTAAAAGCAGCAGCGAGGACTACATCCAAAGGCAACACGTGCTGCTTTCGTCTGGCTTCAAACTAGAGTCAGAAAAGTAGAGGGTCTACTTCATCAAGTGTGTTGTAGCCACATGATTTCATACAATTTACACAAAGCTCCTTCCCACAGCAGGAGTCCAGCTAGGGCTGAACTGAAGCATCCAGAAAACTAACATGAATAAGAAACAAAAGAGCTGTGGTATGATTTCCCCAGTGATGCTACACAGGTACAGTGAGAAGAACATCATCCTCCAGCATATGGGAGAGGTACCTTTCACTCAAGTGTCTTTATTTTACCTCTGAAATTTCATTTTGCCATCACCCTGGGTTTGGGACTTTGTTCTGTACTTGCAAACTTACACACTAGACTGTAGGTTGCACACACAAAATATGCTGGGCCAAATTCAGTTCTTTCTCTAGATCTTAATAACCAATACCTCCATCCCAAAGAAAAGAGTCATGGGAAGGAGAGGAGACAGCAGTAATTAGAGCTAGAGGAATCTAAAACCAACCAACCATGCGGCCATTGACTATCAGGTGGGTCATACTCTCTTTTTCTTGCTGCTTGGTTTTAGTGGAAGCTCTTCCCTGTGCCTTGAATTTGTAAAGCAGGGACAAATCTCCCATCTTGAGTACTGTGCAGAGTTTGGAGCACCTCAGTGTAAAGACATCAAGTGGTTAGACTCAGTGATTTTAAGAGTCTTTTCCAATCTAAATGATTCTATGGTCCTAAGGGTGCAAAGTGCCTCTGTAATGCGTTTTGAATCCTACCCACTATAAGGGGTAACAGGCATGAGTTTCATCAGGACTGCTGCCTGCATAAGGTAGCACAGAGATCACTCAGAGTGGGCCAAGGCTGCTAAAGTCATTCTTTGTTTTAAAAGAAGAAGAAGATCACACACACACAAGATGCAAATGAAAGTATTCTACACAATCTCTTCACTCTGAAAGAAAAGTGTTTTCTTCACTATGTAAATACAGGGAGGACAATCATACAGCTGAGACTGGGGCAACGTGTCAAGTCATTGGCACAGTCTTATTTGCAGGTTCCTCATGTAATTGCCACATCAGAAACAACTCATATCTGTAACATCTAGCATAAGTTTTGCCAGGAGTGATTCAATTTACAACATTTTCTATCTTTAAGCTTCAAGAGTGCATTAAAATCTTTTAAAAATGCAAAATGTCAGACTTGATGGCAAAATTGGAGTAAATTCATTTTAATAAGCAACATCAATAGAGAATTCTATGGCTTGTGCATCACAGCATCAAGATAGGGAGACCACAAGGCAGTCTAGAGCTCTCTTTATACTTTATAAAACTTCTAGCCAACTATCTGGGAGGCTCAACAGGACAGGCAGGAAAACCTCAACACGTGCCAACTTCTTGGTGAATCGCCCCACACTAGGCAAAGAGGGATGTATCAGCATGGCAATGCTTGGTAGGAAAGGCTTGAGCTCCCAGCCCACTTTTCATTCATCTAGGCTCATCCTGCATCCACATAAGACAAGAGGAAAGCAGGGCTACAGCTGCACACTTTTTATTGGCTTAAATCACTGCTGTAGCTGAAGTTGGTTTTGAGTTCATCAGAAGAGCAGAGCAGGGCAGGCAGAAGGGTGGTCAGGGGCAGCAAGCTGGCAAGGGCACTCCTCTCAGCAGTGGCACCAGCATGTGAAGGCTGAAAGTACCAGTGTTAGACATGTGTCCCGGGCTGCATCAAGAAAAGTGTAGCCAGCAGGGCAAGAGAGGTGATTCTCCCCCTTTACTCTGCTCTTGTAGACCCCACCTGGAGTACTATGTACAGTTCTGGAGCCCCAACACAAGAAGGACATCAAACTGTTGGAACAAGTCCAGAGGAGGGCCAGAAGATGCTCAGAGGGCTGCAGCACCTCTGCTATGAGGACAGGCTACAAGAGCTGAGGCTCTTCAGCCTGGAGCGGAGACCTTATAGTGGCCTTCCACTGTCTGAAGGGGGCCTACAGGAAGGCTGGGGAGGGACTATTAACAAGGTCTTGTAATGATAGGACGGGGAGTAATGGGTTTAAACTGGAAGAGGGGAGATTCAAACTAGATGTTAGGAGAGGGTTCTTTACAGTGAGGGTGGTGAGACACTGGAGTGGGTTGCCCAGGGAGTTTGTGGCTGCTCCCTCCCAGGAGGTGTTCAAGGCCAGGTTGGATGAGCCCTTGAGCAACCTGTTGTGGCAGGAGGTGTCCCTGCCTGTGGCAGGGGGGTTGGAACTGGATGATCTTTGAGGTCACTCCAACCTAAACCATTCTATGATTCTGTGTAATCACACTGCCAGCTCTGGGCTAAAGGACAGAAAGCATCTGGTAGCACACAGGATTGCTTTGCAGTAATTCAGGCTAGGAGGTAAGTTGACAGCACACAGCCCTGTGGGTGCAAGAAGCATTTAAGCTGACAGGTAACATTAAATCCCATGTCAACATGCAGCCTCCGGCTCGGATGTCTGGACTGAGTGAAACTCTCCACTGAGGAAAACAGTATCCTCACCTGCTCAAAGGCACACAGAAAGCCTTTTCATTCTCACTTCTTTTTCACCCCTCTTAAAGTGATGTTGTTACTTACCAGCTGTAATCAGCACAAATGCTCTCCCAAAATGCCATTTAATACTGCCATGTAAAACTGCAGCATGACCCTTTTGTGGTCATGTGTGCACTAATTGCAAGACACAGCAGCTCCAGTCTGCCAGTCTCCAAGAGGCTTTCTGCAAGGGTACTCTCTCAATTCCCCCTTTCTGTGGACCCTCAGCTACATGCCTGAGAGACAGGCAGCATTTCCCTCCATCCCATCCACCCCCACCTTCACTTAATTTCATGCTTGGGCTGTGACTGCCCTAACAGGGCATATCTAGTTTCTCTCTCATATGCTGATTAAACTGACATGGTGCTTTGCACAGTCTTTCACGGGCTCCTTATCTCAGTAACAAGAGGGAGGAAAAAGCACAAGGACAACTCTGAGCAAAGCAACACTGTCTCCTTTTCTGGCCCTGGTAGAAGTCTCTGGGAAATGGTGTGCAACCTCTGTCAGGAAGCTGGGAGAGAAAGCTATGACAGCTCAAAGGCTTGTCAGGGCAGACGACCTAGTAAATGGGAAATTCTGGAGATCTACCTAACAACAACAACAACGTTGTCCAGTCTTTTCACTACATTTTTGAACTGTATCCCATTGAAGAGGTAGGTAAAAATCAGAGGCTCAGAGAAGCTGTGCACAAAGGTTTTTGAAGCGACCTCTGCTTTGAGAGGTCTGCAAGAGATCTCCAGGACTGGGTGGTACCCTGCCCTGTTCCAGTGCATATCCAAGAAAATTAGGATCATGGCTGTGGAAGCAGGGCATTAAAGCCACAGCTGAGTGCTTCTACTTCACACGAGTCTACAACTCCCTAGACCAACTTTAGCCAGATTATTTTTCCCAGTATTTTCCTCTTGATTGGCAGGCTTTGGTGTTGTTGAACGTTTTCTAGAAAGTTTACAAAGCTTTTCTGAAGAAAGACCATGTTTTAGGGCTAGAAAAATACTTTAAAATATTAACTCAGGGATTTACATCTAGTCTCAGTTCCTTGGTTTTTCAAATGGTCATTCAAGTAGGAAATACACTAAGGCCAACAATAATTACTAAGGGAATTGCCACCACACCAGGATAAATCTGTAGCAGAGCCATGCATAGATGCAGGGAAGGGAGACAGCTCTCCTGACTGGAGACCCTGAGTTACTCTAAACATAGGACGCCGCAGTCATCCATATGAAACGGGCAGATAGGACACTTGAACCTAGGGGATGCCCACATTCTTGTGGACTAGCAGAGTCTTGGGTAAGAGCCCAGACGTACCGGTTATCTGTGTTTGGGAAACTAAATAGTATCCTAGATTTCCACAGTGCAGCTGCTGACATTCAAGTCAGTTCCCGTCAGCTCCCTGTACCACAAGTACAGAGACTTTGGTAGTATCATGATAATGCAGACACTTAAAACAGATCTGATGACTCTCACAGCAGGTTTCCTAGTCTGTAGTCCAACAAGGACTCCATCTGGCAGGCTCTTCAGACAGCAACAGAGCCTGTAAAATGAGGATGGCCCCAAACCAAAGGCTTCATCAATGCTATGATCTGAAGCTCTAATGGACCTTTGAAAAATACGAATGCATAAACTTGCCTTTCTCTCCTTCCTGTTCTTGGGCTCCAGCCAGATACAAAACTGCTTTGGTACCCTAAAAGAGACTTTTCACTCCTAATGGCCTTGTGAAGCGCTCGCAGCTTGGATTTTTGATGGGAGCAGAGAATTGCAGCTGCTATCACTATTGAATGGAGCTAGGCCAGGAGGGTTATCACTGCAGACAGCAGTCTGCTGGGAAGCGCTTTCACACACGCACACACACTGTGCTTGGCTGGACTGTGCAAAATGCTGCAGCACTTACTGCTCCTTGAGGCTTACGAGTTCACTTCTAGGCTCCAGGCCAGCCTGGAAATCAAATAACCAACCCATGTGAGCAGCAAGGATACGGAGTCGTTTGTCAAGAAAAAGAGATAGTTCTGAGCACCCTTTCCCACAGAGCAAATCTCAGCAACCCTGAAACCAAGGTGGTAACCTGTCAGCGCTTTGTGGGCTACTCTTGGCAAGGTGAGGCAAAAAAATGACTGCCCACTAGTAAGAGTCAGAGGGTTGCCATGCCAAAGGAAAAAGGAGAAAACATCTCCTAGGCTTGGCTCTTTTCTGAGAGAAGCACAGAAATTTTGAGTCATATTTTAGCATTTTTATGTCATGTAAAAGGGCTAAAGAGGTATAAAAGCATCATAAATCATTTGTGCTGTCTAGAAAAGACAGTGGAACGTGGTAGTTACATTCCAAGCACCTCCTTGCAAACATCAACAGGAGGGGCAGGAGGATGATGCCAGATAATTGAAGGATGGCACGCTGAAGATGGAAGTAGCCTTAAATGATCCACAGGGCACCCCATTTACAGCCATGTTTCTAAAGGAGATTGCAAATCACCAGGAGTCTCTTTCTCCCAGCAGATGGGCAGGCAGCAAGGTGAAGAAATGCCTCTGAGATGAGAATTGACCCACCCACACAACAAGGTCCTTTTCCCCAGACTCTGGCAGAGTGCTGGCCCTTAACAAACCCATGATGCTGTGTGTCCTGCCTCTACAGCACCTGCTGCATCAGCTGGGATCAGAACAGGCTCTGAGACATCAGAGGGATCAGGCAGCTTTGTCAGGCTGAATTCTGGTACAAGAACATGGAGGAAGACAATGGATGTCTTGCCCATCAAATGTGGATGGGATTTATGCTGAAAACAACCCCAGTTAAGGGCAAAACCCCTATTGCGTCATGATGCAACAATCTACGTGAAAACATAGCCACTGATACAAAAAATGCACATGAAAACAAAGCCAATAATAGTCATATTTTTCCTATTTTGTTCTAATTTTTTGCTGCTAGAAGGTAGCTCATTATTTGAGGGGGCTGGTTATGTTCTTTTCAAATTGAATTGTGGCAGCGGTGTGCAGAGAAGCAGAACACTTCCTCTCTCTCACTGGGTAAGCTGCAGCACAAAGACCTGGGGCTGATCTCACATCCTCTGCAACAATTAAAAGTCAAAGCCAGCAGCACAGCCAAAACTTGACACGCTCTTTAGAGAACAAAGGTCACAAGACTGAAGTCTTCACTCCCAGTTTTAGCTGAAGCAGCATGAAACATCCTCTTCAAAACCTAAGGCAGTTGAATCTTTATCAGGTGATGATGGCTTTTTGGAGAATAAAGACAACTGACCTCTGTGTCTTCCCTCCTACTGTTCCACAAGAAACCTCCAAGCCACCGAATTAGTATAAATAATTTTCCAGTAAGTGCTCCTGCCCCATGATGGCCTCATCAGACACAAGGTGCAAAGATACAGCTCCTCGTGGTCACAACAGCGACCGGGCCAACTCTGGGTAGGACAGCTAAAGCAAGCCAGGAGCTGGACAGTCACAGGCTGTAGTCAGCCTCAACTCCCTGAAGTGGTCATTGAAGAGCTGCAGGTGTGACCTCTGGACAGCTGTAGGGTACACCACTGCTTAGCCAGGGCACAGGGATTTGGAGAAGACAACAGCTGGGCAGGAAATGAGCCAAAGAAACGCTGCATTAGAAAACCCAGCACTCCTAATGCTTTTGCGGAATTAGCACTTTTGGAAGATTAAATAATATTAAAAGTTATTACATGGTTAAATGGTTAATTTCATGGCTGCACTCATAAAGCTGAGAGAAGTCAGTGCAGTCACTGGAAAGGTCCTGTCCAAGCCCGACAGCGCCAACATCCCCCAAGAATAAGGCTTCACTACATAATTTTATTTTGGCTAATTTAAAATTAATCCTCAGAGCACACTGCTTGGCCAGCCCAGGAGTATCACTCTTTAAAGAATCCAAAACACAATGACATTGGCCTTCCTGCCCGTCCCAAGGAAAGGCTAACATCTATCCCAGAGAGTTTAGAGGTCTTTCTGCCTGTTACCTCTTCTCAATGCTCACTGCTTCATCCAGCATGCTGCAATTCTTTGTGTGAATTCTGAACACGGACTAATAAGGTCCCAACTTCACCCTCTTTGCTCAAGGCAAGGACAACTCATGAAGAGAGCCTACTGGGATGAAACTGTCTTGGGGTTTGTAGAATTCATCTTATTCCTTCCCACCCCCTTAGACAGACTCTGGAAGTGGAGTACAGATTGACCATGTTTCCCTCGATACTTGGTCTCACTCTAATACAGCTTCTGTCCCAGCACAGAGTCCTTCTGACATTCCTCTTGCAGCCAGTGAAAATCCCAAACAGATATTTTTAGGAGCTGTTTCCTCCTATCAATCTTAAAAGCAAGTAGCATTTTCCTGCCATTAGCCCACCGAAAATAGAAAGCACGAGGCACAACAGAATCAGACCTCTCACTTCCATGAAGAATTCAAAGACCTAACCCTAAGCTTTTCGAAACTAAGGCTCAAATTGCAAAGACTAAACCAACCAGTGCCCATCAGCATCAGGAAAGCATTTGGATTCAGCTGTGATCTAAGTCCAAAGCAAGGCTAAAGCACAAAAAATCCCGAACAGATTCATTCCTGTCCTCAGAGTGTGGTCACTCCTGAGGCACTGATGTGGTAATATTTTGTGGCATTAGTTTTCAGTTGTGTTAGGAGTTCAATTGGTCCAGTGTGAGCAGGCAGTAGAAAGCCAGCAGAGCAGCACTGGGGAGAAAAGGGCCTTCAAAATGAAACTCACCTGAAAATATGATTTATTTATTTATTTAAATGTATGAAACAGCCTTTGATGACAAATAGTTCTTTATTCCAGCACAGACAGCACACTTTGGGCAAGAGCTGCTAAGGCAAAATTTCCTCCATGCAACTCCCTGCTCAGCAAGTGTTGCAGAAGCCAGTACTGCCTCCATGCACCCTATCTGTTCTGTGGTAACAGACAAAACATTTCCAACCCTGTGCTCCATTTCATGTACTGATTTACTCCACTTTTGCTGAGATAAGCTCAAAAATCTTCATCCAGTACACCACTGAAGTCAACGGTGCCACACTGCTGGGGCCCCAAGAGAACCACTGCTCTCCTGAAAGCATCATCTGTGCTAAGGGAGGCTTAGAAAACAAGCCAGGGAATAAAACATGAGGCAGGTTAACACCTTAAATTCCAGCAGGTAATTCAAGTTTGAAAAACTCTGTCTTCCCCAAAAAATGTAAGAGTCAAAAAAACCCCAAATTTTCCTAATTTTTCTTCTGTGGGGTGCAAAGGAAATTCTAAAAGATGAATGCATAGACTGCAATAGAGAATTTAAAGCAAATAAAGGGTATTTTGAACTCCAGAATCAGCTAGCTGGACCTTTCCTCAAAATTCATCCCTAGAAACCTGAATTTGGGGTTATCAGACATTAATTATCTATATAAAATATTAACCCCACCTCTCCCCAAAATAAAATTGATAGAGAAGTCATAATGGATGAATACACAAACACACACATTCACCCTGCTACTTACTAACCACAGTCCCTAATAGGAGATAATGAAAGCTGCTTTCAAATGAAACATCTAAATGGGCCTAGAGCTTGTTTTCTCCAAACTCAGCCAGGCATTACTGCTGCCACAGCCACTTTCAATCAACCTTTTACTGCAAAGCAAAACAAAGGAAGAAGTTAAATCCATGGGAGATTTCCAATGAATACTTAAAAATCTTTTCATGGGACAGAGTGAGGGAACTCTGTACCAGCAGTGACCTCGGAGATCTGGTGAGTTCACTACATTGCAGGCTGTTCCCTCTCTCCACTAGATTTTAATTAGCTAATTCAAGGCCTTGTGTGGAGGAGGAAAGAGTAGTGCTTAAGCAGCAGAAAGTTCAGCTAAATTTGCTGTGTGCTTGGAATTTAATACACAAATACCAAGATCCTTTTGGGGACTGTTATTTCACGTGGTTAAAGGCAGACATACAGCCACTCGGAGCTTTGCAAAGGACCAGGCACACAGACAGCAAGTTGGAGCATGCCGCCGCAGAAGCTCTCCTATTAAGGATGTGCCCAGATTTGTGTGCCACGTACACCTCCCAGCACAATGGGGATGGATGCATGGCGAGACGTGCTGCTGCATTCTGCACGCACAAATCTACTCCTGTATAGACACACAACACACACCCTGCCTGCCTGTTTCTCCTTTCTAAGTTCTTTTCACCCCTCTGAGGAACAAAGCTGGTGATTGAAGGATTCATCCAAGGTGTCTTGTTACGCAGAAGGTACTTGAACTCAGCTGTCAGTAAGTTTCCCCCATTTACATGTGTGCATAACACTTTCAATAAATTAGGTTTCCAGGATTTAGCTCCATGACACTAATCTAACAAAAGCAGACTTAAAGCTCCAGGTGAAGGCTGAGGGGGGAATACATTTTGCACAGGATAAAATCCCTTCCAGAACTATGACAAAATGGGCTGATGTTTTGCTTGGAAGAGTGTGCTATTACATTACATTACTTTCCATCACTTTTTGAGGCACATTTTCTGCTTTAAAGAACTGGGTTTGCATCTACCATGGAGTCAGTTCCATATAGGGTATCTGTGGGGGTAAGGATGGGATGGGTTTGCTTTTTTGATTACAGATTCAACAGAAGTAAAAATGATGGAGGAACCATGGAGTGCCATTGATGTCAGGTAGAGATGTGCCCATCACGGGTCAGATTCTACCTGGACAGTGAAATCTGCCATTACAGCTCTTTTGCAGAATCAGCTGCCAACAGAAGCCCTTAGGAGACATTAGCTGGGGTTTGTATATTCATTTAAATACACACATCTAACGTCCTCAAGTGACTACTCTGTCTGCAGAAAGTTTACCTGTGGGACACGGAATAGAGGAAGATGCAGTCAATCACATCACCAGGGAGCAGGAAAAGAAGCTGGTCCTACACAGAGGAATCACTTCAGCATTTTGCTAATTAAGATACTTTTGAGGAGGCAAAATCCTGTTGGAATAAAGTTTGTGGGATTTGCCAAGAAAAATACAGGAAATTTGGTTTTCTGATTATTGAAAGGATACTACCAGACGGTGGAGACTCACCTCTATCCTCTACTTGATTGCTAGGAAATAATAATATATAGAGATGCTAGAATGGGATTAATCAAACTCAAGTTTGTGTCCCCATAAGAGAATAAATTGGTGAAGTTCCCATCACTGCCACGCAGGACAGATCACCCGCTCCAATGGTACACCTTGATGTTTGCATCCTTCAAATGGCAATGCCATGAAATAAAACCTGTCTGCCCTCCAGGGTTACAATGGTCAGTGACTTTAATAAAAATTGAAGTGAAGAAAAATAGATCTGTGAGTCTAAAAGCTCAGGCAGGTTTCCCACAAAAAATAGCAACCCAACATAACCCCAGCTGATAGGCTCTGCAGTGCTTCAGTAGGGATGGGCAGCCAAAAAGAGCTAAAGACTCACACAATCCCTTCCTCTTCAAAGGCAGCAAACAAATTCCTGACCTCCCTGATATGAAAGCCAAATACGCTGAAAGTGAGAGAAAAGGAAACCACCAACATCACAGCTTCATGTTTAATATCAATGAGAACACAGCAAAACCTTTCTTCACAGCTTCAAATGAGTGATTCATTCCCTTTGTAGCAGCAACCCTCATAACCATTGCCAGTGAAAGAAACAAGTGAAAAGAAAAAAAATATCACAGCCAGGTGAGTGAGTTCTCTGTTCTCAGCATCCACTAGCACATGGTGCTTCACCAGTGATAGGGGAAAGCTTCTGAAAAAATGTCTCATCATCTCCTCTGCGATTACCACCCTAAGTTGGTCAAAAACACTGCCAGAAGCATGCAGATTTCATTGCTTTTAACCTTATCTGCAGAATAGGATCCTGGGCATCAGCTTCACTGATGTTTCCAGGAAGAGGAGCCCTAATCAAGCATTTCTGCCTATGAATAACAGACAAGGAATGTATCTACTTGGCCAGTAGCATACTGTGAAAAATCAACAGAACATTACCAAATCCGCTTTGGAAGCTGAGGAGAGCCGGCAGAGGGTGTGAATGCTGTCTTATCTCCACCTATACAGATGTTACCATGGGTGGCCTGTCATTCCAAGACGGCCTAACCAAATCTGCAAGGCCAAATGCAGACCTAAGGAACTAGTCTACCATGCTGGATGAAAATCATCCTAAGTTCTCTACCCAACAGATGCTTTGATTTATTATTATTGAGTTGTAATCATCTCTGAATTTCTTACAGCTTCTGCTCCTGCAGCACGCAGCAAAGTAAAAGTTGCAGTCAAAACAAACACCAGTGTTTTTTTCAGAAAACTCTGAAATGTGCAGCAGAAATAGTCAAAGACTTACAAAACACTTCAGGTACAAATCTGAGACTAACCAGTCCTGGCTTGGGAACTTGACCCATCATTCCGGAAGGCACCGAGTGGGCCATGGCAACTTTTTACCAGAAGATATCCCCAAAAAAGAAAAGCAAATGTTTACAAGCTCTTTTTCATGTCATGCTGATGTTGAGATGGCTGTTCCTAAGCTAATAAAAGCAATTCCAAGTGTGTGAGTGCATGCAGATCTGTCTTGGCACTTTCTTAAAGATGTGACAACACACAGCAAAGGGTCAACAGTTCTCTCTGGAAGGCTGTGGTGATATCTGCTGCACGATAATGCACCCTGCAGTCAAAGAGACTTACTAGGCTTGTTATCAGTTGTTTTAAGTAAAGCAGTACTATGTCAAATGCCCCTTCATTCTGACCTTACCATGGGCAGGACTCCCTAAGCTCTCACGGAATGTGAAATAATCATTAATACAGTCTCTGTGGCAGCATTAATAAATCATACAGCTCAACACCTTTTCGCAAAGCAATAAAACTCTACCCAAGACATACCAATAAACTGTACATAAGAGAAATCCCCACCCCTAGCCTCTTCCCTCACATTCCAGAAACACGGAAAAGAAGCAGTAACACTGTCTCCCACCCCTTAATCCCCAAATCCCCAATTACACTGAGGTAGCTGAAGATAACACAGATTTAAGACCTGGAAGGAAGCTTCTTCCAGAGGTAGAAGAAGGATGTTAAATCAACAGTCCTAAGTACTGGATTCATTTACCATGACACTTCTCTGTGTGCAGACAGACAAGCAGCATAATGTCTACAGACCTTTGGCCTCCCACACAGGAGAGGAGCCCCTAAGAGAGGAGTTCGGTAGTACCTGAGCCTTCTGCAACAAGCTGAATTTCATCTCATAAGGAAAAGTTTTGCCTGTGTAAGGAAATGTGCTGGTTCACATATCAATCCTTCTAGTGCTCATGGAAGCCTAAGGCTGAAATCATGTTTACTGACTTTAAATTAGCCTCTCCTCCTCCACTTCAAAGAAGCCATTTCTGATTTACACTAGGACATGCTCAATAACAAAACACATCAAGTCTGCAACATAGCAAAGGCCAGATGAGCTTTTCTCCTTCACATGGTCAGAGGGACCATCAGGGCTCCCTGTTGGATTTTCCAACTGCTGCCATGACTTGATGCTCCCTTTCATGGCAGTGGGGCTCAGTGCCATCACATTCAACTTTTCTGCTTCACATAAAGCAGGAGTTGCTGTATCAACTCTGTATCTAGCCATGCTGAAGGCCACCAAGTCCTCTGCATGCATCACCAGCCTTACCAGCCAGGGCACAATTTGCAGCACTGACTCAGAGAGAGAAAAGTTTTGCTTCCAGCTCCTTACCCATCACCCATAACTCCTCTTCCTGGATCTAGCCAGGATGTTCAAAATCTTACAAAAAGATATGTTTTCAGGGTCATTGTGAATCTTCTTCAGCAAACAGAACTGTCTAGATCAAATCAATTTTTTGAGCGTCCCATCTATGCTTCACAAAGAAAACACCATGCAAAGTTGCAGGCCAGACCCTTGAGCCCCCCCTGCTTAGGATGCTAACTCCCTGCAGGGTGACGACAAAGCCTCAAGGGCTTTTAATCCTTCCCATTCTGGGGTGCAAACTGATTACCATGAGGTAGAAAAAACACCCCTTCCCTCAAATACATCTAGTATTACACCCTTAGAAGCAATTACCCTGTGTGTGAAGCTCCTAAACGCAGCTATTTTGCTGGTAGTAGATGAAATGTACCACAAGTCTGTCCTCAAACATCTGTCCAGTGTGGATTGTTATGTGTCCTCTGGAACCAGCATCCAGCAGAGAAGAGTCAGAAGCCATTCAGGCTTGGGGCAGAGTGGCTGGAAAGCAGCCCAGTGGAAAAGGATCTGGGGGTGCTGGCAGACAGTCAGTGGAACATGAGCCAGCAGTGTGCCCAGATGGTCAAGAAGGCCAACAGCATCCTGGCCTGTATCAAAACCAGTGTCCAGCAGGAGTTGGGATGCTCTGGTGTCCCTGTACTTGGCCCTGGGGAGACTACCTCTTGAGTACTGTGTTCAGTTCTGGGGACCACGGATTGTGAAAGACACTGAGGTCCCGGAACATGTCCAGAGAAGAGCAACACATCTGGTAAGGGGTTTGGAGGGTATGGCATATGAGGAGTGGCTTAGGGAGCTAAGGCTATTTAATACAAAGGAGAGAAGGCTAAAGGGAGACCTTTACAATTACCTGAAAGGAGGTTGCAGTGAGGCTGCTATTGGTGATTTCTCCCAAGTAACTAGCATCAGGACAAGAGGAAATGTGTTTAAGCTTTGCCAGGGGAGGTTTACCTTGCAGCCTAGGAAAAACTTCTTTACTGAGGGAGTGGTAAGACACTGGAACAGTCTGCCCAGGGAGCTGGTGGAGTTGTCATCCCTAGAAGTCTTTGAGAAGTGCGTAGATGTGGTGCTTCAGAATACAGTTTCACAGTCATGGCAGTTGGGTTTCGGTTGGACTCATGATCTTAACAATTTTTTTCCAACCTTAATGATTCTATGTGCAGGCAGTAGCTTTCAGAAATGTTTTCTCATTCTCACTAAATCCTCAATCCAAACCTTTCCCTTTTGCTCAAAGTCTTTGCAAACACTAGCAAAACATTTCCCGTTAATCTTTCTTCATCTCGTTAAAACAACACAGACTGTCTGTCTCCAGGGAAGGCTGTCACAGGATATGGGGGAGGCATCTATCATTTGTAATGCACAGAAATATAACTCACATATATCAAAGGCATTTTCTGTAAAAAACAAACACACAGCAAAGATTGCGAGGCCAAACTCCCATCGCCTTCAAGCTACTGTGCTTAGCAATGATGTGAGCAGCAGCCTGAGCAAACTCAATTAACCTGATTTGTAGATTGCACAGATTAGTAATTGTGTTCCAACAGCGAGCAGCCCTGCTTGCCTGGGCTTCTGCACAGCTCCTCGTTTGTTACCATAACACATGACAGCCCCTATCTAACAGCCTTCAATTTATCTACTGCCAGGTATGCATCCCTGGCTTCCAACAGCACCTTCAAACCAAGGACTGTGAACATCTCTGCACATTTTAATTCTGAAAACCCCTCAATGTCTACATCAAGTATATGAACAAAAACCTTGACACCAAGGCACTGGGGAGGCTCAACTCAGCTGTTAGCACAGGAAGTTTAGAACAGAACTGAACTATCTTTAGGGCACAATTTCTGATGGGCTTCACATTTTAGCCATCAGCCATGCCAGGGCTTCTGCATCCTCCAGCACCTCTGTTCTGATTGAAATCCAAATCTCAATGTGTTCGTTCCCTTTGTATGATAACGATCCAAATGAGGGGCATGTAAGCAAAAAAGCCAAGAAAACAACTTACTCTGAAAACTTGAAAATTCTACACAATCTAATCCAAGAGTGAAATTACTCTTTCAGCTTCATGAACAGTTTTCTCTTATATACAAATGCCTTACGTAAAAGTACACAGCCAAAGTTGCACAAGATTATTTCTTTTAAATCCGAGATGCTTCTCTAAAATGAAGACTTTGGTGAAGCAGGGAAAAAAAAACCTACAGACACAAGGGAAAGGTTTTGGTGGTTTGTTTGTTGTTTGCTTGTTTTGAATACTGAATCAAGTAAAAAAAAAATTCTGCTATTTCAAATAAATAAAATAATAATAAACAAACTGGAAAACATCTGATGAGTAGTTCTTCTGCTATTGACTAGATTTCTGTATTTTAAAAGACATGAGCACTTCATAAAAAAATACACTGAAATACTCTGTCATCTCCAGACAGAACATGACAGTTTTCTATAGACATCTGGTGGTGGTTTCTTCGACTGTTACGGATTTCTGGTGTGAAGAATACTACTTTGTGAGTGAATGCATGTTGGAAATTAATTTCATATGTAATAGGTTACGCTAAAGAGCAAGAAAGATTTGCTGGGCAGCAGTGCATAACATAAACATGGGTTCCAATACTGCTCCTGACCCTCTGTATGAGCTGCCTGCATGACACTGTAGGCATGAAACATCTTCCTCCAAGCAAGGCAGTGAATCTCATTTAACGCATGCCCACAAATTGCACTGAAGCTTCAAAATGGGACTTGGCATTTGGTCGCATAGTTCCAGACACGGTGAAATACTGGAAAGACAGTAAATCACAAACTTTCCTACACCATGACACAGTTTTGCCAGTAAATGAGCATTTACAGCAACTGTTTCTCCCCACCCCCCTGCATGGGGGTCATATTTTCCAACTGGACCTATCAGAAGAGCAGGGCCCAGAGCTACCCTCAGCATGCAGCCTCAGCTGCCCACCTTCCCCTTTCCCCGCAGAAAACATCACTCACTCACCAGTTACATTAACACTTCTCTTTTTCCCCTCTTCCAGATCAACCTAAAAGCTTTTTTGGAACTGAATACAAAGAGAAAGGAGGAAGCTATGGGACAAGGACACAGACAACCCACTAAACCCAGTGTCTCCAGATAGCTCTCAGCATGTGTCAAATACTCACCGAAAAATCCAAATAAAGACAAGCCCAAGAAGCTGGATGCCCTGTGTTATCTTTGCAGCCTGGCTGCTGCCTTATCAGCTCTGACAGAAACCAGCCTTTAAGAAAAATTGAGTAGCCTTTGGGTGGAAGCTGGTTCCTAAGAAAACACTCAGCCAAATTGCTGGAAGTTGATACAAGAGGAGAGGGTGAATGATAAAAGATGGCCTGAAAGCCTCTGCCATCATCTCCTGGTTCTCTGTCAGGAAAGATGCTGCTGTGCATGATTTTAATTACTCTTTCATAATTCACTCTCTCACCTCACAGCCACTGCTCAGGCCAAGGGCTACAAGAGGGAACAAGTACTCGAAATGCCATTTGCTCTCATTACAGAAAGGCAAAGCCACCAGTCCTTGGTGCCAGGTTTCAAAGTGCATCAGAATTGAAAGAAGACAGAAGGTGACAGAAACTTGTGTTCAGTACCACTGTCCTGACAGGGAAGGATAGAGATATCTTTTTCCCCAACCTCACTTAACAACAAAAACACCCTTTATGGATAAACTCTCCACAGAAGAATGTGACTGCTAAGGAGAGCTTTCTCCATGAAGAGCAAAGGTCCTGTTTGCTCTCGCACGTAACTCGCCACACGCAGATTTTGGCAGCCTCACATAGGAGTTGGACTTTACCTTCACAAGGGTGTGAGGATCCCACTCCTGAAGAAGTTACAACATGATTACCAACCACTTTTGCTTGACATTTCTTGATGGGTAGAAGGAGCTACAGAGAGCAGAGCTGTCTCAAGGCCAAGGGCTGCTTTTCAGCGTCTCATTTGTAACTTGACAGAGGGAACAGGTGGGGCGAGGCCCTCTGCCCCTTGTCAGCCTCAGAGCGAAGGACTGACAGACAGACAGACACTCACCAGGGAGGTGCTCTGGCGTTACAAATGCTTCCAGTAGAGGGTGAGCAGCTTTCTACCTCTGACTTGATCCTTTCTTCCTTGGAGAGTCCTCAGAAACCTTCCTCAACAGCTAGCACAAACTGCAGTAACTCAGCTGGGCCCCAAACCCACAACTTTGCTTTTTCTTCTCAGGCTTTGCCCCATAAAGCATTGCAGGGGAGGCAGAGGGATGAAGCAAAGGGAACTGCAAGTGTGGAGGGTGTATGACTGGGCTCAGGCCCCAGCACTCTTGGGGCATTGCCCCTCCAGCACCCAAAAACCATAAAGCAGATGCCAGAGAAACAGGACTGCTTTAGAGAAGCCATGGAAAGCTTGCTTAATTTCTTTGTTTTCCTTCCCATGCTTATGCCAGCCAACAAGGCTGATGAAAGCAACTCGCACTTCCAACATATCCTTCAAAAATCATCAAGGCTGAAATCTCATGGGTTGTTTCTTTTTTCCAACTGGAAGCTGAGTTACTCACCAGTTTCTACGAGCCCAGAAAAATAATTTTGAGAGGAAGGCAGTGTCAGAACCCCTGTGAAATAATTGCTACCACTTCAGCCTATGCCTCAGCCCTCCCTACTTCAATTAAACGTAACACCCCGTGTAATGGGGTCCTCAGCAAGTGGTGTTTCTTTGAATCAATAAAAGTATTGGTGGAAATCGTGTCTGAGATCAGAAATCTCAGCAGTTGCAGAAGTGTGTTGCAACACTAGGGTTTGTACCTCCCCTCGTGCGTCTCCAGCGCCCTGCTACATGGGTTTCAGCAGATTCAGAGCAGGATGAATTCAAATACATGTGTCATACAACTATTTTCCTTGTTTTATTTGACTTTAATTACTTCTTAACAGTACTGCTGTTTGAAAAAATCTTTCTCAATTGAGGGTGTTGGCTCTGCCTAGGGCTGCTTGGCCCTTTACCACTGAAATGCCCTTTCAACAACCACCGCAAATCTTTCCAAGCAAAACAAAATCATTTGGAAGAATCTCTTTTTCTCTGCTAGTGTAAAAATTTGCTTTTGTCAACTTTCTTTCTCTCTCCTAGATTTAAGGTGGCGTTTTCTTTGCAGTTTTCCAGAAGTGACCAGAAACCTTTGGTTGGCTGTAATGAGATTTGGAACAGTACTTAGGAGATCATGTTGTTAACATATATGAAAACACCATGATAATAATAATAATGATTAAAATGCTTGAAAAAAATATCAGTGTAGGTATTTTTTTTTCCCCTTGAGGACTTTTGACTCTTGTTTCCATAAACCACAACCATGGTGTAAGGGCCAGCTCTCCCTACACTCAGCAATGATGTTTGTGTGCAGCAGAGAGGGGACAACTAGGCTTGTGACTCACACACAAACCACGCTGGGTGTGCAGCACAAGCACTTCAGGCCTGTGCACAAACGATACCTTTGCACCTGTTTCACCTTGGGCACTTGCCCAGGGTCTGGGCACAAGATTATCAGCTCTGCGGGTCCATATCGCAGCGGCAGCAAGAAAAACTTATCAGGGCAAGGTCTGCTTTGCACAGGACAGGGTATGCAAGTACGAGATCTCGCCTTTCTCAGGTTTACACAGGTAAAACCAAACTCAGCTGCCCAATGGCTTCCCAAAGGAGCTACTAGTTGCTGCTAGTAACTTGCATTTAAGACTGTAGCTGCCTGTCACCTATTCTGGGTTTGACAACCCAAAGCACAACACAGCTTTGGTCCAATGAGGACTCCTTGGCACCAACCCTAGTACTAATACTATCATTTAAAAAATGATCACACTAACTGAAACAACAACTTTGCCTTAAGCTGATCAACCAAAACTGTTGGTCATTTGCTGACCTGCTCTCCCAAAGCAATGCTTAATATTTCAGACATTGTAGTTCTTCTCCAGTTCTGCCTTAACGTATCTGTCTTGTAGATAAATAACTATGCTCCAATATATGCCACAGACAGCAGGCCCTGCTCCAGTTTTAAGGCTGGAATCCTTCAAGCACAACACTCAGTCGATTACTTGGGTGCACTTTTCATCTTACTCAGACAAATTCTGAAGTTTGCTGGTTGGTTTGTTTTGGGTTTGTTTTTTTTTTTGCATAGAGTATAGCACCTGCATTACTATTCCAGGGGTAGAAGCATCTGCAAGTCCACAAATATCCAAATCAGGAGGCTATTAAAAATTATCCAGGCTTGCCCCTCTTATTTCAGTGAGTGTCTGGTAAGTAATCTGTTCCCTTTCAATTCTACACTGCACATGTTTTGTTTGGGTTTTGGTGTTTGTTTTTTTTTTTTTTCTTTCAAACACTTTTCTCAGTGGAAGTTTGGCACTGTTTTTCCTTCTGGAGAATGAAACCCCCAAGATGTATTTTCAACCTCCCAGGTCAGTGTTTCCCAGATACTTTGAATCAGGGACGGCTGCCAAGATTCTCATTTTTCCACAGCTCACCGCACACCCTCACACTAGCAGCAGAAACCCACTGCAACTCAGACATGGGGATGGCCTCTGGTGCAGTTCTCATTGCCCATACTGAAGTCCCTATGCCAGCATGGGAATCAGTGCTTGCCCCTCTTGCATCATCCAAGCCTAAGATTTGGCAGATTTTAAGAGTACATCCCTGCTGCCTTGGGATAGTTATAATTATTTCGTGCCAAGTTCTGATTTTCCTGAATGTACCACTTTAGTCCTCCAACACAGAGACCTTCATGTGGGTATTGGGACATGCACCAGCATCCTCCCCTCTCTACAACAGAAAAGAATCAACAGGCAAACAAAAGCCACAGTTTCTCTAGGGTGCAGGGGTCACAACAGAAAATTGTTTTGATACAGAGTGTGCAAATTGCAGTCTCCTAGTGCAGCAGGGCCAGCAACGTGCTACCCTCTGACTGAGGGTACCAAGAGCAAAAGTCAATGATGACTAATTACTGCTTGCCCAGTACAACCCAAACCACTTCTGAGTGGTAAGTTTCTACCAAGGTAATATACATTTACCAATGGGATCCACTGAGTGAGGACTCAGGATCCAAATCTAATTTTTCCATTCACTGCCTCAGGCATTGCTACATTTTGCAGCATGGACCCTGCTGCATTTTACATTCCTTATCCAAAAGGTCACCTTATGGATAGCCACAATTGAGCTCAGTCCTCCGAAGTACTGACCTTTGCTGCCATAAGCGGAAATGGAAAGGACCTGCTGCCTGTGGTCATGCTGTGCTATCCCAAGAGCTCAGATCACCCTCCTCTAACAATTAAGCTCATCACATTTTTTTCCAGGCTGGCTTCACGACCAAGTCACTTCTTCAAAACACCCAACCGCAAGATCAGAAGAGCTCTCGTGCTGCCACAAAGGAGTTACAAGGCTAGCAGCAGAGCAGGACCAGGACAGGATGGTAATAAAGTGAAGTTCAGTCACCAGCTGCTACAAGATCACACCTGAGAAGCATTTATTGCCAGGATCCAAGCAACTGCAGTCAGGTGGTGGAAAACGGCCCTATTTGTGCTGCTAATGACCCAACTTAGCAGGACTCAAATCACATGTTTGACCTTTCCCAACATCATGTGAAGCAAATGCACCAGCATTATCCACCAGGCACAGGTGCACGACTGCAATTAGAAGTGACCAGCACTTCATATGTAACAGCACCTTTCTGCTCAGCTCAGCCCATTCAAAAACACTTGGCTGCTCAGTTACCATCTTCTTGCCATCCAACCCTTCCAGGCCTTGCCAGCTCAGGAAGCACCAAATAATTCCCCCAAAGTGTCACAGCTATTATTGGAAATTAAAGTGGAAGTCACCACATCTCTCTGCATGCTGGTAGATCTTAAGCTTGGCACTTGGTCTCTCCCGACCCCATTTCTCACCCTAAATCAACTTCCGCAGAGAACAATGCTGCTGGTTTGTGTCCACAACAGATTTATTCCCCGTTCCTGCAGCTCGAGCTGCCCGTACCTTCAAGGGGCTTGAAGCAAATGGTTCCTGGGAATAGAAGGCTGCCCTCCATAATCAGGGTATTGTTCTCCCTAAATGGGCCCAGACTCTGTAAACACTCTCCTCTGCACGGCGCGGGGAGGGCAACTGCCTGCGTGTCTATATGGACATGCTGGGAATGTGTTTTGCTCTAAGACCCAGTAAATTATGTTAATTCATTTCCTCTGCCTAAACAGTGGTAATAAACTTTGGGAAAGGAGGAGGACAAAGTAAACAAGAGCCAATTACAAAAAGGTGAGGGGGAGAGGTAACCAAATAACTCCATCAAATGCCTCCTTTGGGAAAGGACATTCCTGATACAGCTCGGACGGCTCCACGCAGCCCTCCCTCCATCCTCCCGGAGGTGTAGATGTGACTGCAGCAATTTCTTTCTTTCTACAAGGTTTCAGCCTGTTTGCATGAGTTCAATCTGGAGAGCTGGGAAATAAGCCCCCACTGGTGCTATGATCCACAGCAAGTCCATTGCCAGGGGCTTTGCTCCACGTATGATGCGAGCACTCCAGCAACTGAAGGCAATGCGAACAGTCAGAGCCTATTTGTAATTTTCTAACAGGAAAATAATTTCACTAAGCAAACTGCTATGCTTTGACTCAAAACCCTGATTAGCACAGTTTGAAAACAGGGCAGCATACTGTTCTGGGAATTAACTTGCTTGACCCCTAGCCTATAACAGCCCTCAATCTGTGAGTCAGATGAAGTTGAAAAACTCTTGGAAGACCACACTGAAAGAATTTACTGGACTTATTGGATTTTCTTGGATAAAAGAAAAGTTAAGCCTCAAACTCCATTTAGCTAGTCTGTGGTCTACAGGAAGGCAAGCTTTTTCTCCTGACACTATCTGGAAGAAGAATGTTGCCTATGCTGAGCAGCACTTCTTGTGTCCCTTTTTTAGCTTCCTCTATTGGAAATTCCCAATAAATATTCTAATTACACAGGTCCATTGCTTTGACTACTTTTGCTTCTGCATAGCCCTGTGCTGTTTTCTTTCTTGGCATCAGTAGCAAAATATAGGAAAAGAGACAAATTCCCATCCCTGTGAATCTACAATTCCTCTCCCAACAGAATGCTCACGGGGAGAAGAATCCCAGACTGAGACACACAGAATCACTGAATGATAGGGGCTGGAAGGTGACCTTTGGAGATCTAGTCTAACTACCCTGTTAGAGCAGATTCACTTAAAGCAGACTGCACAGGACAGCACCCAGGCAGGTTTTGAATGACTCCAGAGATGGAGACTCCACTTCGAGGCTGGTGGAGCACCAGAGCAGGCAGCCCAGAAAAGTGATGTTCCTTTTCCTGCTAGGAAAACAGCTAGCTTCAAATTGAATATTCTAAGGCTACTTTACAATACCAAGAATGACTAACCTGATGTTTCAAATTGAACTTCCAATGCCAAGATTAATCCTGCCTGCATCACTACCACAAAACACTGCTTGAAATCCCACAAATAAAAGAAACATAAAATTGTTTCAATTGGAAAATACCTTAATATCATCAAGTCCAACTATCAATAACACTGTGGCCATTAAACCATGTTCTGGAGTGCCATATCTACGCATTTTTGTAACATCTCCACAGACAGCGACTCCATCACCCCTTTGGACAGCCTGTTTCAATGCCTGACCAACATTTCAGTAAAGAGATTTTTCCTAACATCCAGCTTAATCCTTCCCTGGTACAATTTGAGACCATTTCCTCTCATTCTATCATGAAGACAGCAACCCCCACCTCACTACAACCTCCTTTTAGGTAGCTGTAGAGAATAGTGAGGTCTCCCCTCACCCTCCTCTTCTCCAAAGGAGAAATCCTATGGCCTCCCTCTGTTTGAGCAAGCAGGTAACCAGGAAAAACATTCTAAACAGTGACACAAGAACAATCTTGCTCTGGTCTAGATAAGACACTGACTCACCCCCACCTTACGGTTTCTCAGACTCTAAGCAAAATGCTCTGACCAGCCTCTACGACTCCCTTCTGTCTCTTTGTATCCCAGAAATAACAGCTGTGTGCTGAGAGCAGTGGCAAAACTTTTCAGATAACAAATCCAGCAGTTAGGAATCAGCTGTCCACAGCTAGTTCCCCTGCACATGCAGATAACTCCCAAGGTTTATGATTCTTTGTCAATCAAATCTGTCAAGGAAAGGTAAACATCTACCCTGGTTATGATTAAGTTTAAAGCTCCACTGTCATTAGCCCTTAAACAAAAAATTTACCCCATCAATACTGCATTTCTGATTGTCTGTGAATAGCAGGAGGAGAAAAAGATATCAGCTCTGAGTCTGGTAATCTAGTTTTACATTAACTGTTGCAGATCATGATGAACCCTCCCATGGCTTGGTGCCACACTGTACAGAACTGAAACACAACCTCCTCTTATGAGGCCCCAATTTCTGCTCTTTGGTAGGATTATGAATTTAAACCCTACTCAGCCACATCTCACTGACCCTAAAGGGACTATCGTCTTTGTAACAGGGAGCAATATTCAACCCTGAATGTTAAAATAATAAATTATGTATTAGAGCCCAGAGTCTGATCTCTGCTGGCTGCAGTGGCAACTCTTCTCCCTCCCGCTTTAAACCGCACACAGATACATTAAGCACTTTGTAACATTACTTGTCTGGGTAAAGAGACACTGTGATCGCCACCAACACGTTGTGTTAATCTGTAGAAGATCACAAAAGATTTTGACCCACCCAAAAAGTGAGCGAGATGGCTCAGAGAATCCTCTCACACAAAGGAAGTTTTAGCTTCCAGTTCTACATCAACTGGCTGATGCCAAGCAAGCATTATTCCTTCCCCAGAGAGCCTTCTGTATCCCTGGAGAGATACTCCACAATGTCCAGAGGTTTACTCTGTTACTCATTAACCCTTCCATCCTTGACATACAGTTCATACACCTGTAACTTGTTGGGCACTTGTCATTGCCTAACCAGTGTTAACAGATCTGTTTAGTTGAGAACAGCTGCTGAGAGAAACAGCTTCCTCAGTTACTCCAACTCACACAATCTGTTTGTCAAGGAAAAAAAAAAAAAAGAAAAGAAGCTATAGCAATCCAGAATTTGCAGCAGCCTAACTCCAATACTTTGGCATGTTCAAATCTGAGAGGTTGGCAGACCTTAGAAACTGTCTTTCTCCCTCTTCTGAGGCTCTGCCCTCACCCCATCCACTTCTGTCTAAAAAAAGGAAGATTTACATCTACAGCTGCACGAGGTCTCAAGAGCAGCAGTACGCCAATCCAGCCTACATTTTCTCTGAGAGGTTGGCTTATGCTTACATTTCCCTCCACGTTCTCCAGCTTTCACCCCCTCCTGAATATCTTGTCCTGGGCAGAGCTAGCAAGCCCACAACTGCTGTGAAGCATCTGCACAAGGCCAGGACCAAACTCCTACAGTCCTCAGTTTACTGGGCATGGGAAATATGAAATCTAAAAACTGCCTGTCACACAAATTAAGCCCCCATTTCTGCAACTGTCTGTCAGTGCCATGTTTTTATCTAACATACACAAATACTGACAGCTCCTAAAATACCCACCAAAGTCAACACCACCCAAGTGGAACATAGGGTACGCCACCTCTTGCATTACTCACTTCTCAATCACTTGACAGGACACCCAAGAGTGTTGCAAATCTTTCATGGAATTTACCAGACAGAGGAGAAATTACTTTGGGCCTCATCAGACTGCTTGTGGAGAGGCTGAGAATAGAGGTGCAGCAGTCCCAAGAAACATTAACCTGCTCTGAGAAGCCTTGTTTTCCAATTTATATTTGTCTTCCCGTAGTGAAGCTTGAAATTAAGTTTGAACATTTAACGGCAGAAGTAGCCTGGAGTTATTGGACGAATTTCTTCCTGAAAATTGGAGTGGCTGAAACAAAATAAAACTGTTAGGTTATTCTCAGCACTACTGGATCCTGTGTTCCTACTGTGATACAATGGGGAGACTGTGTAATCAGGGCAGGCAACCAAACTTCACGCAGCCTGTGTTTATTTGACTCAGAAGAGGAAAAAAAACCCACAGATATGAATGGATTCAGTGGCAAGGAGCATATATTAACTTGTGAAATAACACTCAGGCCAGCCTTCAGCCCTTCCACACCTAGCAACAGCGTCTGCAGAGTGGCATCCTGTCTTTGGGGACAAACATCGCTGTGATGACCCAAAGTTAAAGCTTTCAGCCCTGGCAGCGCATGCTCCAGCCACCAGCCAGAGCTTGCAGCAAGCAGAAATGTGTTCCTGGAATAGAAGAACCTGAGTTCAAGCTCTCTGGTCAGGCAGGTGAATGGCAGAATCCAAAATACTACAGTTAGCCCACATCTCTTCTGCTGTCATGTATGAGAGATCCATGCTGAGAGGCTGATAATCTGTGCAAGTCATCCTTCAGGCATGGAGTCCATGGTATTGAGCAGGAGTCACAGCAACAACATTCACAGGGTCTGAATCAGGTCCTAGCCTGTTAAAACTGTCATGGGCTGCATCTATGTCTCATACGATGTCAGGGGCAGAAGGATTAGATTATTCAAACTTACTTTCAAGAATATTTGTATTTTATCTTAGCACCACAGCTGCCATAAACAAGCATCAGACCCAACAGGCTTGCAGGTGTGGTCTTTGCAACTTCTACATTCACACTGGCTCCACTCGTTTTTAAAAGTCCCTTATATGACCAAAACTGCTCCATCATTGCTGAAAAGATCACGACACGTCACCACAGTTAAATATGTGTGCAGGCAACATTATGAGCTCCTCATTAAGGCTCATTAGAGAAAAAAAAAAAAAAAGGAATAGAAATACAAATTAGATGTTCAAAAGAAGATCAAATGCATTTCAGCTTGAGTAGCTCACCAGAAAACACAGAAAGACAAATGCCTTGCAACAAAACAAAACGAGCAGGTTAATAAAAGGCAGGGGACAAAGGACATCTCCAGTGACTCTGGCAATGCTGGGATACGCTCGTGCAGCCCCTTTGAGGAGCTTCACTTTACAAAGGCACTGCAGATACAAGAGTTCTACGTCCCAGGAAGCTGCACTGGTTCTACTCCCACTGAATAAATAAAGCTATTACTAAAGGCTGTTCTATTTGGTTTTGTGGAGTTTGGTTTGGGTTTTTTTAATTCCAAAAAGGCACAAGAGGACCCCTCCATTATTACTGTCCACCTTCAATGGAAATTTTTCTATCTTCCAATAATTAATCCCAAAATGCAGTGCCATAGGGTGACCATCTTTACTGCATTCACACCATTCCATGGCAGCTATTCTGGACCCAGACATACCAGCCACTCAAAAAGGAACTATCATATGAGTCAGATCAGATGCACCCTATCAGCCATCTCATGCCCAATGACGAACTTGATCTTTAGCTAGTAAGTTCCAGCAGCCCAAAGACCTTGAAAAGTGGGATCCTTCCTACTAGCAAGCGTCAGTTTGGCTTTTGTGGATTGTTTGGCTTTGAATGATGCTTTTTTTCCCTGAAATCATAATTTTCCTGTAATTTCTCAAGCACCACCTCATGGCACATGAAAGTTTCTTCTGTGGCTACGTCTCAGACTTCCAATTCTACCCTCTTCTGTGTACAAGTTCAGCACAGAAAAGATGTGTTTTAATTTGCTGCTAGTGTCTTTTAAACGAAGCTCAAAGAAACATATAGACTTGGAAAACAAAGTTACAAAATCTTCAAGGAAAATCTAAATATATTTGAGCAGTTTTCAGAGTTTTTTAATATTCCTAATTAATATATATAAATTCAACCCTAATTTTCCAGTATGACGCAAGCTGTATTTTATGTTTAAACTCAGCCACAATCTAAAGCAGCTGACAGCCTGAGAAAGGAGCCAGGGTTTAAATAAATAACCAGGATCTTCTTAGATTGTCACACTGACTCCAGGTACAAGAGCAAAATGCCCCAAACTTAACCAGAAGACGTGCAGTGACTTAGGTAAAAAGGCTGTTAGATCCGAACATGCTTCTCTTTCAGAAGTGAAAAACTGGTTGTTATTACCTGGTAACAACCATTCAACAAGAAAAAAAGAGCAAAGCAGAAGCCAGCATAAATCTCTCTTATATTACCATTATTCATCTTCACCATGTCAGCTACCATTAACTCATATAAACCCTGAAATTACCGAAGGGTATATATGTTCAGAAAGAACTTAACCTCCCAAGAAATTAAACAACCTTCTAGTGACCTATTCCTTTTTCTCCAACAGCCAGAGAAACAAAAAGGGCACAGAATACTATTTCTACACAAAACAGCTGCATTGAGTTGGCCCCATCAGCAAACACTCCCTGTAAAGCAGGCATCAACCAGGCTTGCAAGCAAAATGTTGCACAGAGAAGCGACAGAGCAGAAAGCAGTTAAGGTCCCATGCTCCCCCTCGCTATGCAATGCACCAAAAATGAAATCAACATCCAAACTAATTAGTCTCTAGCAGAATATCGGTTTACTCACTAACAGAAGGGTTATTCTTGCTCTTACCAAAAACTTTGAAACGTACCATACAAAATCTCGTTTAAGCCACCGGACCAAGCCAAGCACATCCCAATGTTACCATATACGGTCACCACAGCGAATACAATGGCAACTTGACAGATTTGGAACAAATATTGCATTGTGTGTCACTGAGATAACATAGGCATGAAAACACCAGATTGTATTACCTGTGTCTGACCCAAGGTGTGGACTGGTAGGAGCTACATTGCTCTGGACATAGTCAGTAAAGGTTAGCGACCCAAGATGGCATTCGTCCCTGCAGAGGAAGGCCAAGGCAGGACATGGAGGACATTTATGCCTAGGATACGGCTGTTTGGAGAGAATGGGACTGGAGTGACATGATAAATGAGCCATTATACCTGACTTATGATCCCAGGTATTGGTGCAACTGGCAGTTAGGCTGAAGCTGCTGCCCTAAATGTTGGCCATCAGCCAGAATGCACAGTCCCTCTTAGAAAACCACTGCACACAGGCTGTGCTCTCAAACAGGGGAATTTGTGCACACAGAAGTTCTTGAAAAAAAGGGGTTTGGATGTTTACCAAAGTAGCTTCTAAGAGCAACTTTTTTGGTACAGGCTCCCTCCAGGAGCCTTAGCCTGGAACAAGATTGGTCACTGAGGGATCTTGAAAAAGTTATTCCGGTGCATTTACAGGTGTAGACAAGACCTTAGATAATGCCCTTATATTTTATCCATGAAAACATCAGTACAAGCTTAGCCACAGCTACCTCAGCCTTCATTCCTCCGGACAGCAAATTCTGCACCTGGACTTCTAAAATCAGACCTCCTCTCTGCTTTGTGTAGGTACCGCCTCTTTCTCAAGATTTAATCTTTGTTTGCTAAGATCTCTTCTTTTTTGTACCATTTTGTACATCAGCAATGCGACACATTGGGTAACATGAAGGGACAGAGCCAACAGACACAGCTCCAAAACTGGAAAGATGTCTCCATTTGCTGGGTAGGGCAGGAAGTCACTTGCATTAGCCCAATCAGTCACCTCTATAAGGCCCTTTACCTTAAAAGGCATCACCTAAATAAAGATGCAAAAATAATACAACGTAACATTTAATGCAAGATTGCAGCTGAGCGCTCAACTATCAGAAAATATCAAAGCTGGTGTACATGGGCAACTTAACTCTGCCCCCTTGTGCGAATGCACTAGGCACAGTCCTTCCCTGGAAACAGGCACACAACCAGCCACCTCCAAATTAACATCCCGATGCCAGCATAAGATGCTTTTGCCTAATCTGAGTAGAAGAGAAGGACCAGCACTTTTGCAGAGAGCCTCCTCAGTCACCTTTCTTACTTAACTGCAATCCAGTAAGCACCTATTTAACTTCTGACACCTCAGATTAGGAGGTGTTGGCACATTTCAGGCCACACAAGCATCTAATCTGCAGTCAGGATATAGATATTAAATGCTCTTTGGACAAAACAAAGAGCCCTTCTTCCTCCAGTCTCACAGCCTGAGGCTGAGATTTGGCCAAAGGACTGTCTATAAAACCTGAAATAGGTAACATTTACACATCTCCAGTGGCCAAACCCACCACATGAAACATGCAGGAAAAAAAACACAGGCACCTTAACAAGGAGCCACATTTTTCCAAGAATCTGAAATTATCTCACTATAATCTTCCAATTGATGGAGACAGTCAACAACACAAAGTTGCAACACGCTGGAGAGTCTCTTACCTCTGTTCATTTACAATTTGATCTCTCACCTATTGCTACCAAGAACACTCTCAAACTCAAGAGATGCAAAGCAGGATTTAAATGTTAAGGGTTTGTCTTTTTTTTTTTTTTAACAGCAATAACATCTTTCTCTTCTTCACTATCCCTAGTCTTGATATTAACACATGAATGAATGACATTTTTCATGAGTTAGGCCTTGCTTTTGAAACTCTATTTCTATGTCATTTTAAATAACCAGGACCATCTCTTCATCCCCTTGCAGAATGGATTTTCCAGCTCTGAGGAATCCAAATAACCAAGTTACCAATATGATCCTGCCAAAGTTACTTTGGAAAGACCTTTCTATACCAAAAGTAATTACGTCCTGAAGTTACCACTGGTGAGTTTGTCACTCGCATGACAAGAGCCCACAGCACTTCATTTTCCAGGGGCAAGAGTACAGTCAAGAAAAGTGCAAATCAAATTTACACGGGGTCAGCCAGTACAGTAGCCAACACCCCACTCACAACAGACACAAAAATCTTTTTGTCTTTTCCTGCTCATTTCAGATCTTTTCCAGAACTCCACCAACTTCTCAGGTCTATTGCAATAATACACAGAACATCCACAAAGTCATCTTAATTCATACACTGCTGCCCACTGTCTTAAACTGAGTCTCCACTGCAAACCTTGCCTGGAGCTCAGGCTTGCAGGACTTACAGTCTGTACACTGTTTTTCATCCAGCTTCTAGACAAATCATTTTATAGTGCTTTTGCCTCCACTAAGTATTTGCTTGGAAGTCAGCTCCAAGAATGAAAATAAAGCAATGTAGTAACCAAATCCAGCGTCTTTGCAGTGATCCTGAAGGTGATCACACCTTCTCCTTTCCCAACCTCACTCCCAAGGTTAATTTTTGGCAAGTTACAGCCCAAGTGAAAGACAAGTTTAAACCTTTTAATTTGCCACTCTGTGGCACTGGGAGATTTAATGGTCTTTCAACAGTTCCTGCAACTCTGAAACTGTTGGGAATTGCAGCTGGAGCAATCTGCATCCTACGCCATAACCACACTCTCCTGGAACAATGCAGCCTCTCCTTTGTGACCAGAGTCAGGGGAGCTGAATGTGTGGTTTCTCATTCAGGCTTTCCAAGGACAGCACCCACCAAGATACAACACAGGCAGGAGTAGAGCCACTGCTCCTTCTGCTCCAATTCCAAACCATTGCTTAAAGCATCTTCTCATAAAGATACTTTTCTTTTCTTTCTCCCCCTTGTCACTGCCAGACAAACACATTTTAGTTTGTCACTCATAGTATGGCCCATTTATTGAAATCTGATCAACTGCTCCCCACTGTTAGAACATGCTCTCATTGTTGGGAACTACTACTTGTCTGTCACCCAGGAAGTTAATGGAGATATTTGTTTAGCTTGCTAGGAGGAATATACCGGGCAGAGGCTGGAGGTTGTATAGGAGATGTGTACACAGAGAATCGCTGCTTTTCTTTAAAGCTGTCTATATATTTTCACAAATACATCAGAAAAGTCCCTGCAAGTCCACCTGTGCCTAAGAGATCCTAGCAGACCTGGAGCAACCATGCTCCTTCCAAACTAATGGCCCCAAAAGATGCAGGTAGGTAGATACGTGGACACAAGCCTGCAGTCGCATGCAGATAAGCAACGTGGCAGGTATGAGTCCTCACTGTCAGTAAGTCCCCTGCGGGGTCCCTCTGAGGGCACAGCGGGTGTCTGTGGAGCAGGAGCCCAGCGGAGCAGAGGGAAGGGCGCGAGTCACAGAGCGTCGGCAGCACGCGCGCTCAGCTTACCTCTCGCCGAGTGGGAAAACGCAATTATCCCTGCGAAAAGGAGCGTCAGCTGCAATTCCATTTTGAAAACCAGAGCCCTCCGTATCCCACAAGCTACTGTCCTCTCAGACCTGCAGGCAGGGAAAAAAAAAAAAAGAGAACAAAATAATTACTTGGGGGGAAATCCCAAACAACACAAAACCTTACAGAGTTTTAAAATCTATTGCAGTGGCTTAAGAGCAGGAATAGCAATTAAAAGAATAATGTGCTTATAATCCCATTCCTTGGTGCTCAGCAAGTAAAACTTTGCCCTCCTCTCTGCTTCAGCCTGATATAAATCAAGAACCCACTCAGGCCAAAAGCCTCCTCTAAGTTTACAGTTAATGCATAATTGTTTGGTATTCTGTAGAGAACCAGTCTAGAAGGCAAACAAAACTGTAGCAAGTGGCCATAAAACAAGACTTTAGGTTAACAATTTGTGGAGGAACATGGGGAAGGGGGAGGAGGAAAGTTACCTCTCCCATCAGCAGCTCAGAAAACTTTGCGTTGCTGCTTCAGTGCCCCTCAGACGGGCTCTGCTGTGGTTCCGCGCCTTCCTACGCTCCACAAGTCCTCTGAGCAGCGCCGATTTTTCCTTTCCTCTGCGCCCTCCCACTCCAAGCCCCACTTGTTTCCGAATGCTCCAGAGGTGCGTCCCAACGCAAAACCGCACTTAATTATACAGATTCTTGAAGATACCTTCGCTGTGAAACGCAAACCTGGGGTAGATCAGGTTTACACTAATTACACCCTGTTCTCCTCCCAAAACTCTCACTCTCTAAACACTGTCTGAATTCCTCGCCCTTGTAAACTCTCCGGCTTAAACAGTCCGTGCCCCCAGGACACACAACAGCCCGCGTACAGCATCCAGCAGAGCAAATACGGACGCTTTCCCATCAGCTTCCCAATTTGCAGCTGGGAGCTGGTACAGAGGGAGGGAGAGAAGGAGGAGAAGGAGAAAAAGGAGGGCGGAGGGCGGCCGGCGGGGCCGGGCGGGCTGAGGGGGCTCCCCTGGGGCAAGACCCGGGGCCCCGCGGCAGTCGGTAACGGGCGATACTCGTAACCGCGAGTTAGGGTCGAGAGGAGAGGCTGGGGAGGGACACCCAACGCGATGCCAACTGGTGCTGCCCCCCGCTTCGGGACAGCACCGGCGGTTCCCAGCTGTTGCGTTAGTGTCTCCCGGACCCGCCGCGGCGGCCGGAGCTGGTGGCGTAGCGGGGGTACTTACCTTGGCTGCTGCCGGGGCTCTAGCACCGTGCGCTGGCGCTCATCCCCGCCGCTCGCCGCCTCATGCCCTCCGCAGCCACGGCGCCCGGCCGGGCGCTCCGCCGCCGGCCTCTACCTCATCCCCCCTCGGGGGCGGTGGGAGCTGCCCGTTGCTTCGGGGCGCCTTCCCAGGGAGCGGCCCTCCCCCTTCACCACCGGCTTATTTAGTAACCCACTCCCTCGCCCCGCAGCTTGGCCTTAGGGGCAAGTTTTCCCACTAGAGAGCCACGGGTGAGAAGCTGAGAAAACGGGTAAACCTTGTAAATTATTTTTCCTGCTTTCCGGGTCGGGCTGAGCGTGTGTATGCCGGGAGGGACAGCGGGGACCTGCCAGAGCCGACGGGGCTCCGCAGCCGCGGGATGCCCGATGATGCGATCCCGCGGCTCGCCCGGCCGGAATCCCGTTTAAGGAGGGAGGGGAGGAGGGGAAAGGGGTTGGGGAAGGGGAGGGGAGGGGGGAGCTGGGGCGAGAGAAACAAGCGATAAAGCAACTTTCCCTGCAGGGCTTTGTGGCTGTGGGGGCAGAGCCGCCGAGAAAGGCGGGACGGTGCCGCCCCGCTCCAAACTTCGGTCCAATCCCCGGGAGCCCCCGCCCTCTCCTCGCCGGCCCGCTCCGCGCTGCCGCCCCCCTTAACCCTTTGCGGAAGCGGCGGAGAGAAGCCTCGGCGTCCCGCGGCGCAGCGTGAACGGAGGGGACGTGCCGTGCGGTCCCTGCTACTTCGCGCCCCACGGCGGCGGAGACCCGGAGCGTCCGCCAGCCCTCCGGAGCCTCTCGGGCTCCGGCGGCAGCGATGCCAGCCTTGGGCCCTGCTGTACCCCACAGAGTCCTCCCCCCTGCCCCAATGCACCCACTGGAGCCCATGGAGCCCTCTGAAGACATCCAGCCCAGCAGCCCTCCATGGACCCCACCACCTGTCCCTGCCAAACCAGCCCTCTTCCCAAGGCGCGGAGGGAGCTCTCTCTGTGGAATGTCACCGTGGAGGTAGTGAGGACGAGATTGGGGTCAGCTGTGCCGTTTCGAGCTCTCTGATTGCATGCAAATCATTCCAGAAAGAAACTGGACTGAACTGAACTAAACCAACTGGAAAATAAACTGTGGGGATGTTTGTTCCTTAGATTAGCTGTTACAATTATTTATTACTTCTTTTCAAACAGGATTCAGCTGATGCATCTGCTCTTACAGCAATTTACTCTGTTAGTTTTTATTAGATCTCTTCTTTGATGTGCTCCAGCATGAAGGCCTCTTTGAAAAAGAAGCTGTCTTAATACTAATTCCATGTGATAGACATCAGGAGAACCTCTTACACCAAGCCAAGAAGTAGTCTGAACATCCATCTTAAGATTTTTTTAGGACTAAACATTTTTTACTCAGTGGTTCCTGACGGCATTAAATCTTGATACACAAGATCAGCGTGGAAAACATTCAAGACCAAACAGATAAACCCTCTGAACCAAAAACAAAGCAGCTGACAACACTGGTTTTATATTTTACCTATTTATATCATCATTATTAGAGTTCACTCATGGATGACTCCACCTATCAGGCAATAGCTTCAGCCTCACTGACTTCAAAGACAGTGTCGATCAAGGCAGACCTTCAGGACTTGACCTACATGGTCATACTCATGCCATGGATTCTGATAAAAATCACTCTTAACTTGCACCAAGAAGAAAGCTCAAACACATGCCACACTCGAGGCATGATGTGTACAACACCTCTCTGTAACATTTCCCAGCCATTTCACCACAAAGGAGTCAAGATCTTTGTATCAAAAACATTGTCAGCCAAGTCATTCAGCTCCAAACCTATTTACACCATCTTCTTTGGACTGAAGTCCAAAGCAGCCTCAGTTCTGGCTCAGATAGAGGCTGTCTGTTGACCATGGGAGGGCTTTCCACTAGGTTAGAGGGACCCCACTGAGGAGCTTCTACTCATGGTCTCATTTTTCTAGGTCATACACTCAGATCAAAGTTTAGCTCCCAGCTGCACCATGGCTTTCTCATCAAAGCCTGCCTAAGATGGTGTGAACCCTGTTTGGGGTCTGAATCAGCTTCAGTATGGAAGAAAATACCTTCTTCCAACCCAGGTCATACTAAAACCCAGCACCAAGCATCCAGCTCAGGTAGGACATGGAAAACAAAACAAAACAAAACAAAAACAAACAAACAAAAAAAAAACCCACCAACCTCTTATGGATCCACTTCTTCCATCCTCATGTCCTTGCTAAACACTCTAACCTGTACCTCTGTGAGCTCCAACATCTCCAAGACTGTGGACATTTCTCCTCCCAGTACACCTATAAGGGAGCAAAATGTCTCCTACAGTGGGAAGTTCTGGAAAGTGTAGAAATACAGAGGTGGTACAGAAGATTTTGAAAAGCATTTAGGTATTTGAACACCTTCAGATCCCCTTTAAGTCCCTGTCTTTAGGCATGTAGAAGCATTTTAAGAATCCATCTTTAAGTGATGTTTCAAAGGGATTACATGGGGCAGGGAACAGAGCCCACAGCTTCCATAATGCTGACTGAAATAACCAGAAAACAACTCCTAATGACTCAAAAATATTTGCACACATTTTTATATACACATAAGCCACTTTTTAAGTGGCTTGGGAGTGCCTGACAGACAGTCGGAAACTATGCTGTAGACTTTGTCCATCTCATTCCCAGTACAACAATAGAGGAATACACATAAAACACTGATACAACAAAAATAATTAATATTCCTGAAACAGCTCCTAGTTTATCAGAAATAAAATCTCATGCTGTTTTCCCAGCACTTCTACCTAAATAAGGAACGTGCAGAGCTGTGTTTTTTCTGGGATGGCTGTAATTTGCAGGATGATTGAGTAGTCTGAAAGTCAACAACCCCAGTTTGCTCCTGCACCCCACAGTCTTGAGACAAGGCTGTGGGAAAACAGCTTTCTGGAGCTCACAAACAAAACTGAATGCTAAGCAACAAAATGCATGTCTCCACATGGATTGAGAAGCAGCCTAACAGCCCATTTGTATCCCAGTTGTTCCCAAAGCCCTGTTTCCAGACCATGACTTTTCAGATTTTGTGTGGCTGTGATGGTCTAGTGAACATCTATCCCCAGAATGACTTTCCTCATGTTTCTGAAACTATGACTTGGACTTTTCCCAGCTTTCTTACCTCTTTTCTCCCAGGAGCTGCCCACCTCTATCATCACAGAACTACATTTTTACCCTGTTTTCTTCCTTCCATCTTGACTGGTTTGCTTTTTCCTTTTTCCTACAGATGATCTGGGAGACATCTCACCTCCAGGCTGTAATTTCTAACCTGCTTCCATGATTTTTTCAAATTGTAAGCCTTAGCCATGCAGTTGAATTTCCCCATCACACTCAGCAACCCAGGACAGGCAGAGGGCATCCAAGTGATTTGGGTTTGCAATGGTGCCTTGCAGGAGCACAAAGGCCCGTGGCACAGGTCCATGGGAACATGCTATCAGGGCAGAGGATGTGCAGGACTGGGTGGTTGGGTGCAGCTGACAAACTCCATGAAGGTGATGGAAGGGCAAGGCCAGGATTAGGCACATTCCCTTCACCCTCTGCCCTGTCTGTGCAGCCCTCCTCAGCTTGCTAGGAGGAGCAGGCATGTCTTAGGGTCATCCTAAACATCTGTCTAGGATGCTCAGGGAATCACTCTGGTCATGAAGAAAGGTAAGTAATGTGGTTAAAGGGAAAAACTTCTTGTGGTGGATCCATTCTGATAAAGCACTTGTCACGTGACTAGACAGCACAGAAAATATCACATCTGGGCAGACAAGTAGCACGTCACAGCCCTTTCCATTTGCACACCACTGGAGTCCCTGAGATCTGTTTTGGTCTAGACTTAAGACTGAAGCTGTGGTTTTTTTCAGAGAAAGTAGTGTTTTATGAAAGCTGAATCATCATCTCTATCTGTGGTAATTGAGACTTAGCTATAACCTAGGTAATATTCAGAGAGGAGGTATGGACAGGTAGAAAGATGAACCAGGGTGACACAGTCCTGAAATCTGTATTTTTCTTTCTTCATAAATGTTGGTATTTCTTCTTGTTCCCTCAGACCACACTTTGCTTTAAGCAGCATTGCAAAGAAACAAATGGTTCATCATTTGCATGAGTTAACTTCTGTACATGAAGCTTGAATACCAGTGTCAGGCAGAGAAGATGGTAACATCAATTAAACGTCCTGTTAACCAAACTTTGTATCCTGTACAGGATGCTAGGAGGTTCCACTGCCCCTTTCCTTGGGGCTTTCAAGACTTTTTGCAGGCACAAAGGATCCCCCCCCTACCTTGTGGTCTCTGTCTTGAAGTACCACCAGGCAAGGGATCCCAATCTTTCCCCTGTGGACTGGTCACACACACTACCCAGTCTCTCTGCGCCTGGAGAATGTGCTTGGATTTCTCATTGATGCTAAATTTGCACATGATGGCATCTGCAGGAAATGCTTTCCACCATTCCCAGTTGGCTGGGAGTTGCTTTTGGCCAGGTTGGGCAAGCTGTGTCAGCGCTCCCTGGCACTACAGAAACGTGACAGCCCTGAGCATGGTAGGGGCAGCACCTGAGGAATGCCAGCCAGCCCAGCCCAGGAGGAACGCATCTCACTGGCAGTGCAAGTCCCTCATGCTGCCTTCCCAGGGGCTGCCAAATAAAGTCCAAGGTCTCAATGGCAGACACACTGCTCAGCCACTTAGTTTAGGTCTCCAAGATGGATTACAGCAGAGGACAACTCTTCAGGCTAAAATGAACTCCCCTCTCGAAGACAAAGCTTGTTTGTGTAGAAGAGCCAAAGCATCCCAAGTCAGCCCTGGGAAGTACAGATCAATATTTCATGGGTGACAGCTTCATGGTTCTCTGCCCCAAGGTGTGTAGAAGAAGGTCCTATTATAATAAACCACCACAATCTATGCAAAATTCTCCTCTCTTTCAGGAAGGGTACGTGCAAGGAAGGGTTTAGAACAAGGAATACAGATGAAAGAATATGGAGAAGGTTTTGGATGCATAAATCCTAGACCTTGTCTGCTTTCTGTCTGACTTCTCTTGGTAGATCTAAGATACTACCTCTCCCAACAAAGTTTGATTCCCTTCCACCCAGTGACTACACTGCCGTGATTGCTACAGCAGGAATAAACCACATCTGGCACTCAGCACATCACTTCCAAACTCCCAGAAGTTGCTCAGCTATTCAGACAAGGGATAGAGTATGAAAAGCTTGTGACAGACTGAGTTGCCATTCATTTAAGAGACCTTTGCTTCTGCTTTCTTTAACTGTATCTTGTTCTTCTTTCTTGTATCCCTTTGCATCTCATCAACTTGTATATGCTCTGCACTTTTATTCACTCTAAAATATTTGCAGGCAGTCCCCTTACTTAGTGCTTGCTCAAACTACAAGTAGTTAAAGTTTCCAAATGTTCTCCATAAACACATCCTTTATCAGGCCCCTTGTCCTTTATATCACTCAACACTGGTTTCTTGGAGTCACTCTGACACCGATATATAAAGGATTTGACTTTGCTTTCCTTTTACATCTGGCTAGTACAAGAATAATCCCATTGGAGACATCTGAACCACTGAAAGTGAGAACAAAAACCTCATCAAGCCAACAGACTTATCTGTACAGCAACTATTCAATCTGCGTTGTCTGAGCTGAAGACTCTGAACATTCCAAATCCAAATATCCCATTTTGAGAGGTGACCACTGTATCGAAGGTCTAAATCTCCTCTCGCTGCTACCTCACATCATCCTCTTGTGCAAGGAAGTTTGTGTGTGCTGAGTTGAGAAAACAGATGTAGCAAACATGAAAGGCGACAAGCAAAAAATAACCAACACCACACCCCCCCCCCCCAAGGTCAACAGACAGAGTGAAAAACAGAAATGTCAAATATTAATTGCCGCACAGACGTGAGGAATGTTAAAGGAAACTGTTTGGGGATTTATGGTCAAAAAAATAAGACAGCTTCCCAACTATTTCCTTTCAAATCTCTCAGCATTTTCCATGATTTCCCTGTGCATGTGTGGTGCTTTCTGATAACACACAAATCTGCACGCATAAACTGTTTTGAAATGTTTGTACAGTTTCATCCAAAAATATGACTATATGTTTGTATTTTAATTGTCAACAATAGAACATTGGGCAATAGCCACATGCTCCATGTCAGAGGCACTAAGTTTAGGTGGTGCTAACATGACCTCCTCCTTTCTGGTTGGGTCTGTAACTAAATGAAACCAAATTATCTGCAGGAAGAACCTGAAATTAAGCAGGGTGCCAGCCACAGCACAACTCCTGCTCCCAGTGACTGGGGTGCTGGCTCAGACAAACCCACTGAAATCAACAAAGCCATTCCAGATTCATGCAAGTGCAACCAGGAGCAGAATCTTCCCAATTTCCAGGCCAGACAACAAGGTTTTTGCAACTCTGCAAAAGAATAAAGCCTTTTGAAGGAGTGGGAGGGAATGACACTTTGCCTCAATCAGTGTTGTTTGAAATGTCTTTCATTTATTAGCATTCTTGCTGAAGCCGAACATTAGTTCCACTTTATCAGGAATATAATGCAGCTGCATTTTCTGGATAGGAACACCACCAAAAGTATATTAACCATACAGTTGACAGATATTCCTTGTTTACTCTGATGTGTAAAACCATATGGAAACAATCCTCCTGGGAAATCTCTTCACTTTTCTCTATCTGTATGCAAATAATAATAATACAAGAGGCTGGCATGGGATGCTTGCTGAAAAATGAGATGGGAGGACTTTGCTGCTCTCTCTCAGTGGGTAAGGACTTGTCCTCTGAGAGCAGAGGGGTGCTGGGTCCTGAGGAGTCTCATGCTCCATTCTGCTTGAACTAGCAGGAGCTTCACTCTGCCCAGGGCTTGCTGAGAAACTGCCCTTGGTTCCCCTAAATGCAGATTCAGCAAGGTTGGGCTGCTCTGGTACAACAATAGGGTTTTCTTGGAAGATGAATCTATGTCCTCAATGCTTTTCCTCTAGGACACTTCTCTTGGAGATGAGTTTTCTATGAAGCAAAGGCGGAAGACAGGGGGATGGCTCTAAGCCCATGCAATTGCAACACCATGAGGGCTTGGCATTACTCATGCCAGGGGATGAACTGCCTGAGAAAAGTGACTAGGTCTAGAGATGGGTTACCATGGACACAGGGCTTGGGGATGCAACAAGGGAGGCATCTCTAGAGAGTCTTCCCTTGAGCTCAGGGGAGATCTTTTGTCTGATGAAATTCTCTTTATTCTGGCGCTGTGCCTGTGGCTTCATCCAACAGCACTGGCAGGGCAGCTGCAGGCACAGGGCAAAGCCAGTGGGAAGACAACTGCACCAGAAGGACAAATTTTGATGGACCTGAGGATCACAGCCTGCTTGCCTACAGCCCAAGGAAAATGGCTATGACATCCACCAGGATGTAGTCTCTGGTGAGTCACAGGCAGAGCC
Organism: Tricholaema leucomelas; assembly: GCA_013400475.1. Lineage (NCBI taxonomy): Eukaryota > Metazoa > Chordata > Aves > Piciformes > Lybiidae > Tricholaema lacrymosa > Tricholaema leucomelas. The sequence goes on from WAAF01010666.1 coordinate 801,755, forward strand.
TCCATCCCACCCTCCTCAGGCATAAGCAGGGTTAAATATTAACCACATTGGATCCACTTAGAAAAGGGTGCTGCAAGACAGCCCCCACAGCTATCCCCACAGTAAGAGAAGAGCAGAAAGCACTCTAAGGAGCCCTGGAAATATGCAATGAGCTGCCAACATTTGCTGCCAAACACTTTTATCTTTAGACAAAGATAAATTTGTTGCTTACTTAACCAAGCCTTTATGAAACTCACAGCTCCGGGTTTCCAAAATAACAGGAGCAGAGAAGGGTTGGCTGATGTCCTGATGAGCAGCAGATATATACAAGGCAGCTAGAAGGTGGCAAAGTATCTTGCCAGAAAAATGTCTGGAGAATAAATCATGTGCCACAGAAATAAATAAGAACTTCACCTCCATGGACCAAAGAACTTATCTTCTTGTGTTTCTGTAAAGTGCAGGTGTCCATTTACTTAAGAGAACAATTAAGACAGAATGTTAATAATGAACAAAAGGACTTGCTCCTTAAAAAGAGTAACAAAGAACATAAAAATCTTCTAACACAGATGTGATGCAACAGTGAGAGAGGAGAAATGTCCCATAAATCCAGAAAAGGATGTCCTTGGCTGTCACACCACTTGTAACCCAAGGCTGGAAGGAAGAAAGATGCCAGTGCCCAGTGCAGAGCTGGCTCTGATCCCCATGGTCTGCTCACCAGGGTGCTTTTATTCATGTTACACATCACTACTATTCAAACACATCAGTGCCATCTCAGGGTTTTGGCATGGAGCTCTGGTATGCACTGAGACCTGCCTCTTCTAAGAGGTCCCACTGACCAGGCTTTACCTGTTTACCAGGGCTTTTGTCAAACCTCAGGTTTGCTGCATTTGCTCATTTTTAGGTCTTTTTTTTTTTTTTTTTTTGCAAAGATAGGTGCTGCCAAACCATTGCAAATACTGACTGGGAAGAGTAACTCCATTTTTAGCTACAAAACTCACCAGTCTCAATAAATAATATTTTTTCAATACTGGAGTTATTATTTGATGAGCATATTGTCCCTTCCTCTGCCACCCATGACCCAGGCTGAACCTCTTTGGCCTATGTTATTGTGCTAGTGTAATTCAGTGGAAAAGAGACTGGATTAAACAGGCAGCTCTGGAGGAGTAAACAAAAGGGACATGCTTTAAAGAGTAAATAGTTGAGTCTGAGTATAATGGAGTAACTCCTGGCCATGCTAAATCAAAGAAAAAATAATGCTCTAAGTAAATCTGAACACGAATGTTTGTCTCTGCAAGGATGAGAAGCCAGCAAAACACAAAGGGGAGCAGAGGAGGCTCTGGGGCATCTAGAAATCCACACCAGAAACACTGCCCCACCCCCCCCAAAAAAGGAAAGTATTAAAAAAAGAGATAAAATCTATAAATGAGGCAGGATCTCTGTAACAGCCAGGCTCATGCTGGGTAAGAACCCACATTTCTGAGATCCACACAGGTTTCCTAAGAGGAGTGTAGAGAAAGCTGGGTTAGCTCCAGGTAATCCCTCACTGATTCCAAAACAAATCTGTTTAGCAGCAGAAATAATATTTTGTTCTTCAGTTGCAGCCCTGCAATTCAACCTGGACTGGTGGGTCAAGTCCTTGGTTTCACCTCTCCTTTTCCTTTTATGCTGCTCCAGAGAAGTCAAGAGCATGTTTGAAGGCAGTAATGGGATCTTCCTAGCACAGGAGATCCTACAAGAGTAGCCAGCAGGCCGTGTCCGGGCCAGCAGCATGATGTGTCTGGGCAAGAGAGGGCTAAGAGAATTAGATGCTCCCTGGCAGCCTCAGCATGCAGATTCCCACTTTGGGAATGATTTGCTAACAGCATAAATCAGTCCATCTCTAAAGTCAATTGATATGGAGAGCTCTGTTCACCTCTGGAGACCCCAGCATAAGAAAGACAAGGACCTGCTCAAGTGGGTTCAGAGCAGGGCTATGAAGATATCAGAGGGATGGAGCACCTTCCCTTTAAGGATAAACTGAGAGGGTGGGGTTGTTCAGCCTGGAGAAGAAGAGATTTTGAGGAGACATACCAGTCTTTCAGTACTTAAAAGGGGGCCTAGAGAAAAGATGAATAGGGACTTTTATCAATGAGCATAGTGATATGAAAAGGGCTAATGGTTTCAAACTGAAAGAGGGTAGATTCAGATTAGATGCAAGGAAGAAATTTGTCACCACGACAGCAGTGAGGCACTGGAACAAGTTGCTCAGGGTTGTGGAGTTGCTGGGGCTTCCTGGAAGTAATCAAGGCCAGGTTGGATGGGGCTTTGAGAAACCTGGTCTGCTGAAAGTTGTCCCTGCCAAGGCAGGGCACAAGATGATCTTTAAAGTCCATTCCAACCTAAACTATTCCATAATTCTCTGATCTCTCTTCCTCCACAAGCTGTTCTACCTCTAGCAAAAAAAATGAGAAGTGAATGATATGAAGCTCACAGCATTCCTCTCCACTCATCTATGCTTTGCATCCCCAGGAATGCAAGAGAAAAAGGACACTCATCTCTCCAGGACTAAAGCAAGATATAAAGTTTTTTTGCAAGCCAGGGTCTGATTCTGGTTGCATTCATACCTATATAATCCAAGGTGGGTCCTGGGCTGACTCCATCCCTGGGTTGGCCTGCAGAGGGTAGAGTGAAAGACTTTAACATTAATTCTTATCTGAATGTATAAGCAGTAAATACCCAGGTAGGGTAAAGCATTTGTGGCATTGCTTTTCAAAGCTGACATAGCCTTCCCCAGCACTGAGGTCAGACTGATAGGTCTATAGGTTCCCACATCCTCCCTATGGGAGGCATCACATTCCCCTGCCTCCAGCCAAGTGGAACTGCCCCAGTCAGCTAGGACTGCTGATAGATGACAGAAAGGGGCTTGCCATGCCAGCTCCCTCAGCACTTGCACTAGCAAGTTCAGTCTTTTGGCTTAGCTCTGCCAGCCAGCTGCACCTCTGGAGCTCAGACACCCAGTTCTTCCCAAGAAACCTTTCTGCTTCATTATGGATGCCACCCGTGTCAAAAAAGAGCAGTGTACAATGAGAGAAAAGTATGCCTGCCATACGTGTGCTGCAGGACAGACCTCATGGTCTCAGAGGAACACAGCCAAAGGGCTGTTGTTGGAGGAGGGTTTGCCATCAAGGACATAACCAAACTTCAGCAGAGAGAGTAAGATAAATGCCAGCCCTTTTGCCCTCACTGTCAGTTCAATGTCAGTTGCATGCAGGCTCCTGTTTTATAGCAAGCCATGCCATCACGCCTGTGAGCTGCAAGTGAGAATGCCTGCATGAAGCCCTGGATGCCACCACAGAGAGTGAGACGTACGATGGGAAAGTGCGTCTCAATGATGCAGTAGGTATAGCTCAAGTGGCTGACACAATCGTCCTGTAACAAGGGGGGTTTACAAAAAGAGCAAGTATGAGCACATGGGCTAAGCTTGACAGAACACTGATCAGACATGAGCCATTGCCACAGAGTTCATCTCTGAGTTAAGATTTCCCAATGCTCAGGAGCATTTGGGCCTGAAACTCTTGTTCAATTGATCGGAGACAGAAACTTTCATAAACATAATGTTGGATATCTGCTGCTTTGGTTTCTACTGCCTGATCCAGTAGAACATGAGCACACAACATTCCCCTCCCATTGTCCTGAGATGTTCTCATAATTTTGTTTGATTTAGTATGATGTTTAGGGAAAGTTGAAGACACATTTTAGCTTTGCTAGGAATTTATCTCCTCAGCTTAGTTTATCCTGAAGATAGTCTAAGAGATTCCATGTTTCTGTAGGCCATAGGAATTACTCTTTACTATCTCCCTTCTTCACTTCAGCATTAAGGCGAAAGAGAAAGGAAGAGAGAAATGCCACCACGTCTCAGTTATGGGTGAACAACAGATGAGTGGTTTACCTCTCTGCTGCTAAACCCTCCTGGTGGTGCAGACATTCATCTGAGTTCCAGCAGACGCAGTGTGCCAGAACTTTGCATCTTACACTCGATGCCATGAGATCTGAACTATATGATTTCCAGGGCCAGTAAAAAGTCTTTGTCAAGATCCCGTATGTGGTAAATCCTGAGATCCAGAAGTGTTAAGGAGCAAAAGCAAACATTGAAAATGCCAACATTTACTTTTTTTTTTTTTTAATCTATGTATCAGCCTTAGCTGGTAAGTGCTGCACAGGCTGTGTTTTGCAATGTGCAGCAGTAGTGCATGAATACTAAATAACAACAATATGATTTCAGCCAGAAAATAAACCCCATATGTGTCCTTAAGTCTCTTCTTTTGAAGAATTCATGCAAACATTGGTTCCAGACACTGTTATAATCATGTTTACTTGTCAGTGCTTGGAGTGAACATGTAATTACAGTTCCACTGCAAGATACTTAACATGTAATTCAGTGACAAAGAGCTGCAACATTATTATAGTCATCTAAAGCTGGATTTATGCCCTGAAATCTAAATTAGACCAAACAACTTCTGGTCAGAGGAATATAGTTTAAAGCAAATATTATCAAGCACACCAAAGAAAAATATTCCCTGAGATAAGAATCAACACAAGCAAGTAATTTTTTCCAAGCTTTCTTAGCCATCACAGTTTTCTTGCACTTATATCTCCCTAGATAAGCAAAGGTTTTGTGTTGAGTAGGGTGCAAAGGCGGAATTAAAAAAAATCAGTGGCAATCAAAGCAATCTTAGGAGTCAATTCTGTCCTTGGAGACAGGGACACATCTCAGTGATGCAACTTCGATGTCAGTAGTGAGCTAGAAGATGAAGAAAGTTTTAGGAGTATCTGGTCTTTGCTCACTTATTCACCCTGATGCAGCTATGTCTCTAGGATCTGTTGTTAAACTACTGCCTGTCAAAACACCACCATCAACAACATTAGTTGGGCCCTGCCTTTAAAATAATCCATTCTCAGCATAATACTTAGCACTCCTATGGGCCTGTTCATACAAGACACTCAGAGGGCTTTACATGTCCCAACTGCTTAAACAATACAGTGTGCCCAAGAATTTGGTTAGAGGCACAATGGGAGTAGCTGCATTTGCCATGATAAAGCTACATGATTGATAATGGCTATCGTCAAAGCTGCTCAAGGAACAGACAGAGGACTCCAGCCCTTGGCTGTGTTCTTTTTCTGCATGCTCAGTCCTATATTTTGTTAGGAGCCTCGGTTTCCCATTTGTAAAAGGAGCTGTGGGCTTTTAGTCCTCCCAGGGAGGCAGGGTGACACCAGTCATGGGACCCGTCTAGAGCAAATGACAACAGTGGAGACACCTAGATCTGCTTCGTTGCCTTTCAGCAAGGCTGCCTCTCTCAAGCCGTTCCTTGATTTCCAAAGCTCCTTGACAGCCTTTTTGGTACAAATAAAATGCAGCAGCTTTATTAAAAGACATAGAGGCCACAGCTAGGCTTAGAGACACTATAGTCATGCAAACGCAGGTAGGAAGTCCCCAAAGCTCAGAGGAAGGAGAGTAAAGGAATGCAGCAGGGGGAGCACGTGGGACTCAAGCTGCCAGCAAGCCCAGGTGTGAACCACACAGGCCAGTGATGACAGCTCAGGGTCCCCAGCACATTAGTTCCTGGGCTCTCACGTGCATCTGTGGGAGTGAGGTTTGCTGTGGGTTGAAGGGCTAAAGAAGCAGGTGCACTGACAGCCATCCAGCACACCTGCCAGATTCAGGCCTGCTACAAGTGGGTGTAACCCCAAGGAAATCATGCAAATATGTGGCTGTAAATGCAATATCCTCATCCATGAATGCACACAAACACACCGGGGAGAGGGAAGAGCCGAGAGCATGCACCGGCTTGGGTGCATTCGCAGAAGCACAAGAAGAACCCAGCAAGTGTGATCTGCTATGCAAAATCAATCACCCGAGAGTCACCATCTACCCTTTGGAAAATGTCTGGCCAGTTTAGCTCTCCTCTGAGTGACTTTCCTCTCTTCCGGGAGAGCTCTCTGATGGGCCGCCGGAATAGCCAGGTTTATAAAATGGTTACAGTGTGCCACCTTCTGGTTAAAGGCTGCGAACTCCTTCTCCGGGAGTCCTGCCCAACGCCAGCACAACTGAAAAGCTTTCTTATTATGCCTTCAAAAAGTGAGATGTGGAGATGTCTGGGCAGCGCGGCTGTTGTGTAACAGCATTACCTGCGGAAACAAGGATCATGGGGATGCAGGAGCTGCCAAGCAGAACCCTGGTCTGCCAAGCCTGCTGTTCTTGCCTCCAGCAGAAATGATGCCTCAGCATTTCTCTCCAATGTGATACTGAGATATTCATTCCTACGTCCATTTGGCCAGCTGTGTGGCTATGAACCACATGTAGGTGATGACCAAAACCACAGGAAAACAAAAAAGAAAGCAGACCCCATGGAGTCCTCAGAGATAAAACATGTCCATCTCTCTGCTAAGGAAGACCGTAAATATCTACACATGCTCACAGGCAGCTGCCAATTACTCATCTGGATCACGAATATGAGGAACTGGATGTTCCCAACCCACCCTTTGATGCAAGAAAATGAAGATACACAACTGCAAAGGGATATATGATCTTGGAGAGGGCTCTCTGTGGAGAAGTAACTAGTCTGAATATGCAAGCCTAGGCTTGAATAAAAACAAACAAACAAACAAAAACAAAACCCTGACAAATCCTCTTGTTTTTCAGTAGTATAGTTCATAATCCAAGTTTCAAAACATGGTCTTTGAAAGTACAGCAATTTCCAGCACTGCCACATCACACCCAAATCAGAACTCACTTGCACCAATGTGGCTCACTTGATTTCAACAGCAACATTTCTCCAGCTAGCAGAATCACTTTACGTAAGTAGATGTGAAGAGTGATGAGTTCAAAAGGATCTAATTAGGCACAGATTACACAGACAAATTAGAAGCACTTCTCTAAATACTACTTCAGCAAACACAGCTTCAGGGAGAATATATGTGAGGGATTGTCAGCAGTAGTACTGGTGTGCTGAATGAACTCGGAGCAGTCCCCACCAAAAAGCTGATATGTAATGATGTTGCTACAGGAAGCAGTATGAAAGGATGAAATCATCTCATGTTCCAAGGAAGGGAAAAATAGCTGCATTTCAGACACTGCAAAGTGTGGGACCTGCAAGCATTTGCTATCCTAGTAATACTTAATTATTTGGTTGCAATGAGCTCTGCAAATATGTTTAGTCTCAAAATGTCTTTTTAAAGTGGCCTACAATTTCGAGTAACTCAGGATTACTATGAAAGCAGGTTGATGGTGTTACACACACATATTTGCCAGCACTGGGGTACCATTTTGTTCCTAGGTTAACTAAAGTGAGAGAAGCAAAGGTAGAGTGTTTTTCAAGCTCAAGATGGCATCAGCCTAGTTTGCCTGCACTTCCTAACATGTCAGCTACCTTCTTGCACAAGTCTGTCATCAGGAGGAGACACAGGAACATGTCCAGATTTTGAAGTAATTCAGTAGGTCTGTACCCTCAGTGATCTGCCACACAAGCAATCAAGAGCTTGGATTGCACCATGCTGTTGTCCAGCAGTGTGTGACACCTCTGTGCATTACACTGAGAGCAGAAATGTGCTTTCTGAGGCTAAGCTGGGGCCTACATCAGGATCACCAACAGCAGCAGAAGGCTCCTGTTAGCTGCTCAGGTGGGTTGAAATGAGAAGCATGTAACTAAAACTGAAGCATATAACCATCTCTTGAGAAGACATATGCTTTTCTAGCATCTGACCGCTACTGTTGTCCAGTCATCTCCCAAGTCCCTCTCTACACTTGCATCACTGCTTTGAACATATTAGCAATAAAATATGAAGTGCCTGCAAGAATACCAAATATCAGTCCTCCTTATAGATCAGCTTTTAAACCCTGCAGCATCGTTCTTTTGATCATTTCTGTGCCTACATTTCTAAGACCAATCTGTAGATTTATGTGAGAAATAGTTTACCTTGGTGGAGAAACAAAAACATCAGAGTGCAAATGGAAACGGTGGCTGAAGACACAATGCTCATATCACCGTTTAAATGTTCTTCTCACTTCAGAAACAACAGTCTGCACTCAAATGAAGTGATAAGTGGGGACAGAGATTAAGCCAAAATAAATCTCCTTATCTTAAAAAAAAAAATCCAACAGTTTCCTAAAGCCAACCTGGATCTGATCTGTGTGAACAGTCAGAGAAAGTGCAAGAAAGCTGAGCTATTTCTTAAAATAATATTACTGTAGGGTCCAACAAAAAGTAAACTCTGCTCGTGGGAGAAAATTTGTTTACAGCCAACACTGACACTATGCCCAGGTGAGGTCAGATGGAAAGCAGAGCACTAACCCTCCTGTGTTGGCTTGCACATTTAATTTACAAACATAGGCAACAGTCCTGCAGGGAGATACCTTGGCCAGACATTAAACACCAAATGGTTCTCATTGTCTGTGAACTTCCCTTTAGAAGCAACATGACTGCGCTCAGTCCCTAAGGTTAGAGGCCTTAGGTTAAAAACAGTGTATTAGACTGATTTCACCAACTCCACGGAGGCAAGAAGCATGATTCCCACCACATGGCTTTGAGTAAAGGGCTTCATTTGAAAATTCTCACCCTGCAAGAGTCTTCTTGGGTACCTCTCTCCACCAAATTTAGCTTCCTTTTTTAATCCCACTCCCTAAGGTTGGATTGAAATGTAAAAAGTAAATTCTGAGGATACGCTTTGTGAAGGGCTATAAATCCCTTTTGGACACCCTCAGGTGCTGTAAATGGGTGTAAGACAGAAACCAACAGTTTAGGTTCAGTAAGATTAGTGACTAGGAAGATGACCCAAGCTACGCTTTGAACTCGTTCTAATCCACTAGATGGTGACCAGAGGGTTAATCTGTGATTTCCACACCCAGTGCAAATTCCTCCAGTGTTGTAGATAAATTCATCTGCCCCAGCCATACTCCCCACCTACAGCACATTGATCAGCCTTGGACTGCAGAATCCCTTCCTCCTTCCTGCCTCATTTAAGATTTGCTTTGCTTGCCTGTTGTGCAGATCACTTTCCTTTATGGCAGGAGACATGTACATGTTTAGACACCTGCACAGCAGCTTGTGTGTACAGGCTTTGTCTTTTAGTTAACATAACCAACCAGGAAAATAAAGAGAAGAAAGAGACATCATGTCATTAAACCTCCAGGACCTCTGTGGCTTCTACATGTGAGAAGCCATCCAGCTGCTGCCACAGGCCAGCACCATTTTTTGTTCTTAAGGTTAGCAACAAACTGGCCTGTGTGGATTTTGCCTACTAAACATGCTATAAGCTCAAATGTCCAGCTATGGCTCCACACAGGCTCTGAAGGACTTTTAGGGTGCCCCTGTTACACAAGCCTAAGAAAGGGCTGTGCCAGATGTGAGCTGGTCCATGTGAACTGTCTCACCTTCCTCATCCACTCTGTGTTTAAAGCACTGTTAGCTCCAAGTAAATGGTGCCGCAGATGCATCATGACAGATCTGAAGGAAATGTTATTATTCAGACGGCACCAGCAATGGACAAATTGTCATCTCCATATGGTAAGGATGGGGCTATGGATGTGCCCAAAGGGCTGGCAGTCCAATCATAGAATGTCCTGGGTTGGAAAGGACTTCTAAAGTTAATGTAGTCCAACTCCTTTGCAGTGAGTAGGGACATCTTTAACTAGATGAAGTTGCTCGGAGCCTTGTCCAATCTGACCTGAATTTTTTCAGTGCAATGTCACAGGAGCCAAGTCCATCACTGAGCTCAAACCAAGAAAAGCTTGCGGCTTTGCCAAGTATTTTGCAGAAGGGAGAGAAAGTCTTCTCCTGGGACACTGTTTCCCAGCAGGGCAGAGAAGAAATGACGATTCAGACATGCCCATCCTGTCTAGGCATCTTCTGGAGCTGGATTTAGTAGTGTTATCCCCTTCCAAAGCCCATGTCCAAACTAGTACTGGTGCTGGAAGAAGTACGGCCACATCATCAAACTGCCCACAGAGGGAAGGCACTAATGAAGCAGAGCGTGCACTGGGAAAGCCTTTTCTGACTTGCAGAGAGTCTCTCAACACTCTTTCAATCATATGACACATTCAGCAGTAATGCAGCCTTAACTGTTGCTCCTCAGGGGTCTGTCTGCCAAGAAAAATGAGGAATGACTCATGTGGTGGCATTCAGAGTAGGGAAGGCAGGACGACCAGGAGATGACTAATGATTAAAAAGCACAGAAGTTGAAGCCATTCCTATGAGCCACAGAAGAAGATGAGCCAGTCCTACGCATGATGCAGGAAAAGGGCCTTGCAGAACATCAGGTGATGTAACAGAGCAATAGGTAAATGAGCAGTGAAGAAATGCATCGCTGTCCTGAAGCAGAGAGAGCACTGACATGAAGAGGCAAGTTATCCACCATGGACTAGGAGGCTTAGAGGATATGCATGGTGCGAAGCCAAAGCAGATAAAGTAAATGAGGACTGTTTGATGGCAACCTGAAATGGAGTTTGGAGGTTTCTGCTGAATTTCTTCCTAAAGCACAAGGAAGACTCAGTGAAGACATTCAAGAAAAGCACCAAGATGGTCCTTCCTCTGTCAGAGGAGAAAAATGTGTGTGTACCTGCACTGTATTATCTCTCCATGGAGATGCACTATGATCCATACTGTTTTGGACACACCCAGACTGACTCTAATGATACTTGTGGGAGATGGTCTCAATGAAGCCTTGAAAGTGGGCAGCATAAGGCACAGAATACACCCCCTCTGCTTCTCCAGATATTTGCTTTGCATATATTACTTTAGCCAGAACAATCACCCGTTCACAGAGCCCAAGGGGCCTGTCTTTTGCACTTCTTGCTGCTTAACACATCATATGGAAAAAAGCTGTACTTCCTTTCCCATCCCCTGTCCAAAGGACAGACTCAAGCAGTGCAAGGTGAGAAACTGTTACAGAGCTGGTGGCTCCTTATGACACCTCTGCTTTCTTGCATTTCTTTCTCCATAGAAGTCCTATCCTGCTACACATAGTAGTCTCCTCCAACCCCAGCTGGGGTATCTTGATAGAGGCAACACCACCTCAGAAGTCAGGAAGGACCATGTGAATTTTAGAGGAAAACAGGTAAGTTGTGAAGAAATCATACCCAAAAGGGAGTTTTGCCCTGAAGCTAATATAGAGTATGTGCTTGTGCTTACGTGACACTTCATACTGCCAAAAGGAGCATGCAGTGGGAAAATAAAACACTCTCCACTCCTCTGCTCACTGCCTGTGTCCTGACCATGTCCTGTTGCTAAACCAGAGACAGCTCACCAGCTATGGGGAACTGGGTCAGGCTCAGCTCCCCTGCTGCTGGTGGCTATCAGGAAAAGCAAGAGGTTGTTCAGCAGCCCCAGGGACAAAGTGGCAGCCAAGTGTGGCACCGAGGGCAGCACTCAGCCTAGGGCTGTAGTACAGAGGTTGAGGCTGGCTCCCATTGTAACTAAAGCATGGATGCAGTTTGGATTTGGCAGGAGGAGGAGGGGTTGCTGTGCCTTTGCATCAGGGCCAGATGCTGGGATGATGCCTGGACCCAGGCACCGATTAGAAATGATCCCAGATGGAGCAAGGCAAAGGCAAGGGGAGGAGAAGTGAATGATGGATTAACCCATTTTGAGTCACACTCTCCCTACAAAGTGAAGGTTGCTTTCTGCTCCAATGTTGAGTTATGCTAACAGGCACTGCTGAGACAGAGCCTAGGTGAGACTTATTTCTTGAACTCCTTTAAACATTTCAACACCCTGTGGCTGTGCAACCAGTAAACCTGTGAAACCACATGCCTCACAGTTCCTAGCCTCTCTCCACTCTTCACTCCTGGTTGTTTCACTCCCTCCTTGCTGCAAGACAGATTGCTTGTCAAAATTAAAAATTAAGCCATGGGAGGCATGCACTTGGCTTTCCCCCATGCCCATCTGGCAGGGCCTAGATCCTGCCTGGGGATGGTGGGACTTCTCATAAGCACATGATCAGTGCTAAAAGACTCCATGGCCTCTGTTTTAACTCTAAGATCCAAGGCAACACGGATGTCAGGAAGCAGCACAGTATGAGCTGCTCCCTTGAAATCTTGTTAACTCTGGAGTGTCTCACACCACATGCAGGGTGAGGCTTCATGTGTCATGGGAGGACCTCCTACATCTGCAATCCATCACCCAGCTGAGGAGCTGATGTGATAGAGTCCATTTGTTAACTTCTCCATCCTGCTAACTAACCAAATGCAGCAGGGATGGTTTATGGGCTAGCCCTGACTCAAACTAGATTCCCTGCACCCTTATTTGCATCCAGCACCTTTGCCTGGAGGATGCACTGAAATTTTCAGGACTTTGTGGGAACATGGTAGAAGATGCTAGTTATAAGTAAGCTGTTCCACCAGCTTCAGGAGAGCTACAAAAATGAGAAGGACAGCAGTTTATCCCAAAGATTTCCCTGCAGCAGTTTATCCCAAAGATTTCCTTGCAGAAGGAACAGCCAGAGCACAAAGATTTGTCCTACTCCTGCACTGCTGGATGCATTTTTCTTCCTTCATCCTGTTGAACCTGAGTTGAAGAGCTTGTAGCTCAGCCATACCCTTTCAAGCTGCCCTTTATTCAAAAAGCATCTTCTCTCTGCTTCCAAAAACCACAACATTCAGCACTTATCAAAGCAATAAATCCTTGGCAAGACAGGTGAACATTTCGGGCTCCTCCTTCACAAGCATCTCCCATAGCTTCATAGAACCACAGAATGGGTAAAGCTGGACAATTGCCCTGCCATGGGCAAGGACACCTTCCACTAAATTAAGCTGCTCAACGTCCTACCCAACCTGGCCTTGAATGTTTTCAGGGAGGGGGTACTGCATTGCACATGCTGCTTGTCACACTGCCTGGTGTGCTTCATTATCCTGCTCTTCCTACTATTACAATATTTTAGCACAATTCAGAACAATTTCATCCAAAGATCTCAAAGTACTTTACAAGGTTTAGTTAATTATGCCACTGAAGTATTATTACATCTCTCTCTTATGGCAGAGAAAGCCAAGCAAAGATGTTAAATGACTTGCCAAAAGTAATATGAGTCAGTAGCTATGTTGGGAAAAGAACCCAGGAGTTCTGACTCTTAACCCATGGCTGTAAACCATTTTTCTCTATAAAACACAAATTAAGCAGGCAGAAGGATGGCAGCATGGCTTTTCCATTTACTCAGACTGCCTTATAATTAGGACAGCAAGAAGAATTTTTGTTCATAATCTCAGAATGTGGTTAATTTGCCTGAAATGGACTGCACAAAAGTTTGGGGGGGGGGGGGATGTCATATTTGAAGAAGCTCTTGTGCTAGCAGGAGTTATGGGCTTGCTCCAGAAATAAGCTTTGTGTTATCTAAGAGGTCACAGCAGATGACTGAAACATCACTTCGACACAGTCTGATAGATCTATGTTTTTTTTTTCCTGCTAACTAAGCTACTAAAAAAAAAAAAAAAAAAACAAAACCAAACAGAAGTTAACATTTGTTCTATTACTAAAGAGTCAAAAAAAGGGAATATAAAGGCGATTTCCCTTGCAGAAAAGGACTTACATTCCTCCAACCCATCCCAGCATCTGCAAGTGGAACTGTTCCAAGTCTGCACACGGCAATAGCAAGGGCATTTCCACAAAGAGGCCAAGGAATTTGAAAGAGGAAGGAGTAACCAAGGACCCCAAATGAGCCATTTGCCTGTATCCTGCTGTCCATAAGTTTTATAAATTATGGAGGACAAAATGGTGTGTGTAACTGAAAGCTGCCCCTAGGCACCAATAATTTGTCTGACCTGCATACAGACGACCAATCTGCTCAGCTCTAACTAGCCTTGGCAGCCTTCTGCAGGTCATATTTTTACATGGATGAACTGTTATTCAACAATTTCCTCCACTGTGCTAGCAACACAAACAGGCTTTTCTTTGCAAGCAGATATGTATGCCTTCTTTTTCCAGTTATTTCTTTTCTCACACACATGGTTCATGTGGCCATTTGTAAAAGAAAAACACACAGTCCCCTTGTTCTTTCCTGCTAGCAGGGTTGCTATGAACCTTGTGACAGTTTCATGGGGCAGATACAGAAGTTTGCTTAGGTTTGGATTCCCTCATTTTAGAAGGCAACAGCATCACCTCTTTCCCCATTTTTCCAAGTCCTGTTCCTATCTTTCCCTAACATTTGCCTGCAGTATCATGTTTTATTACACAAGAAACTTATGCTCATGGTGACAGACAGAATATACAGTTGCAAAATTCCTGTCGCTTCTGCAGTAATTCTCAGAAATTAGACATCCAGGAGAAATCACTGTGGAGCAGAGAGACCTGGGAAAGCTGTGCCATGCACCCCTGTCATGGTTTGCTGGATCTGACCCCATAAGTCCAACCCTGGGATGAACTCCCTCAGTCTCTCCTCCATCTCTGGTCCTTGGGAGCCATCCAGAAGACTTTACAAATACGCCTTTTTGTTGCCCCAACCATATCCATTTGGAGTATGAAAGAAACTGCTGCTCCTTGCAAACTCTACCTGGTGTACACCTTTCAGCTAGCCAAGGCATGGCATGGTGGCAGAAATAAACATCACCTACAAACTTTTTTGTATTTAAGCACTGCACATGATTATGTTTCTCCTTGACCAGCACACCATGTCTATGAGATGGTTCCAGCACACACTACTCTTGACCTGCACCCCTGCACATAAAGAGGGATAATACTTCTTGCAAAACTCAGCTGTTGTAAAGGTTTAAAGCAGTTTGTTGAATCTCCTCTCTTAAGGATTACAATCCTACCTGAGGTGATGGGTTTGGGTTACCTGTGTGAATTTTTATGTTTTAAAGGGGGGGTTGGTTTTGCCAGTCAGATGAAGGGGATTTCTGAACAGGAGGACTTTCACTGTGGTGAATGGCACTTCTCATAGGAAGGCCTTTTTCCATGGCAAGATTTGCACAGCTGGAATATGAATAGAATAAACCTACAGACTGACTAAACACAAATGGGCTTTTTACAAGGTCTGTGTCAGATTTGTTAATGCTGGTCCACAAAGTCCTGACTACTCTCATGAGGAAAACAGTTTAAAAGAAGATACATCCTCAGAGTGGGCAGGATTCCTCAGTACAAAGGGGACCAGAACAAGTGCACCAACTGCATCTCTCCCTTGGTTTTTGCCCTATTCAGTTGGACCCTCTCCGTTACAGAGTTTCCTGGCCTGGCTCTATATAAGTGACAACTTCATAAAGTTCAATTGCTCCTTCTTTTCCAACCTGGATTTTTTTTTTCTTGGTCACAAAAAAATTAGTATTAGGCATAATTACCTTTTGGCATGCTATATAAATATGCATTTTGTTACATTTATTTGCTCTGTGTAAAGACCTAAAAGGAATAAAGTTCTCCTATTCACCATTGTCAAAGCAATAACCCAATTTGCTAATCAAATCTGCTGCTGCAAATGTAGAAAAATTAATAACCCTGCTATAATTATCTTGCCTGTAGCAACTGCTTTGATGCCATGAAACTGAGCTTTTCTGTGCTGCACAAGGACTCGACTGATACCTTTTCCCTAAGTCCTAAAGTCATTTTCTCTATGGCACAGCATTTTCTCCCACGGGGCATCAGAAGTTGCACAGGCTACAGAGGGTTAGATCTTGATGTCATAGAGAAAGGGCACAAACATCTCAGTGTTAGGCTAAAGGTGCAAGAATGCAGAATTGCAGAACTGCAAACTGCCCAAAACTGCAGCCGCATCACACCCACACAGATCCACACCAATGGTTCTCACAGCAAACTGAAACCACCTCAAATTGACAACTGAATCTGGGAAAAAATCAGAGTAGTCACAGTGCAGTTACCTTGTACTTCATGGCTGCAGCATGTTTTGCAGTCAGTTTTACCCTGACAAATTTGATGCTGTGAACTCTGGGCAAAAGGTTGGACTGAATCATCTCCAGAGATGTCACAGCCCCTACTTCTCACTAGTTGTGTGCAGGTTCTTTTGCCACAGGAAGGACCTCAGCATTTCACTAATGAAGTAAAAACATCTGCCTCAAAGGGATCACTGGAGACAAAGTAAAAAATTCACTCCACTGTTTACATGCTTGGGAGTATTAAAAAAACAAACCCCACTCATTATCATAATTGAACAGACTCTTCATTTTTTTTTTTTTTTTGTATATACCCTCAAGATCTCACACAAACAACATGCTACCAATGCAAATAGCCTAGAACATTTCAATGCAAAGCCAGCACTGAGGAATAAGATTTTTTTCAGAGAGGTTAGCAATTTGGATGTTTCCTTTCCATTTTCATACAAAAATATTGTCCAATTTTATCTTTGTGCTTATACAAAACAGTATTTGGGGGCAAGAGGCCAGTGTCTGGATCTCCTAGGAATTTCTTTTTCTGAAGACCACAGCAGTAAATACATGCTTGATCTGCCATGCTGCTCTGTTCTTTCCCAGTTACCCAAGTGACATGAAATGTTTCTAAATTAGATTATCAATGATCAAGCTGGCACAGTAGTGTCACAGCAAGTGCACAAAACCAGCTTGACCTGTTGTGTCAACAGCATTATACTCTCCAGAAAGAGCAGAGAACAGATTTTGTACATGGCCCTCCTTTACCTCACCTCTTCACCTTCTCATTCTAAATAAAAGGTGTTCCTTTTATTTCCAATCAGCCTCATACCTGTTTGACCCATTTCACACGTAAGGAAAGGTTACATGTTACAGATAGACTAAGTTCCACAGTGTCTGACTGAACCTTTGTGCACAAGATGGCATTTAAGATCAAGTGAAAAACAGAGTGATGTGCCCATGAGGAACAGTTTAGCTAGGGCATCAGATACCTGGGCCTATGCTCTTGTGCAAAAGTAAGACTGAAATGAGAAGAAAATTATTTTGGAAGACTGTCTTAGCAGTATATCACTCAAAAAGTCTCCGTTCTTTAAACCCACCCTTTGTCCAGAGAACATAGAAGCAGTAGAAGACATACAGAAAGGAATTAGCACTGCTGGACACCTTCCCAAAACTGTCCTGCATGTTGTGGCCACTGCAGGGCATGCTTTCCAAAACGCTGCTGCCATTTACCATGGAGAGCTGTGGGGTACACAGAGTTTTGATTTGAATCTTAGCCTGAAAATTACTGTAGCATTTTCATCAGGGAAACTGATCAAGTCCACTTTTTTATCCTTGCTACTAATAGGAGGTGGAGGACGGACAGGAAAAGATGACCCTCACTGTTCTGCAGGCCTTGCACTGCTGGCTTTAATACTGCCAGGGAAGCTTGAGAGTGTTCTTACAAGCCCTAGCACTCCCTCTGCAGTTCAACTATTGGGACAGGGAGGAGAGGAATTTGAGTGAATGACCATGAAACTTATCAAACAATCAGAACTTGGTGTTCCTGCCCATTTCCAAGGAGGAGAGGGGAGCCAGCTGGAAAACAGAGCAAGACCAAAATTTAATTAACTGAAGAGGCAGAAGAACAGCAAGTTAGTCTCACTCGGAGGTTTTCATACCAATGCACAAAACCACATTTGTGTTTAGGATGTTAAGCCTATAGTAGTTGCAGAAGGGAACTTCTTCCTAACATCTAATCTAAATCTACTCTCCTGTAGCTTGGATCCAGAAGGAACTGAACATACATAGGACACTGAAAGAGCATATTTGCAGAAAAAAAATGGTCTGTAATGCATGTGACTGAGCTTCCTAGAAGTCTTAAGACAAAACAAGATGAACTCATGTGCACTATGGAATTAAAAGCCATAAAGTCAGCCCTGCAAGTATCCAAGATGCTGAGAGGCCCTTGGGTAATCCAGATCACTGCCTAGATTAGCAGGATGATAAGGCCATGCTGTCTCTTGTATCACTGTCTTAATTTCTGTTTCTCTGACTGAACGGGCTCAAGCTGGGCTGAACAAGGTTTCAGCATGTAATATTTTGGATATCAAGGACAGCCAGACAAAAAGCACCAGCCCCAGTTTCCTACACTCATGATTATACAACATCACTCATGCTATGCAGCCTGGCATCCTCCACACAACTGAAAACAGTCTTTGCTCCCCTGTGAAGGAGCACATGTTCCTCCTGAAAAACAACACTGCCATTCCCATGGTTGCTGCACATGGTCTATGGTCTCTCAGACTGCATCCTGGGCAAAACACACAGTGGTCCAGACACATGCCCTCTCCCTCTTGTATCCAGACCAGTGTCCCAGCAGCAGGCCTGACCTCTGGATGAGAAAGCAAGGGTCCTGCATGTACCACACTTTTCAAAGAGCACATTAACCCTGATTGTCTTGACTAACTCTCTGGAATTTCCTTCCTTACCCTGGAGACAGAGCATTCTGTGGAAATGAAAATTAATACTCACAGGCAGCTTGAGTTTGGGTGTGTTTTCAATTATATATTAAAACAAAAAAAAAAAAAGAAAGTGAAAATTCAGTGGCTGCCATGAATAGACCCATTTTAATTGTGAATTCATTTAGCAGGAGGTGGAATTAATCACCTAAAATAGAGTAGCAGGGAGAGCCCCGAAATAGTGCACAAAGCAAGGAGAGTGCAAAACACACAGTTGGCATGAGGTCCCGTTTCATTACTGTTAAGTGCAGGGATTTTAAGCCCCACTGTTCTTTCCCTCCAGAGGGAGAAAAAATGCAAATGGTGTCATGTTAGAAGGGGCTAAAAGGGCACCCTGTAATAATCCAGTGTGTAAAACCCTCTGGATTCATCAAGGAGGGAAGGTGTAACAGCCCTCAGGAAGCCTGCAATAGCCTCTGAGTACACATAACACCTCCAAAGGAATTTTCTGCAGCTATTCAAGAACAGACCCGGTTCTATTCACCCTGACTTCACCCCATAGCTCACTCTCACATGCCTACACACCTCTTGGAGGAGAACAAGAGGACTGCAACCCACCCAAATAACCCCAGGCAGATGAAAAATAGGCTCTGTTGTCTCTCCCATGGCACTGGTGATAGAGTTTGACAGGCAAAGGGAAGGATAGCCTTACCACAACACGTACCTGTTGTGGTAGGCCTGATAGGCCCAAAATAGGCTTACACATGTCCTGCCTTGCCTAGGCATGTTTTTCTGCTCCACCAGAGAGGCAAGCATGGGAAACTGACACATAAGAACCTGGAGCCACTGAGTCTGGCCTGCCCAGGGTCCTGTGGTGTAAGGTACACACACTTAGCTTGTCTAAACCTACTCTCCCTCAGCTTAAAACCATTCTCTCTTGTACCCTGACAGACACCTTTACGAAAAGTCCCTCTCCAGCCTTCCTGTAGGATCCCTTCAGATATTAGAAGGCAGATGTTGGAAGGTCCCCTTGGACTCTACCCTTCTCTAGGCTGAACAACCCCAGCTTTCTCAGTCTATCCTCATAGCAGAGGTGCTCCAGCCCTTGGATAATCTTTGTAGCCCTCCCCTGGACTCACTCCAACAGCTCTTTGTCCTTCTTATGCTGGGGACACCAGAACTGGACAAAGAATCTTTCTGTGATTCTATGAGACTGATACTGTCACTGAATTTGCCCAGCTCCTCCTAGAACCTGCTGATGCTGTCTCCACAAAATCCTGTGCCAGCATAATCTCACTACTTGTCGCCTCTGCCCAAAGCAACTCTTTCTAACCCATATTTTAAATTGGTCTTCTCCTAGTTTTAATATTAGATTTGGTGAAAAACAGGATCACATTCACCCAGTCCATTACCAGGAAGCTTTTGGAAACTTGAATTCCATTCCCTGACCAGTACCTATCCTCAGCTACTGCTCACAATATAGTCATATACTGCAATGACTCGATTAAGATAGTCAAGGTTTGGGCCCAAAGGAGAGGCATCATCAGGTCAGTTAGCCACCATCAGTAAGAGATCTGCATATAGTGCTTAAGTCCTGGCTAACTTTTTTTTCCTGATTTTTATTGCAAACTGGTTCTGTGTCTTACACGGAGAACAGTGCACTGCACAAGCTTTTGTAGGATCCAAATTTTGAAATTGCTACATGCAAGAACACCAATTGTGACCATGAGCAAAAGCATGGGTCTCATCCAACTGACCACAGCTTGCACACAGAATATGTGTGATCAGTCTGACTGTCTCCTGGAAAACACATGCATCCCTCAGTTACATGGTTCATCTTACAGGGACGAAAATAAATCTCTTTTCAGTGCACAAGTGGGGCTGAGAATAATTAATCTGTCAGTGTGGCCATCAAGCCAAAAACAGTTTGGTTTGATCTGGACTGAAGATAAGTTTTTCCCTGGCTTTCCTTAGATGCAAGCAAGAAATCAATCCCCAAAATGAGGCATGGAAAGCCTCATTTAGTTTTCAGACTGCAAAACTGATCTTCTAAATCACTTTCCAGGAAACACTCTGCAAACTTTGAAGCATTTCTCAAAAAGCAAAGGGTTTGCAACACTAAGGAAGAGCTTTTGCTGTCCTGGGTGCTGCTGCATGTTTCTTTAGCTCAGAACCCTTTAACAACCAAATCTTCTAACACCCTCCACAGCAGAAAAATTGTGTTTTCAATGCTACACAAAAGACACGCCTCAGACCCCAAAAAGAGTGGGGAGAATCACTTCTCAATTTGCTGGCCATATTTCTAATGCAGCCCAGGACGCCACTGGCCTTCTGGGTTGCAAGTGCACATTGTTGGTTCATGTCTAGCTTCTCATCCACCAGCACCCCCAAGTCCTCTTCCACAGAGCTGGTCTTGATTTTACCATGCCACAACCTGGATTGATAATGAGGGTTGTCCCCACTATATTATATAAAACATAAAATGCAATATTTATAGATATATTCCCTAAATACTTATATGTATAAAGACATAAGTGTAGAAGCCTATAGATTTCTAAAATGCCTATAAATACTGTTTATAGAAAATATTTTAAATCTCAATCCCTTCCTCTAGGTAAGTATCTGCTCAAGATATAAAAGTGCTTTCAAACCCCCAAACTTCTCATTTCTCTCTTCTCTCATCCTAATTTGGGACTGATTGCCCCAAAGCAGAACTTACCACAGGCCTAGTGGAGACACCATCACAGCACAGAAATTCTCCCAGGCCTCTGACTCAATAAAGCCTGCGGAGATCGGGGCCAGACAGCAGCTCGATTTCTGGCAGCACCGCATTTCAGTTGTGTTGCATGAAAGAGGTTGCAGGAAAGAGGTTGCAGGTAAGAGGTTGCAGGTGAGCGTTGCAGTGATAGTCTGAAAGAGGCGAATGAGGCGGCCAAAGGAACTGAGCTGCGCACCCCACTCAGAGGCAGGAGATGCCCCGTCCGTGCTCAGTGCTGCCACCTGGTGTTTAATCATCGGCACTGCAGTTCTACAGCTGTGTGTGCCACTCCATCAGTTCTCAGTGCTGCTGCCTGGCCTCTAAACGCCCCGAACGCGTCAAATGCCGGAAAAAATCTTTTTATCTGTCTTTGTTTGTTTGTGGGGTTTTGTTGCTGTTTGTTGGGGTTTTTTTTTGTGGTGGTGTTAAATAATATTTACACCTGTATGTTTAGTGTGAAGACATAAATAGACTGTACTGGGACTAGTATTGTTTAATATTTCTATCAATGATATAGACAGTGGAATCGAGTGAAACATCAGCAAGCAGATGACAAGAAAGCTGAGTGAAACATCAGCTGAGTAGTGCTTTCGATACACTACAGGGACAGGATACTATCCAGAAGGACCTAGACAAGCTGGAGAATTGGGTCCAGGTGAGCCTCATGAGGTTTAACAAGACCACATGCAGGGTCCTGCACCTGGGGCAGAACAATCCTCATTATCAACACATGTGATAGAAAGCAGTCCTGCAGAAAAGGATTTGGGAGTTCTGGTGGGTGAGAAGTTGGCTATGAACCAACAATGTGCACTTACAGCCTAGGCCAATGTCATCATGGGCTGCATCAAAAGAAGAATGGCCAGCAGAGAGAGAGGTGATTCTGCCACTTTGCTCTGCTAAGACCTCACCTGGAATACTGAATCCAGGTCTGGAGCCCTCAACAGAGGAAAGACAGGGACCTGACAGAGTGGGTCTGCAGGAGGACCATGAAGATGATCAAAGAGCTGCAACACATCCACTGAGAACAGGTTGAGGAGGCTGGGATTGTTCAGCCTGGAGAAGACAAGGCCCTGAGGAGACCCAACAGTGGTATTCTGGTACCTGAAGATGGCCTACAAGAGGGCCAGGGAGGGGCTGTTTACAAAGGCCTGTAGTAATAGCACGAGGGGCAATGGCTTGAAATTAGAGATTTAGATTGGATGTTAGGAGGAAGTGGAGCACTGGAATAAGTTGCCCAGAAAGGTGGTTAAGGTCCCATTCCCGGAAATATTCAAGGCCATGCTTGATAAGGCTCTGAGCAACCTGATCTAGTGGAGGATGGCCCTGCTCACTGCAGGGGGGTTAGACTGGATGAGCTTTGGAGGTCTCCTCCAACTCAGGCCATTCTATGATACTGAGACTAGACTAGCCGCAGCCACCAAATCACTTCCAGCTTGCGCTGACCAGCTTTGAGAGGCAAAGACGTACGCCTGACCTTGGCCAGCGCCCGCTCCGCAGAGAAGCAGCACACTCCGGCTAGGACAGGCTGGTGCTGCCAGCTCCGCCTCCGCCACAAGCCAAAGCGGGCCCCGCCCCGAGCCCTGCCGCGCCACGCCCCTGGACACGCCCAGTCACGTCACTTTCCGCCACGGGAGGGGAACGGACAGCGGACTCACGTGAGCTCCCGCCGCGCCCGGAGCGGCCGCCGGCTCCGCCCCCCGCCCCGCTTATTTGTCCTGAGGTGTACATCTGCCCTTTGGATTGTTCGTTGGCGATGTCACTCTTAGCCTGCCCTCTCGTTGATTGGCGGCCGTCTCCCGGAGGCCCCGAGAGGCGGGCTTAGACGGTCAGTGGGCAGGAAGAAGCAATGGCGGCGGTGGCTCAGTGCGTGCGGGCTGCGCTGCGCCCGCGATACCCGCTGCTCAGCTTCTCCCTGAGGTAAGGGTCGCGTCGCGCTGTCTGGCCTAGACAGGGCACGTCGGTACGGGTTCGCGTCCGGGTCCGTCCTTACCGCCCCGCTAGCGTCTGGCCGGGCTAGGCCAGGCGGAGAACAAGGCCCAGCCCTGCCGTGCAGGATGTTTCACCCGTTGAGCCCTGGCCCTCTGGTTCTGCGCGCCTTCCTACAGCCGGGACCGATTGGTCCTGGCCGTTTGGTTCTGGCTGTCCTTTGCTGGTTTCCCGTACGCTTTCCTGGCCAGGCATTGGAGGAACCCTCCCGGCGTGGTCTGGAGTTTGGAGGCCTCCACGCCTGAGCTCTTGGTGTGGTGTGCAGAGATCTGAAGGCTTTTGTCATTTAGGCACAGATCCACCAGCCTCGTTCATCAGTTGGATTACTCTGGCAGCTCAGCTAGTTCAGCCTAAAAAACGTTTGGAAGGGATAAATTACCGTGGTGGAGACTGGCCCGTTTTAGATGCGATACTTGAGATGTAACAGTGACAAAGTAGTGACACCGAAGGTTTTTCAGTCTCTCTGTAGCGGCAGTTGCTCACTGGTAAACCGCTGTTCTCGGCAGTGTGCTTCCTGGGAGACTGTTGCAGATGATTGCATCACATAAAGTAGATTTGCAGCCTCGTAGCGTATGATGCTGTAAAAGACCTCGCATTCCTCTTAAAATTCCTGCAACTGCTTCATAAATAAAATATACTGGAATAGAATATAACAGTGGTTATCTTGCAGCACAGTTATTTTTTGTAACAGTTTATATGGACTAAGTTCAGTTACTTCTGATTAAATGTTCTTTACTTTTCAGAGACTAGAATTGCTGTGTTTGTGTTTTACTGTGAGATTTTTCAGTATGTCTAGAAATGCTAATCTCAAAAGTAAGCAACTGATTGTCTACACTTTTTTTGTCTTAGGACTTCTCCACGACTTCTTTGTGTAGCAACACAACAGAAAAATAGTGGCCAGAACTTTGAAGAGGACCAAAGTCAGAGCCAAAATGAGCAGAAGGTTGAATCCAGCTCTGCTGAAAAAACATTAACTGAAGAAAAGGCCAAACTGGAAGAACAACTAAAAGAAGTTACTGTAAGTGTGATTTAATCATCAGATTGCACACCTTGCAATGTGCCTAAGAGTGCTCATTATGGATTCTTGGTGCACAGTTTAAATACAGCTGTTGAGTAAACCCCTACAGTTTCTAGTAGTTTATTTAAACTTAAGAGCAGATGTGCTCCAACACCTGGCCCAAAAGTAAGATTTTTGCAGAGTTTTGTCCCAGTTTGTGGATAGAATCGGACCTTCTCCAGCCTGCATGTTGCTGTCTTCAGTTCACTTAGGTTTTGCTCAGTGAAGAAATAATTTCTTGAAGTGCACAAAAGGGTCTGAATGTGCCTCTGCTGTATGTATTCATGTGTGCTAAGAGTAGACTTTCTGAAAACAGCTGCTGACTTTTCAAAGGTTAGGGTTAATGATGCTTAGCTTTTTATATAAATACTTAGGTAGTGGAAGGTTAAAGTCACTGTTGGAGAGCCAAGGCTGAAGCAACACTTTCCCTCCATCTGGCTGCATGTATCTTGCATTCTCTTCCATGTCTGACTTAGCAGAGGGGGAGAGATGCCCTGAGAGGAGGGAGATGTGGATTAAACAAAGATGCTGTCTTTATGGATTGGGGCTTTATATGAAGTGTCATCTTTGAGTGTTTGAGACTTTGAGAGGTAGCCCAGAACCATCTACAGAAGCAGCATCTATGGATCATAAATAGATCATTTCCTTTCTGTTGCTTTTCCCAAAACACTGAAGGACAAAGCTGAGGTATCATTTGTCTCTGTTGACAGCATTTGCTGTTGGCTACCTAATGTCACTAAACTCATTGACTAGTTTGATTCCGAGAGTCTTCACTAGCATGTGAAGGTCAGGCATATTCAAGTGAAAGCCCACCATGGAGTTTTGGATTAGGTGCTGAAGCACTTAACCTGAAGTGCTTCAGTTCACTGAATTTCGTTCTTAGTACATCTGCTGCTGGATGACCATATTGCTAGGAAAGGGACCAAAATTCAACAGCAGAGGAGTTAAGCTTTGAAAAATCTGGAAGACACTCAGTGGTATGTATGGAGGGGAAAGAGATGGTTTGAAACCATCTTTTAGGGGTTTACTGGTTGGACTCAATGATCTCAATTGTCTCTTCCAGACAAAACGGTTTTGTGATTCTATGAAGGTCATGGCTGGGTTGTATCTCACTTGCCATAGTGTCAAAATATATTATGACTGATGAAGTCTTTCTGTGAACACTCGTCAGAAAAAGGAGAAATCTCTGAATCATGAAACTTGATCAAGTTATACAATGAAAAACTTCTTTGGTTAATCCATGGACAAATCCTGAGGCTGAGGCCCATCTCATTTCCTTCACTCATGTCTGCACTAAAGTGAAGCAAACATCTACCTTGTTTTGAAGGTTGCTGTGATAAATGGCTCATCATCTTCATACTACTCTTCATCTGGCGGGTCTAGGATATGTAACTGTTTAAAATGCTTGTTTATACTGAGTATGCTGGTTTGAATTCTTGTCAACTATCCAACCACCAAGCATAAAAATCTCTTCTGTTACTGTTTTTTTTGTTAGGACAAGTACAAGAGAGCCTTGGCAGATGCAGAAAATGTGAGACAAAGAAGCCAGAAGCTGGTAGAAGAGGCAAAGTTATATGGTGAGTGGAGGCTCCTTTGGGGTGTACTCATAAGACCCAGGAAATGCAGAACCTGGAAAACTGAGCACACTGGCCTGCAGATTGGACAGTCTTGACTGCTGGATTAAGAAGTGTATCTGAGACAGAGCTTTGAACAGTTCCTCGCTTTGCATCAGCATTGTTATGATATTGCCAGACAAATGTTCTTGGTGCTTGTTTTGGGCTTGGTTTCTCTTATATTTGAGTAACTGTGCTGTTGAAGGCCATAGCTTCCAAACAGAATACATTTAGGTGTTGGTCAGGATTCTTTCCAGTGGCAGGAATATACAGTCACTGGCTACAAGGAGTGCTAGAAACTAATCTTTCTTCAACTTTGACAGTGAACCAGAAATTGTATTCAAATACTGCAGCAGAAGAGAGCTGTGTCACAGTGCTTGACTGCCACTTCGGCTTGAAAAATGAGTAGGCCTTTTTTACCACACACTACACACATCTGTACAGTTTAATGCTGAATGCAGAAGTTTTAATTTCAGGGTCTTCAGTGAATATGTACTGTGGGAAAACATATTCCTCAGTTACATGCTTTTTGATACTGTTTTTGTGCTTCATGCCAGTTGGGATTTTTTTTTTGTTAGTTTTCTTCAGTGGATTGATTCCATTTCCTTCTGTTTCTTTTCAGGGATTCAGAGCTTCTGTTAGTTTTCTTCAGTGGATTGATTCCATTTCCTTCTGTTTCTTTTTAGGGATTCAGAGCTTCTGTAAGGACTTACTGGAAGTTGCAGACATTTTGGAGAAAGCAACAGAAAGTGTTCCAAAAGAAGAAATCAAGGATGAAAATCCTCACTTGAAGAGTTTATATGAAGGTCTTGTTATGACAGAAGTACAGATTCAGAAAGTGTTTAAAAAACATGGCCTGCTCAGACTGGATCCCATGGGAGCCAAGTTTGATCCCTATGAACACGAGGCATTGTTCCACACTCCCATGGAAGGGAAGGAGCCTGGCACTATTGCGCTGGTGTCCAAGATTGGCTATAAGCTGCATGGCCGTACGCTACGGCCTGCCTTGGTGGGTGTTGTCAAAGATGCATAGCTGCTTGATCTGAGAAGTGAAAATGCCATACAACTATTAAACAGCTGGGTGGTTCTTCCTTTTACACCATGCTTTCCTCCTTTCCTCTGCCCCTCTCCCCCCCAAGAGGTTTAAATGAATTGGTTGAGGTCTAAGAAAATGATGAACTGATGAAATTCTCCTGCTTAGTGGCCTTCAACAGCACTGTTCCATAAGTTTTTTTTTTTCCTCCAAGGTGAAATACAAGAGGCATTGAGTCCTCTCATAATTTAGGTGGGTTTTTTTTTTTTACAATTACTGCTTCTGAAGGTACATTAAATTGAACACATTTTGCAATCTCACATTTATCACTAAGTGTAGATTGGAAATCCAAATAGCAGTTCAAACTATTCCTTTTGTTTTGTAGAATCTAACACTGCAGAAGTGAGGGGAAATGGTACAAAGGAGCCATTTCCTGCAAGTGTCCATCAGCTTTTACACACTGATGTGAAAAATGCCCCTTTTTGTCTACTCTGAAATAATATCAACAACTGAAATTGCTATCTTTGTGAATTGTGACCTGTAAATAAAAGACAATGGAGAGTAGACATCATTTGTAATTATTTAACCCTTTTTGTTCTGTACTAATGTTGACGTGAGAAAACCATCTAATATTGTATGGCATTGAAAAACCAATAGAATTTATCCTATCTCTGGATTTTTAATTTAATGTTGTATAAATTGGTTTAAAATTTGGTAAGTCTTGTGTCTTTCAAGCTTTGCAATCAGTTTGTCATGCAAACTAGTCACAGTCCTGAAATCCAAGAATACCCAAAGAAACAAGTAGCTGAGAGTTTGGTACATGCTGACATATAGAATTGCATAACTAACTGCATGTAAGTGGCTCAAACAAAAATGTGAACTTAGCTTAATTTCATGCATTTATTCAGCTTTGAGCTAAATTGTAAGTTGGTGTGTGAGAAGACAACTACAATGTTAATGTTTTCAAACTAATCAAGTACAGTGATCAAAGTGCAAAGACAATGTAAAACTACAGGGAAAAAAAGGGAAGATTCCATATATTTAAGTTGAATTGAGGAGTAACTTCCTTCCATCTAGGATAGCTTCTAGGACAGTTGTGTGAAGTGGAATTGAGGAAACAGTTCCACTGCATGCTGACTGGAACCCATGCTTCAGGGATAGGCCATAGAGTGACCAGGGGCTGTTTCTGTACCTTTAAAAACCATCATGCATTGCTAGCCCCCTCCCAGCCCCTCTGGTTCTGAACTAAATGTAACAGTAACTTCATCAGTATCAAAGTTTCTCCAGCAGGGTTATTAAAACAAAAGCACAGCTTCTTCCCTAGCAGCTTTGATTGTTAATGAGCTTCTTAGCACCTCACACATTCAGGGTGTTCTTAAACACAAGTTACTGTTAATACTTAACACAAGACTCAAACTAGTATCTTTAAAGACAATAACTAAGCAACTCTTCCTTGGCCTGCCCTTCCAGCATAGAAAGCTTCAGTCTTTACTGAGAGCTAAAACCACCATACACTGCCCTACAACAGCAAAAAGCACTGAAGAAATCAAGGAACAGAAATGACCGGTTTCTGAAATTTAAGAGCAGCCAACAAAGCCACCAGCAGTACCTCTGCTTTAGCTATTTCGCAAAGGCCACCCATTTGTCACTGCAAAGACTGAATCCCTTTTCCTTATGACACAAGCTAGGTTACCATTAAATCAATAGTAGAAACAAACTTTAATACAATTTTATTTACCAATATACAATGCAAAACCCTAGTAAAATGCTGAGTGTGCACAACGTCAGTTAGGTTTCACATGATTTCAGCACAGGCATTTGTGTGTCTGGCACAGCTCCACCAGCACACTACTCAAATGAGTGCAACATTCCCTTTAAGGAAGAAGCTGAGGAGCTGAGTGTGCTCAACAGGCACCTTCCTTCACAGTACTTAGCGCATCGGCACTGAAGAGCAGCTGGGGCACATGCAAGAACATTTTGCAAGCAGAGACATCAAACCCAGAGGCTGGTGGTGTCTGTTACAGTCGCAAAGGTACTAGATGCAGCCACAGCACAAGAGAGTAATGGCAGAGTGCTCAGTTGGTGTGATTCACAAGGCAGTTTATGGTCCAAGCCTCCTGCAAGCCTACTAATGCTGATCTTAATGCAGCGGGCCAGGGCAGGAGGGTCTGTATCCAAAATACTCGTAACAAACCCTTCTGTACTGGGTAGTACACACAGAGAGCAGATGATTCTCCCTGGTTATTTAGTGAGCAAATTACTGTAAAACATCATTGACAGTTGACTGATTGAAGTAAACACACAGCATTAAAACAGACTTATTGCTGCCTCTGTCAGTAGCAGATCAGTATGTGAAACAGCTTATGGAGTGTCATTTTTCTCATAGGCTTACATCAATGCTGCTAGGACAGACACTATCATTAGTAATATCTTTAATTAGAAAAGTCAAGAACATTAAGCATATAAAACACCTTTTCATTAGCAACATGAAGGCTGAGTTACTTGTACAGTACAGGAAGCACTTCCAGATGCACACAAGATACAAGTTGAAGAGCTCTTTGCCATGTTTTTTTCTCAGCCCCTTCACCACAGAAGAGAAGCAGCACAGCTCTAGTAAGTTGCTGGAATAACATAACTGCATCTCAACTTAAAAACAGACAAACAAAAATCAGCAGCTCATTACAAAGGAATGCTGAGACTAAATCAGTTCCATATGAAGATAGGGAACAGCAGCATCCTCTAGTGCAAGTCACCTTTAAAATTAAAAGCGTAGCTGACAACGAGACACTGCTTCTAGGGAAGCCCTTTCCAAGAGACTAGTATTTGCTAAAGCAAACAGTTACCAACTTGAATTTGCTTGCAAGTATAAAATAAATATTGATATCCATATTTCATACATTAAAAATACTTTATTTTACATTCATTTTGATGTTTAATAAGTTACTTCTAGCACCAAAAAAAAAAAAAACCCCAAACCAAAAAAAAAACACCAACCAAAAACGATCCAACACTTTTTGTAGGGGCTGAGGAATTAAGAAACTACAAAGTGTAGAATTCATTTCAACATTTAAATGACTTATTAGTGCCTAGATTTTTTAAAGTTACTGTTCAGCTGGGCTTTAGGCTATTGCTTCAGTTAGACCTGTATGTGCCAAAACACTGTAGAAATATAAAAATCACAGATGTGAGGGGAAAAAAAATTATGAACACCCCCCTCAAATCTTTTAACCTCCCAGCTCCACACAGAGTTGAGACTCCAGAAAACTCTCAGCAATGGTGTGTGCTACGGCAGTTAGGTAACAGGTTAGCGAAGAACCAAAATTGCATAACAAGGACACAGAAAGGAGGCTGAGCCTCCTTCCCAGAGGAGGACAGAAAATTAACTGAGGGTTTACACCTCAGGAACCTGTGTGCTGTTTGTGCGCACACCTAGGGTGGAAGTAGTTCTTAAAGCTACTCAGCACAGTGTGGTTAGCTCCACTGCTGTCAAGGAGAAGCAGTTTTGCCCCAGGTGTTCCACAACAAGCCACTCACAGGTAAGCCAAAGTAGTACATCCCAGAGGACATAGCCCTTACCTCTTCTGAAAGGACACGACATTATAAGCTCAAAAGAAAAAGGCACTAGAGTTTTGTGTTTTTTGTTGCTTAGAAATGCTGGCTTCGTAATTTCACCTTTTCATTCTAATCTTACTGGTAACACTCTTTTGGTAACGCGAAACATAGTAATGGAAACTCAGTCCTGATTAGTGTACTCTGCTGAGCTGCAGAATTAACATCTGGTTCAGATTTTGTGGTACCCTCACTGACTACAGCCCAAAGCAGCAAACCAAGCCAACATTTCCAGTGCTTGCACTTGCTCTGAGGCCAGTCAAGGTCCATATTTTGGCACACACACACTCCAGAAGACCTGCCCAACTGACATCCACTTGCAGGTACAAGCAGCACTGTGCAGTTCCACCTGGCAACTGCTTGTTCATTCGGTTAAATACTGGTATGGGAATTTAAGGACAAAGTGAGCATGAAAATCCTTTTCTAGTCCTCCTTCAACATCCTTCCCTTAATTGGTAGATCATACTACAAGAGCACCATGCATTTGGCGTTCCTGTTACATGCTGTGTTCCATCACAACCTGGTGCCCAATACAAGCACCCAGTCTAGACTGCAGCCCCTACAAGTTGTGCTCAGTCCCCTCTCCCAGTGCACTGTTCTCTCTCTGGTGGGCTACGTCCCATTTCTCCTACCACGTCAGTAATTTCAGCACGTTCATTCTGGTACATTTCAAGGTCTGTGCAACTAGAACCCTGCAAGGACTGGATCCACAGCTCTGTGACTCAGCAGCACACCAGCTGTGCGCCTCAACCTGATCTGCATCGCTTCTCAGTTTTGTTTTTAAAAACCACTCAGTGATCACCTTCCATGTGAGTCTCACTCCCTGTCCCTCTCAATCAAATCAGAAGAGGCAGCTACATGCCTCAGCCCATACAAGCTCAGAAGTTACAGATACCAAAGTAGAAGCAGGTTTTCCCCAACACAAAGAAAGGGCGATTTTGCTGCACGACGCTCCCAACCACTGCAAGACAATCCACTGCCTGTTTTCCCAAACCCCATTTCTGGCCCAAATCAGCTACTTCTCAGTAGTACTGACCCCTCTTCTGGAACACACCACCATAGCTCCCCCGTACTACTGCAACTCTGTGAATGCTGCAGCTTCAGAGGGTGTGGAAGCAGCTCTTCAAGAACCCTTTCCACAGTACAAGTACCTTAAGGCATCTCACCTACCTGCATTTCTCTCCTTCCCCTCCCTGCCATGGCTCATCCCTGCTGTATTCCTGACAGAAGCTCTCACCCTTGGCTGTAGTTACCAAGGAGAACTGAAAGCTCAACAATGGTCACAAAAATCCCGGGTCACCATGTTCCTGAGCTCAGGACTTTCATAAGCTTCACTTTGCTGCCAGCATGACGCCAAAATAATGAAACAATGGGAGAAGAAGGTTTCCAGCAAATGAACTGTCTCCCATCTTCAAAGAAAAGCAAGGATTACACTGATATGTGTCCAGCAGTAAGGAGTAAAGTAACTCCTTGAAGACTATTGGACTCAAGTTCATGTGAAAGAAATATGTTCTTATGATGTACCAAAAGCAGTGAATCCAATGCAGAAGTTTCACAATTAAATATCTTCCATGATCCAAAGCAAAAGTCTATCTGAACCATGGATCATGAATGCTGCAGGGCTTTATGTGCTTGCGTTTTTTGTTGGTTCTTAAGTGACAAAATTTCTGTATCTTTGGGGAGGGAAGGAAAAGAAAATCATAAGGGAGTCCTGGAGGCTGTACTGGGCCTCTGCTGTCTTCTTTCAGATCAGCTGAGTCTCAGGAAGCATCCCTGGATATCCAACCACTTTCTGTTAGAAAGTTTAAAATCCTTTTCTTCAGTACCTTATCCAAGTAACTGGGAAGGCGACTCTTGGAAGGAATTCCTTGTCTTTTCTGGAGATGGTCTTTAATGATGATGGTTTTTACAGTCACATAACGTGCAGGACTCAAATTTAGAGAGCTGCACAGCACCTTTTCCCTGTCTGATAAGAGTTCAAAGCCAGGCAGGTTTTCAATGGCGGCAAATTCACCTTCTTTACCATCTTCCTTCCCTCTCTTGGAGCTAGCTATGTTTTTGTTCTCCTTCCTCTTCTCTCGTTTGTGCCTGGCTGCCTCATACTCCGCCGACTCTTCCATTTTGGTGATTCCATTTCGACGGTACCGCTGCAGCTCCCGAATCTTTGCTCGAAGTATCCTCTCCTTGTGCATGTTCTCAAAGAAATCTTCAAACTCCTTACAAGACATAAACTGGTACAGAGGCCTCAGTTTCAGCCTCAGCTCCTTCTCTTCTTTTGTGATCTTTCGTTTGGGAGCTTTCTCCTTGTCCTTTTTGTCCTTACCCAGAAAGGCTGGTACCAAGTTGTAGTCTCGTGCAATGTTCTTCCTCCGCTGCCTCTCCTTGAGTTTCCTCACATACATGTCTACGTGAGCTCTCTTTAGCTCTATTTCCACATCATCATCATCGTAGTTCACTGAGAGGCCGCTGATCAGAGTCTCCGCATCCTGATCGTACTCTATCTCATAGTCGTCCCGCAGCGGCATGTACCCCAGCTGCTGCTGTTCGGCCACCGATATGTCCAGCGGCGGCAGCGGCGTGGTCAAGCTAGGGGAGAGCGGGCCACCACTGGGGCAGGTGTGATCCGTTACTCTGTTGGGAATAGTGTCCGGGATGCAGGCTTTTCCCAGGTTGCCATGGATGTACATGCTCACATAGTGTTCCATCACCTCCTGGGGCGTTCGGGATGCTCCAACGTGAGCAGCCATGTCCTCCTGCATGGAAAAGGAGGAGAAGTGAGAAAATGACTCCCATTACATCCCCAGCAAAGCATGCACTCAGGAAAAAGCATAATGACTTCTTCGCTGCTCCCCAAAAGCCAACTCACAACGCATGAACTTCTCTAGCAACACTGAAATCATCCACGTCTCCACCAGATCTGCATTTTTAGGTCCAAATAGGTATTTAGAAGTGCACAGGGGCACATCAGCCATGAAAATGACACTAGAAATATCACCAAGGCAAAGCGCATTGGATCCTCTAAGTACAGGAACACCACTGAGACACTGGATCCACATGGTGGTTCCTGGGCATCCATGGCTCTCCCAGGAAGCCATCTCACCAAGAGAGAGCCAGAGTAACACTGCAACGTTGTTTAGATTCTACTCATCCACAAAGTACATTTAGAGCAACAGAGAAATAGGGACAGTATTTAGAGTAATCCGGGTGGTGTTTGCTGTTTTCTACATGTTTAAAAACTAAAACAAACTATGATGATGACAAACATGAGGATTTTTTAAGTCTTCAGATTCAATGAAGCAAACTATAAAGAAATAATAATTACTGAACCAAATGATGGTACTTTTCTCTGCCAGCTGCATACTGGCACAGAGAGCAAGCAGCACACTTACAGCTAAGATACAGTGAAGCAAAAGCCTAGACAATAGGAAGACGAGGAAGGTACAAGATCTGGAACAAACAGGCTGGAGGAACTTCAGACAGTGACAGGCTCAGGTCCAAGAGCCCAAAGCACTTCTTACTCAGCAGTTATCCTGCAGGCAGGGCACGCATGGTCCTGAGGTTACCACCGGGCATGGAGCCGCCTGCAATCGCCAGCCTGGAGGATGAGGTACCGCGGAACCGGAGCTCTACAGGACAGGCCGTGACACGGAGGCCTCCCGTCAGCACCGTGCACGTCCCTGCGGGCTCCCCGCATCCCAGGCTGCTGACTTCCTTCAGGCCAATTAGTGCGGCCCACAGCCCCAAGTACCCCGCGGCCACCGCCCCGAGCAGGGTCTTTGCACCCTCCCTCGGCAACGGGAAGCGTCCGTCGCAGGAGTGCAGCCCGCCCGCGGCCTGAGGGCCAGCGCTCCCACACTGGGCGCTGCTCCCCTACTGTCAGGTGGGACGCGGACCCCTCGACACCGGCAGCCCGCCCCGCGCCCGCTGCCCTTACCCAGTTGCCGAAGCCGAACTGCTCGATGGCGTCCAGCAGCAGCTGCTCCTCCCGGCTGCTCCAGCCGCCCTCGGCCTCGGCGCCCCAGAGGGTGAAGCGGCCGCC
Source organism: Tricholaema leucomelas (assembly GCA_013400475.1). Taxonomy (NCBI): domain Eukaryota; kingdom Metazoa; phylum Chordata; class Aves; order Piciformes; family Lybiidae; genus Tricholaema lacrymosa; species Tricholaema leucomelas. Next base: position 836,105 of record WAAF01010666.1, read on the forward strand.
ATCGACGAGCTGGTAGCCGTGCCATCGTCGGTGCGGGCCGATCTCGGCACCCGCCGAGAAGCAGTCGGGGCAGAGCTCGATGTCGGCGCACTCGGTGCAGCGGAAGCGCAAAGAGCTCACCTCGGCTAAGCAGTACACGCAGTACTTCTTCCCCAGTTCCGCCATCTTACCCCGCCCGCCTGCAGCCCACGCGCACGCGCCGGCACGCCCCTGTGCCTGCAGCGCCAATGGCAGAGCGCCCGATAGGCGGGGACCCGCGGCGGACGGCCAATGGGCACTAAGGGCTTGGCCTACCTCCCGGATCCCCGGCCAATGAAGTCAACGCACCTGGATGCGAGGGGTATTAAAACAGATGAGCGGCCAGGATTGGCCGACTGGGATCCGTCTTCCTTTCCAGCGACCAATGCGAGAGGCGACCCCAAGCAACCTCGCCGCTGAGAGGTAGTCGGAGGCCAAGGGGCGCGGCCGAGGTGGCGTCACGTCGAAAGGGGCAGGGCCGAGCGTGGTTGCCTAGGCAACCGGGGAAGCGGGGAGCGGTGCCTACTCGGAGGCAGCTGCAAGGCCCGGGGAGCTAGGCTCGGCTACTCCTGGCACCTGGGGCCCGAAGTGTTAAACGGGCCCCAAGAGCCGCCTAAGCAAGGCTGCGGATCGCATCCAGGCCAGAGAACGGAAGAAGGAGCTCATGCCCCTCTCCGAGNCTACTCCAGGCAACTGGGGCCCGAAGTGTTAAACGGAAGAAGGAGCTCATGCCCCTCTCCGAGCCGCGACTGGAGCCTGGTCTGCCCCATCGTACTCTCCTCCTCCTGGCAAAAAGGTTACTAAAATGGAGTTATCTTACTCTTCTTCGAGACAGGTCTATTTCTTCCCCTAACGCCTACCACTCAGTATCAAACACCAGCTCTATGAGTTTTTTCTCCCCTTGCAGCTTTAGTGCCATTACTTACTTTAAACTGAAGCACTTCTTCTAAGGCAGAACAAGAATCAAAGGAATCGACTGACTACTCTTTCATTTCTAGCCCTCTAGAAATCCAAATCTTGAAACCATCTCAGAAGCTCAGGGATAATGGGCAAAGGATGAACCTGTCATGGACTCCAAGAAGATGAAGAGAAATAACCAGAAATGCAGCAAAAGTAGTTAACAAGCTCAGTGATGACATCCTACAGCTCAAAAAAAATATCAAGCACGATGTGTATGGTTAGCTACCTCAGAGAGAAACCACGATTAGTGAAAGCTGAAAGTCAGAACAGAAAGGCTGAGCTAGCAGACACTGTAAGGCTCTTGTAACAAAAGAAACATTCTCACTGAAACAGAACTGGCCTGTGCTGTTTAGCCAGGAGAGCAAAAGGTTCCAAGGAGAACTTTTAATTACAATTCAGTATCTGAAGGGGACTTACAGATGGAGCTGGGGAAGGACTGCTTAGAAGGGCATGTAACGACAGATGAGGAGCAATGGTTTGCAACTGGAGCAGAAGAGATTCAGGCTAGACATAAGGAAGAAGTTCTTTACAATGAAAGTGGTAAAATACTGGAGCAGGTTGTCCAGGGATGGGAGTGAGGACCCATTCCTGAATACATTTAAGATCAGCCTTCATAGGGTCCTGATCTAATTTGAGATATCCCTGCTAATTGCAGGAGGGGCTGGACAAGATGACTTTCGAGGGTCCCTTCCAACCCAATACAATCTAGTATTGGAAGGGGCTGCCCAGGGAGGTGGTTGAGTCACCAACCCTGGATGTATTTAAAGGTCATTTGGATGTGGTGCTTGGGGATATGGTTTAGGGATGAACCTTGTAGAGTAGGGTTAGCAGTTGAACTTGGTGATCCCAACGACCTCTTCGAACCTGAATGTTTCCATATGATTCAGTAATACATGACACCATAATCCTGGAAAGAATCACCAAAAAAAAGAGGTCCTCCTGCAATATTTACATGTGCCCAAGTCCTGAGTTTGGAAAGACAAAAACTGCTAAAGAAGCATGTGAAGAAACAGACAGGTACTTGAATTTTTAATTCCTGAATTACACTGACAGGAGGTGAGTAAGGTAACTTTACATGACTTTATTTAACAAAACCATATATTTACAGTTGAAAAAAGTTCCAGTTTGATACACATCTGAACAAAACAAAGGTGATAACTACATAAAACCAATTTAACCACGATGTACACACAGGATGCATCAACACTTCTGTGTCACTCTCGTTTTTAAAACATTCAAAAAGAAGTTGTTCTAAAGTACCTTTCTCTTCCAAATGGAATTCTTTACTAAATGAAATAATGTTAATGACTGATTGCTGTTTGAAGTTGCAAAAATGACTTTATTATAAAGTGCAGGTTGTACAGAATTCCAAATCTGTTTGAAGTTTTCTGGTCTCTCTAATCTGCTGCATGTACAGTGGTAGATGCAGGCATCTTTATTTGTCCTTAAACCCATGAAAAAAAGAAAGTTTGCCTGATGGGGACACTTGGTCAGTGAAAGAAAATCTCATGCATCTTGTTACAGATACTCTCAAGTATCTGAACAATAAAATTGTCAAAATTTTGTATGCAATCCCTGAATTTATTACAGAAATCTTCCTTAACAGCTAATTAAGAGATTTGGTATGCCGCAAGAAACTTCAAAAGCTCAATGACAAGTAATTCTATGTCCTTAGTAATCTCTTCTTTTATCAAAATTCAAGCGTTACCTTCGAATGAAGTTACTGAGAAGTTGAAACAATCGCATCTTTAGGCAGGAGATTGTTTTTCAAATGTCTTTTGTCTGAAAATGAACTGTGCAAAGCTCTTTTATTGCATTGCTTTTCTTCATTAAAGAGCATACCCTATATACACAAAGAAATCATTTAGAAAATATATACATCTTAGAAGAACAGAAAGGTCAAAAAAAATAATCACAAAACAAAATAATAACATTTGCAGGTAACAAACAGTGCACGAGTGTTGCAGCAGGCCTTCTTCCCCACAACTATGCCCATTCCCACCGTTACATTCAACATCTTACTGAGAAGAAGTTCAAGGAAGAACAGGCTGTCGACGGCTGCAAGGATACCTAGTGGCTAAAAGAATGCATCTAAACCAGACAAATGAGCCACGCTTGCAGACTTGTTTGAAAAGGAAACACAAATGTAGTTGCAATGAAGACTTAATCACAAAAACCAGTTACAGTACCGCCTTAAAATGTATGCTGAGGAAAAAAGTTTGTCTGTGTTTAATAAACTGTGTAAAAGCATAGTGCAAACGTTTTGGATGGTAGGCCTCTCATATCCTTCATGGAAAGGCATATTTGTTGTTGTAATAGAAAAAGTAAGATTAAAAAACACTTACTGACCTTCCAGCTCTCTATTGCACTCCAAAGTAGGGTAACATCCTGGTACCAGCCATGAAAAACTCAAGCTGGACACATTCTGGGAGAATTAACATATCAGCACCTTCACATCTGTTTTCAGTAAGCAATGACTAGAAGTCGTCATACGGAGGAATTAAGATGGCCAACAAAAAGCCACGTCCATTATGCCAGGTACATAACGAGGACAGGAAAAGAGGTCAGTGAGGTATCAGACTTGCAAGCTGCATTTGCATTACTCATCTTCCAAAGTGATTTTGAGTCCTCACTTACCAGGGAATCTTGCTCTCACTCTTTTGAATATTACAACCAAGCTATCTCTTGCAGAAACCATGCTTGTACTGAAGGACAGCATCTTGATTATGTGCCACTATCCTTGACAGTTTATGTAGAGGTGAGCAGTGTGCAACTATAATTCTCTTTTTTTTTTTTTTTTCAAGATTCAGACAACAAATAATCCGCATCAACCAAACTGAAGAGCATTGGGAAACCACTGCCCATACAAGTAGAGGATGTTGCACAGCCTGTTTACAGTTAACACAAATATTGCTTCAGTTGAGTTTCCCTTTTTAAAGAGCATCATTATTTATAAAAGAGATTTTACACTAGACACAAAACATTCTTGTAAATCAGAGGCACTCATGATTTACAGCTGAACATTCATCTGAATGGGGGGGGAGATCTAAGCTGTACAATAAAACTGTGTGAGCACAGTCTGCTGCCTCTGTAACTTGCTCCCATGTATCAGAGGCTGGATAAAATGCCTGGAAATGACAGCTTCTGCTCATCCTAATGGTGCTTGTCTGACACATTCCCCAAGAAACTTCTTTCAGATGTCACTACATAAAATGCCACATAACACTTTCTCACTGTGGCAGCAGCAGCTTCAGGACATCCCACAGAACCTTTTCAGCAGCAATGCCAGCTTACATAACTTCTCCTCTGTACTCTTCCTCCTCAGTTTTGCCAGTGAGCAGAGCTGGGATTAAAATAACTAGAAAAATTGCTCTGAACCATTTCTCAGTTATCTGCTCAGCCCACAGTTTTATCAACGTAACTGGAGAGATGGCATAGGACTAAGTAACTGGTAGGCAAGAACACTCCAAAACAGCACTGCCCCAGAAAAGGAAGACATGGGAACATGCATTAAAGTACTATGTGACCCTGTCTTTAAACAGAGGAAAGAGTACAACTGGGAAATTATGCCAGCTTAGCAGCAGACACCCCTCAGTGAGCTTGGAATCAGGTCTGACTAAAGGAACTTCTTCCTTTGGCATACAGATGGGAAAAACAGATTTCCAAGGCATCTTGAAGAACAATTGGTTTTGCACTGCTAGTGTGACATCTCTTCCAAGTTTACTCTCTACTTAATTTTTTCTCATTAAAGAATGGAATATGGCTCTATGTCTACATGATTTCTTTGGTAAATGGGACCCAGAGCCTACAAACCAAGAAGCATTTCTAATGAAATGGTCCTCACAAAATTAAAGTAAAAATTCCAGCACCAGTTATTTAAAATCCATATCCAGCTACCATGATACGTAAGGGAAATATAACCTGCCTAAGAATGAAACTGGGAAATAGCTCTCAAAGCAACCAACATTGCTGAATGTCCAGTCTTTTAAAACAAAGAAGGAAAATACCCCAACCCCAAAACTTTAGAAACCACCCTTCATGTTGTTTAGCTCACTGCTCTCATCAGAAGCAGAGAACGTGTAACGCTGTCCAGAGCAAATGCTCGCTCCACTAGAAGTTTAAGGCTAAGCCTAGATTTAATTTTTAAGGGGTTTATCCCCTGATTTCCCTCTTTTTCCCCTCTCCTTCTCTTTTTTCCTCTCTCCCCTTTAAGGCTATCCTACCACTAAAAGGAATTCTGAAATAACACTTTGATTTGCAGGCTCACACATGTCAAAGTCCTCAGTACTTCTGCCACTTTAACTCTTTTCCTGTGAGTCCCTGGAGGCCACCAGAACGTTAACGTTTGAGCGAAGGGCTTCCTTTTTCCATTTCCCGGTTATCTTTCTGCAGAGCTGCCAGTATCTAGACATTTTGAGGAATGAGAGAGAAAAAGAAGTATTAGATTTTAAAAGTGACTTGATTAATCATTGTCTGCAGAGCTTTCAATTTAATTATCTCTGAACAGTATTATTTTAACTATTAAATGTAATAGAATTTAGAGAACCTCTCCACTAATGGAGATCTCTCAAGTCTTTGTGGCATGGTAGATACAATGGATTTAAAGTTTTAAACTCAGTACCCACACCCACCCCCAGCACTCTCTTTTCAAGCCTAGTGAGTAAATTCTTATCCAGATTACACAAGTTTAGCACTGTGAAAGGAGAAGCTGTAAATCTCAGGATAAATGGAGTGTCTGAAAACACAGCAAGTGAGCAGCCTGAGCAGTGGACATCATGTGACAGAATCATCTGAGCACTGATGGGTGCTTGTCTAGATCACACAAGTCTCTCCAGATATGCTCACATCTTTTTCTGAAGCAAAAAGTCCACATTTGCATCCACTCTGAAAATTTCTATTTCCTAATATCCAATGCACAACTTTGTTTTGCTAGTCCCTGTACAGAGAGCACGACCACAGCCAGTTTCTTGTGCTGCTTAATGTGCTCCCTATCCTATAGTAAGTGTCTGCCACAGAAGATTAACAGCATCTTCAAGAACCACCCTAGAACTGAAAGTATTGAGGAACAACCTTTCATCTCAGATAATTGCAGTTATGAGTAAGAAATTTTCTTTCCTCCCTCTGGCTGATTTCAAACAAATCTCTGCTCTATCAAAACCAACACAGCTCAGATTATTTAGTTGTTTGGCTCCATAAAGTTTTCCAGAATTTGAAGAATGCAGATCAGAGGTGCTAAGCAAACAGTCGTCTGCTGTAGCACCTCTATTCCTCTGCTGCTAAAGCTGTAGGCATAACAACATCCACTCCCACATCAGGCTATAGCTGTGTAAGCAGAAGGCCCTGGAGTTCTCTAGAGAATTCCAGAAGAGAGCTTCCTATTGACAGCCAAAGTCCTTGTTACTAGAAGTGCTGTCCACATTTACTACAACTCTCTTCAGTGTTTAGTTTCCTGATCACGCTGTTGGTGACCAAGAATAAATGGAGCGAGATGCAAAACACACCAGCCCATCTGATGAGGGAACCAAGACTGTGAGAGCCAGCTTCATAAGCAGCCTGTAACGCATTATCTTTAGACAGCAGCAGGACAGAAAGTGATGCACAAGCTAACAGGATTGTAATTACCATGGCACAGCAAGGTAAAAAGTTCACTCAGTGGGTGTTTTTCTGAGTGCTAACTACACCTACTGCTGAGATGTGCAGCTCAATTTGCCTTCTAAGTTCTACAGTCAAATACACACCTACAAAGCAGCAGCACCTCAAGCTCCACTGCTTATGTGGCGCAGTTCCTGTAGCCAAATGAGAAGATGCTAGAGGTAAGAACACAGAGCCCACTTCTCTAAGGTTGAGAGCTCTCTGCATCCTCTGGGAACTAGCACACTTGGTCAGTCAGCCCACTTCAGCACTGATCTTTAAAGCAGTGCAGCCATCACTCTTCATGTTTCATTTGCTAATTTGAAAAGCTATTTTCCTGCAGAAATTTCTTAGCTAGGAAACACCCCAACAGCAGACAGACCTCTCAAGCACACTGTGTGGGACTTATACCCAGTACTACTAGGAGTCCACCTGTGCAACCAAGTCACACACTGCCAAATGCTGTTTGTCCTAGCAAAGCAAAATTCAGGTTTCTGGGTCCAAACTCTTTCTGGTGAACTTTAAAGATCAATGAGAGGGGTGAGAAACCAGCAGCAGCAGCATCTTAGTAATAAAAACAAAGTCCCATACCCTCTCTGTCTTGCTAATGTATCTATACCAATTCCACCTCAGCAACTAAGCAGTTCCAGTAAGTGCACGATGTGAGCAAACTCAGTGCCCCAACTCACTACTGGTTTGGAAAAGGATGGCAGGCCAGAGAGTGAACACATTTTCCATATGAGAACTTATTCAGCAATGGAGCTAGCTGTTGAAGAAACCCAGCTGGTGCAGAAGTCAAGACAGGTATGAAGTCAGCCATTACCAACAGCATGCTAGAACTCTGAGATCTATTTGTACCATGGCTCAGAAACATTTCATAGAATCACAGAATCATAGAATGGTTTAGGTTGGAAGGGATCTCAAGGATCATCCAGCTCCAACCCCCTGCCATAGGCAGGGACACCTCCCACTAGAGCAGGCTGCTCAAGGCCTCATCCAGCCTGGCTTTAAATGCCTCCAGGGAGGAAGCATCCACAACCTCCCTGGGCAACCCATTCCAGTGTCTTACCACCCTCACTGTAAAGAACTTCCTCCTAACATCCAGTCGGAATCTCCCCTCCTCCAGCTTAAACCCATTCCCCCTCGTCCTGACATTACTAGACCGTGTAAATAGTCCCTCCCCAGCCTTCCTGTAGGCTCCCTTCAGATACTGGAAATCCACTCTAAGGTCTCCTCGAAGCCTTCTCTTCTCCAGTTTGCAGAGCCCCAACTCTCTCAGCCTGTCCTCATAGCAGAGCTGCTGCAGCCCTCTGATCATCTTGGTGGCTCTCCTCTGGACCCGCTCCAGCAGTTCCATGTCCTTCTTGTGTTGGGGGCTCCAGAACTGCACACAGTACTCCAGGTGGGGTCTGACGAGAGCAGAGTCAAGTGTTGTTCCACAACAGTTGAAAACAATCTGGCAAATTCCAGTGCAGTCAGAATGAAGCTGATGAAGAGACTGAGGAAGATTGCTTAGTTTAGGCTACCTGAGCTCCTCCTCCTCCTGTTGTGATAATCATCACTGAACCTTTACAGGTCACAGACTGCAAACCACTGGCTAAGAACGCCTGTTACTTGGAGTACTTGGCAGAACAGGACCCTTTCTCTCCTCCTCTGCAGACTACTGCTCACAGATTAACATTCTCTTTACCTGAGCCCACTTTTTGTTTCTACTTTGCATCTGAATGGCAGCAATAGACGTGAAGAATTCTTCTGAAGGCAAGTCCTCTGGTAGCTTTGTTAAAAACTGGGCTATATGAATGAAGTCCATTTTGGTCAAAATATCTTCAAAAAGTTTTAATATTCCCAGGGCTGTACGGAACAAGAACTCTTCTCCATCACGACAGAACACATCCCAGACACGACATGCCAAGTCTAACGGCAAAGATCTGCTGTAGAGAGTGAATATCCTGAAAAACAGAATAGAAATTTCAGACTTACTGGACAAGAAAAATGTCTTTTGATGCTCACAGAAGTACAGAGTACTTCTCTCAGTAAGCTTGAGACTTCTCAAATATTTCTAACTGAATATTACTTGTTTTATTTCAAAAGTACCTCTGTTTGTTGCAGCTTACCAATACATGAAGCAACATAAAACTGCACAGACATTAAGGCACCTTGCTACAAATATGGGTCACACCAGAAGAAACAATCTACCTGGGTCTTATGATGGATGTGCATCGGTTACAGGCATAAGCAAAGGCGTATTTAATCATTGTTTCAGAGCTCAAGGCTTAGGCAGTTGTACCTACCAACACAAAAACTTGAACATTAAGACATACTGCAAATGGAATTTTGTGGAAAAAGATATGCAAAATTATCTCTGAGTTCCAGGCTTGACTGACTGGCAAAGCAGTAATTGCATGACTTTTGAAGAAAAGAGCAGTTCAAACTCTAGCAAGCTGAGAGAAACACATGAGTTCAGGCTGGAAGTTAGGAAGAAGTTCTAAACAGAAAGAGTGATTGCCAATTGGAACAGGCTGCCCAGGGAGGTGGTGGAGTCATCACCCCTGGAGGTGTTTAAAAGGAAGCTGGATCAGGCACTTAGTGCCACCGTTTAGTTAATTAGAAGGGTTAGGTGACAGGCTGGAGATCTTTGTTTTTTCCAACCTGGTTTAATTCTGTGATTCTGTGAGATGTTCAGAGAGAACACAAATCCAGCTGGCTCAGCATACTTTAACCGATGTGATCCCCAAAGAGTAAAGATGGGAGCAGAAGCAAGAACCTCCTCCCAGTTGCTAAAACTGTACTTTCATTAACTGACAAAAGCACACTTTTTCCTCCATCAAAACACTGACAGCCTCTCACTCCTCTATCCAACACCTTGTTACAAGGCAGAGCAGTTTCACTGCCACGAATGGCAAGTGAATGAAGTTTCCTGGAATCAGGTTATAGGATATAAGGGAAAAGAGTTACAGCAATTTTTTTTCCTTCAGTTTAGACAGAACATTTCTCCACAGATGAACTCTGTCAAACTGCAAGTACTTGTTCCTCCGGCAGAGGTCAGCAAAGCCTCAGACTTAAACATTTCCACGGCTTCTAACACCAATTTTCAAGTGTGCTGAACCAAACAGTAGTTCTCAAGACTCTTCCTACCACCTTCAATTTTTTTTGCTAGAAAATTCAGGTTTTCATTAAAAAAAATTAGAATGAAACAGACATATACACAGGTACAGAATATGGATGAATTTCCATAGCAAATTCTAACCTGCAAAGGTTTTCTGCAGTATCTGCTTCTTACTAACAAGATTTGAACGATGTGCCATCAAACATCCAGTTTCTCTGTCAATCAGCACACTTAAATGGGAAAATACACTATTACAAGCAGCAAGATCGAATTCAACCATTTGTACAAATTCAGGTGGAAGGTCAACCACAACTTTAGGATCCTTCGGATTTTACTTTTTTTCCTATTTAGACACCTCGCTGCCATGTGTTTATAAAGTGGAAATGGTTCAAGTTCTGTTCTCCAAAAGCAAAATTAGAAGCATAAAAATAAGCAAGAGATAGAGCTTGGGATGAAAACACTCACTTCTGTTCATGTATGTACTTTACACACTCACATAAATGTCTAAGAGCAGTGTGATGCACGCCACCTCTTTGCGTTACTGGATGATCACAGTATCACCAAGGTTGGAAGAGCCCTCACAGATCATCAAGTCCAAGCCGTTACCACAGAGCTCAAGGCTAGACCATGGCACCAAGTGCCACGTCCAGTCCTGCCTTGAACAGCTCCAGGGACGGCAACTCCACCACCTCCCTGGGCAGCCCATTCCAGTAGCCAGCATGATGATGTGCTGCAAAGTTTTAATTCTTTCAACAGTCACATACCACACAAAACCGTCTTGCTACAGAGAATACCTACACAGTAGAACTTTCTGTCTATATACATATGCACAGGAAACAGCAACAGCTTTTCCACTGACAAAGAATGGTCTAATAGGAAGCAATTCATCAGAGTCCTTTTCGGGTAACCAAGTAGCAAGCAAATGTTCAGCCAGAAAATAGTTCTGGTTAAAAATAAGTAACAATGCTCCTTTTTTAAATCTCTTTTTACTGACAAGAGCTTTTATTGCCATGATTCAGACTGAACCTGATTAATCCATGTGTATTAAAGCTGCAACTATGCAGAAAATTAACTGTCAGAAGAAATAGTCAGAACTATTTATTAGAATACTACTTTCTGTAGGAAAAGATTTACTCACATCCAAAAAGCTGTCACATCAAATAAGGTATTTGACATTGATCTCTTCATGATTTGTAAGGAAGTGTAATTTGCAGGAAATTCACAAGGCAATTAACTTTCATTAATATTAGCATGGAATTAAATGTACCAAACCCTTAGAACAGCTTGGGCCCTCTAGAATAAGCAATGTAACAGCAGTAGGGCTCACTGCACTCAGAGCGGGTACAGCACTTGCTCCTTTCAAACATTTCCTAGTGAAAGAGTTTTTCTTAGACATGTGAGCTACTGGTCTACAACCCAGCTAAAACTCATTACAGCAATAAAGCAGCTGCTAGACTACAAGAACTAGAGCAGCAGCTCTCAGCAGCACTAGCACACAACTTACAGAAGATCTGCTCTCTCTGTACTGCAGGATAATTTTCTGTCTGAAGCCTTCTCAACTCACAAGAAGTGCCAGGCACAGACAACACAAGCTATCCAGCAGAGAGATGTCCTGTGGCACAGTAATGGAAATGCAGAATACTGGCAGAGCTGGCAGATGGAGTCAGGGACCAGTATAGTCCCCCTGTAATACAGGAGAAAGCAATAAGGGACCTGATGAGCCACTTGGATCCTCACGAATCCATGGGACCAGATGGGATCCATCCTAGGGTGCTGAGAGAGCTGGCAGATGAGCTGGCCAAGCCGCTCTCCATCATTTATCAACAGTCCTGGCTCACTGGAGAGGTCCCTGAAGACTGGAAGCTGCCAATGTGATGCCTATCCACAAGAAGGGCCAGAGGGAAATTAAAGACCTGTCAGCCTGACCTCAGTGCCAGGCAAGGTCACGGAACAGGTCATCTTGAATGCCATCACAAAGCACCTACAGGATGACCAAGGGATCAGGCCCAGCCAACAAGGGTTTAGGAAAGGCAGGTCTTGCCTGACCAACCTGATCTCCTTTTATGATCAGGTTACCTGCCTGGTGAATGTGGGACAGGCTGCGGATGTAGTCTACCTGGACTTCAGCAACACCATTTGCCACAACAAGCTCCTGGCAGAGCTGGCAGCTCGTGGTTTAGGCAGATTCACTCTGATATGGGTCAAGAACTATCTGGAGGGCTGGGCCCAGAGAGTGGTGGTGAATGGTGCCACATCCAGTTGGCAGCTGTCACCAGTGGTGTCCCCCACAGATCAGTGCTGGGTCCAGTCCTGTTCAGTATCTTTACTGATGATCTGGACCAGGGGATTGAAACCAGCATCAGTAAGTTTGCAGATGACACCAAGCTAGGAGCAGGTGTGGATCTGTTGGAGAGTAGGAGAGCCCTGCAGAGGGACCTGGACAGGTGGAAAGAGGCCAATGGGATGAGATTTAGCAAGGCCAAGTGCACGGTTCTACACTTTGGCCACAACAACCCCAAGCAGCACTATAGCCTGGGGACAGAGTGGCTGAGAGCAGCCAGGCAGAGAGGGGCCTGGGGGTGCTGGTAGATAGGCTGAACTTGAGCCAGCAGTGTGCCCAGATGGCCAGGAAAGCCAGTGGCATCCTGGCCTGGATCAGGAACAGTGAGGCCAGTAGGACAAGGGAGGCTACTCTTCCCCTGTACTCGACACTGCTCAGGCCACACCTTGAGTATTGTGTCCAGTTCTGGACTCCTCAATTCAAGGGAGATGTTGAGATACTGGAAGGTGTTCAGAGAAGGGCAACAAAGCTGGTGAGAGGCCTGGAACACAGCCCTGTGAGAAGAGGCTGAGGGAGCTGGGGGTGTGCAGCCTTGAGGAGGTTCAGGGGTAACCTCATTGCTGTCTACAACTACCTGAAGAGAGACTGTAGCTAGGTGGGGGTTAGTCTCCTCTCCAGGCAACAGCAACAGAACAAGTTGTGCCAGGGGAGATACAGACTGGATGTTAGGAAGAAGTTCTTGACAGAGAGAGTGATTTGCCATTGGAATGGGCTGTCCAGGGAGGTGGTGGAGTCAATGTCCCTGGAAGTGTTCAAAAAAAAGACTGGATGAGGCACTTAGTGCTATGGTCTAGTTGATTTGACAGGGCTGGGTGATAGGTTGGACTGGATGATCTTGGAGGTCTTTTCCAACCTGGCTGATTCTTTGATTAGCAGTTTGGAAAAAGGGGGGAAATCCCCCAAGTACTGGATGCTCCTACTCCTCCCAGTCCTGCTTAAGATGAAAGTGTACTCTGAGGTAGGTGTATGAAGCCCTGGCTTCATAGTGAAAGCAAAGCATAATACCATAATGTTACCAAAACCACAAAGCACTGGTACTGTGATAATCATAGGTTCTGCATGTTCTTTCCTTTGCTCCTCTTCCCTCTCTTGCCCTCTTTTTGATCAAAGAGGCTTGGCAAGATGTTGTTAGCAACAGCACTGAAGTCAGGTATGCCAGACTTTGCATGAACTCAGGCACAGCAGCACTATTCCAAATCAGATCTTGGATATTCTTGCACTACAGGTTCCTCTCCTCACAGATTGCTTGTTTTTCCCTCCTATTAGATAACAATGTGTGTACATTAACAGTAATCACATAGAGTTACCTACATTTGTCAAGAGAAATACCAAATTATTCTCACCAAAGCTGAAAGTCACATCTGCTTTCCAAATTTCTCACTTTAAATGTATGCATAAGTTTGTCCTGTGCCCTCGTACTGTGCCTTGGTGAGGCCACACCTCGAGTATTGTGTTCAGTTCTCAGCACCTCATTACAAGAGGGATGTGGAGGTGCTGGAGCAAGTGCAGAGGAGGGCAATGACTCTGGGGAAGGGCTGGGTGAATTAATCTTATGAGGAGCAACTGAGGGAGATGGGGATGTTTAGTTGGAAAAAGAGAAGGCTGAGGGGAGACCTCATTGCTGTCTACAGCTACCTGAAAGGATGTTGTGGGAGAGGCTGCTGTTGGTCTGTTCTCACAGTGATAGAGCAAGAGAGAATGGCCTCAAGATGTGACTGGGTACGTTTAGGCTAAATATTAGGGAACATTTTTTCACAAAAAGAGTGGTCAGGCATTGGAATGGGCTGCCCAGGGAAGTGGTGGAGTCACCATCCCTGGAGGTGTTTGAAAGGAGGTTGGATGAGGCACTTAGTGCCACGGTTTAGCTAATTAGAAGGGTTAGGTTACAGGTTGGACTTGATGATCCTAGAGGTCTATTCCAACCTGGTTAATTCTGTGATTCTGGGCGATTCTGAGTAGGGCTATTGGTTGAACTTGGTGATCCTGAGGGTCTTTTCTAATCTGAACGTTTCTGTGATTCTGTGATTTCTGTAACAGCACATAAGTATTTCTGCAACTTCTGAATTCATTTGTGGAAACTGATTAATTAGTTTCAGTTTTAAACTTACTCTTGGATCTTTCCTCCTTCATCTTGTTACTAATTTTCACTTGTTACATCAATTTCAACTACACCTGCTTTGCGACAAAGACTGCAGCTTCGCAACTGTTGATTCATTCCATCATTGTACAGTCACATCTCTGCTCTCGTTAGCACCTTTATAGTTACTGCAATGAGCTTGATGGTAACAATTTATTTAGTACAACTTTAAAAGCATTACACCTAAAAAAACTCCAAGTATATACTTAGTTTCTTATTAGGAAAAGAAAACCTTAATTACCATGTACTATTTATTACTGACTGCAACAGAGCAACTTCCTGGCACTCAGCAAATCTGGCTGCATTTTAAAATATGTAAATCCAACACAAATAGTGTATGAGTTTCTGAGCAATTTCCAACCAGCCAGAAGCACCCAAAAAGCCCTGCTCTCTCACCTAGCAGCACCACACAGCAGCGCAAGAGTTCACTTAGTCCTACCCTAACCTGCAGTGACGTAAGGATGAACACAGAGTAAATTAGGCTGAAGACTGTAATCCTTTGGAGCCTGGTAACAAATACAGTTAAAAAAAAAAATCAGGGTACCACTAAGGACCTTTGGACAGAATTAGAGTTCCTTTCTCTTTGTAAAGGGAGCATGCATTTAAGCATCATCTTAGGTTTTGTTTTTCAGGGGGTGGAGAGTTACTGTCATGACAGAGTATGTTTTCCTTAATGTGACAGATGGGAAGCTTATAAATACTTCATTGGAAGTGCCCACTGGAAATGTGATTGTCCAATGGCCTGGACCTTTATCATAACAGGCAAACGGTGTCAATTGAAAGTTAGTGCTCATGCAGCGCAATCACAGCCAGGGTAATACTAAAGGACCACTGATCAATCTATCAGTACAAACAAAGCCTATGGCTATAATTATTGCCAAAATCATCTTTCTGAGCCAGGATAAAGAGGTGTTTGTAGAGCAGCAGCAGGTCATAAATAGACAGCATGTGTCCTCTGCAAATCCACACTCTGCTCTGTTCACAAGAGCCTGTGCTACATCATCTGACAGAGCTGAGAGGCCAAATTTGGGTTATTCAGACACATTATTTCCCCTCTTTTCTCCATGAGTCTGACTGTGCATTGCTCTTTATGGCTTTCTCACACTGAATTCCCTCTACCTTCCTGAAAATAAAAGGAAAAATATGCCTAACTTTTGAACTATTTCCATGAGATTTATCAGTTGGAGTTTGTGCTTGAAGCACATGAGTCCTATTTCATAAATTACATCTTCTGGAAAGTGTCCACTGGTAATCATGACACTGTATATACTGATAATCATGACACTGTATATACTGATAATCATGACACTGTATATACTGGTAATCATGACACTGTATATTTCAGTTACATGCCTAAGTCCTTGTTTTTTTTTCCCCAGCACAGAAGGCAGTGGTGGAACCAAACTGGCAGGGAGACCCCCTCCTTAAAGCCTTTACAAGTCTCAAGGAAACCCAAGGCAGCATTACATCACCTATGTAGCTGGGCCCATCGCTATGCACAACATCTCTTTGTCATGGAATGCAGCCCTTCCAAAGTGACTTAAACATTCCAATTGTACCACTGCTCCCTGTGGAACTGCTTACAGTGAGCAGCACAAAGGAGACTAGTTGATTCCACTGTTAGAACAGAAGGGTTTCCCAGCAACTGGACTGTGCAGCACTGGCTACTGGAGCTGTCCCAGAGCTGACACCAACTGAGATTTACTGCACACACGCCTGCACAGTAACCATGCCAGCCGCCGGAACGGCGTCAGGAATCCCTCTGGAGCTCAGAACAAACACACGTTTAAACAAAAGTCATGAAGTTTGAGCAAGGCTGCTTCACAAACACTTCTACCTACAACCAAAAGGTCTGTCTATTCAGAGTGACACTAGACCATGTTCTTTCCTGGCTCCAAACAAACCAAAACCACATTCTCATCTTTCTGGAAGCAGTTCTGGTTTTAATAGAGCAGTAACAGCAAACTCCCTGTCAGCCACAAGCAGCCTTGCAGACAACATTTTCCACAGTCTTGAGCTTTAATGGTTACTCACTTGGAGAACACAGACCCATCTGATTTCTCCTTACATCTTTTCTATGTTAATAGAAGTAATGAAGACAGCATGCAAAGTCCAGCTTGCCAAGTTTCCAGTGGGTGTTTTAATGTTCAATAAAAATCTAAATCTGCTTCCTACAGGATCAGAGGATTTTCAAACAGATGTACCTATGCACACACATATGTAGACACATACTTAGATAGGCAAGCAGTGATGTGTGGGTATTTAAATATAATACCAAAATCATCAACTACACTGGGCTAACAAAATTAAAGACAGTAAGACAAGTTAGCTAGCTTCAGATGAGTGTGGAAAAAGGCTTAATGCAGGAGTTGGATACCTCAACTATTAGGACTCCCTCAACCAGTCAACATTCCTGTGCAAGATTTCATAGTGCTGAGGCTCTCCAAGGATGGGGAGGAACACAATAAATAGTGCTCTTGTGATTAAAATAAACCAGCTTTACTACGGATGTGGGCAGCCAGCAAGAAATATCAAGGGTTATCAGTCCATTCTACACAGATGTTGAAAAGCATCACCCACAAGCACTCCTGACAGAAATGTCTTTCAAGTGGTCTTAAGATCCACAGAAGGCACAAAAGGGAGCATTGATGTGCCTTGTACACTCAGACTTTGAAACTTCAGTTCTTTGCTTGTAAGTCAGTAATTATTTTCTTTTTTTTCCATCTAATATATAAATGTGCTCAGTGAGGAAAACTGATCATATGAATGTTTACTCAAGAGAATACAATACAGGCTGGTCTGCCAAAGCAAAATTGCTGAGGGGGACATAAACCTTCAACCTTTCCTCAAACAGACCTTTTCTAAATCTCCAATTTCCGCTGCTGTCCCTTGGGATTTCTTCTTTACAAAGCTTGAATATTAATGGAGTTTTAACACACCGGCACCACAAAAACACTCATTTTTAGTCTCTCCTACATTTTAAAACCCAAACAAATACCATCTTACTTACAGCAACATGATATTAAATTAGTAATCCATTAAAAACATGATAAGCTGGTGATTTTAATGTTGTCTACCCTGTTACTATACAGCATGTCTATTCTTCCTATTCTAATATCCCTTTTATTCAATTGCTTCCTCCACACACAGGCTGTTTACAACATGGTCTTGGGCAATGTAATTTTGGACATCTTTCCTCTTATCATTAAGCTTACCAGCCTTCTTTCCCTGCTACCTTATTCCAGTAGTTTTTTTCTGGCATCTTCCTGCTCTGTGCACAGCTCTAGTTCAGTTTAATACTCTCAGCCTTCAATCATAAAAAATTCCTCTGACTGTATTTCTCTCATCAAATGTTAGGAAATATGAGCCTATCCATTACACACCCCCTCATTCCCCTACTTGTGCTGCATTAAAATTTAATCCCAGCGTAAAAGCCAAGTCAAACAAAACCCATGTGACACTGCCCTCTGAGCAGGAGGGGACTCAAGCAAAGGTAGCAAGAGGCCTGCATGGCATGAACAAGAACCTCCTGACAGAACTTCAGTATAAAAAAGAAGCACACAAGAGGCTGGAGGGAGAGATGACCCTGGAGAAGTACAGACAATGTTTGAGTACGAAGAGAAGGGGCTAGGAAATCCAAAGCCCATCTGAAGTTGAATCTAGCAAAGGAAATTAAGGACAATGAGAACAGATCTCCCTAAGGCAGCAGACAAAAAGGCTCAGGATATCGTGAGCCCATTGCTGAACAAGGCAGGATGTTTGGTAACAAAGTGCCTGCAAAGGTACTCACTGCCTTCTTTATCCAGGTGGGTTTTGAAAGTCTCCAGAGGAGACTCCACAACCTCTCTGGGCAGCTTATTCCAGTGCTCAATCACCCTCACCACAGTGTCTCCTTTTGTTGAGGCTGAACCCCCTGTGTTCTAGCTTGTAGCTATTGCTCCTTGTCCTATTGCTAGGCACCGCCAAAAAGAGACTGGCACCTTCATCTTGACACACATACCCCTCAGATACTTACGAGATATTGATAAAATCCCCTCTCAGTCTCCTCTCCAGACTAAGCAGCACCAGTTCTCTCAGTACCTCTTCACAGGAGAGATGTTCAAGTCCCACAATCATCCTCACAGCTCTTTGTCAGACTCTCTCCAGCAAATCCCTGTCTCTCAAATTAAGGAGCCCAGACCCGGAGACAGTATTCCAGGTGTGGTCTTACCAGGGCAGAGTAGAGGGTGAGGAAAACCTTCCTAGACCTGCTGGACATGCTTTTTCCTTAATGCACCCCAGGATGCTGTTGGCCCTCCAGGCCACAAGGGCACATTGCTGTGCCATGAAGAACTTGCTCTTCACCAGAACTTCAAGGTCTTTCTCCATCTATGAATTTCAAATGCAAGACTAGCAACATTTCTGGATACACACACTGCAGAAAAACTGTAACAGATATTCTCAGAAGACCAAGCCAAGCATGCATTAAATATGGATAAAAACAGCAATATAGCTGTATCTCAAAAGAAGGTTCAACCTCAACACAGGTACAATAATAAAGGTTAGGCAAACAAATACCACTGAAGCATGCTGGAATGATCTGGACTGACAACTCAAATGCTGAACAAAAGATAAAGCCTTTATCTCAACGAAGTAACACACCAGGGAAGAGCACTCCAGCTTATCAATTCTGACATTGAGCTCTACACCAAGATGCACAAAAGCAGTTACAATTCCAATGTCTTACCAATCAATGAGATAGATATCTGGAGTCAAGTTATTTTTTTTGAAGTGGGCAAATAACTTTGGCAGATTTTCTTCAAAGAACACCTCAAATGCAGCAAAGTAAGTCAACATCTGTGAAAATATAATGGGGAGGAAGAAAACACAACAAAT
The DNA here is from genome assembly GCA_013400475.1 of Tricholaema leucomelas. Classification (NCBI taxonomy): domain Eukaryota; kingdom Metazoa; phylum Chordata; class Aves; order Piciformes; family Lybiidae; genus Tricholaema lacrymosa; species Tricholaema leucomelas. The sequence continues at coordinate 855,173 of WAAF01010666.1, forward strand.
CACAACAAACCAGTTAGCTGTATTATTAATAGATTTAAATGCATTGTCTGTTGTTGGATTAGTGCTGTTCAAAGAAAGGATCATACGAATTATGCGATACCATGAACAGTTCAATATTTACATAAAGGACAGCCTGCAAGCACAAAGACTTTAAGAGCCACTCTACATACCATTCTTACACAACGTAATTATTGGTTTGGGTTTTGGCCAGCTTCCTCTGGAAAGAAAACCACCAGCACAAGCGAAGTTATTTCCTGATTTCTCAAAATAAAGACAGAATGGTGGTTTATGCTTGTGGCAGTAATTTACTATTATATTGAATAAAATCCAAGGCCTAATGGATTATAAAAGGAAATTAAAATAATTTAACAGCCCTCAGAAAGATTGAAGAGTCCAGTTGGTTCCAGTCATAAATCATATTCTAATACCAAAGCTTCTTTTATACCATGTCTTAAAATTAGCTAATAGGCTTTTCTTGCAAAGAGGAAGATATGAAGTTCATGCAGGAAAGCCAAAGACTGGGGCAAAGCACCTCTATTTCTCCTGTCTGAACTCTTAAGATTCTCACCTTTGAACACTGTGAAAAAGAAATACAGAATGCTACATATTAAAACACAAAAAAATCCTCCCCAACCAACAAAACCAACCTCAAACCAAACCATTCTGAAAGTAAACTGAAAACACACTTCAGAGGCTGTGTCTCTACTTTGCTCTGGTACACAGGCAGCCCACTGTACAAACTAAAAAAGCACCTGAGACTCCAGAGAGAATCAGGCAACCAGCTCCCACAGAAAATTGGAGAGCTCTGCTCAGTTGATTCCCTCAGGCTCCTTTTCAAACACATCTGGCACAATAAGAGATGGGAAACCTGCTTCTCCCTGCAGCAATCTATTTTTAGCAACCTATAAAAAGCACCTTCAAGATATTTCTTCTAATATTAAAGTGGTTCCAGCTTTCAACTACAGTGCTCAATTTGAAAATGACCTACAATAATATTCTCTTAACTATTCTCTCAGCATCATAAAACAGCAGCTGAACAATTTCATTTACCTGCCCGTACAAAAAGGTTAGCAGGGTGGGTTTTTTTGGTTTGATCTGGGTTTTTCTGAGAAGGTATGTGTTAGATTTTTTTTTTAATCAACCATACTGCCTTAAAATAAATTCTGATCTACTTTCCAAGCTACTGAGCTTTAATACATAAAGAATCCCTACATATACCAACAACATGTTGATTACAGTTTTGTGGCATACTTACAAGGCCATGGTCCACACGGAAAAATGCCATCTGACAGGGTTTATTTAAAAGGTTTGAAAAAGCAATGAAGGCATCTGCAGTATCCAAGTTCAAGATCAGTACTGCTGCTATGAATGACATGCCCTGTACCTGAAAGAAACAGAAATGTTACCATTCGGTAGTAACCATATTCTTCCAGGAATGTTGCCTCCCTTTCGTCTGCATAATCACCAGAGTTTAATGCACTCCCTGAGCTGCTGAATTCTCTTCAGAGGCAGTGCTTTTTAACCCACCTCAACCTCTGCTATTGGACGTTCAGAGCATGGAAGTTAATGACCCCTATGTTGCCTTCTTTCAAAGACTCAGTTAAACTTCAGACAGGCTGGGATAACAGCACTTGCAAATACACCAATTTTTCAGAAGCTATTTCTGAGTAATTCCCCTTCTCCTTGGGAAGGGTCACAGATACCCCTATTTGTGGCAAGCTGGGTTAGAACACTAGAAAACAATGTTTGCTCTTTCCTTTTTCAATCAATTAGCAGCAGCTACAGACATCTGTGAGCTGCAGGGACTCATGTGATAAGCAGCAGCTCCTGTTTTAGTTACCACAAGCTCATGATGCTGCTGCATCTTTCTACAAAGTGTACTATGGACTCAACGCTGAGGCCAGGCAAAGCCTACTCACTCAGAGGGTGTAGCATTGCCACTGAAGTCACATGGACTGAGGTGTGACAGCCCCTCCTGCAAACCTGGGGAACAAGCTCCTTCCCAACACAGCAACAGGTTCCACGGCAGTGAAGCACACCACCTGATCTGCTCTGCTTCTGGTTTCCCAGCAGTCACGCTCAGCAGCTTCTGCCAAGCACCCTGTGCCACTCCAGCACAGGAACATCCTCCTTCTGCATTTGCCTTCTCTAAAACAGCTGCTCCCAAATAAAGAAAAAGCTCCTATATATATATCCCTGCTCTGGGAAAAAAAAAGAGGACTAAATCAAGGATCTGAAATCCACTTAGTCCTCTCATAGTCACTACTTCAGATACTATGAGGGAGCTCACATGGCCTTGATGAGCAATGCTTTAAAGACTATTCCAGAAGCTCTCAGTGTTAAGGCACACAAATGCTTATCAAGAGAGGTAAAATACTCAACAGAAGAGTCTCACCAAGATTCCCATTAAGGACAGAACATATTCAAAGGATAAATTTAACTACATCATCTTTTTTGACTCAGATTTTCAAGCACTACAAATGATTGCTTCTGAGCTTTGCAATTAACCTGTTAAGAAGTTTGTATCTAGCAACAGAACCACTAGATACATTTCTCAAGGTAGTATTAGAATAGAAGGAAGCACACAGAAATACCACAAGGATTCACAACATCATCTAATACTGGTCAACAAAGGACCAATTAACACAATCTCCTTTCCTCCAGTTCACAGATTCCTAGAATGGCATAGGTTGGAAGGGACCTTATTCATACCTCCCTGCCATTGGCAGGGACATCTCTCAACCAGACGTGGTTGCACAAGGCTTCATCCAACCTGGGCTTGAACATCCCCAGGGAGGAAGCATCCACAACCTCCCTGGACAACTTATTCCAGAGTCTCACCACCCTTGTACTGAAGAACTTACTAAAATCAGTCTAAACCTACTCTCCCTCAGCTTAAAACCATTTCCTCTTGACCTGTTGCTAGACATCCTTACGAAAAGGCCCTCTGCAGCCTTCCTGTAGGATCCCTTCAGGAAGGCAGCTCTAAGGTGTCCTCTCCTCTAGGCTGAACAACCCCAGCTCCCTCATCTTATCCTCATAGCAAGGGTGTTCAAGCCCTTGGATCATCTTTGTGGCCCTCCTGTGGACTCCAACGGCTCTGTGTCCTTCTTACGATGGGAACATCAGAAGTAAATGCAGCATCTCCCTCCCCATGCCCAAAATAAACCAATTCTTCACTTACATAGCCTACATCAGGTCTGTAACAAGTATAGGCTCCCAAAATACTGTGCAATGTGTCATGATAAGGACCACCCTGTAATCAAATAAGAACAAGATGATACATTAGAGTGCATAACAAACATGTTAAAAAGCCTCCAGTGCTACAGGCAGCTTCAATATATCATTTCTGATGAAGGACACATTATTTTCCTGTGCAGCTCTGGACAGCCTCAAGCCTTTCCAAGTAGTTTTTGCTTTAGAAGCATGGCATTGTCCTCCATATCATATTTATTACAAATGCATACAATCTGTCCAATGCATCAGTTAAATCCTTATACAACAGAAATGTAAGCCTAAGAGATTCCTTATAGCTTAGCAGCACTTTGACAGAAGTGCCAAGAAAGCAGAAAATAGTTAAACCAACAGCAATATGCTGTAACACAGACAAAGAGCACATGAAGAATGACATCTCTAGCTAAAAAGCATTTGACATTGTTAGCTATTAAGAGCTAAGTACTGTAACAACCAGAGAATTTCCAAAGGGGAAAAAGTTTTTCACCAAAAATTTACTGTGATTCATCACAATCTAAACTTTTTTTAAACAGCTGCTGCAGTTTGTGTATAGGACTAAATATCTGGTTACAGTGAGTCACGATAACACAACAAAGAAGTTAAATTACTCTTGCACACAACCAAAAAAGGGCCACCAAATCTTGGCTGTCCCTCACCACCATTTTGAAACCCTGCAGCATTGAGTCACTGACTTGGAAACACTCACCTGCTTCACTTCAAACAGAAACCAGCATGAACCAGGCTAGATGAATCATGATTATTAGCCAACGGATTGGTTTTTTTTTTCCCCTCTTCCAAACATGTTTTACCTTGAGATTACTCTTCTGTGGATTGTTTACAGTTTTCCAAAACCTTCAGGAAAACTTTTCCCTCTCAACATGTCCACTCCTTCAGATTTGAAGTTAAGGAACTGTTTCAACCCAAAGGCAGGCAAGTTTATATACACTTAATTTGAGAAGTCAAGACAAAAGTGAACATTGCTCACCTGCTGGAATATACAGAGATTAGGAAACGTTCTTGAGATATCCAGTTTTATTAACTCCAAGCTTGCTTCTCTGTCAGATGCAGAAAATCCAGCATCTACAACGACCAAAATTGCTGCATTCATTACAGGGATCAGTGGTTGCTCTTTTTGTTTTGTTGGGTTTTTTCCACTAAGGGCTGGCTTTTGCACAGCTCATTTACTTGGACACAAACTCTAAGGAACGAAGGTAGAGACAGGGCAACTCCCTGCTGTCTGCCCCAACTCAAAGCAACCCTACAGTGCACACTGACCCACAATACACTTTGCAGCAACGGGGAGTAAGACTCAGGACAAGGCAGGCAAGGCACTTCACTGCTACCTGCTGAAAAACTGTTAAGACAGATGTGACCTGTGATCCCTTGCCCTCAACAAAGCTTCCCAATAGCTCATGAACAGGCTGCCTCTGTGGAAAGGTTCCGGTGAGAGATGGAAGGCCTAAAGCAGCAGAACTGGACACCACCTCTCTCTAGGATTGTCTGCTTTCCTGCCAAAACCTGGCTTACTTACTCTTTCTGGGTGTTGTTTAACATCATGGACATTGCAATGCACAGAACTGAAAAGGATTTCATAGGAACTCACTTTCTGTAGCATTATTTTACTTTCTGATATCAAAAGGTTTATTTTTATTTTCTCTGTTCTGGTAGGTGCAGTTGGGAATTACCTACTGCTACTTATTGAGCAACCAAAAAAACCAACAGCTGTTGTTAGCAAATGCTTACACCAATCACATGAGCACCTACGCCTCTGGAAAATCAAGTGCAAGAGGAAGCAGCAAACGTAGTGAGTGTCACCTTACTTAAGATGCAGGCATCTTAAGAGAACAAAGTAGGTGATTTCTAATCAAAAACATTTTTATGCTGATAAATGCAAGTAAGTATGTTCTCCTCTGTCTGCTCAGCATAACTACTTACTGAAGGCAATTTCAAGCATCTGTATGTAGTTATTTTGCTCTCAAAACCACAACAACTCTTCCAGTCAATTAGTAAACCTCAAACCACTCAGTTTGCAAAAATAAATTGCTGCTCTCTAAAACACACCCGGGAGATGGGCTCAAACCTGCAGCAAGGGAATGAAACGTGACTTTTTTTCTATAATTTGAGATTCAATTCCAGAACTGCAGATGCTGCAAAGTATTTCAGTATTGCAATTTGAATCCTCAAACTTTCCTTGCTTTCCTACAAATTGGCATCAAACAAAAACTGTACCTAGAGAGAGTTTATAAAGAAAAAAGAACAAGTGTCTTTTGTAAGAGACCACAGTTTCATTGAGAAGGAGGAATGCAGCTATTTCCCACTTCCACAGAAAGAAGTTCTTTCATCAGACTCATCTTTACAGCTGTTTTTGGCTGTTTGTTTAAAATCTGTGATTTCATTTCCAACATCACCTCAGGCACAGCATACCTTCACATTCGACTTCAGCCCCTCCTGTGCTAAGCGATCGCCACTTCTCTTTGGCACGAGCCAAGCAAATATCAAACAGCTCTGGAAAGAGAAAACAGAAAATGAAGTCCACTATTTGCATGTGCTTGTGTCCACTCTCAGCTACTATCTACCACAGGAGCAGTGCTGCCTCACTCACTACAAGGAACAGTTTCTGACACAGCAGCTGAGCTTCTAAATAGGTTATGATTCTGAAAGACTGCTTCACTGACCTGTAACTTAAGACCAAGTGAAAAGTAAAGGCAAACTAGGCACAAATTGTATTTTCTGCTCAAGTGTTTACTGTTCTTACAGAGCTCTGATATTCAAAATTATCCCAATTATCCAGTCAGGCTATAAGTCTAGAAAATTCCATGCAAGAACTACACTAAGACAAGCACAGAAAAGCAGCACAGTACAGCAGGAGTAAGAGCAGTCTACCACATTTCCATGCTGGAATTAATAACCTGTGTTACTCATTCAGAAGTTGTTTTTTCTGTACTCCCCAGTTGCCCACTATTTCTATTTTAACACACAAAACACAATATCAGTTTTTCCAGGGGTCTTTTAATTCCTCACAAACCCAACATTTTGCTCTAAATGAAAGGAAGCACACTATGTGCATACTCAGGGGCACTACAAAATTAACAGTTCTTAAGTTCAAAAATAAGATTATAAAAAAGACCAGGTCACTAATTCTGACCCTTCTGACTCTTACCACTACCATCAAAGCAAGACAGCCTGACATCAACAATCAGAAACAATTCACAGCAGCAGCCCTAGAGCATCTGTGACTAAAAGCCATTGTATTTCTGAACAATGCACATCAAAGCATCATCAAAAAAGCCTAACTAGATAACATCTGCTCACACCCACTCCTCAAGTTCCGACACACCATAATAAATACAAGACTGTTCCCTTACAAGACTGTCTCCTTGCAAGATAATGTAGAGAACACAGCAGTCTCACCATGGGTGATGTTTAGCTCATTGCCAATGGCCAAGCTCCAGACTTTGCCTCTCACACTGGGTGGAATGCCCTGCCACCAAAGCTCTCGGACTTTTCGGGAACAACACCTGTTAAAAGTAAAGCAGATTACGCTAAGAAATTTTTCACTGCCAAACAAACTGCAAATGTGTCCCTCTACTAGTGCTGAAGGGATCCAAATCAAAATGTCCATCAATGGGCCAAAATGTTGAACACAATTTGCACATACTCATCCTTTAATTCTATTTTGTTTTGAACCATAAAGAAAAGCTGACTTCCTTCCAAGTCAACGGCTTATTTTGACAGAAGCGCTGCAATCACAATATCCATAATCTGCAACCACACTTGACCAGCAAGAATTAAAGGGGACAGAAATAAACAAGCAAAAGGAAATCCACATCTGTGCCACTGCCTGTGCTAAAGGCTGGACATCTCCATGTAAGATTAAATTCAGAAACAATTTACATAAATCTATCCTCTCCCCTCCACCATCACCCTGCTGTGTCGATGAGACATGAAGATTCCCATTCCGCAGTTTTACCCCCCCGAGGAAAATGCATAAAGTTGTAATAAGTAGTAACTTTAAGGTGGAAGCATGGAAGACATTTTAACAGAAGACAGGCTTTGAAACGGCTGCAGGAGATTCAACAGTCCGAAAGCCCAGAACAGAACAGCACCTAAGCACCAATGAAAGCTTATGGTACTCAGAAAACCCAAACCAACTGATTTATCTATAAGCAGATTCTGAACTAAAATGCAAAACAGTAAATACACCGGGGAACGTTTGAGTTTACAAACGTGCAGGAAAAGGTGTCCTTATTTATTCGGCAGCTGTAACAGATAGTGAAGACAGACACCTATGTCTCTCATAAAGACAGACATCTACGTGTCTACACAAATCTACAATTTGCTTATACTTAATTTATTATTGCTATTCTCTAGAGGTGCATTTTCCAACAAATTCTTTCCTTATTTTTAGCATATATTCTTAAGAGAATTGAATTTCATGATTAAGCAAATTCTGAGTGCTGTGGAGGTGCTGTTGTAGCAGTGGATATGCCCAGGGGAGCTTCCTCTCCTTTAAGATGACTAGCAAAGTCCACGAAGAACTGGACAGTGAAGGTAGCTTACCAATTGCCTGTGCAGGAATCTCTCAGCACTGAGATATTAAAAAAAAAAAAAAAACAAACAACAACAAAAATCTTTTCCCTACTTCTCTTTTCCATCACTTGATTGCCCCAGCAGGCATACCACTCTGTAATCAAAAAGGCTTCCAAATACCATACACATACTTCAGTCAGCATCTGCCACAGCAGTCAAAGAAAGCTCATTTCTGATAAATGCATGGTGTTCAAGCATTATGTTTTCTGTTTTTACATTCTATACCACAGATCACTGCTCAGTTTCACTGTTTCAGAATATTCCAAACCTCTATTAAAGACAAATAATAAGAACTGAATTGCACCACTTAAAGAATCATAAAACCACACAATGGTTTAGGTTGAGGTTGGAAGGGACCTCCAGAGGTCATCTAGTCCAACTCCCTGCAGTCAACAGGGACATCCTCTTAGTGGAGGCTGCTCAGAGCCTTACCAAACCTGATCTCAAGTATCTCCAGAGATGGGGCCTCAACTACCTCCCTGGGCTACCTGTTTCAGTGTTTCACCACCCTTGCAATGAAGAACTTGTTCCTTATATCCAAATATCCTCCAACTCCAAACCACTGGCCCTCATGCCATCATCACAGACCTTTGGAGACAGCCTCTCTCCAGCCTTCTTGTAGACATCCTTCAGATACTGCCAGCCACCTTGGAACTTATGTTGCTCACTTGCTTTGCAGCTGTCCAAAAGCATATTGCTAACAAAAGCTTTAAAGACTATTCAAAATTATACTTGCTAACTTTGTACCTTCTCTTCAGGACACAGACCAGACAATTTTAAGTTAAAACTCAGCATAACATACTGTCTTACATAGTTTCCCAGTTGGGCAAGATTTCATTGTTCCAAGTTAAAACAGCATTGCCAATGCTGTCTTCCAGTTTACAGCGTTCTTCCAGTTGTTTCTTTCTCTTCTGGGCTTCTTTAAGCTCTGCAGAAAAGCAATTTCCTTTATAAGTTAATAAAACCAGAAGCCAAGTATTCAGTCAGCTACTCATGGCTATACAGCCATGGAAAAACACATTAGATTCACCTAAATGTGCAGTGGATTACTTAAATTCCAAAAATTTCCCAGACTTGCAGCAAGAGAGGTAGTGATGCCAAATGTGAGTGAAGAATAAAGTGAGCTTTGTATAAGGCTCGTTTTGGATGGATGGGACAATGGAAGTTGAGTAATACATTGAGCCTTTGACCCTTCAAAGCTAATCGCATTGATAACCTGAAACTCGCATCTCTGTAGCCCCATCTAGTAAACCAGGTCAGATTATTTCCTAATAAAACCTTACCTATTTCTTTGAAGTACTCATAAGTACAAGCTAAAATAATACCAATTTTGTATTCCATCTTCACTCATGTTTTCTTTGTAGATTATGACTTAGATACACTGTCAGGAAATCACAACAGCTGCATTTTTTAATGCTACTTAGCATATGGTTAATCTAAATGTTATACATCAGAAGCACATAAACACAGGAAACCTTCAGCTCACTAAAAAGAAAAAGCTTGTCATGTCTAACTTAAACTTAGCTCACATTTTTGCGTTATCACTCAGTTTTTGTTCTTGAATCATCAGCGTTTTTTTCTACCAATTAATTTGTTAGACACACAAGGTAACAAATGCAGGCAGCCACTCTGTAGAGGACTGTTGTGAAAATACAAGATGTGCACGCACACACACACACACACAGTATGGGAGGGAACCACCTTGGCACAGAAAACTAACTGAAGAACAGAAGTACCGTGAATAAGGTCTTTGGAACGAACACAACCTGATGGGTCCACTTTAAAGTTCAACAGAGGCTGTGCCTGAGCAGAACCATAGCAACTGCCTCAAATGTTTTCAGCTTTGATAAGAGCTCTTTGTCAGTCTGCTTAAATGCAGGCTTTGAATTTTCCTCTGAACAAAAAGAGGGTGTTCATACAATTTGATTTCCTGACCTCTACACAAAACATAGTTCCACCAAACCTCTTATCTGGAATAGTTTTAGGAAAAATGGGTTTGTCAGGGTATTTTTCTGGATAGAATTCCTTACTTTAGTCCAGTGAAGACAGCACAAGGACCTGACCCAATGCCTAACATGAGCATAATTTCATTTTTCACAAACCATCTACCCTACACAGAAAGAAATAGAGAAACTCTTTGGACTACTAGACAGTTAAGTGGATACAGTAACATAGGAATGAGGTGAAGACAGAACTGCACTGTATGATGGTCAAAACCACCAGAGAATACTTCTATTAATACAACACCTGCAGAAAGCTATCAAGTTCTATGTGCACATCACCTTTCCATTGTTTCACATGACTTAGGGGTTTGGACGACTGGAGAAAAAGTATTTCCAGTAGCTCTCACTGGACACAAACCTCCAGGGTCCAAATTTCCTATTATTGTAATGCTTATTTTTAATTAGAAAACCCAGATGGTCAAAATATCAGCAGTAGGGAAGCCACTGATGTCAGCTCTACTTGATGTGCACAATACAGCGCAACTGTGACACATCTGAGAACAACACCAGACAAGAAATTATGAGCAAAACCTTGGGAAAGCTGTAAATTTTAAGTGGGAGACAGACTACCAAATGTACATTAACTATGTACATTTTTCTATGTCAAAAATGATGTATTTATGTACTTCAGCTTCAACAGGCTGTTCCCAACATGAAACCAAGAATTATCCTATATCTAAGTCTAGTCTCACAAACTGATGTCACTCAATTATTTAAGAGTGACAAATTAAAACGTTCTTTCCTGAGGGATTCCAGGATTGGTGTCTTTTTCAGCTTGCAGTGGGGCTTCTTCATTAATCTACCTTCCTCTCTTTTGTGAATTGATTCTTCTTTGATGGTAGGTTCAGATTCCTCATGTTACCGAGCAACAGACTGACACAAAAATCATTTCAGGTTTAGAAACACCCCTCAATTTTACTTCTCTTCTGGAGACAAGAAATTTCAATCACCTCTTTTTTTTGCTTGAACCACCATTTCTTCGTACTGCTGTCTGTGTTTCTGAGCTTCTTCTGCTGGTTTTGCAGGGAGGTTCCTTAAATTAAAAATAAATACTTATCTCAGGAAAGTTGGCAATTCTGTCTAAAGGAGATTCTAGAAGCTTCTACAAGAGGAGTATATCACGTTTCCTGTCAAAATATTAGATCAAAGAACAGAACAACAAATTCTTGGAAAGAATATTTTTGCCAGCGTCAGCAGAGGAGAAGGAAAGAACACTGACCAGCTACAGCTACTTTTATGCACAAAAGATGCTGAGTAATTTCCTTATGTTTGGTCATTTCAGCACTTTTATTATTTGTGATTAAAGCCTGGACTGGTAACATCCCTGCCATAAGATACATATACTCTTTATGTCAGACCACATTAAGCTAATCACATTTGTAATTAACATAACCACAATGCATCTCATACAACTACAGGATCACCAAAACATCAGACAGGAAATGACCAAGTTGTTTGGATCTTCTCTGTTGCAGAACACTGCACTGTGTTCCTAGGGCACAATTTATACCTGTGGTTAATAAAAATATATGCAAAAATATATGCAAGGTGTCACACGTAAGGCAGCTGCTACTCGACACCAGTGTCACCATTGACAGTGAATGCTTTACTATTTCCACAATCACATTACCTGTAAAGCATGCACAGCCACGTGATATATGCCTATGAATATTCTTTTTAAATCAAGATTGTAACAAGAACAAGGAAACTGGATTTTCACACTGGTGCCTTTGCTTAACCACAGAGAACAATCTACTCTTTTTCCAGTTTCATTTATGTAAACTGACCTGCATCTTTTTCAAACCCAAGTGTTCAGAAATAGTCTAAGCTGGCAAAGTTTGGAAAAGAAAACCAGATGAAGCAATGCAAATTCTACTAAAGTTGCACCATTTCATTTATCTTGTCTCTTAATGACATCACCACACATGTGAGGTAATGTTTATTATCTCAAACTTTTTCCAGTTAAATATTCTGTAATGCCTCTAGCTTTACTGATTTTCCTGAGAAAGTTTTACCTAACAAGTGAGGGCAAAACCAAGAGCAGCCAATTTGGAAAGAAGTATCTCACTGCATTCTTCTTCCAGAAGTCTTAAATCCTTTCATCACAGGAAATCAAAAATAAATTACTTAAAACCTAATAGGTAAAAACCCCCACTGTATACAAGCTGCAAGTAAACAAAGAAGATTCCTTAGGAAGAGTTGTCAGAGGATAGCATTACTGCCCAGCACAGTTTTCCCTTCTAAAGAAATTATGATTCAATTTCCTAGAGTCTTAAAAATACCTTTCCCGATATCAATTCCTCAAGTCTATCAACAGTGGGAAAGAAAAATCTGAATGTTATCCTGCAATGTGTCACCAATTCAACCTGTCTGAACACTACTTCCCAGAGTATCTCACAAGAAGGCTGACTTGTAACAGACAGGTTTTAGTGTAACTAGCAAGCTAGTACATATTGCTTCCAGCTGTACAGAATGAAACCTGCCATGACAAATTGTCATTCTCACATTGTTCTAGACATCCCAAGAATTCTTGTCACACATCTACCAGTCAAGCCAAAAAAAGTGTCTCAAATAAGCCGGTAACTGGAGTACTTTCATATGAGTACTCCTGTGTTGCAGGAAACACAGACCCCTGCTATGCCCATTCTCTACGCCAATGCAGAGCTGTATTAAAAAGGCAGGTGCCATTCCTGTAAAGATGGGTACTACTGATACACTGACTAAACATGACTGAATTTGGTTTAATTCAGGAGTAATCCATGGTGAAGCAGCTGCTGGTAAACCTTCACAAACTTAGTCTGCATATACGAGAAACTCCTTGCAGTACCAGAAGCACGAAACAACAAATCAAGTGCTTGACAAACTTTAACATGCAATGCTGAACCCACTGCAGAACAATCATCATCTTCTTTCATTATTTATGGAGGTGTGGTCTTTCTCTGTGTAAACAGGATGCTGTATCTTTGCCTCTACATTTCTTCAGCATATACTAGCTTCATTTTTATGCTTATGTTCTCTCATGGAAAAATAGAAATCCCTCATTTGTGTTTAGAAGGCAGAATTAGTCCACACTAGAGCTCTGCACTACTAATGTCCATTGCTTTTATTATAAAATAAGGTTACAATTGTTTGACCATTTTTTTTCTCATATCATCCCACTTTCACATTCACTAGCTGGGGGCAGGGAGCTAATTTAAATTATCTGTTTGACTAATCACATACAGTAAGAAAAGCTTTGCTAATCTGATTTTAAAGAGAGCCCAAACTTACGCTGGTCTGTCCTCTAAAATAAGTGCTGTAGTGGAGAGTGGTTCAAAATCAAGATTCTTCCTCACATTCTGTTTAGGAGAGAGTGGTCTATGACCTCGTCCAGTTTTTTCTTCATATTCCTAGAGAGGAAAGAAACAGAGCAGATGACAAGGGTGGAGAACATCAAGATCATTCACATCAGAATTTAAAAATATGGTCCACAAAAGTCTTTGAATATAATGCTTTCATATCGCTGCTCAACTATAGTCCCTTTAGAGCTTTTCACTTGAGGAACCTCACAGTAGAAGTTAAAAGCTACATTTAGGAATGAGTTTTGATTTTTTTTTTTTAATTCCTTCTACTTGCAGAAATATCTTAAGTTCTTCTAATTGTCTCTTTTTACAAAACACTGCTAAGAATGAGCTTACAAGTAGCAGATACTATCTGTGGTATACAACAAGATCTATTTATAATATTTTATATAAACGGTTTTGCAGTTGAAGCTCCATGTCTTAAAATCTTATTGTAAGATTTCTCTTATGCAAGCTATTTTTATATCCAATAGTTGAATGATGGAGGGGAAAAAAAAAAAAAAAAAAAAAAAAAAAAAAAAAGGTTAGAGTCATGGTCAGACATAAACCTCACACTTGTTATGATGCCCTGAAGTACAACAATCCTAAATCTTGACAGAGCACAACATATTAATTTGTGTTTGTGATACAGACACCAACACACAGGAGCAAGACTAGCAAAGAGGCACCAAGATGACTTGAGTCTGGAGGTAATGAAACATGAAGAAGGGCTAAGAGAACTGGGCTTGTTCAGCCCTCAGAGGTGGGTTTGTAGGAATCCTCCGTAGCCACAGACAGCAGTAACAGCACAGTGAAGGCTGAGTACAAGTCCCTCAGGCACTTGAACAAAGAATGTGAAGACAACAGGCACAAGCTGCTACAAGTGGAATTTTAGTTGTAAAGAAGAAAAATCACTAGAAGGGTAAAGTCAAACACCGAGATAAGCTTTCTAAGATGTGGTAGAATGTCCACTCCTGCAGGCATTCAAAACTCAGGCAGATGAGCCCTGGGAACCTGCTCTAAGCAGACTCTACCCTAAGAGGGGAGCTAACCCCTCAGAGGTCTTTTCAGCCTTAATTATTGTATGTCAATGACCTACATCAGAGGACTTTGTCTTACACTACCATACTATTGTTTATTTTTCCAACACTCTTTTGGAAGAGAATGTACCCAAGCCATGACCTAATGTGATAAATTAACCTTTATACAACCCCCATCTATTCCAAAGCTTGAAGTGCTATAAGCAAGTATTATGTGTTCAAAATGTCAGTGATTCACAAAATGACAAACATGGTCATACAGTCCTCTGCAAAACCCAAATCCATATTATTGACACTTTTACATTCAGCCTTATAATGAATTCTGCAATTTCTAAAAGTACCTTATTTCATGTGTAGCTTATCACATTTCTATTAAAATAAACTATACTGTGAGAAACTGACCATTATAAATGAGCACTATGAACACTGCTCCAGTCATGGATTTTCTTTCCATTAGCACAAGCAGCTCTTGATTTATTTCTCTCAATCTAAGCTGTCAATTACATCAAAACTTCCTTGGATCATTCAAATTAAAACAGGATGCCTACTACTTCCAGAAAGACCTTCTCCAACCCTACCTTAAAAAAAAAAAAAAGGATGGATGAAAATCATATATAAATGCAGATCAACAGTGCTGCGGTCTTCTCCTCTATGTTGTACAACTCCGTTCCAATTCAAGCTAGTCCTGCAGGACTCATGGCTGCACGATGTGAAGCTTGTGGGACACAGAAAAAAAAAAACTGTTTTCCTCATTTGTTATGAGGGCACTGTCTCAACAGTCAATCCTATGATGCCTGTATTGCTGTGACGGGAAACAATGTCATGAATCTGGAATGTCTGGCTCATTAAGACCAGTTAATACTGCTATGTATGACATCAGTTTGAAAACAAGAAAAAGAACCAAGAAAAACTTATTTCAACTACTAAATAGTGCTTAGCTTTGTTTAATAAAGAGGTAGTGCTCATGCTAACAAAACTGTTCACAAAAAAAAGAAGCTTCAACAAGAAAATAAGCAAAGAAATAGAATTCAAAAAGTTATGATAGACAGCATATTCAAAAAGCTAAGACATTATTCTTGCATTAGTAAGTCCTTGGAAGCAGCTGATAGTGACCAGTGTATGAGTGCACCATCATGCTATGCTTCAGTTGCACCATCAGCTGCGAAGTATATCCACTGTGCTGAGAGAAACAAAGCAAATGATTGTTTCTTCTTCCAGTTCCTATTAGGATACTGATTGAATTTTTTTTTTTTTAATTATCTCTTTCTCAGAAATTAACATACTCAAGTATTACTGCTTCCACCAACAGGGTGAATCTTGTCCCTAAATCTAATGTCTACTCCTTTGAGATTCTACTAGTGCAAGAAAAACCACCAGCGTACACACGAAACTGCAGAATCATAGTATCACAGTATCATCAGGGTTGGAAGAGACCTCACAGATCATCAAGTCCAACCCTTCACCACAGAGCTCAAGGCTAGACCATGGCACCAAGTGCCACGTCCAATCCTGCCTTGAACAGCTCCAGGGACGGCGACTCCACCACCTCCCTGGGCAGCCCATTCCAGTGGCCAATGACTCTCTCAGTGAAGAACTTTCTCCTCACCTCGAGCCTAAACTTCCCCTGGCGCAGCCTGAGGCTGTGTCCTCTCGTTCTGGCGCTGGCCACCTGAGAGAAGAGAGCAACCTCCCCCTGGCCACAACCACCCCTCAGGTAGTTGTAGACAGCAATAAGGTCTCCCCTGAGCCTCCTCTTCTCCAGGCTAAACAATCCCAGCTCCCTCAGCCTCTCCTCGTAGGGCTGTGCTCGAGGCCTCTCACCAGCCTCGTTGCCCTTCTCTGGACACGCTCAAGCATCTCAATGTCCCTTCTAAACTGGGGGGCCCAGAACTGAACACAGTACTCAAGGTGTGGTCTAACCAGTGCAGAGTACAGGGGCAGAATGACCTCCCTGCTCCTGCTGGCCACACCATTCCTGATGCAGGCCAGGATGCCATTGGCTCTCTTGGCCACCTGGGCACACTGCTGGCTCATGTTCAGGCGGGTAACCGCCATATATTGATGTCCCTGTAAAGCATTACAGAACTTGGCACTACAAAACATTTCCAATGCTTATTACAGCAGAAGTTTCAGAAAGGCTGCTTGATTTTGGCTTGTGAAAACTGTTTTCAAGGTCCTCTTCTAGTGAAGAGCAAAACTGCTTTTGGAAAGTGAGAGAAACTGCACACACTGGGCTGTAACGGGGATTTTATTTGATACAGCAAAATTAATTCAGAGATACGATTCCACTAAGCTTAAAGTTTTCCAGACCAGATGTCTTCTAAAAATTTCTTGCTTAAGTAATGCTTTATTTTGGAATACAAGCGGCTAGTTACAGTACCAACATATTAGGATAGTTGTTCAAACCTCTTAAAAGCAAAAGTCCACCCTGCATTCAGCAAGTATTCACTGCTGTGTTCTACTCAGCACTACTGTAGAGCAAAGGCAGAGCAGCACAGAAATGGGAGTGGCACGTTTTATCAGATTACCAGTCCTTTGTAGTAATGTCATCCTCTCCAGTGGTAGTCACAGAAGAATAAACATGTCTGCTGGTGACAGTCACTATTTACAAAACTGTTTTTTAATTTGGGAAAATTAAAAAACAAAAATCCTTACACACACACCCCAAAACCCCAACCACACAAAGAATGAAATGCCCAAAACTGGCAGAGGACAAAAGCTCAGAAAAATTAGCTTTTATTCCACTAAGAAGAGAGCAATTGTGAACAGAGCACAATGTATGATACAGCAATGAAGCAAACTGAAGCCTCCATAAACTCATATAAAGACTATCTGCTGACTGAGCAAGTAGAAGTATTTGCACATACAGGCATACCGCAATAGGCTGAACCACACAATGGCTCATTTTAGGCCTTTTTAAGAGGAAATTCAAATCTCTTAGAAATACAAATAATTCAGCATCTCTTTTGATCCTACAGTGTAATTAGGAGGTACTAACCTGATAGGGTTGCAAGTTAATTTTAGGATCAATTCAGGATGAGCTGATCATTCAGGATTTAGAATACCTCCTTATCACTGAGACTATTTAGACTTTCTTCCAGGTTTTGTCTTAACCTATTCAGCATTCAGCCACAGTTGCTGAACTAGGGTTTGAAGATGTTCTAAGAGCATGTTGTAGATTGAAGCACTGCTTTAAAAAATCCCCAATAAACAACAAACCCACAGAAACACACTTCGGAAACCAAGTTCAATTCTGGGTGGAACCTGGCAGCTTTGTAGCCGAGGTGCAAGAAGCTGAAATTGCGGCTATCCTCTGCAACGCTTTACAAGAAAGAGAAGCTCACCTGGAAAAGGATCCCGAGCCATCTCTCCAGAGGAACAGAAATAACCCACCGGAACGTAGGGCAAGAGTGAGAGGATGAACCGCGCTAAACCGGGAGAGGGCTGTGTGGCTTCGCACACTCAGAGAGCCTCCCCGAGGACCAGCAGCACGGCATCGCTGAACTCACAATAACACAAACTCCTCTATCAAGGTCATCTTGTTTTCGTTCTGTTTGTTTAAAGGTAATCACTCTCCCAGGAAGCCGAACATGAAATATTCATACTAGGTGTCAACGGCAGACGCCAGCCTGCTGGACTCGCTCCACGGCTAGAAGCTCAGCATGGGATGGGAGACGGCTGGCCGCAAGCACAGCCGTCGGTTTCCCGGTAGCAGCCTCCACGCCAGAACAGCCCAAGCCGCCGGAGGGCCCGTGCCACCGCCCTGCACCCCCAGCGGGGTCTATCCGCCCCGCCTCACACAAAAGAGCTCCCCTTCCCGGGAAGTTGGTTCTTCACCGGACCTTGAAAGCCGATTCAAAAGCAGACAAAGCAGCGTTCACCGACGCACCCTTAAATCCAAGCATCCCACCTCTCCCTACCCAAACGCCCAGCAAACACCCTCCCCGCCCTGCCCGTCGGCAGCGGCACTGCTGCCCGCAGCCAGCCGCCCAGCACGGCCCCGCTCACCATGAACGCTGCGGTCCTTCACGGGCAGCGGCCCCGCAGCCCCATGGCCTGGCTCCCCCGCCGCGCGGGCCCGCACGGCCTCCCGGGCCGCCCGCCCAGACCCTGCCCCAGCCCTGCCCGGGCCGCCCTCCGCGGGCGCAGTGCCTCCGCCCGCCCCGCCCCACCAGCCCCACTAATCACCCACGGAGTCAACGTACACGATCGGTTCTCTCCGTCTCGCCCAGCGCTGTCTGAGCACGCACGGCGCAGCCAGCCCCGAGGGAGAGGCGGCCCCGGCCCACGCTGCGCGAGAGACGTGCCTCGCCTCTCTGCCAGCCCCGGCTCAGACACCCCGAGGAGGCAAGCGCTTGCCCGGCCAGGCGCTGTCCTCTGCCTGCCACAAGCTTCCCACCTCTTGTGCCACCCGGGCAGGGTAACTGGAGCCTTGCACAAGCTCGTGTGCTTCAGCTACAATCATCTTTGTCTAAACTAGCCTAAACGATATGTGCTGCATTCCTGATACACGGGCATCTCTCTCCCTTGGTCTCTCACATCGCACTTCCCATCCCCCTTCATCCATGGCTACAATTCGGGCCTTTGTGGGTAGCGGTCCTTTCCCTTGCTGAGCCAGCCCCTGTGACAGTCCTAAGTGCAAAAGCAGTTAACCTGACATCAGTTCCGAAGAAACAGCAACAGCGTCGTGTTGAAACATTTCCTACAGCACAAGCACTTTTCCAGTACAGCTCATGCTCTGTCCTCTTCAGACAGCTTCAGACATCTATATAAAATCTCTTATACAGTCCAGACAACTTCAATATCACATCTTGTTAACTGTTTCGCCTGAATAAAGATTAAGCTTCCCATTTTCCCCTTGTCCAAAAGCTCTGACATCTAATTAATGAAAAATTGCTAGCTGTTCCATCAGCTGTTGTTCTCAAGCTGTGAATACCCATCCAACTCATGGATGCAGAAATATTATACCGAATGAGGAACAGCTCACTGTGTAGAAGTGCCTCAGCTTCCTTCACCACCACTAATTAATTACAAATCTCTGCCACCCAGGTATGTGGTGCCAGAGCCATATTTACCACAATGGCAAATCAGCACAGCTCATGAGAAGTGCTACAGTGTGAAAACTGCTTCTTGTAAGTGATCTCAAACTGAAGCGATCACATAGTGCACAAAGCATTTATGTGAAACCACAGCTATTAACACAGAACTTCAGACCCTGAGGAAGAGCAGCTCTCAGCAGACAACAGCATTCCCGTGGTAAATCATTGCAGTTTCACAGGCTGAAAATAGAACAATTGCAGCTCCTCTGGACAGGGGAAACAGCCATCTGCAGTCTGCCAAGAGCTCCATCATCTCTGCGTTCTGCAGAACACTGACTGGGAGAGAGTGATCCCTGGTGTCATGAAGACATTTCTGCGGGCAAAAAGCTAATAACACTGCGAGTGGCCACGTATTACACAGCCAGCCGGTAGCAGTCACTGTTTTTAGGCTGCCACAATTGTAAGAGTACCTGAGGCTATTCAAACAACTTGTGCACAAACTCTAATCACTGGGTACTTTTTCCACTGGAATTCTCAATCCATTCAATACACAAGACAGTAACTGGACAGGGATTGCATAAGCAAACAGAAAATTTTCTTCCTTGTTTTTTTGTGTCTGACTGCTAAATACCACTTCAACGTTCCCTTCTGTTGCTTCACAGCTGCCTAACGCACATCTATTTGCAACTTCTTGCCTTTTAGTTACAAAGTGTTTTACCAGGTAAATTTAAGCTGATCAAACAGGCCCAGAACTTCACTGCCTTCCCCTGTCCTTGTGGTCTCTCAGATCACTTTTTTTCTGTCACCATTACATACCAGTGTGGATGTACAACATGCTAGATTGAGGAAATTACACTGCTGAAAACAAAGCTTCTAGTTTTGTTAGACTGGTTTGGTTACTCTGGTGGGGTCTTCTGTGGGTCAACATAAATGTGGAAGGAAAAGGATAGAAAAGGAGCAAGCACCAGGATAGTTTCTTTCAGAAGCTTAACTGAAACCAGTAGATCAGGAAACTTGTGTTCTTGGGGCTGGAAAACTACGATCCAATTCTTGACATGTCATCAGGGCACAAAGAAGTATTTTAATGAAGACCTTATATATACAGCAATCAAAAAGACCTGAAGAAGACTGACACCTCAGGCAAAGATCAGATTATGAGAATACCCTTAGCAGACAGAATACAGATATTAAACCTTCAAACAGCTCCTTAAGGTATATATATCTGAGGGCTTTTTACATAACTCCAGTACAAAACTATCCTGAAATGCCACTAGTTTATTAGTTACTGATCTAACAACCTGAGAAATCAGAGCTACACACTCCACTCTCACACTTTACCAAAGTGTCCTGGCAAGATCTACAACAGCTCAAGAACCATCAGCCCTACGTGCTTTGCTCATCTATATTTATTTTTAATCCTTTTATGGACATCTGAGCAGAAGATGGCAATGTAATGACAGAATATGACTGAGATAGCATTATGTATGTGAAGTTCTTTACTATGAGGGTGGTAGAAGACTGGAACAGATTGCTCAGGGAGGTGGTAGAGGCCCCAACCCTGGAGACATTCAAGGCAGGCTCTGAGCAACCTAATCTAGTTAAAGATGTCCCTTCTTAAGGCAGGGAGGGTGGACTAGATGACCTTTAAAGGTCTCTTCCAATCCAATGCATTCTATTATTGTAAGTTTTATCTTCCACCGTAACACCTTGCCCGTATTTATTGCCACAGCATTCTCCTGTTACATATTTATCAGGAATACTTAAGCAGTGTAAGGGTAGAAGATTATGGCCAGTTTATGTGAAGAAAACCTCATACTAACTATTTTCAAGTATCGTTTCAAGCACTCTGAAATGTGCTTCACCCTGAGCAGCATCTACCTCTCCTGAACACAGGGGATACAAAACTTGAGCTTGTAACTGTGGTTTCACATGATCACACTGCAAAAAAAAAAAAAAATGAATGTACAGATCTTCCACAAGTTAACAGCAAAGAGAGAATAAGCCACAGACTCTGCTTTGTAGTTCTCTGTTCCAACCACTGAATACTTGAACAACTTTTCCATACACATACTTATATAGTATCACCTTTTCAGCAATAGAGGTATTAAATTAAGGAACATTTCAAACCTAAGCTTCCATAAGGCCAAATTACTTCTTCCAAGAAAGAGTAACAGTTTGCTGTTTTGGAGTCTGTCACCTCTAATCATGTAATGTGTTATATATCAGGTGGTTCTCACCCTCAGGGTTCACGTTTCATTTGTGCTATACGTAAATAATTTAAGTGCTTTCTGGTTCATAGAGAATGACATGCTTTATTTAACAAAAAGGAAGGAACCTAGAACAGCTCTCTGTATTTCAAGTATGCCAAGACACAAAGCACACCTATGAGCCATGTGGCTTAAAACAGCTCCATACTGTCTTTCTTTCATCAGATGGTACAGTGTGCTGTTGGAAGCAACTCAAATGAGTCATAGCAACCACAAAAACCCCACAACCCTACTGCTTAGAGCACTGAAATTAATTTAATCTGCATATACAAACATGTGCAGGGCTTCCCTATATACTGCCACTATCTGATATGCTGCAATATCAAACAAGGGGAAACATCTACAAGAAAGGCTTCTGGCAGAGTAAGCATCTGGTAAATGTCTGAGTAAGAGATACTAGCTAGATAGTTTGCCTTTTTACTGAACATCTGTTAGAGTAAAATACTACCAACATCTGCGTTTGGTGCTTTCCTTAAATGTCAATTCCAAGGGCTGGGATTACAGTGAATATGAACCCATAAAAATCTATGTTCAGTCACTGATCTCTTCACCTCATAAAATCATAGACTCATAGAAACAACTAGGTAGGAAGAGACCTCCAAGATCATCCAGTCCAACCTATCATCCAGCCCTATCCAATCAACTAGACCATGGCACTAAGTGCCTCTTCTAGTCTTTTCTCGAACACCTCCAGGGATGGTGACTCCACCACCTCCCTGGGTAGCCCATTCCAATGGCAAATCACTCTCAATTTTCTTTGTAGCCTCAGCACCATACACTTGCAAATAATCTCTCAGCAACTACTTCTGATATTTCACATCAGTGCTGATGTTGCAGGAGAAAGCTTATCTTTCTTGTCTAGTCTCAGATAATACACTCTTTAATCTGCCTGAAGATGTCAGAACTGCCCCAGTCCTTCCGAAGAAACAGAAATAAAGACTCTCCATGCCATGTCAGCTTCATGTCAATGCCACTCTGAAATGTGCAGTGTACCAGGCTAGCTATAGGATACAGTCACAGTAATATAGCATTTTATCTTGCAGGACCTCAAAGCAATTGCAAATATGACCTCAAGTGCTTGCAGTCTTCACAACAGCACGGAAGCACTCAGCAATGCCATCTATTTTACAATGCAAAACTGGTAGTATGATGCTGCTCAGACAGCCACCACAGCACATTTTTTTATTTGCAAGCAGCTATGTAGGTATGTCCAGGCTTGTACTTAGCTACATAACTTCAGAACGTACACCAAGCTAGAAATGACTGAAAAGGTCATAAGTCTATTGTACTGAAGCCTCTTTGAGTGATGTCCATGTTTGCTTTTCTGACATTACCCTTGAAGCAGTTACCAGTGCCAGTTTCTTGCATGTCTAATAAAAGCTTCTTTTGTACTCAAACTGATGGTGTGCTTCACATTACCTCTCACCATCCATTTGGAATGGACCTCCATGCGTTCTCTGTAATTTTACAAAAAACCCTGCATCAATTTGCAAGTTTTCCTGAATATAATCTTTATAACTTAAGGTTCAGTTTTGAGCGGAAGAGTTTGCAGCTTTTTTACACTACACACAAATATAAATAAAACACATTAAGGGAGGCAACATACCTTCAATGTCAATCTTCAAGCAATGACTGTTTCCAGGCTTCAATATTCATGGAACTATTGTTACTGAACTCTGTTGTGCTAAAGAGCCAACTCCTCAATAGAACAAATCATTTTTTTACATGGAAATTACTAAGAGGCACAAAAGTGGCATAATAAAAGTCCTGGTGAAAAATTAGGTCAAGTGTTCTCAGAGGGAGGGAGAATAAGAGCATAAAAAGTGAAGAGATTTTGTCAGCCTTTCTTCAGAAAGACACTTAAGGAAAAAGCACCAGTCTAGGATTTTAAGTTATTGCATTGGGATCCTCCGGGTTTTCAGTAACACACATGACCTAACACCATTCATTTTGCAGAACATAAGCTTTGCTGGTTGTTACTAGCGAGCATGGTAAGTGTCAGTCTTTCAAAACCTTCACCTCCTCCAATTCTTTAATTTTAGATGAAGCTTGAGGTGTACAAACTGAAAGGCAGACAAAGAAAACCACTGCGTCAGGTTTCTTGGGACTTTACTTCTGTTTAACAGAAAAGTAACACACTGAAGTCTAGCAGCTTTCCCAATTTCACATTTTAGCAATGCAAGTTCTGGTCTTCTGATAGGACAGGCAGTTTCACCACAGTGTTTAGAGGCTAAACACTTGCCTATAAGGATTTATACCTAGCTTTGCTGCACAGTGATGTTTTGCAAGTGTCTCTGCAATGCAACATTCGATAGTATGTGCTGGTATCTTCAGGCTTGGTCTCTATAAACTTCTATTTTAATTTAAAAACCCACAGGAGGGGGAAATCTGAAAGTCTCCTGTGTGATTCTTATTAGCATGCACAGTAGAAAGTTACCACAATAAAAAACCCAAACAACTTACTGGCTACCAAGGGCAGAGATGTTGGAACAACTACAAACAAGTGCCAGCTGCATGTTGGATTCTCCTTTAACAACAAATGAGAACAAACCTCCACCCATGGATGGTTTTCAGAAAACCTAATACTTGGCCTTGAAATGTTGGAGGCTAGAAAGAACTGTGTACTTTTTCCTCAAAAGTCAAGCTTCTTGCATTTGAAACTAATCCTGCACCATGGTTATTTATATTCCACCTCATGTTAAGTATCAGCTTGGGCTACAAAGTAACTGTTTCTTTTATGATAAACTTCCTGGTCTCACTGGATAACTGTAAACTTTCAGCATTTCCCCTAGACCATACCACAGGCATTGAAATACACACTTCAGCAGAGAGCAGCAGGTGAACTATTACCTGCAGTAACTAACAAAGCTTATCTCTATTTAATATCTGCATTCCAGAAAGGAGATACCTATCCTTGCACATCACCTGGTACACCTATTTAAGATCCTTCTCACTCCCAGGGCTTTGAACCCAGACTATTTATGAGGAGTTCCAGAGAGAAATAAAGCTCAAACAAAAGTTTTAAAACTGGAAGAGAAGGCAAAAATCCTCTCATTTCCTTCCAAAAAGTACTTCATAGCTCATCATAACTGTTAAAAATTACACTCAAAGCTTATTATTTTCTAGATATTCATAACATTCTGTGCTTCCAAATGTTCATAACACAAGTGAAGAAGTTCCAATAGCATCAACAGCAGTTGTTTGGCTGCTTGACTCTGCTAGATGATAATACCTATGAGAGTCATATTACATTCTTCTATTATTAAAATACTCAGGAGCAATCCTTCTGCCATAGTATTCGGTTACCTTTTCCTTTACCATGGATAAAAGCTATTATTCTTGCTTTATCTGTTTAAATATGATAGCAAGTTTGTTTGTGATAGGTAATTTTCAAGTCAGGACAAGGGCAACACACTCTTTGTGGAAGAATAAAGGCTGCTAGAATTGCTGAATAATCTATTTAGCACAGTTCTTATTGGGAAAAAAAAATGTAGGACTTAAGTGCTACAAAATATGTTTCTCTTCCTTGACTTATTTTTATTTACTTCCATGAAAGTAGATGCCCTTTGCATATGATTAAAATATATTATTTTTTTTTTACCAGATAGGAAGGAAACACAAAACAGCAGTGCATTAAGGCAGCTTTCAAGGTTGAGGTTATAATGCTTAAGTGTGAAAATTAAGAGTTACACTTATGTCTAGAGACTACAACAAGAACAAGCGTAGGTTAGCTTTAGACTAACCACAGTAACTAAACCTTCATCCACTGCAACTGCACTTGGGTTTCTCTGCTCTTTAAAGAAGGGAGCTCAAGCACACTATGACAGAGGTAAATCCTGCCTTTCAGAAGGCTGACAACTGGAGATGAACCCAGAGAAGGAGAATACAGGAAATTACTCATTTACATCTTTGGACTTCTACTGCAGAACATTAAAAAGCTGCACTAGACAGCTGAGAGCTCTACCTGCAAACACTCACCCCACTATAAACAGCTACATAAGTCACAATGATTTCTTCAGTGATCTATCCAAACACAAACTCAGCACAACAGAAGACAATGCTTTATCCAAAACTGTCGATCTAGCTCCTGCCGGAATCAGCTGCCAGCTTGAGGCAACTACTTCCTCTTCCAGAGGCCCTGAATGGACCATCTGGACACAGCACACATCATGGTTAAGCAAACACTTAGAAAAGCTTGGTATTTTTAGACAATTGCCACCCATCAGCAGGGGGTGCGGATGCAGAAGTGGAACATGTGGCCATGCTACAGAGCCTGCATCTGGAGCGCTCTGCACATGGATCTGCACAAGAACCTCCACACATCAGTAGACTCTGCTCTGTGGTTTTTGAGAGGTTTATTCCTGGATAAAACACACCAGTCAACAGAAGTTCTTATCACTGTCTGCCTAAAGCATGGGATGTAACTATTTCTTTCAGTGTTTCCTGCTGGTGCTGTTGCTCTGCAACTACACTTTTCCACTCACAACACTTAAGCCAAAAAAACAGATCTTGAGTAGTGATTTTACTAATCAGCTAGATTAGAGAGGAAAAAAGCAGCTATGTGAAGATAGATATGAATGATAACTGGCCCAAATCAACTTACAAATGTTCTTCTCAGAGTACTGTTATAAACTTAATATTCCAACTCATAAAAAAGCATCATCTGTGAGGAAGCATTTAGCTATTTCAAGAGCTCATTTTCACTTTATCATATGTTAGAGTTGATTTCACATAGTCATGATCCAATTATCACAGAAAAACATAACTGATAAATCTTGTTGATTTCTTTCCTGTTAAGAGCATTACTCCTAAAAGCAAAGCCGTTTCATCTCCAGCTGAACACAGCTCAGTTGCAAAATTTGTCATTGATGCAAAAAAGGAACAAGACTTTTCCATCTTTCTCTCTCCTCAAAACTAACTGATAAAGAAATAATTAAAAGAAAACCAGATCAAAGCAGTTTAGTGGGAGGGGGTGGGAAAGTGATGCTGGTAGCTTATATGATAGAAGCTATATTGCATTAACATGATCATCAAGGCTGAAAAAGGATTGATGGAGCAGTAAGAACAGAACAAGCAACGTACACTGAAAAGCTCTTAGGTGGCCACTCCACCTACTGCACACCTGCAATCCGCTCTCGAGGCCTTGAACCACACTTGCTAAGCACAGTTGCACACAAACCCCTTCAGTTTTCCACTGTATCTGAGGTTGGCAGACTGTTTTCACCACCAGTGGATTCATGGCAGGACTCCAACTCCCCAGCAATTAATTTATTTGAATCCTCATAGGGTTCATAAACCTAAGTTGCTTCTGTATTAACCACTAATCCCAACACAGAATTCAGCAAATACCTTTTGTATTTTCTTTGGATCTTTCTGTGAGTTTTCTCTGAGAGGTACTTTTCCAAACAACTTCCATCCCACATCATTTTGTTTTTCAAATCTTGCACTTTGCTTTCTGGTAAACAAATTCCTACAAAAAGAGAAAGTTTGATTATGAAAAATGGTTGATTAGTTACAGTAAACAGAAGGATAGACGATTTGCTAATTTTATGTATCCTAATTGCATATTCCAGCTCCTCTTGTGGTTGTGCTGGCAGGCACTGTTTCCTGTCCTCAGGAGGTACATCATGCAGTGTAGTATTATCACCATACTAAGAAATGGACTTGGTTAAATCGGAATTTTTAGTAGATAAAAAAAGTTCACTGGTAACTTTCTAGAAATGGCCCTCTTTTTTAGTCTCTGCCTAGATCATTCAGCCTTATTTTTACAGTAAGACTAAAGCACTAAATCTATTGCTGCATAAACACTCTCCACCCGCCTGTGACAACACACCACCAACCAAAAATCACACAAAAGTTGCAGACACAGTAGCCTTTTGCTGTATTTGATCTGCTTTCATAAAAGATTATTTTTCCTGAACAATTTTGAAAGCAGCTATCAAAACACATTAATTCTGAAACCTCTCTGAAATGTCTTGAATTAACCATCTTAAGTACTGCAGTAACAGTCATGGAAATAGACAAAGCTACTGAGAACTGACAGTGCTTGTTTTTAATCATAAGCAATAGACATGCCAGACTTGTCTTCTCACCACATGCTCGTCCAAAACTGGACCCAAAGTACAGACCAGCATTCATATTTCTGGTAGCACTCAGCTTTCTCCAAGAGCACAATGGATATCCTACACCCACGGCATGCCTGGATTATTAAAGTAACAGATTTTCCTTTGTCCTGCTATGTCTTAGTTCAGCAAATATTCAAATACATCCAGGTGAGTTAGCTCACTTATTTATACAGCTTGTGGTAGTTTCTTTGGGAGCTTGACTATAGGCTTTCACTCTCTCACTTAAAGTAATTCCACAGAGACAAAGGTATTTTTGCTACTTTAATCAACAGACAGCTATAGCCTCTTCATGTTATGGATGCTTCCAGCCTGGCATTACTGCTTTTTTTTCTTACAGTTATGATCTTAAAGTGCAGTGGGTTGACCCACCAAGTATAAATTGCTTTGGCAGTGGTAGTTTGGGAAATAAAACTATACTGAGTTTCCTGTTCTAAAGGGGTTGAATATCCATCTGCAGTAGGAACAACCTGAATACTGAAGAGCTGGTTTTCCTGGCCACTTGGGATTAGCTAACATGAACAGTGTCATAAATGTACCAATAGAGATAATATTGCCTGGGATACAGGAGAAATGATTAATCTGAGCAAAACAATCAAGGCACAGATGTCAGAGTACAGTTAATTCTAAGGTTAACAGCTGACATCTTTCAATCTGCATCTCTTTACACAAATAATCATGTGCTTCTATATCACAAGGGTACAGTTACCTTGAAATCCAAACCAGGGACAGATTATCATATTAAAAGATAAGAACCAAGTGTTTAGGTGCAGGTATCACACAAGTCAGTTACACTTATGTCAAAACTAAGCAGTGACTGCACTCCTACAAGTTCCTTTCAGCATTCCCCTATCTCAGCTTACACAAAACCAGTATAAGGATGTAGGGTAAACAACTGTAGGGAAAGCAGTCAAGAACAACAGCACGGAAAATACAGAAACACACTGCTACCTTTTCCCTCTTTCTGCTGTTTTCAAAGCAGGAAATAATTCTACAGGTAAACTAATGGATAAAACCCAAATATCTGCTTTGTCTCTGTAACTAGCTAGCTCATCCTCACAGCTGTAATGCTGCTTAGAGATTTATAAGCTATCTAGAGCATTAATCAACAAGTTTGATTGCACTGCTAACACTACAACTGCTAATGTTGGTAAAGAGACAATCATTAAAACAATTTCCAAGAAAGAGAAGGGGCTGCCCAGGGAGGTGGTGGAGTCGCTGTCCCTGGAGCTGTTCAAGGCAGGATTGGATGTGGCATTTGGTGCCATGGTCTAGCCTTGAGCTCTGTGGTAAAAGGTTGGACTTGATGATCTGTGAGGTCTCTTCCAACCCTGATGATACTGTGATACTGTGAAAATAGAGGTTAACAAGAAGCACAAATTGCATTATTTCTATTTGGAAAAAAGAAAAAAAAACACACCACAGCAAACTACACCAAAAAATAAACCAAACCAAGGCAACAAACGAAGACAGATCTTCAAGTCAAAGATGAGCTCAGAAATCCCAGAGTAAAAGATCTCCAAGTTTAATTACAGTTGGTTTTAGACATACAAATTAATTTGAGTTCTTGAATATTTTTACATTGAGGTGCCTGGAAAGCAAAGGTCACAGGCTGATCATTATCTCGGTCTCATTGTCCTCTTCACAGCCATTAAAGCACATCCTGCTGATTTACAACAGGGATATTAACAGGACTATCCCACATGACACAACTTGTCTGCAGTATCATTAGCGTGAAGCCATTAAAGTGTTATGGGTTATATTTGCATTCCTATCGAAGGTGTGAATTATTTTACATGTCTGCAGTGGCTTATTTCAGGAAAGCCAAACACAGAAGTTGAATTGAGATCACATTTCCAATAGAGAATTACTTCTATACAGTCCCCTAAGACAGTATTTGGCACCACACAGCTGTTTAACTTTGTTATTTCAACTGAGCAGTGAAGAGGAATAAACCTGCCTCAAGAGAATTCAATTCTAATTCCAGAGTTAATGTTTACATAGAAATAGCATCCTGCGATTCAGGGAAGTCGGGCAACAATCTTCTGCTTGAGCATACACACACTGCAGCATTGCTGCCTGCTCATCTGCCCAGATGCTTCTTCTGTGGGGAACAGAGGAAGTTCATACCAACAGACAACTCAGCACTGTCAGGAAATCCTTGGTTTTTTAATAAAACTTAGACCCTCATTTCGGTTCTATAAGCACTTCATTAGAACCACATCAAGAGCACATAACCAAGCCGAACCTACTCATACGGCATCTATTACAGCTTTGTCAGGCTTATTCTTTTAAACAAAGTCCTGCATCACCACTGAAGCAGAAAGTGTATCTAGTTCAGTCCAATTCTCATTCTAAGAAGACAGGAAGTCTGTAAACACACAACTGCCAGCAGCTACTGTGGTGTGATGAGCTTATATCACTGCTCCCCAAGCCCCTTATGACAATTCTCCAGTTTGGTACCACTGGAGTCACAGACCTGTTTCTCTGGCACCTGTCACTTGAATGAAAGGAAAAAAAGAATGGGTTCCAACACAGAAAGTGTCAGAGGGTGGAGTAGAGAGAGGTGGACAGTTACACTCACTGACGTCTGCTGGTGCACACACACGCATCCTGCACCTGTCCTTTCAGGCAGTGCACAACTCCCAAGACATCCCAGCTGCCTGAAACAAGGTACAGGAGCCCAGCACTTGGGAAGTTTCATTATTAGATGATTTGGGTTCTTTAGAAAACCTGAAAATTATTAACTATTTTGTTGTTACTATTTTACCGTGGCTTAAAGTTCAGCAGCAGGAAATCGTAGTTATGAGCAAAAAGTAAGACATGCTGCTCTTTGGTAGACTACAGCAATCTAGCACAGAGAATCTATTTGAAATGAATGGGTTCCTTACTCTCAAAAAGAGAATCACTGTAAAGAAATGTGCATGAGAATTTACTAGAAATGGACTGAACTCAAACAGAAACTGATGCAACATTTTATTTGCATTAACCCAAACTAATTTGCAATTGCATGTAAATTCTTGCTATAAGTGTTAAAAATACATGCACCATTTCCTGCTCTCAGCACGCACGCTCACATCCAAACCTTAATTAGTCCTTCAAGAATGACTATTATTATTTTCAGGAGATGAAATGACTGGTAGAATCCCATGAATTATCAGCTGGAATGGTTTACTGTTCTCATAAGTAGAGCAAATGAAAAATAAAGACCGCAGAAACAATTCCAAAGCTTCAGATTACCACTAGCTAGGAAATGTTTTTGCTCTGTTATGAAATCTAGGCTAGAAGTGTAACAATCTTGTTTTCTCATTTTTTTTCAATGACCCTTATGTATTCTGTACTAACTACAACCTTCACAACTTAGCCTCAATAAACAGAAGACTGATCTTCATATCTAGACTTTCCAAACTGGTGCTCTGATCACGATTTCCAGAGGCATCTATGATTTCTCAGGATTTTTAATTACCTGCTTAGTGGAGAAACAGGACTGACATAAATTATGAATATTAGGAAACTGATGGTCTTGAGAAGAAATTCTTGTCAGAATACCTACCAAAAATCATAGAATCACAGAATGGTTTGGGTTGGAAGGGACCTTAAGAGTCATCTACTTACAGTCTACATTCCATGGCCAGGGATGCCTTCCACTAGACCAGGCTGCTCAAGGCCTCGTCCAACCTGGCCTTGAACGCTTCCAGGGTTGGAGCCTGCACTACTACTCTGAACAATGTATTCCACTGCCTCACCATTCTCATAACATATGTACAGAGAAGGGAACATCATACATCAATTTTAATATCTCAGACTACTCAATCATAATCACTTTAATGCTTTTTCTTCTCTCCCATGGTCAAGGAATTCACTTTCTTTGAGGAAGCAAAGTGGGAAAGCAACCCTAAACCACTCCTCGTTATTCTGAGTTCCTTTTAACACCAGAACTAGGGAAGTACAGTGAGCTGTCCTCTCATTAAAAACAACAAATAGCATTATTAAAGGGTCTTGTTCATTAACAGGTGACCTACCTAGGCTATTGACAGACTTAGTGTTCTGAACTTAACCACTGAATCAGTGTGACCAGTCACCTCAAACCATGTGTGTGCATATGTGACATAGACACATATAATTCACATCAGACTTGATGCTGAAACCAGAAGCTATTATTTTGAAAATTAACCCCTTTTTCTTACCAGACTACAAGTAAAGCCAGAGTCTAGACTAGGCTTGTACTTGTATGTATGATATACTGCTTCAGAAGCTCTCTCAGAAACACAGAGATTCTCTGGAAATTGTAAAATTTAATATTCTTAAAGCCTTTTATTTTGACATGTAGTCTCTCTTCTCTGTAGAGGCTTACTGAGATTCTGCTACTTAGAATGTCTGGATCAAAAACTTCTAGAAGTAACCTGAAAAGAATGATCCAGATTCGTGGAAAAAGGCGATAAGCACAGCAGTGGACTCAGTAAAGACTCAGCATTCTTGTAGTCCATTAGAAAGGAAGGGAACTGCACAGATTATTTAAGTGAACACAGTCTTTTATATGGTCACTCTCCAGCCCCAGCCTCCAAAACAATACATGAAAAGCACAGCTTCTACAGTAAGATCACAACAGTCCTGACTAAGCAAAGTTAAGACCTGAACATTCAAAAACTCCATTTCAACAGTGAAGTCCAAAGGTAAATCTCATTAACTTATGCCACTCTGGGTCACTAGGGCAAAGGGATACACAAGACAGGCTCTTCATTCTCCAAGACAGTAATTTGCTCACATTATTTCTCAAGTCAAGTTTCCATATATATTCAAATGAAGAAAATTAAACTCCTGCTTTATATGAAACATCTCTGGCCTTTTAGAGCTAGTATCAGGACACATGTCACTTAAATACAACACAGCACTCTTGTCAGCAGTGAAAGCTGCTTTCAGAAGCAATAACCCATTTTCACCTGCTGACCTGGAGCCTACAGAGCTCTAATACTCCACCTAGCACTGTGCCTTTGACGCCTTAAGCTCTTTCAAGGGGAGAGCTAGGTATAGGCAAGCAGGAAAGCAGTCTCTTTCCACTGTGGATCTTCCTGCCACACCCAGTGAGGCATGCAACAGCTTGACAAAAGAACCAGTCAGAGAAGGGCCCAGGACCTTTCTTCACTGTGGTGCTCAAGAAGACAGGGCAAGAGCGAGAACCACCATTTCTGTAACATTGGCAAAAGCACTAAAGACTACATTGGAACAGAATTTGGACAGATGGCTTTATTTCGTTGGATGAGAAAAGTTGAGATGCAGTGTTAAACATCCTACTTCGAGCAGGGTTTAAATGTGCCTGTTCCACTGTGCTTCCTCCAAGATGAAGGACTGCATTTGTTTGAGTTAGCAGTTGTGCTACCAGAAGGAGTAACAAAAGTTCATGCTTTGAAGTGCTGGGAATCCTCCGGCTTCAAAATTAAGTCTGGTTCCATGGCAACAAACACAGGTCCACAAAAGCTTCAGCACCTCAGACCTCACTGATGACTATAGTTATGTTGCACAGAACCTTGACTTCAAACCTAAGAATAAAAATCACTGAAGGTTTCTGCCAGATTATCAGATCTGAAGAAACAGCTTCTTCTCTTAAGCTTTGTAAGTAAGACAGCTTTTCACAGAAAGGTTCTATCAGCTTGTTCTTATCAGCCTATTCATCTCATGCATAAGAAAAAGTGTAATTTACATGAATTAATCACACCTTCAAATCAATTTAGATATGGTCAATTCTGCTTGGTGTCTGAACTTTATCTCTACAATTTTTTTTTTTTTTTTCAAACTACATCATACCTCAGATATAAGATCCTAAAAATAAGAGACATTATAAAGACCTTAAATAAAAACAAAAAGGCCAACCCCTAACAAACAACCAAAATTCCCAAAAGTAGACTAATCCTACTGTTCATTCACATCTTCCTGTGGACATATGGAACATCTTATCATTCAGACAGGGGCCACGTTGAGAAGAGGTCATGCAACTGCTTTGAATAGCAAATGCTTTCATTTCAACAACTGAGAGAATGTTGGATTTGCTCATTCCTTATGAAAACAAAGGGGTAAAAAAGGTACTAACAAAACCTTAACCGATAGTTGGAAAAATTGTAGTAGTCAAACAAGTGTTTGTCAAGTATCTGCATTTTAAGCTTCATACAATTACAGTGATCAATAAAATAATCTATCACTAACAGACCAATTATGAAGTCTTAGATGTCAAGGCTCTTCAACACAGGTATAGATCCTACCTGTACTTAGCTATTGATATGACATGAGATTAAGGATCTAATGTATTTTAAGGAGACATTACCTGGAAAAGAAGTTTGTAAAAGGTCCCAATATTTTTCTTTTACTGTCCACATCTGTTTCTTGACAACACTCCTGCTGGCTCTGATCATTGGTCTCTTTAGTGGAATTCAGGGTGACATCTGAAAAGTGTGCCTCATCAGTCTCAAGATTCACAATTGCACTTGAACTGCTTGTGACCACAAAGTCCAAAATGTCTTCGTTGCTAACTGATAAAGTCGTTGACAGTTCTGTGCTAAGACTGGAAACGCTACAGACAGAGATATCATCACTTCGATTCAGAGTTTTTGAAGTTGGACTATAAAGTTTGACAGTGTCATACCCAGTTCTTGGGAAAGTAGAGGATTTTCTCACAGCATGGTCGTGCTCAGAAGTCAGAGAAAGTGGAGGCACGTAAGATGGCAGTGTACTCGCACTCTGAAAAGCCCTGTCAGGCACAATTTCAGGTTCTAATGGCTTTCTCTTCACATTTAACACACTGCAGTGAACAGGCTCTGGATTTCCTATTTCTAGTGTTGGAATACCAGAATCCACTGATTTAAGGCTATGACAATCTTCTAAAGCACTGGGCAGCTGGCCAGGCCCGTACTCAGGCAATGAGACAGATCCCGATGTCCTTTGAAGGCCCTGGATACTGCTGCTCACTCTTGTGTCCAGAATTCCCATGAAGCTCAAACCATTTAAGGAGTTGGATAAATTTACATCAGCTGTCTTGGTCCAACTGGTAACTGGTTAAAAAGAAAAAAGAATAACACAAGATTATGAGTCTTTGCAAAAAGGCTGTGGTTTGTTCTTGGCTGTTCGTTGGTTTTATTTGTTAGGTTTTGCTTAAATACACTCAACCCTGTCATAAGTTAGGTTTCTAATTAAAGTTATTTCTTTTGCACATTATTACTATCCCTTCCCTCTGCTTGAATAAGCAGGACAATGGCAACTTACATTAGGCTTCTAGAAAATGTCAAGCATGAAAACCTTTTCATCAGCAGTTTGTGTGCTGGTGTCTGCTTTGTATATATCTCTAGAGAGTGAAATTACATGCTATTAAACCTGCACTACTGTAACAGTCCACATCAATATTACATTTATTTAAAATTCATTTTTATGCAGTTTCCAATGCATATTTGCTGATATTGGGAGGGATACAAAACTTTTTTCCATACACTTAGACCAAAATTCTGAAGTGTTCATTTAAACAGAGTTTCTTAGCTTTCTTCCAGATACCATAAAACCAGTAATACATTTGTCACTGGAACAGAGTGCATAATATATCAGTTTTGCATTAAGAGATGCAAAGTCTGAATGGCTATAAAGCTCTCTGTGCAGTCAACATTTTGACAACATGACACACTTCCTTAGTGCACACACTGTAAAACTCACACTCGCAAATGTATTTTATCTGTTGCTACCCTTCATACCAGCCATACACATTCACAGTCTCCCCAAGGGCTGCCAGCACGTTAGTTACTCCAGTCAGTGCCCAACTCCCAGTCTAAACCTGAGGAACCCTCAAAGAAGAGCAGTCAAGTGTGGCCTGCAGCTTAGATGCACTTTCCTCTTGGGCAAGCTTTCATAAACCTGAAATACCATTAGCACTGCTGTCCTGGCTCCCAGCACTGCTGCTGACCTTTTAAAACTCTGCATGGTTATTGTTGTGACCTCCCATGCATCTTCTCCTTCTGTATTAGTTAAATCACCTTCAGCTCTGCTGAAGTTCTCAATGTAATCACTCTGCAGCAGTTGGCAGCAGAAATATGCACATATTGCTTTGGTTTCTTCTCTCTGAAACACCCTGGACTAAGTGTGAAGGAGTGAAGAATCCTGCTCCCATCTTGCAAACAGCTTGCTTTCTAGATGGATTTTTCTCTGGTTCCTGAAGCTTCATCTCCTGCTTCTGGTCTCCTATTCTCTCTCAAGTGTATCATTTAAAGATGTCAGCTGGTGTCTCGGAAGTCCTCCCCACATACTACTTGTAAAAAACCAAACAACTCCCAACCCAAAAGAATACGAACCCAAACCAGAAACCCACAAAGCAAAAAATCCCAAACATTTCATCTGGGAAAACTACTTTCTCCCATTAATTTCAGACCACTGCCTAATAGCACCTAAGCCCTGCCAAACACTAAGGTTTGGCACCCTGACCATTCTTAATCAAACCCATGAATACATTTTGGTGCTGTTATACTGACAGGCAGTAAGTGACAGAAAACACATTTCATACAGATTCAAATGGTCCAAACAGTAACACTTTTTTTCCCACAAGCTTTCAGCCATGTGGAAAGTTCAAATTCAAACATACTCTAAGCTATATGAACTCTTTAGCTTACTACAACAAATGCTATTCACTACGTAATCTGACAGTCCAGAGTTCAATCCACTCCTAAATGCAATGGAAAAACCAAGTAGAAACCATCCTAATCTTCTATTTTCAGAACTTTCAGATAGCCAGCTATGTACTACCCAGCCAAATCAATCAATGGATCAACTGCTCAATCCCTTGAGTAAGCAAGGTTTCAAATGTACAGTTTTAACTAAAAAGCTAGTGAAGATGTACATTTTCTTGTAGTACCTGTAGCAGCCTGCATTTTTTTTTTGCACTACCATGGCTTGAAAAGTTTACATCCCCTGCAATTTAAACCAGTGATATTGAGACAGCTAGCTTCTCAACTGAGTACGCTATGAACCTCTTTAGTCACTTAAATAAAATTGCAAGGAGGGCTAGCAAAAAAAAAAAACAACAAAACAAAACACAAGAAACCCGCCAAAACTCAACAACAATCCTTGACTCCAGGCAACAAGCTCTTCTACTTCATGAAGTCAACAGTGATAGTCAAAGTGTCCAAGTATGACATAACATGGAGCATCAAATAAAAATACTGCATATACCTGGATCTCTGGCTCTCAGACCTTCTTGCTTGGATTTAATTCTTATAACCCAAGCCTAGGTGCTTAGGTGATCCTGCTCTGGCAGGCGGGCTGGACTAGATGATCTTCCGAGGTCCCTTCCAGCCCCTGACATTCTGTGATTCTCTCACCTACCCCTTCCATAACAGTACTCTTTCAATCAACAGCCCAGCCAGTGTGGTTACATACATCGCATACACACACAGATTACGGAACTGTGTAAGCAAGGGAGCAGGTGCCTGCTTTAGCACAATTAACATGTATTAATACATCTAGAAAATGCAGTCCAGAAAACAAAGAACAGAAACATAATCAGCCTGGAACAGCTCTGATGATGGTAAACAGCACAAGCATGTTCCCATAATGAGTTCCTGCAGCGACTGCCTTCACTTCTGTTCAATGATTTTCCCAAGCAGCAGCCAGTCCTCAGTTTAATTGCATGGCTCTTCTGACTAAGCTTACAAATCTAAGCATTCAAGCGGCTAGTAAATACTGCAGCTCAAGAGGACAAAAAATTCTGTAACCAAGAAAAGTTCAAAGAAAAGTGAAAACAAATTTCCATGTAGGATACTGAAGCTATTCTAACTTGACCTGCTGTTTGTGTTTTTTCTAAAGCAAGAAAATTAACGGGAAGAGATCCTTTAAACAGACACCAAAGAAAAGGCAGAAGTATGTAACAGCTACAGCTTGCTGGAGCAATTATGCAATAACAAGCTACAAAGGTTTTATACAGTTCAGCGAAACTGTGGGAAGCTTTGAAGTATGCCCATCAAGAGCTTTACACGAAAACTCGAGATGCAATCAGCTGTCAAAAACACACATGCAAACTCCTTGATTCGTTTGGCACTAAATTCTTGTAGGACTTTCTTTTTTAAGGATATAGATAAAATAAGGAGTATAAATATCACCTCACTATCTCATTGGTAAGTGCAAAATCTGACAACTGATGGCAAACGTTGTGTCATGTTCTTCAATACTAATTTCTTTCCATAAATAATTTATCAACATAACATTATCATCACAATAAACAGTGTTATCGTAGTATGAACAGTACAATAAACTTCTGAGAAAGAATATGCCCTTTTGCCTGCACAACATTCATAATCTTCATGGTTTACTTAAATACATTAGCATCTAAACAAAAAATGCTATTTTTAAAGTCTTAACATCCTGTGTCTTACAGGCACCTTGATCTCCTAACTGTGAATATCCTAGGGAAATAGGAAAAAATACAACAGGTCACAAGTGGCAATTAGAGGGTAGGTACATACTATGTACTCATTAACTCTTAACTCTTCCAAGTGCTAAGGGGCACCAGATGAAGACAGCTTTATAGCCAGATTCAAAACTAACCCCAGCAAGTAGCCATTCATGCAAAGGGTACTTAAACTCCATTGCTCCTTGCCACAGCACACTGTGGATGCAGAACTTTACAGGGAACAAAAAGATCACTGAGGATTCGTTAATAGAAAGAACTCGGTAATTCCCTGAACTGAAAGTGTCAGAGCTTCACGGTAATACCAATGCACTCTTAGGCTCTCTCCTGGGTAAATTCTTCTGTCTGACACATGAAGTTTAGGTCCATTCCAGTCTAGCTGTCCATACCGCCTCACATTCCCCAGATTCTGATCATGATACGCAAGAAGGCATGTTCTGACAATGACCAAAGGCTTTAAAACAGATTTTTACTTGGTGTATCACTCAGTCACACAGAGGAAGCAAGTAATATTTGATTATAATTTCTAAGATCTATAATTTAAAAAAGGGCTTTTTAACCTATGTTAGTGTAAAATTTAAGGTAACAGCAATGCCAAAGTGTTAAGCAAAAACCATAAAGATACCAACTCAAGCCACTTTCTTCCAAGTTTGCTGAGGCTTGCAATGCTATTTAGGCAATGAACTTGTTTGAAAGGAAGAATAAGACAGCTGTCTACAAAACAAGCTTTGTATCTTCTTGCCTAACAGGAATGAGAAAAGGAATGGTTACACATCCAAGAGCTAACACCTCAATGTGCATCATGCACCTTGTCTCTTCAACATGGACTTGCCAGCAATTCTATTTTTTTCCAAGTCTTTAAGGACAAGGAACTTCCTAGATTACAAAAATGCAAAATCCTCTCTCCTTTTTAGAAAGAAAAAAAATGGTTTAAAATTAAGGGCTTATACTCTCAGTGCAACTGACAATATTTGAGTTGTATGTACCAAGAAACACATTGATGTTATCAATGTAGAAGAGCGGGTGACCTTGGTGCACAGCTACAGCATCAAACTCGGTTTTGTTTATTAAACACTTCTTGGTTCAGATTGTTTGTGTTCGCGTTCTAACAGCCGCAGCAGTGCTGACAGGGAAGAATTCTTGAGGCTACAAAACAGTCCAGCTTTTGACAAAGCATAAGATAGAGAGATTAAGACAACGCATGTTAAGCACTGCCAAAACTTTAATAGGAAGACGAAAAAAAACGCGTTGGGATTTTCTTTTATCTAACTCCCAGCCAGCTCCCGGCATGAAGCAGGAGCTTTACTAAGGTGGCTTCTGAGCAGAGCGTTTGGAGAGTGATCAGAAGCAAACCATCCACCACCTTTCCACTTTCTTTGCTGCGTCAGTCAGGCAATATAAATGAGTCACAGAGTCCTTCCAAAGTCACTGCTCCAGAAGCCGTTTACAGGGCTTTTTAACTCCCCGCACCAGCAGTACTGACAAACCTGAGGCCGCGCGGAATTAGCAGCAGCGCCACAAGAACTTCAGCTCACGTTAGCTGCAGTTTTGTTTGGTCTTTGGGAATCGCCCAGGATACTTCGACTAGAAAGAAAGGCAGCGACGGAGTTGAAAAGTTGCTGCCTTTTCACGGGCTTTGACGCTGACCGCAAAGGGTCTCTAGCTGGCGGCATTTATCGGGAAAACAAAAAAAAAAAAAAAGAAAAGAAGAAACAACAAACCGCCTCAACCAGTGCCTTTCCCCAGAGCCACGAGGAAGCAACCTTCACCCTCCTCTGCGGTCTTTAAGCCACTCGGTGACGACTCCAGCAGCGCCGACCTGCTCCTCTTAACTTTTTAAGGCGGCCGCGAAGGGGCAAGGCGAGCAGTCCCTCAACCCATCCCGCCGCAAGTCGAGCGGCCCCAGTGAGCCTTTCAACGCCGAGGGGCTGCTCCCTCCCGCCCGGCGCGCAGGTGATGGCGGCCCGGCGCGCCTCCAGAACAGCCCGCTCACCTCCCTGGCTCTGCCCTGCACCCCAACAGGTGCCACCGAACATCCCCTCCAGCCCCAAACGTGGGCCGAGCCCCAGCGGGATCGTAAGCCGGAGGCGGCTGAGTCTGCCGTTCGAGGAGGAAGAAACACGCAGAAACTTTTGACTCCTCACCGGGATAGCGCTGCCCTCGGTCGTTTTCCTCCGGCTGGGCCATGCCCAGCCTGCCCCACAGCTGCTGCTGCTGCGGGACTAGGAGGCTGCTGGCGTCTGTGGCGGGCGGTCCATGTCGTTCTCCGGTCTCGTCGGAGGAGCGGCGGGTTCAGCGAAGGTGAGGCAGCTCTGCCTTCGCCCGCCGGGGGCCCCCTCCGCACCGCGCAGGGCCTCCCATGGCGCGCGCCCCCGCGGCGGGCACGAAGCAGTGCGGCGCACACCTGGCTGCGGGGGCAGCGGCGATGCTTTGCCGGCAGGTCCGGTGCCAGGCTCCTCCCGGGACGCTCCGGTCTCCGCGGCCCGGCCTCCTCCCGCCCCGGTGCCTCTCCCCCTCTCTAGCACGGCGGTGGGAAGCGCCGCCC
This sequence comes from Tricholaema leucomelas, assembly GCA_013400475.1. NCBI lineage: Eukaryota > Metazoa > Chordata > Aves > Piciformes > Lybiidae > Tricholaema lacrymosa > Tricholaema leucomelas. The sequence continues at coordinate 895,762 of WAAF01010666.1, forward strand.
GCCCGGGAGGGAAACGCCTGCGCGCTGGGGGGTGGGGAGGCGGCCACTGGGCACCGGGTCTGCGCTTGGGCCGCCATTTTGAATCGTCTTAGCGTGTCCCGCCGGCGTGCGCCCGCTTTAGTCGCGCCGGAGGCACTGGTGTGGCCCTGAGGAGCTGAGCGGGTTGAGGAGGTGTGGGTTTTGACTGGGGCTGCTCCTTCAGGGAACCCCACGCTGGAGGAGAGCTGCTCTTTCGCTATCGGGCGGACGCATCCCGTCCTACGTAGCGGCTAGCTTCAGCGTGGGGGGCTACGCCGTGCTGGATTTACGTGTTGGGGGTGCCCGCGGGGAGTGGGTATGTGGCGGAACTCTCCTTGTGTGCTCGGCTGCTTCTAAAAGGGAAGCAAATCTGAGTGGCTTCTGCAAGGCTGGGCTGCAGGACGTGCAGGGTATCTAGTAAAGGTGCACCCATAGCTCTGTGGAACTGACCTTTATGCCCGAAGTGCAGGCTCCACGGTAATTGTTAGGCCGGCACGTTTGACTTCCCTTTCTGTTCCCTTATCTTTAGCTTCTGCCTCCCAAGTGTCCTGGTGTGCACACCCCTTCTCTCCGCCTGCACATTTAATCAAAGTTGTTGAGAGCAGTGAGTACCTCACGGGAGCAGAGGTCTCCTGTCTCCTTATCCCTGCGGAGCTGACAGGCGTTTTGCACTTGGACTCTGCAACTGCGTGTCTAGAATGGTAGTAAGATAGTTGTCTCCATCCTAACTGAGCATATAGGTACCAGCCTGCCATCACCTCACACCTCTTAACCTGGAAGTGTGGGTGCAGCAGATGCAAACACCTGGCAAAGCCACGATCAAAGCTCTTTGATAAGTCAAGTTGTGCCTCAACAAGTTGTGAGAGGCTGAAGTAAGCTGGTACGGAAGGAAGTGCCACTGTGACCCCACTGACACCAGTTCCATGCCATCAAAATGAGAACTGAGTCATTATCAGAAAGGGAAGTAGGCACTGAAAACCTGCTGTAATCCAAAACTTACACGTCTGCAGATACTTCCTTTGACTGGGTCGGGGAGTGATACATACAAGTGCTTATTCTGCTGGATTTCTGAGATGAGCATCAAAGAAGATTGGCACTAATTTCTCCATATCTTTCTTTGAAATACACCAATTCCTCTGCAAGACAACCTGCACATTACTATTTATTTAAAAAAGATAAATAACTGCATAACAGCTTTGAAGTATTATAAAGATGTTCATAGCCAAGAGAGGGTTTTCTTGGTTTTTTGTTTGTTTGGTTGGTTGGTTGGTTGTTTTTTTTTTGCTATATATTAACACTAATTCCATTTTCAGCATTAACATTTTCCTTCTGGTTTAGAGACTGGGAATCAGTTCTTCTGTTGGAGCAACCAGAAGAGTATATTATGATCAAGGTATCATCAAATTTGGGTCGAGTTGTTTGGTTCCTAGGGTAAATAATAATGGAAATGCACAGTCATGCATTCTTTAAATTTGCAGTGTCTCCAAGGGAAATAATGGTGCTGCTATCTTTGTAATATTATTTAGACTGAAGAAACTATTATAAAAGTCTGCAGGAAATCTTTCAGCAGTAGCAGACTGCAGAATACAGCTAAAAGTTTCAAATCGCACAGAGTTAGTCACTTTGCCACTTTTTGAGTCAGCATGTATTTAAGGATAGAATTTTGCCTAACAATCGAATACTCTTGAGATCACATTCAGGTCATTGGTACCCACTTGCCACACAATTCTCACTGTTTTTTGCACTGAAGAAACAGAACCACCATGGTTCTAATGTGCTAGACAGCATAAAAGTGTCAGGGTCAGCCTCAAAATGCTTATAGGGAACTCACAGACGAGTTTATATACACATGTATATATATACACACACACACTCTATTGCATGTGAATGACAGTGCAACTTGCAGAGATGGGTAAACAGCATTTCTGGTTGTTACAAGCTGTTAGCAAAAGCTGACTTTCTCCATTAGTTTCCTTAAAGCCACCTCCACCCAGGACATTGTTTCTGGCTGCAAGTATTGGGTATTTATTGCTTTGCACTGGTAAAAGCTGGAAGGCTGACATGTGACTAAATACAGTGTCACGCCTTCAGCTGGCATGCCCTAATTATTAGAAGGAAACAGGTATTACCAGGTAGGGTAAGTATGAATGCATCACTAAGTGCTAAGAGGACCTTCAGCAACTTTGTTTTTCAGCTTTGCAGTCATTAAGTTCATTCAGAAGGGCACACCAAGAATTCAAGTCCTCCTGTCTTAACAGGTGGGTTGTAAGTAAATCCCCAAAAGCACAGTAAGCAGTGCTTACAGAGTATGGTTATCATTACCCCTCTGCCACTGCTTCAGTTGGGTAAAACTGTCAATTACTTAACTGTGAAAATTCTTGGGACAAAATCCTGATATTCTGTTCAAGTGTCTTGTCTCTGGCTGTTTTGTAGAGATGAGCAGCCTCAAACTGGCAACTGGTTGTCACCTAGCAAGAAAAGACATCTATAGGGTCAAATAACTGATCACTGCTAAGAAAATTTAATGTTCTGAAAACAATTCCAAAGCTGTATTCATGCCAGCAGAAGTCAGAACATCAGATTTATGGTTTCTCTGCAACAAAGTATCTAGAGTCAGTGACTTGCTGATTTCTCCAAACGCACAAGTACACAAAGTGATAGTCCTTCCTTTGTCCCTTTAGAGGAAGGCAGTGAAGGAACAGGGACACAAGCATCCCTCATGTTCCCTGTGCCTCTGGATGTGTAAAATTATTCTCTGCTTAGGCCTTTGCTTTTGATTTGAAGTGTCAGCAATTTCACAATTGATACACCCTCTTTTTCATAAGATCTAGATTGGAACACGGCGATTGAATTTTCATTCATCAGGAGCCAGGTATGATGCAAGCAGCTTTCAGACTGACAAACTGAGCTTCATTTGACCTGGCTGTGCAGCTCCCTCTCTACCCTGAGGTGAGAAATTTTCTGTAATAGAACTGGAAGACATTTTAATTTCTTTTTCCTCTGCTTAACCAAAGATGTGTATATTGTGAAGGTACAAGAGTTGCCCATCATTGAACACGGTTCTGCTGCTATTTCCCATTGCCGTCACTTAAGGTGGTTTTAGCTCACATAAGCAGGAGTGGAAATGTACTGAGTGCAGCAAGAGATAGATAAACTTGGCTACCATCCTGCCAAGAGACAGAAAAGCTCTCTCTTGAAGGTGCTAGAACAGAGATGAGACATTGATCTTTTCCCTCCTTTACAGAATTACTTGTATATCTGGTAAAGTAACTACTGCATGCTTCATGGCACAGGGAATGGGAACAAGGAGTAAATTCAGGTTTCTACTGCTGTGTAGCAATGAGGAGGATGGATGACTTCATCAAAAATATCAATACCTCACATGTAAATGCTGGAGAATACTGTGCTGTTCTACTTCAGTTTTATCACACATAAATTTTGTGCACAGAAAACTAGCATTTGCCTGTCTTTTGCATGTCTGTGTTTGACAGAGGCCCATTTCCAACACAGCTACCATCTGCACAGGCATTCCTATCAGCAGTAGAATGTCTGTGCACCAAACTATTTTAATAGGTGTGGGGTGAATTTGATACAGGTGGAAAATGTCCCATTTCATTCTTTCACAAAGCGGCCTCCTCTTATAGGAGCTTAAACCTGATAAAGGATGAGGAAAATGAAGCCAGGTCTAGAACTACCATTACTGTTAAGAAATGTAAGAAAACTGGGTAAGAAAAGGCTTAAATAGTGTGAAGTTCACTTCCATGAGACAGCAAGAAAGGTAGGGGGAGGTTGTGGAGACTTCCCAGCACATCTGAATTGATATTACTGAAACAGGATGTGTGTGTGTGTGTGACTGAATTGTTTCTAGCACTGCCTACACGCTGCTTAGGAGAGACAAAATGAGTAATAAGGTGTGAAGGAATAAGACTGTACAAACTAAAAATACCACTACTTGTATTGATACCTCAGAACTACACAATCTTAAGTGCCCATAAATAATGGCTTTGAAAGCCTCTATGGTACTTGTTATGGACCTTCACTCATCACTAAATCATAGCAGAAACAGAGGCTTAGTTAGACACAGCTACATAATGAGATGTTGGGATGCTATAGCAGATTTATTCCCTTACCAAGCACAATTTAAATTGCATTTCTGAAAGCAAATGGATTAATTCTGTAACACAAAAAACATTGCACCCAACAGGTGTAAATTTCTATTGGGACTCTCTAGGAGAAAAAAATACTGGAGTGAAAATTAACTGTCTAGAAGTGGTAATGATGAATAAAACCAAGAAACATTCAATCTGGGCAGGAACAGATCAAATTATTATGTGTCTATGGATCTGACTTGCTTCAAATAACTTAGTATTTTTCTACTGAATAAAATTATAGGAAAAATTGAGGAAAAAGTACTTTAAAAGCATGAATGAAAATAAAGACTTCTTGAAGATCATTGTCAAATAGAGAAGGGATCCAGAATCAAAAGATTATGGGCAAAAATCCCATTGCAGTCTGAAGATAATTAAAAGCCAGACATTGATAACAAAGAGTTATGGAACAAACAAAAAGGGGAAAAAATCAAGTCCTATTGCTGTTAGTTTTGTAGGTTATGAAAGGTAATCCTGCGAGATGCTGTAGGTAAGAGGTAGGTGACAAATTCATTTAGGGTAGTATTTAAGTATGGTGGTCCTGTTAGGAGATGAAGGAGTTGCTGTCAAGGAATGCTGGGCACCTTCACTCCCCTGAGTCACAGTCTGATATATATTTAAAGGCTGCCCAACCCTGGACAGATGCAGTTGCTGCCTGGGATTCTACACTGGGGGTTGCATGACAGAAGCACTATTTACACTAGAAATTAACTTTATAGGCTATGTGGAGTTAATTCAGATGCAGTAGTTGAAAGGCCTGGTGGATAAATTCTTTCATCAAGCATCTTCAATAAACTCAATAATTTATGACTATTTCAACTACCGAGTTTAAAGCATGCCAGATACTAAAGAACAAAACTGTTCACCCAAGGATCTTAGAGAGCAATTCTCCTCCACTGTATCCTGTGTGTCTTTATGGGTTGTTTTCATGGCACTTCTAATTCAGGATTCATTCTATGGAATCCTAAGTCACTGTGGCCGTAAATAAAACCATGTAATGCACCTTTCCACTCAGCTGATGAAAACTGGGTCTTTTTTTCCCTTTTCATAAGAAGAGGTCTGGCCATGGAGTTAGGAGTCTATTTTCTTGTCACAGATGCAGTGCTTCCAAGGGCAGAAGTGAGACACTGACCATTTGATGGTCAAACACAAGTTCAAAACGGAAATGTCTGCTATAGATCCCACACTGTATAAAAGCTCTTCAACTGTTACATAAGAAAGGGTCTAGGTTTGCTTGGTTTGTGTGTTGGTTTTCGGTTGGTTGGTTTTGTTTGGGTGGCTTTGGGGTTTTATTTTATTTCTCTTCTTTTTTTGCCAAAGGCTTCGTGTTCTCCAAAGGTGAAAATGTCACTACAGATGAATTTCTGGGATTATGATATTTTCCACAAAAATAAAGGGGACTAAGCTTATTTTGTATTTTTCAGAAACAACAGTGTTTTTTATTTTCCTGCCTTGTATTGAAAAAAGATAAAAAGCAGATGAAGACATTCTAGAAATCAAAAGGACTCCCAAATGAGATAGCTGATGCTCCCCCTCCAGAAGGTTTAATGCTTCGCTGCCATGTTGTACCTGTACCCACGTCAGCACAGAAAATGAACACGCACACACACCATCCAATTGTCCTTTTATATTTTTATTTGGTGTTAAGTAACTCCACAAGAAAACAAAATCAGTTACTCTGGTGTACGTGAAATCAGAACAATACAACCACTTGAAGCAAAAAGTAGAAACAAATTTCAGCCCAGGAATGGAAAACTGATGCTTCAGTGCTATGGATATGCAATGCGCTTCATACCACAGTGCGGTTCAGCGTTTGCCAACCTTTAATTGCTTTTGTTGTTGTTGCTGTTGTGTGTTTCTATCCGTATAGAAAAACTAAAAACCACACTTCAACTCTCACTGAAAGATTTAGAGCTTTAGCCATTAAACTATGAAAACAAGTAAAGACAATTTGTTATTGCCTAAGCTCAACACAGGATTTTATTTTCCGCAAAGGTGCTGGAGTTATTACATGCCAACATGTAACTATCAGCAGCACCTTTGCTGGTTTTGAGCCCTTTCTCACCCGAGAAGCAGCTCTAGCCAAAATTAACTGAGCTGAAGTTTGTATTTGAAATATGTCCATTTGGTCATTTCTTGTTCTCAAATGAAGTTCTATTCCATTCTCCACTGTAGTGATTTGAAGAATTTGTGTGTAAAGTTGTTTGTTTTTTACTTTCATGTTACAGTTAACTAGTTCTCAGTGCAGGTGCTAAACAACCTCTCAAGGAAGCTCCAGAAGAAAGTAAAATATATAAAAACCTATCCAAAGTCTGCAAATAAATTAAATTAAACACTAAAGTGTCCAAAGAGTTGTTGTACGACTGCAAACCCTAAAACATTGTCTAAGAGGAGGACCAAGAGAAAGTCCCTGGGTAAGGACAAACCAAGCCAATTTTAAGTAAGGATCCAAACAAAAACCTTGTACAGTTTCCAGCCACATCTTTGAAGTCTTAACATCCTAATTGAATAAAGGCAACAAAACCGATTTACTCAGAAACCCCTTCTAGCACAGAACATATTTCAAAGGCAGTTCAGCTCCCATTTCAAACAGCTATAGTTTTCATGAGGTTTATTGCCTGTCAAAATGAGTGGTTCAGCTTTTCAAGTCAGTATGGGACTTTCTGCATTTCCTGATGTTATAGACATGCTGCTATTGTATAGACTAGTTAGTTGTTGAGTTGGTAAAAACTTAATGTTCAGTTTTGCAAATATTGCTCCTCCTGGCTTATACATTTTGCATAATGTGTTAAAAGCACAAGGAGTTGATAGTCCTGTACAGATGTAACTTGACAATGTATTGACTAAGTTAACAAAATAAAATTTAAAAGCAAGTCACATAAAGCAACAATCACTACTGCAATCACACGTGTATGTTGTAAGTCCATCACCTTCCCTACCCCCACCCACCACCACCGAACTTGCCCCACACATTCTCTCAGAAACACAAAATGAGCTACAAGATTTACTAAATTACAGCCACAACAGCAGCTAACTGCAGCAGCCACAGGATTTCTTTCAAGTCAAGCACTGACCCTTGGCATTTAAACACTCAACACTGAGCATGTCAGACAGTTTCAGTCATTCAGGCTCGAGTTCAGGATGCTTTTGCAGGTTACATGAACGCCATCACCCGCAACAGGACGTTCTCATTACTCAGTACAGAATTCACAACAATCCACACATCACCCCAGTGGTTAATTATTTTTGGTGTTACTTTTTAAATATTCTGCCCCACATTGGCAAGTTGCTAAAAAGGACAAAAAAAAAAAAAAGGGGGGGGGGGTGGGGGTGGTGGGAGTGGAAAAGGAAAAAGAAAAAAAAAAAACCAAACCAAAACAACCCCACATTGCCTCCATACCTACAAAAATCCTTGGCTTCTCCAGTTAGCAAAAATACAAACCACGGTATCCTCAGTGTTGGTTTGTGGGAGGGGGAATCATAGGATAGAAAACACAGTTTCTTTTAGTCTCTAAAGCACAACCCTGTTGTTCCTACTTCAAAGTTATGAGATTTACTGAATGAAGACTGGACAAGTCACTCATGCTTTTCTCCTGCATTCAGAAAGGCACTGATAGATTACAGTGTTAAGTATTTATCTCCCAGTTCTTAAAGAACAAAGCCTAATGTGCAGAAAGCTGAAGTCTCTGAATAGCAGAAGTAGTTGTAGACACTGCGATGCTAAGATAGTCATAGTGGTAGGGCTACAGTTACGAATGAAAATAACTGCAATTAAGATGCAAAAAAGCAGTGGTACTACTAGGACAAGCACATGCACATCCATTCTTGATTTGACAACACAATCTAGTCTAGTTCAAAGAGCCAAGAATTTAACAATTTGTTTTTTCTTTTTTTTTTTTTTTTGGGGGGGGGGGGGAGGGAAGGGGAAAAAAAAAAAAAGACCTTCAACGGGACAGCTGTGTCCTCATCTACAAAATAAGCAAGAAGAGAAAGATAAATACACATCTGAATCCATTAACTGAAGAGGAAACTCAAGTTGTTTAGAGCTACAGACCCTCAAGAAGGATAGTTTTCCATCTCATGTTATTTTTTAAATCATCTGTTCTACTCTGCAGTTTCTATAGTTGAGTTCGAGAAAAAAGCTCCTCCTCACACGGATCAGCCCATTCACTTCCACCTTCTGAAGCTGTGTCTTCAGAGCTGGAGCTATCACTGGAGTAGATCTTCTTCCTGAAGCCATTTGGTTTTGCCTCAGCATTTATATCATCTGCACATCTTGCTTCATAAACAGAAGAAACCTAAGGATTTAAACTGACAGTGTTGATGGGGAACAATAAAGAACATGCTTGTGTTTTTTCTGGGCTGGGAGGTTAGATAGTTTTGTAGTTGTTCAGGAGAGATGTCACAATTACAGGGCAAGTCCTCCTCCTTCCTGACTATGTAGAAAGGACTGCAGAACGGAAAAAAAAAGTGGGGCTTTCATTATTTTGTCCTATTCCTTAATTTTAGGATTTGCACAAAACAGCAAGAGAACCAAAAGTGAACTTGGCTATAATGTATCATTATCATGTATATTAGGAAAGTCCTGCAAAAGTTACACCCTCAATCTGATACCAAGTGCTAAATATGCAGAAAACACAACACAGGTCTGACTGAACTTAAGCAAACCCAATATATTTACAGCTGAATCAGGGCAGCTCCAGTAGGAGCTTCCAAACTGAAGTGCGGTCACTAAAAAGTTTACAAGTAGATTACTAAGTGCCTGTGAATGTGACATATTTTCCCTACAGGAAAAAAAAAAAAAAAAGGAATTCTGCTTGTAAGCAGGACAGAATTCAGCACACATGATGTTTACACCTTTAGTTACTGGCCTTTCCTACCCTCATCATGGACATCAGCCCATTCCAGCTTACTGAGATTGTAAACTGAGGAAAAGAAGACTCATGTTTAACACACAGGACAAGCGAGAACCAGGTGTTCCCAAAGGAAACAGAGTTTGCTTAACTGCTCAACTGTTTACAAAGGGTTGCACTCCCCAAAGCACAGCACTTTCAGGAATCTTCAGAAGAATGCCCAAGAGTCAGAGCAGATTAAAAAGCACAGCAAGGAAAGAAAGCTTTTGAAGGTTTTTGCAGGAATTTAATTTGAGGCCAGACTGAAAACTGTGATGAAAGTAAAGATGTAGCAGCACAGTGTTAAAAAGTAACCAAAAAACCTCCTCCCCCAAACCAATGGCAAACTTACCATATTAAAATCTAAAAGATGTTCATCATCATTGGATATTTCCTTTACATCTGCAAATTCTCCTACACCATTCTCTGCCTTGGCATTTGTGTAACACTCTTTACATTGTGTTTGTGGGGGTGTTCCAGAGGAAAAAGGAAGAAAAAACAGAATTGAGGAACACTGTTATTTACATTTAGCCAAAATGAAAGCATGTAGAGAAGTATTCTTCAAATTCACACTCTATGAATCAGAACTCTGTGTTCGTGGAGGGGGGGGACACACACTTTTGTAGTCCGACATCTTTAAAGAGCTAAGCATAATACCTTATGGAAGCTTCATGAAATCTTACCTGAGTAACCAAATGACAACAAAAAGAAGCTACTTGATGAAAATATCTAAAGCAGTAAGGTACAAAGTGCAGAAATAACTTTCCTGTTATAAATGCTGATACTGCACAGTGCTGCAGATCATTCCCATTTCTATACCCGTGCAAAATATACTGCAGCAGCAGCCCCATCTGGACTGAAGCTCAAAAAAAACCACCGAAGGTGATGTGAACGACTGTGGTTTCTACTTTAATATTCAACTACAATAGGAATGTACATCATATAGGTACGTCTGTGGATCACATGCATCAATATCCATATACAAAAATACCCATACAGTAAACTAGACACAGCTAAAGATCTGTCAAAGAAAAACATTAGCTCTGAGGATAAAGAACTGGTTTTGCTAAACTTCAGTCTAGAAGAGGAAATCCTGCAGCTATTCTGCTTCACAGAACTTCCGCCACTGTATCAGGCAGCTTCTGGACTTCATCGCATTTTACACTGTGTATTTTGTCTGTCTCTGACAAAAAGGTGGTGAGACACTTGCAGACCTAAGCAAGTTCACCAGCAGATGTCAGCATCTCGCAGGGACTCGAGGATTACTTTACGAAATACACGCTCAAGAATGTGGGTCACTGCATTTGCTCTTAGACCTCTGCGCTATGACCTCTGCAGTTGTCACCGTGAAAAAAACCAACGACTTTGCAAAATGTATATATATATTTTTTTCATATGGTGGTTCTGTGACCAGTCCAGGAGGAATCAATCTATTCTCTCTCACCGTGCAAACACCTTGCGGTAGTTGGCAGTGAAGTAAGTTAGGATGTTCTACTGTTGAGTAACCCCAACAGTCCTGAAGACCAAAGTATAGGAGAGAACACGGTTTAGTTGGCTGCACTTTAATGTGCACTCCAAAACCAGCTTACTAATAATTACTGGATAATCTACTTCCAGATTATTAAGGAGCTGGGTCTTTGTTCACAAGTTTGTTTTTTTTTAAACTGAGCCTCTCCCAGCAGAAAGCATCAGAGAGCCTGTAAATGCAGTACACAAAAATTTATTATTTAGCTTCATGCCTTCTCCTTCAAAGTTAAATTGGTATTGCAGGCAAAAAAAACCCAACCCTGTCTGGATTCTTGCCTGCCCACTGAAAACCTGGGCTTAAGCCAGCTGTCAGATAGTATGAATTCTTGGGAGGCAACAGAGAGTGTTGGAAGCACACCTGCTCCAGCCTGCCAGCTGCCTGTCTGCCCACACTGGACTTAACTCTCTGTGCAGGACAGAAAAACTCTCGGATTGTCACTGTGAAAGGGGTGGCCAAGCGGCAAATCCCTCTCCTTCTCAGCTTGAGAGAAATTCCACACATTCGCTGAATAACTGGCCTGTTATTTATGGCTATTATCATGTTTTAATATTCTTATAAAATCAGCTACCTAGTAAGTATTATTTGGGTTGAAACATACTAAAAATGTTAAGAAAGTATTTTCAGAGTCAGAGATTAATATTATATTTACTTAATTCCAGGCTCTTGAATTAAGGAAGTTTACATAAATATTAAGTCTGTTTTAAAAGTCCTTTCATTTAAAAGCTATTTAGAAGCTTAAAATTTATCTGAAGCTTCCCAATTCTCTCTCGGATAAGAGAATTTCTGATGGAAGCTTACTGGTTTGTTTTTAAATACGGGTGGCAGTTCCAATTCGCCGGCAACAACTGCAACCCTAAGAAAGAGCATTTCATTCTAACAGCAAGTCAGTTCAAACAGGCATCGCTTCTTACCTTCACACTGTGACGCAGGAAAAAGGGGAGAATAGAGCGCCTTTTCCCACCAGCATTGCTTTTCCTGGCTGCCACTCATTCTCTGCAGATTAGTATTCAATATAGGAAAGTGTTTAGACAATAATCATACTGCATTGTGCCATCAATCACATACTTACATGGAAAGGAGGAAACTCTGGTATTACAACTGGTTTACTAGGTCTTACAGGTCACGCTGCTCGATTTCTAATACTAAGAGCAAAGGACTCAGACTACAGAACACCACGATCTGAACGCCTGCAGCCTGTGCAGATGCCATGCAGGGGCTCACACTTTGCCCCTTTTTTTGCTTTGCAAATCCAGAATAAAAAGATAAATTCCAGGCCTGCACTTTTTATTCCAAGAAGAAAACAAAAGAGAGACTGGATAGCTACTGAAGAGATGAAAATATGATGAAACATTAGGCAGTGTGACCAGTAGTTCAGTAAAACAAACAAAAAAGAAAGCCAACAGGAAGCAGCAAAATTCAGTGTTTGAAGCAGTACCATCAATGGGCTAATAGAAAATTCAACTAGAGAATTAATGTGTTGTCATGAGGAAAAAGTGGTTACAGGGATGATTAATAATTTGTCTTTATGCTAAAAATCATCTACTCACTACAAATGCCTAAATACCCCCCATACCCACTATTTTACTACTAATTTATGTTTGCCAGAGCCCTTTCCTTATGGAACTGACAGACGGGGCTAAAATACCAAAGGTTTGTCACAAAAGACATGTCTCTAGTTTTGGTAACTCCATCAACCTTCCAAAGAGAACACCAGCTTGTAACATCCCCTGTAGGTATCATGAGATAGAGCGAGTCAAAACCAGACTACAGTGCAGATAGCTACTAAAACCATTAACAAATAAGCTTCAGCACTAAGTATCTCTGTAAACCTTAGAACACTTAAGCATGGAAAATTACAAGCCTCCTTTTGTTCCTGCCTAAGCTGCTGTAGAACTGCACACCTATAAAACCTAAACTTATGAATATTTATTACTTAATAATAAAATAACCTCAAATCAAATGAGCAACTCAAGTGCTCTAACCCAAAAGCATGTGCCAGATTAAACCTTTTTCCCTGTGAGATTCTGCTGTAATGACTATTAAAAATCTATCTATTTCCTCTCATAACACTGAGGAACAGTCCTTTCAGAACTACCCTCCAAAATCCTTAGACCCCACCTCCAGAAGAGGGAGTTCTTAGAAGGTTAAGCCATAGAAGCAACGCATGAAGGAAAACAAGCAAGCTCTAACGTATTTGAAGCAGGACTTACTAAGAAATGTGGAAGTTTAAAAACCCATTCAATCATGGAAGCCTCACTCTGCTGCTAACTATAGATAGAGGCATCAAAACTCCACAGGCACAAAGCTTTATTAACTTCAGAGTTTCTCATTTGGCTGGTGTCACACCTGCACATGTGACAAGCTGGATGAGCCCCAGCAGGTTATCAGCAAAGCCAGATTGAGTCTGGCAGCACCTAACAAGTTACAGTGGCCTTGCTTCCAGAGCTGAGTCATCATCAGAGCATACCTAGCTGCTTCAGGATGGCTCACTGACAACTGATGCTGGCTGCAGGCTGCCTCAGCTCCTGTGCTCTTCCACCACTGCCTCATTCCCAGAAGAGCTGAGAAAGCCAGAGACATGCTTCCCCCAGCTGAACATGAAACAGCTCTCAGCAAGACTTCGGTTTGAGCTCAGACTTGGACCTCTTGTCCCCACACTGGCCTTTGAGGAACGACAGTTGTGGTTTCCAAACCATCATTGAGGTCAGATGTGTAAAGCAAAAGGACAAATGTTGAAAGATCCATTATCCAAACTAAAGCTACTTAGGGTTTTGGTTGGGAGGGGATAGAGGGCAGGAGCTTAAAGAAAACATTTTTCCTTACAACTGCTCAGATGTTTACTCTAATTGCACAGTTTGGCACCATGAAAATGAGGAAACTAAAACTACACTTCTCGTTCTGTCCCCATTACCTCTCCCATACCAAGAGCTAAGGCACCAAACAAAATTAATTGATTTCTGTTATTTCAAAACTTTAAATCACATTTCTATGTTTTTGATTAGCATCTTGCTCACATTTGTTCTTCCATCATCATTTTATGTCTGTTTTCTCAAGTGAACCTTCTTAAGGACTACATACAACAGAACTGTTCACTTGGGTCTTTCATCCAGAATTTCTCATCAAACCTCTGGTACACAGAAAGAACAATCAGACTGCAAACACCAGTACAAATTTTTTCTAAAGTATTAGGGTTTTTTCCAACTAAAATAATCTAGTGCTCTTCAAAGATCAAGTAACAGTGGAATGACTCTGTAATCTAACTGGAGTAAAGCAGCTAACATGAAGACCTTGTAAGTTCAAGTAGATAATGACCATTTTAAAGAGGGTATTTTATCTCCAGCATCACAATGGAAACACAATTCAGTGGTTTAGGGATGCAACTGAATAAACAGGAAAAAAAAAAAACAAAAAAAACAAACAAGTAGAGAAGTGAAAGATATTTCCTGCACTGTGACTGTCATTTCCTACAGCTGATGAGATTATTCCTCATCGTTTTCACTCACACAAATACATTCAAGCAGCCAAGGCAATTACTACAGTGTTACTGCACTGCTTCTTCCTCCTCACGACTGCTATGCCAGCAGCTCCTGAGATGCTGAAGCTGTATGGCAAAAATGCAGCAGTTATGTTATATGGATCTGGGGAAAGGGCATGGCATGTTCGACACACTGGGGAGCCAAGCCTACCAGGAGCAGCCTTTGGCTCTTTCGCTCATTTCGCTTGTGTGAAATGTTCTGAACTCCCTACAGCAAGGGACACGTCCACCACACCAGGTTTTCAGCTGTGACCAGTAGGCAGCCTGATAAACAGCACAGTGGAGTGGTACTGTTGGTTTGCTGACAGAGCTGAAGTTTAACTACAGTTCTTATATGACAGGATACTAAACTGACTTCTAGAGCATTTAAGCAGGTGAGGGAATAATGATTAACAAAGCTGGGAAAGACCAAGTCTCGAAGTATGAAAGCAAAATGCAAGGAAAAAACACCCAGCCTTGTGACAAAATACTGGCACTGTTGCATCTCCAGTGTGAGTTTTCTCTTACCCATCTGGGTAATGGAAAAGCCAAGAAACAATAGGTAGGAGAAATGTGAGGAGGACAGGGGATGGGTGGGGTTCCTTCTCCTTATGTATCCAGATGTATTAAAAGAAAAATTCGTGTTGATAAAGTAAGAATCTCCACAAACCCCAAATTATTGGTTTTATTTTTGTTATGTATATATACACATAAATATTTCTGCTCAAGTGAAAGCTTGGTTGCTCATGCAAGTAGTTCATTAAGCAATTACTTTATTTCTTCTTGGTAGAAAATGACAGTTCTATTTTGCAACCTCACACATATTTCTTTGAGACCAATACACAACACTTCTTTTTTTCTCCACCAAGAACACATTAACATGTTAAGTACAGAGGATGCACTTAACTTGAATCTTGATTCATCAACAATCTACATATTATTAGTATAATTTTTCTTTTTTGCTGTTCCTTAACTATTTTGTAGGAGGCAGCAATCAGTTTTGTTGATTTATTTTCCCTACAGTTACAAACAAAAGTCCACAGCAAGTTCATATGGGAGATTAGTCATTTGCTAATCAGAAAAGTTACACTAGTCAGAACTTGATTCTTCTAGCAGAATTTAAGCAAAGCATCTTCTCAGAGCTGGAGTCTACACTTTAAGGGCCTGCAAGTCTTGAAACAAAAGTTGCTCCCAACATTTTATGAACATTTTTATTAAGCTTTCTAGCTACTCACCTTATTAGCTATTATTTTTCATCTAAATTGTTAGGCCTTTCATGATAGACTATCTGAGCTTCAGATACTAATGTGCAAACACCAGCACTGACTATTTCTTTCAGAATGCATGCTGACAAGGATTGAGGCAGTGACAAGAGTTTTGCAGAATGGAAACAGAAGAAGCATTGAAGCCTCATTATAATCTGAGTATTACCTGAAGTGTTACAACTGACAGTTTCATTACCAAGTACAGAAAAAGTCATATTAATCTGTCAGTACAAATGTCCTTGAACCTACTTGGCAGTCCCTTGCTATCAGAACCAATACAAGAAACCTGTGAATAATTTAGAAGTCAAAGCAGCAATGAACCCATTGAGTCCCATTCCAAAGGATCACATCCTAATTTTAGTTCTTCAGCTACCCAGGGAAGATATATCTGGATGAAGAAGCTGGTCACAAAGGGAGCTAAGTGTAGACATTATAGTCTTAAAACTTATTTCTATATACAATAGTTCTCAAACATCACTGAAAAGATGTGTAAGGGTCCCTAGGAGATCATCTGGTCTCTGCTCTCATACAACTGCAATGCATGATTTCCTACACTCTAAATTTCTTTGGGATAGAATTTCCATTGCTTCCATAACTGGGCACTACAGTAAGCCAGTTTTCTGGCTGGAATTCTTTTTCTTCAGTTTCCCTGTGACTGAAGGTCATGACATTCACCTCCTTTGCATGTACCAGAGCCTACAAGACAAGCACAGCTTCTTCCTGATCTCCTGTATCTGAGACAATGGCTTCTGCAAAGCTGCTGGGTTCTTTTCCAAGTTCCTCTTTTCCTGAGCTAAAACAACCTGGTTCCTTCACTATTTTCAAAGCCAGTGATCTTTGTGTTGCTCTCCTCAGGACGTCTTTCTTGATGCAAGGTAATGAGAGCTAAGCCTGGTACTCCAGCAGAAGGCTTTGCAGTTCCAGTTAGAGAGGAGCAATTTCTTCCCCTCTTAGAAAAGGGCATTCCTATTTATACACCACTATGTCGCTGTCTTTTGCAGTGTGACATTCCTCTTGTATTCCCAGCTTATGACCTTCTGAAAGATGATTTTCTGTTTCACAGTTTCCTCATCTATCATTCCTCACACTGCATTTCTGAGGATGATTATTTTCTTTAGAAGTTTGCATTTGCCCCTGTTGTGCCACACTTTATTTTTTCAGATGCTTTCTCCAATTTAACAACCTTCTGATTCCAGTATAAGTGCAGACTTTCCCAGTTTGATATCATCAGGTATTTTCATAAACATATGAAAATGTTATGCCCCAGACCAGAAAAAAATAAACTCTATGTTGTCTTTAACTTGATTCTCCTGGTTTTAAGGCACAGATGCCTCTGAATTTTGTCTCCTTTTTATCACTACCCAGGTTTATGGCAGCTTCTGCCTATATTAGTGACCTTGGAATCAATGGAAGACACCTCTCTTCCCTTCTCTTGCCACCCTTCCTAAAGGACTGCCACACTTACATAGCATTACTCATGCCANTGGGTGGGGTGTTTTCTTTGTATGTGTTTGGTTTGGCTTTTTGTTTGGTTGACTTTTTTTATCTTGGTTGGTTGGGTTTTTATGGGGTTGGGTTTGTTGGTTTGGGGTTGTTTTTTTTATCATGCACTTCTGAAAAACTCCTGCAGGAGCTATCAGCAAAGTCCTGCTGTAAAATATGCTGTAATTCTAAAAGAAGTGCTCTAATATAGAAGGTAAGAGGAAGGAAACTGAACCATGATCTCCCAAGTCTTGCAAACAGGAGGCATTCAAATGTGTTTGCACAGCATGTACACAATGTAGGTTTCTAAGATGCAAACCAGGATGTGTCACTATTACTCTATGCTCTANCACCACTATGTCGCTGTCTTTTGCAGTGTGACATTCCTCTTGTATTCCCAGCTTATGACCTTCTGAAAGATGATTTTCTGTTTCACAGTTTCCTCATCTATCATTCCTCACACTGCATTTCTGAGGATGATTATTTTCTTTAGAAGTTTGCATTTGCCCCTGTTGTGCCACACTTTATTTTTTCAGATGCTTTCTCCAATTTAACAACCTTCTGATTCCAGTATAAGTGCAGACTTTCCCAGTTTGATATCATCAGGTATTTTCATAAACATATGAAAATGTTATGCCCCAGACCAGAAAAAAATAAACTCTATGTTGTCTTTAACTTGATTCTCCTGGTTTTAAGGCACAGATGCCTCTGAATTTTGTCTCCTTTTTATCACTACCCAGGTTTATGGCAGCTTCTGCCTATATTAGTGACCTTGGAATCAATGGAAGACACCTCTCTTCCCTTCTCTTGCCACCCTTCCTAAAGGACTGCCACACTTACATAGCATTACTCATGCCAAGCAAGTGTCTCACCAACTCTAACAGGCCAGGTAAGTCATGAGGTCCATAAAGATGTGTTTTGCCAGGAAAATTTCCTAATGCATCATCCTAGGCACATTGAGACTGACCCCAAAAAAACCCACAAGTCTCTGTATCTAGCTGAAGCACTCAAGAGGATAAGCATTCTTAGGGCACATCTTCTAGATCAGAGCCTCAAATTTGCTGATAAGAGATTTGTTACATTCTGAGATCACTAACTGGATACGATTGTGTACTCACCACCACTCCACAGCTAAATGCAAGAGCATTTACTTGGAAGAACCCTTAGAGGACTCTACTTGTGAGGGCATTTTTCATATGGTTTGCTCTTGATGTTTGGAGGGCCAGGGGGTGGTGGTGGNGTTTCAGGTTTGGGGTTTTTTTTTTAAGTTTTGGGGTTGTTTTTTTTATCATGCACTTCTGAAAAACTCCTGCAGGAGCTATCAGCAAAGTCCTGCTGTAAAATATGCTGTAATTCTAAAAGAAGTGCTCTAATATAGAAGGTAAGAGGAAGGAAACTGAACCATGATCTCCCAAGTCTTGCAAACAGGAGGCATTCAAATGTGTTTGCACAGCATGTACACAATGTAGGTTTCTAAGATGCAAACCAGGATGTGTCACTATTACTCTATGCTCTACATTCGTATTTTCACATCCACTACTGAAGCAAAAATATTGACAGCACCTCAGAACACAACTCAAACTTGCTGTCAGCTAACAGCGAGTTAAAAAGTAACTTTAATTTTGTCATAAGTCAACAAAAGGAAGCACAGGAGTTGATTTAAAAAAAAACTATATACAAATATTATCTGTACTAATCAGTCCATTTCATAGCCTCTGCTCAAGTTACAACTCTTTTTCCCATTCATGTACATGTTGGGGGCATGCAGGAAGAATGTTTCTCCTAAACTGTTCTGATTCTAGGTATTTCATATTGATTTTGTTTAATACTCAAAAAAATTAGTATCATTAGCATATTAAATATTTTAATGCCTAAAACAACCTCTTGTCTTGCACAGAGAAATTTAACTACAATAAACGTATATGAATGATCTCATGCCAAAAAGCCAGTTATCTTCAAATGCACACTAACAGCTCTTAGAAAAGCCCAGAGTGTGCCCACATCCTCTGGAGACGCACTGAAACAGAGGGATAGTTAACCCAGGATCTCAGAGTTTAAGATGTAATTGGCTTCTCAAGCCCCCCCCAGGAAAAGCCTAACTGCAAACCAAACTGGAGTCTAGACTGCTGAGCCAGCTGTTGGCACCTCGTGCTTTTAACTTTGAAGCTATGAAAATAGCTACAAAATCATGCAACCTGAGCAAGGGTGGCATTTAGTGTTCCTTTTGTACTAAAGAACTTAAAACAGAATTTAATATCAGACCTTCCTGATCACTACTCACTACCAAAGCTTTTTTTTTTTTCATTCATTGTGCCCTGCTGCACAACGACGTCAGATCCTGCTAACCCTAGTCAAAAGGTAACTCCAGAATCTGTCCTGACTTACAGTCTAAGTCAATTGGTTGTTTTGGTGATTCATTTTGCAAGGCCTGGCACAAACAGAAACTACAAAAGAATTTTGGAACCACTTCATCATCAACTTAACAGAGCAGAAGGAACCAAGATATCTAGAAAGGTTTTGGAAAAAAAAGTCACAGATCTGATTCTCTCCTGCAAGCAACAAAAACTCACTGACACTGGGAAAAGAAGTTGCAATAGCAATAATTTTAAAGGAGGATGAGAGGAGAATAGGGAAGAAGGAAAATAAGGAATTCTGATTTTATTTAAGAAAAAGGTTAGTTTTAGCAGGAGAAATGTTAGCTTTCCCATATAGGAGTTAGCATTTCAAAATTAAATCAGAAGAGCATAATCAGGCCACATGAGCTAGGTGCAACTCTGAAGTTGAAACAGAAACAAACATCCTTCTAACACAGACAGTACAACTGCTGAGGATGTACAAGAGGATGCTGAAGAAAAAATAGAAGATGCATCTTACAACTGTCCAGACAATACCCCTGGGCTGGCCGCACAAGTAAATTATGTTGTTGGTCAGGAACTTGCTCTCAAGAGCAGAAGGAGGTCACAGCAAGAAACACTTGAGTATTTTTGCATGGAGAGGATTTCTGCTCTTAACATATGGCTACTATTACCTACAAAAAAACTGAGCTTAACAGTTACAGTTAGGCCTCCTTACAGTACTGTGATGGATATTTTGCATCCATGTTTTGTTTCTTTTTGTGTCTGTGCCAATAAGAGAATATTTTAATTTCCAGACAATCAAGTCTTTTAAAGAAACCTTTCTTTGCTGAAGTTTACATCTGATAATTCAATTCCAAATTCTTATGCTTGGAAGTAACTATACTGAAAAGACTGACTTCAGATCTTCCTTTTCAAAATTTCACAATAGCTTTGAGTCAAGATCAGTAACACCTCAGTACTCAAATGTTATGCACATTTTAACCTATTATATGTAAATCAGATAAGCTAAAAACCTAAGGTAAACAGACGTTAAAGTCACATGAGTGTACACATGCATATATTCCTAAAGGTATGCAAGATGACACCGTAATGCCTGAAGATGGTTAATTTTTCACACGATCACAGAATGACTGAGGTTCAAAGAGAACTCTGGAGGTCACATCATGTCCAATTCCCCCTTGCTCAAGCTGCACCATCTAGAATAGATTACCCAGGACCATGTCCAGATGTCTTTTGAGTATCTCCAAGCATGAGACTACAACCTTCTTGTGTAACCTGTGCCAGTGCTAGATCACCACAACAGGCAAAAAGGTTTTCCTGCTGTTCATATGAAACCTCCAGTGTTTCTACAAAACTCTATTTTGTCTAGAGAACTATACAATTATAAACATTGAAATTGAACTGTCACATGACAAACTGCTGGTTATCAGCTGCCAGCTGCAAACTCTGTAATTTTATATAGCTACATACCTCTTCAAGCTCTCCTGAAGAAACAGGATTATCCTCGTACGTGGGGAAATGGCACCCTGCTTTACAACTGCAAAACCTGCCAGTCTCCTCACGTGGCTCCACTATTCTGCAGTTTACTTTAGAGCTCTCCATCGCCCTCCCATCTACAGATTCTTTCATGCTGCATTCTAAACAGGGATCTTGGTTTCCTACTGGCAATATCCCAGCTGACTCTTCTTGGGAATCCAATGATGTTTGTGCACTCTTCTCCATTCCAGACTTTTTTAATCTGGGAAGGAATTTTCCAGATTCAAGCTCTGATTTTCCATAATAATGCCCTTCTTTTTCTGCATCTTCTTCCAGAGGTTTGAGATCTGCTTGTGGATCCTCAAATACATCTACTTGAGAAGGGACAGCAATACCTCCCTCATCTTTTTCTGACTCAAATTCTGACTCACTTCCACCACCTGGAGAAAGTTCAGATGCAGAAATTGGGCGAAAGTGAGTCCTTGGAGAAATGCGTATAGCCCTGTACTGCGTTCGATCAACACCGCATATCCTGGGGTGCAAAACCTCGCTGTCTGAATCAGAGCACAGGATTGACTTAGGTTTAAAACTAGGGCTGAAAGATGCAATTCCTTCTGGCTCAAACGAACACTCTACATGAAGAACTTGTGAAAATGGATTGTTCAGGTCAAAGGAAGAAAATGAGTATTCAAGCCCTGGTTCTTCAACTTGAAAGTTACCACAAGCTCCCAGTAAGTCTTCATGGAAGATAAAAGAAAACCCCTTATTTAATCCGTTATCTCCACTCTTTGATTGCTCATTCTGTTCAAATGACACAAACGGTCTCCATAATTGCCTATGACCAGGAGCAAAGCTATTACCTGGAGTCATAAAAACATCTGTACCAGCTATTGTCACTACATCAGAAGCTGCACACTGCAATAAGCTCCCTTTTGAGTGACCAGGTGGCACCACCGCCCATTCTCCGTCACTGTTAAATGTTTTGAGCTCCCCATACACTCCACCAAGTATAAATGAGTTTTCCTTCTCCTGGTTAGCATCCCAAGGTTTTGACGGTGTAGTGTAATCACCACCATCTACTTTTGATAAATCATTTGAGACAAAGGCTCTCTTCTCTAAATTCTCCTTTTGACCTTCCCAAAGATGATACTCTGATCTCTGCACTGCTTTATTGGGCTCCTGGAGGGTTTCAACTTTTGCTTCTGTATCCAAACAGCAGCAATAATTATTTACATCAGTCGAAAACAATTCATCTTCTATTCCTTCTATTTCTACCATCGCTGCAGAACTTCTGTCTGTCATATTTGTCCAAATATCTTTAATAACCCCTGAGCTGTAGCCATCTTCACGTGGACTGCTTTCACTACACCCCTGTGTAGTTTCATAGTCTTTACTTTCTGCTTTTTGTTCTAGCTGAATACCACAGACAGATTCTAGCTTAGATTTTGTTTTGAATACCAAAGTGGGCATTTCTCCTAAAGTTCTAGCTTGTTGCTGGCAGGTTTCTTCTGGCAAAAAATCTAGAATTTCTTCATCTACATAACTCGAAGACACTCTAGGAACTACGTAATTAATATCTTCTGCATTAAATTGCGTCGATTCTTCATATGGAATATTTAAAGTCTCATTGTCTGAACGTGTTTCTTCCGAGTGTGACCATGGACTACAGGTTCTCGTTGAAAGATTGGAACAGTGTTCATTTTCATCAAAGGCACTATTTTTGGTCCATATTAGCAATCTAGACTGTGTTTTCCCAAGAATATTAGCAGTGCTACTAGAATCTGCATTTTCATTTCCCAAGTTGAGTGTTTCAAAAGAAAATGGTAAAACAGAGTTACTGCATTGCACTTCAAACACTGAAAAACAAGAGTTTATACCAGACCCTTCATTAATATCTGAAAAGAGCTCTTGATTGCCAGCAAGCATGTGTGAATTAAGTATTGTGCTGTCTAAGATGGGAGAGAATCTGATCGGAGAATCTCCTCCAAAACTTTCACCATCTGCATCACCAGAACTAGAAGATGAGCAGCACTCCCAAAATTGAGCTAAATTACTAAGGTCTTGCAAGAACCACCCTTCAGCACCAACAGAGCTGGTCGAATCAGTCCATATTGCACTTTCCCCTTGCAACTCCATTCCATCTAACACTATGCAACATTCTGCCTCAAAATCAGTTTTTTCTTGACTCTTTTGTCGAATCATATTTAAAATCCGACTCTCCCCTTGCATCGTATCTGAGGCACCAGGATCCAACATGGATTGATCAATATCCACTTCATAGAAGTGTGTTAGTTCTGACAGATGAACATCATCTAAATA
This sequence comes from Tricholaema leucomelas, assembly GCA_013400475.1. NCBI lineage: Eukaryota > Metazoa > Chordata > Aves > Piciformes > Lybiidae > Tricholaema lacrymosa > Tricholaema leucomelas. The sequence continues at coordinate 918,761 of WAAF01010666.1, forward strand.
TTTGTCGTCCTCTTGTTGAGAACATATTGAGGTCCCAGCGAGGTCAATATCCTCATTTAGAACTGCAGGCATTTCTACAAAGTGACCATCAATGAAAGTACCTGCTGCGAGGTATGTTTTATGAATATTATTGTTGCTAATACAAAGACCATGCACTGATTCAGACAACTCTTCTACAGCCTCTGATGGTACTCCACATAGATCTTCTCTGTTGCGGTACGTCGTCTCCAGCTTGCTTTTCCTGCTAAGAGGAACAAAGTACTCTGTAATCGGCTCAGTGTACCACAAGGGCTCTTCTTTATATTCCTTTTCGTTTCTGCTGTCCAAATACAAATCTTTTCCATCGCTACCACCAGCTTCTTTTCTTCCAATTTCTTTTAATGGCCTTTTACCTCTTTTGCACAGCTGTTTGATGGACCCGCTGCTACTGCTGCTGCTGCTTCCGCTGTGGACTTTCCGATCAGCCTTTTCACCCGATTTCACTGCAAGCCTGCTTTGCCCATTACGCCCTTTTTTATTCCGAACCTCTCTTGTTTTGTGTCTGACTTTAATGCATTTCACTGATGACTTGTATTCGCCTTGATTACCACTAGAACTCGAGCCAGCCTCACTGGACCCGGACGACCAGGAACGAGGACGCATCTTTCCCTCAGACTTATGTCGGACTTGCTTTTTGTACAAAACTGGCTTCTCTTCAACAATGTTGTTACTAAATTTGTTTTCTTTCTCATTTTTACTTTTCTTCTGCTGGGTTCTCTCCTGTACAGTGGCAGATACTTTATTACTTCTATCTTTAGTTACTTCACTTTCACTATTGCAGTCCTTCGGAGAAGATGTATCCGTGCTAGTTGGTGGAACAGTGGATGAAGATGAGGAGCTAGAGTAAGAGCATACTTTGGATTTATTCCATACGGTCATAATTTCCTGCAGGCAAACTGGCTTCTCAGAGAGAGGAGGAAATGCTTCATAGTACCTAAAAGCAAAACAAAAAGGTGACATTCAGATCACAGAACTTCAGACAGGTATTAAGATGAGAAAGTATTATTAAAAAAGCAGATCAAAACACTACCAAACTCACTGCCAGAAAATCTAGTTTGTACTACATATGCACATGCCACTCATTGCACTGTTTATCTGTACAGTAACATACGAGAGATTAAGGTAAGCTTTAGGAGTGTTTTCATTAATATAGGTTTGGGTTACAGTGAATCACATCTATTTCAGTGAAAACCGGATAGCAACCATTTGGACGTAGGTTAAGCTACATTAGCACAATCAGTTCCCTGAGGATTTATCATCAACTAGACTGCTGCTACTAAAGGTTGTTACTAACAGATACAGCAGCAGGCATATCTCTAAGAGAAGTAAATGATCAAATTTCTGGGTACTTCAGTAACACTGGACTTGGGTACTTGGCAACTAGCAGACCACTTTGGTTATGAAGAGTTTAAAGGTTGTAAGTTTCTTTCCCATTCTGCGATACAGAGAGTTCTGAATCCAGGAAACAGATTCTCTCCAGCAAGTCTAAAGTGTCAATTAATGCTGTTTTGAAGGCTTTTGATTAATCTAGTTAGCTTGATCTTAAGGAAACTACAATACAGTATGGTTTGAGTTCTGCATATAATCGAAAGAAACCTACAGTTTTGCCAGAAATTAAACTAGTCCACAGTAAAAAATGGTTACACTTAAATGTATAAGATTAATTAAAGAAGATAGCAGAGAAAAATGAATTTCCTAATATCCACAGAACTCCTGATTCACCACTAAGTTAACTTCACTGTGTTAAAATACAGGAGAGTAAAAGGAGAAAAGAGAAAAGCATCTCAGATAACAACAACAACAACGACGACGATGACGACGACAATAATAATAAATGCATACATTTCTACTTGATCCTTTGCTGTGGGAGATAAATCAGTCTCAGGAGACAAAGATCCTTCTAACTTTTTGTGAATCTTCTCCTCTGTTTTGGAAGAAAATTCCAAATGCTTAACAGAAAAATTCAAAAAGCCAGTGTATTTTATAACAGCTTAACAAAAAGCACCACAATATATACCTGTAGTAGTAGTAGTAGTTACTTTCCATAAAACACTGTAAACCACATCACAATTTATACTGTGGTTACTATACATAAGGAAGTTACAGGTTACCACCCAAGATCCCTATTTTCATACAGTTATCTTGATTAGTCCTGTGAATTGCACCAAACATATCCATCTAGCAGCTGCATGCAACTGCAAGGCTGGCAAAGCCTCCCCTAGGAGACTGCCTACTGAATTTTCAGTTGTTTCAAATCCTCATCTCCTTCTTGCAGTGTTACAAAGAAAACAAGATTTCATTTTTTTTCTTATCAACTGTTGAACCAAGTATTTTTAGGAATGTTTGCATCTAACTTCTCACGTGTCACTATAGGGAACATCCCTGCAGTAGCTGCTATGCTTTGGTTAGCAGTAATATTTCTTGTGTAGGAGATAACTCTGAAGATTTCTAATTCTTTATATTAAAATCTGTAAAATAACAAAAATAACGCTGTGAGATACACACTGCTTCTATCTTTTCTTCCCCAAATAAATGGCCAACAGCACCCTGACTGAATAAGTGTCACAGCACAGCACTATGAAATACTAAGAGCTGACTGCAATTAATGTTTAAAAACAAAACTAGGGAACGGAAACAGCTAAAGTCACGCTCTAAGCAAGTAAATGTTTATCCCTTATTTACAGCTATTTATACTGAATGATAAGCATATTAATACTACTGTAAGTGCTGTGTGCTGAAGAAACATTCCTGTAAGTACTGGTTGCTTAAAGCATTTCAATGAAATCATTCTAATGTATTTGTAAATTACATGGCTCCTACTAAAAGCTACTGACTGAGAAGCTCACTCCCCCACCCCCCCACATCAGAATGTAACACAGACAATGAATGGCCTCAGAAATTTCAAGGTTTCTTCTCACCTTGCTTACTCTGAAGGTCTTTCAGTTTGGAGCAGAGCTCCTCCACTAACGTTTCAATTCCAGAGCTCTGCATGACAAAAAGAGATAATAGAAAACTTACTAAAAAGAATATTCACCTGAGAGGAAGACAACATTACAGTAAACATATCTTAGCAGATATGGATTTTTCTTTCCACATTAAAAAAAAAAAAAACCAAGAATTATTACTAGTTGTAAATCCATTTCTAGAAATACATTAGAGGTCAAAAGGATTGCACCAAACACAGATACATTCACACAGAGGTTTTGCACTACAAGTTACGTTGTCCCATTAGGTCCAAGGTTTTGCACACTCTGCATCATTACATTTACTGCACTTTATCACTTAGGATTTAGGTCAGAGTCTTAGGATAAAAGTTCAAGAAACAAACGATAACTAAGATGCATTTTAAAAAGCTAATCCTGCCCCTTTTGGTTGGACAATTTATACCTGTGAGAATGAGACTGCCGAAAAGGATACAGAAAAATCAAGAGCGAAGGTGAAACGGAGAACAGCATGAAGACGTACATGTAGGAGGTATGATTCCAAGCAAAACATATCCCATAGTTTTGCTAGATTACAATGCCCAGCTTTTTCTTTTTTAAACTTGTGTTGTTCACTCAGGAGAGCAGAGAGGAAATATAAATACTTTGTTCATCTTCATTATAAGCTTCTCCTTTCCTTCTTTGCTCCCCCACATAAATCTTTCAAGTACTGGAAGACAGACTCAAAGTGGGACAACATACTACCAACTGCCTCACAGGGGGAAAACCGTACACTGCTCTAATGGAATAAAAGCTGCATGTCAGTCACAACCTAGATCCTCTCTCTTTGGAAGGCAAACTAGCTGTGGTGGGTACTGTATAGGTATCAGTGCTTATTATTTTGATGTTCAGGAATCACCTTTAGAGAGAACATTTTGCACTTTCCATAACTGCAAACACGAGGCTGGAATCACAGCAAAAGGCAGCAATCCAGAGCAAGTGGGGTGGATGAAAGAAGGGTCTGCACACTACCATACAGCTGGAAACTGTGCAGCTTCTTCTCTCTCATGTGCAGTTTCAACATCAGACTTGGAGACTCTGAGACTCAATACAAACCCACAATCTTATGTCACCTTCTGAATTTGATGCGATGCTGTGTGCACCATGGAACACACACGGTCTCCTAAGCCAGTGCAGGTCAAATATCAGGTTACAGAATGCATACAAAAGCATTTGATTTGCTGTGTCATCTCTATAGAGCTTTCATTTTCCCAAGATCTGAGAGTCTAATTCTCCTGATTACTGGATAGAAATTGTTGAGAAATGTAAATATATACTGCTGAAGTATGAGAAAAACATTTTGAAAAAAGGAATGCTAATTTTATCCAGTGAAACTGGCTTCTTTAATTCTGCCAGAAGCATGCAGTTGGAAAAAAGGAAAAAAAAAAAAAAATCACACACTGAAGCAATGACTTTTATGCTAACTTCTAGATTTTAATTATTTGCAGTCAAGTGAGAAAGCAATTTTCTATTCCTAACTGCATTGCTGCACTGAAGTGCTAAATATAAACCTTTATGCCACATACTTAACCGAGGATGACTTAGCAGTATTAAACTTTAGAAGGTATCTTCTAAACCAGTAAATTTATCATCACAAATGAAATTGTTTAGAAAGAACCACATAGCAGTGATATACAAACCTATGGAGTTGTAACAATCGTCACTTTACGGCTCCCCCCTCTACCCCCCTCAAAAGGCCAACAGAGGAGGAGCTGGCCTTGGCTTTGCTTAGCTCTCCAAATGTCTTATCAGGACACCTGTAGCAAACACTTAAAATTATTATGAAGACAGATTCGCTCCCTTAACTTAATTATAACATCGGGTCCAAAAAAACACCCCCAAATCCCCCAAAACAGCAACAGTATGCTCACCATGACACCGAGGAGAGGAAAACTTTTGGCATCAAACGCTTAATTTCCTCCTGTACCATGAAACTAATACTTGAGTCAGCTGACAGGCTGCACGCTGTCCTGCATAGCACACTGATGTGGCCAGTGCTGGCTTTAAGGGGGGGAAGCCACTGTGCAGAATACCAAGTCTCCAGAGACCACTTGCTCAACCTTTTGCTGCAGTAACAGAAAATGAGCTGCAGCCGTAGTGTACTGAAAGCCTCAGCAATTATTCCATATATGCCACCACTAGTCTCTAAGATTTACTTGCTGTTTTTCTCCATCATTTAAGTTAACGCAGCAACCCGAGAGCCAGACAGATACTGCAGGCACTGGCTTGGTTCAGCAGGACACAATCAGTTAACAGACTTAGGTGATCTGCCTGCTCTGCTTATGTTCAAATTTAAAGATGGTTCCCAAACTGTACAATACTGGAGTATCTTAACAGCATTTTTCAACATGGAAGTGCTTGATTATGATCTCTTTGGTCAGTTTAACATAAAAGGCTTCAAAATCACAGCTGTCCTTAAGATATTTGAACTACTGACCCAGAATTCTACTAACCCTTTTCTCTCATTCAAACTACAATGGGCAGCACATTTTTTAATCCATATTTTAAATTTTACATAACAAAACTTTCTCCACACCAAACATATTTTATGCTGTTCTACTGTTTCCAGTGTATTTCCATTTCCTTCCGCTGCCTTAACTTACATCCAGTCCCATCAAAAGCTGTTTTTTGACTTTTCATCAGCTGGCTAAAGCAAGGGAAGGACTACATAAAGGAGAGGTGTTATATTACTGGCATAGGAGCGACCGTGCTAACAGATAAATTAAGCTTCTGAACTCATCCACAGCAGGAACAAGAACAGCCCATCTTAGTGCTGAAGTTACAAGACTCTACTACCCACTGTTCTCCTTACTGACCAATATGACTCCATTCAGAGCCAAATAAATGTAGTTCTCCATAACAGGGAATATGAGTAATTAAAGATCCCACCCCACAAAAAAAACCCAAGCAAGCAAGCAGGAAAGCTCCCACACTTTTATATGTCTCTGTAAAAATCTTTGTTGATTTAGTGGGGTTCTGTTTGGTTTGGAGTTTATGTTTGTTCATTTGGGATTTTGGGGAAGGATTTGGGGGGGGAGGGTGGTGTGTGTTGTTGCTGTTGTTCTTTTCATTTGTTTGTTTGCTTGCTTTGTTTCTTTTCACACAGGAAATTATATACCTATATCTAGATACGTAACCATAGAATGGTTTGGGTTGGAAGGGACATCAAAGATCATCTCATTACAACCTCACTGCTACAAACAATCTACTAGATCAGGTTACTCAAAGTCCCATCTAGTCTGGCTTTGAACACTTCTCTTTGAACATTTCTCTGGGCAACCTGTTCCCGTGCCCCATCATCTCACATTGAATAATTTGTCCCTCATATCTAATCTACATCTACCTTCTCTCAGTTCAAGCTTTTACCCCTTGTTTTATCACTCCACACCCTTGTAAAAAGTCCTTCTCCAGCTTTCCTGTAGGTCCCCTTTAAATCCTGGAAGGCTACTCTAAGGTCTCCCCAAAGCCTTCTTTTCTCCAGTCAGAACAATTCTCTCAGGCTGCCTCACAGGAGAGGGGCTCCAGTCCTCCAGTCACCTTCACAGCCCTCCTCAAGACTTGCTCCAACATTTCAATGCCTATTTTGTGTCAAAAGCTCCAGAGCTGGATGCAGTACTCCAGGTGGGGTCTCAGACTGGAGCAGGATCTTACACTTGAACAGTGGCAATGCTGAATTTTAGATCAAAGATCTTCTTAACACACTCTCCTTTGAAAGCAGAGAAGACAGAGATGTCAAGTGGTAACTCATTAGCTTAAATCAACCCAAGAGCTTTTGCACATACATTCACACCATTGAAGAGCTGCAGAAAATGTTCCCAAACACATTAAATCTACAAGTTTATTTACTTCTGAAATATTTTTATACATTTAAAACATTCTGTTTGTGAACCATGTTAAAAAAAAAAAAAGCTATTTTGTATACCAAATTCAAACTCAGTTTCTACGTTCTGAAAGTTTTCACTAAGAAGCTGTGAAACATTAGCTCCTCTCAGACTCTTGATGAATCATTTCAGGTCTTCTTGACACTCTTATCTGGTAGGTTACTTCTGAATGTTGCAAACAAGCAAGCCACCATCCAAGAGACTAAGTTTTTTCCTGACTTGGATCACAAATGTTCATGCCCCACTATTATTTCACATAGTTGCTGACTATGGAAATGAGGAGATCATTGGTCAGCACAATTTCGTGTTTTCAATGAGCTTTTCCCCCTTCCTGTGACCCAGTAAAGATGTCTCATTATGGATCTCACACTTCCACCCAAAAAGGCCATGCAAAGGATGTGCACATATGCAAAAGCCACAATTTCTGCACAGGTCATAGAGTTTCCAGACAAAGATGGAACTCTGACTGGAGTGTAGTGAGACTGTTTTCTTGGCCCACTGCCTGTCACCAAGAGCAGGATTAGGTAGCTCTTCTTTATGAATCAGCTGTTAAGCCATGTGGACTGAATAAGGCACAAAGTGTGATTCACTGCAGCCACACATCTATTTCTATATTTTGTAGGATGATGAGAGCTAGATAATAGTCTAGTTTTCATTTTTTAACATGCTGATAAAGTATAATTTACATGATTGTAAGTACCTCCAAAAGAGGTGCTCAACAGATAGAAAGACTAAAAAACAACTAAAAACACCCAACAAAATGACAAAACCCAAACTCTAACCCCAAGATCACGGCTGTATAAATAACTAAACCAATAAATATACCAAAACAGTAGCTCAAAGGAATAAAGCAAGGGTCCAGTTCTCATTGTGGGATTTTCCCCCAGAATAATGCATGGGTAACACAAAGAAACATTTAAGAGTATATTTGTACAACACCTTTTTGAACCTTCAGTAGTGAAAACACAATGAAACCTTTATCTTTTCACTTGAATATATAATGATTTACAACACAGACTTTGGAGCAGTCAGAAAAAAAACTAACTCTAATAACTTCTTGTTTGAGGCTCATGAATACTTGACTAAAGTAATCTTCAATAATATGTGACCTGAGAATATCAATTTCCAAGCAAACAAACTGAGCTAACACCACAAAAATCCAAGCGATTTCCAGCAACACAAGAACAGCTCCCACACACAAGGAGATAGTATTTTCTTGAAACTCTCCCGGTCCTGTCTTCTGTGTTAAAACAGTATCAGGAAAGGCAAATCACATATCTAAGATCAGGCTCAGATGTCAGAGCTGTAATTTACCACTTCCCACTGTACATTCTCATAGAGAGATAATAGCACATTTACTAATTCTAGATAAAAGAGGTCAACTACCAGTTCAAATTAACTTAAAATGAACATGATACCCCTAAATGTAGGTTACTAGAGCAGCTATCTGACTTTTGTTATTTAAAACTTAATGCTTGTAGGTCCCTCCCATAGCAGGCTACATGATGATAAAAGTTATTCTCTAAAAAAAAAAGGGCTAATTTCTCTCTAGACACTGGTCTTTTTGATTATTATTCATGTCTTAGAAACAAATACGCTGACTTCAAAGTCAAAGGAGGCTTACTGACCTTGTAAGCAGTGCTGCTGTGAGATTTCAGTTAATCAGGGTACTTCAGCTTGCAGATGCTGGAAATGTTATCTATGTTGCCAATGAAACAGCAGAAACTTTTCAAAGTGCTCCCACCAATTATGCAAATGTTATTTTCTGCATCAAGTGAAATGCAGAAAGGACACTTGAAATTTCCTCAGTAGGTATTCTGCCATGTTCATTAAGGTTTGATTGTGCAAAAGATAAGATTTCATAACAGATACCAATTCAAATTTTGGGTGAAAGACTGCTCTACATTTAGGAAAACTATGATCTAGTGACATTGTTCTGTGCTGAAACACCAGGCATTGTTCAGGAGAGCTCTGTAACCAATTTCTCTGCCATTTCCATGTCTGAGCTTGTGTACCTACATGACTGTACTGCTTTCTCCCTCACAGACATTTCTTTTTGTCTGTCCCACTCTTAGAGAAACTGGTGGTGAGAGAATTGCCTTGCTCCAATTTCTTCCTCATTATCACTGGGAGTACACACAAGGAGAAATAACTTTCAATTACACCAAACATCTACTTTCAGCCTCCAAGATAATATTATTCTATGGGAAATACTTCAATATCAATTTACTTTTGCTAGCTTGATGTAAACTGAGATACAAGTGCTCCCCCCCCCAGATGTTACAAAGCAAATTCTGTGTGGACTAAGCTATCACAAAGAACTTCTCCAGCTTGATATATACTTTTTTCTAGGTCAAGGAAACTCCTTCAAAAATTGCAATTATTAAACCTTTTGTCAGTTTAAATTGAAGTTACTATTACACTCAGGCTACCAGCTTCAGTAGCCTGACAAATGAGACATGGTACTATAAATATTGATTTAACTACCGAAGCCATAAGGCAAAAATGAACTGATTTATTACCATTATATTATTCTGTGATGGTTACCATGGCAAGACAATGTCACTTCAGTTTTCTATATAGTATTTGAAGTTATAAAAAGCAGGCAAACATAGTTTGCCAAATTCAATACCACTTAGCTAACTTCTTAGTATATGAATAGGGAGAGACGGAAAACCTCTGAAGCCAATGGGTTTGATAATACAGAGCCAATACAAATTGGACCACATTGCCTGAGCCCTTCTAGGACATGCCTTAGGAGATCAGCAGTGTTAGGCAATAGCAACGTGCTGTAGAAGAGCTTAGGTGCTCTACAGACAGAAGAGGAAAGAGCCTGGGAGATCTGGGAACATTAGTGCAGAAGGCAAGATACATAGGAAGTATCTTTTAGTCTCCTTTGCTCACTCTAAAAATGTCCTCACAGTTCAGCAGAATAAAGATGCACCAACTGCTTTAACTGAAACTCTGGCACCATCTTGGGGTGGAAAATCACATGTGAAACAACTGCATTGTATAGAAACTGCAGTAACACAGTTGAAAGATCTGCTCGTGCTGTTGAGCAATGCAACTTTTTAGCAGAAAATTAGTCAGTTAAAAGTTAATTAAGCTTGGATTTATGACCAATGAACAGGCCATGTCAGTAATGTCAATATTACTACTAGGAAATACACCTACTGAAAAGATTAAAGGTACCAGTGTCAATAAGTAACCTCCAATTTCAGTCTTGTTCAGACAGTACCCACCCTGCAAAAAAATACACCATAGGTATTTCTCAACTCTTACTTTTTTCACTGAACTATGAGTTGCAAATATTCTGCTTTCTGTCTCCTTACTGACAAGTTTCATTATTCAATTAAAATTAAAAAAAAGTCATTTACAGAGAGAGTAAAACAATCTCAAAAGGAAATTGACCTTTTCAGTTTCAGGTGTACCAGATAGGAATTAAAAAAATAACAACATTAATAATAGTAATAATAAAATCATTGCTGAGAGAACCAGATGGTTTTACTTAGAATTAGAAGCAGTAACTCCAGGATAAAATTTCCTACTTTCCCCAAACAGTTAGGGGTTTACTTCTTTTTACCCAGCATTTCAGCAAGATAGATAGCCCTACTTTGACAGTTAATTGCAAACCAACACTTTACAAAATTTCTTCTACAATTCAGCAGGATAAGAATTAAGATAAACTCTTTACTCAAAGTCAATACTAACCAGCTTTTAAAAGTTTGACCCATTCTTCAGTTACGTCTTTAACTGCTAATTATACTTCATTCAAGTGTGTTGGGAAAAAAATAAACTTTAGAACTGCAGTAAGAATAGCAATTGATTGCTACATTAAAGTACTTGTCTTAAAAGTTCTTCTCACCATCATTCTGTCTTCATTTTCTGGCAAGTTGCAAGGTATTTACATTTCCTCTGCTTCTGACTGCATCAAAAGTATCTGCAGCCAAAGATTCATATGAATATAAACAATTTCAGACACCAAAACGCTTGTACACAAAAAATACTGTCGTCATAATGTTAACAATTTTCTGTCTTATACCATCTAGTATTTGTCAAAATCAGGCCTCCTCTCACAAAAGCAGAGTCCACATCATTGCAAAACACTGTGATGCAGAGCAGAGCACTGTCAGATTAGTGTTTTACAGCATTACTCACATTAAAAAGAGACAAAAAAAAAACTGTATTCAAGCAAAATTAAGCTACTCCCTAAGAATGAATGTTATGTAAATTATGTTAAATAATTAAACATCAAAATGAGAGTTCGAAAACTTCCTTAACACCTTTTCATCCACTGCACATTGTCCTCCCTAAAACAGATCAGGCTGCAAACTTCTGAAGTCTTCATTCAATTGTCTCTCAGTTTAAATACACAAAAACTCCTTTCAATTACTCCCAATAATGCAGCTACCTCAACCCTGCTTGCTTTGCTCCACTCCTAAAGTTGAAAGCAGAGGTTAGGCTGGAAGCATGCTGTATCTATGTGAGGGCATTGGTATTTCTGTATCCACCTACTTTGGCAAAAGAATCACAGAATGACAAGCAAAACTACAAGCAAATTCCAGAACTGCTCATGGACTATTAAAAGGCCCTTCACAAGACAAAAAAACCCTGGATATACAAGGATACTCCTCTCCTCAAGGAAAACTTTACTTCTTGCAATTATTTCTTCATGCAGGCTTCATATCTAAGTTTTTATGGTAGCCAAAGTGCTGGCCTTAATATTCTGTAACTACAAGAGCGGAACAAATTACCAACACAATTATATTTTGCATCACTTCAAGAAAATAGGAGTTCAGAAATCACCCAGTTAGTCAGTTAGCAATTCATTAACTGAGGAAATGCTCAAGCAGCTTCACAAACAGTAATTCAATATATGACAGCAATGCTGCTGAAGGTGGTGGCAGTAGGAGTAGCCACAAATCAGCCCCACTTCCATCATTACTCTTGACCACACTTTCCTCACTCTTGCCGGCACAAGTGTCTGTGATACAGATCTGACCAGGAAACCTCTCTGGGTTAACACTTCCTTCATCCTAAACAGGTTAATCTCATGCAACTAATTCACTTTTCCAATTGAGCTCTCCACACAACCACACAAGTGCTTGCGTAAGGACAAATTGTGACTAGGAAGCTGTACAGAACAGCAACACAATCAGGCTGCATAGGTGGGGTGTAGCTTCTTTTTGCAGTAGCAACAGATCAGACTGTTTCTGGTTCTTAAAACTAAAGGATAGACTTTCTCATTTCTGTTTCCTGAAACATCTCCCTGCAGAGTTTTCAGTGACCTCTGCCAGAGATTATTTTTTTGGTTTTCAATGTTTCCTTCAGCAGCCTAACCCTTTATCCACTGTTCCACTGAGCTACATAGTATCTGCTGCCTTTGGTATTTTTCTTCAACTTGCTGCCTTCACCTCTCCTCACCTTCTCCAGTCAGTATACCTCAACTCCACCCACTTCCACTCAAATGCTGTCATTTGAAAAGTGAACATTTGCTACTATTTCAATTAGCAATTCTGGACTACATACACCACGTGCACAAAGCAAGGCAGCCTTCTGCCCAAATATTCCATCCCTTGCTGCTCACACACAACATAAAGCCAGTTTAGAATTTTAAGAAATATCTTTATGCAAAGCTTTGTGGTAATTTCAACACAAACTGGTGCATTGCAGCTGTCACTGACAAGAACAGGTGAGGTCTCACAGAAAGGAAAAGCATGACAGTACAGAATCTTGTGAAATCCTGCTGCCATACACACATTTCATCATTTCCTAAAGAAAAGTAAAGAACTCTCAGAGAACTCTTGGTGAACCTGCATTAAGCCATAAACAAAATTTCCCATTGCAAGCTAAATATAACAGCAGAAAACGACAAAGGCTTAAGGATCTATTAAATAGTCCAAACTTACTTCATCAGAAGCAGAGCGAAGACACTGGACAGCAGCCTGTTTTTTCATTTCCTCTAGTGTTAGATCAGAGCACTTTTTCTTACTCTTTCCCCATTTCTTGTAAGCTCCCTTTTCCCAGCCCAGGAAGATGTCATTCTCCTAGAAATCAAAATAAAGAAATTACATTTATTTATAAATAAAAGTAGATTAATATCTCAGTACTATAGTAGAACAAAACTACAAATAAAATAACATTCAAAATCCACCTCATCCTATCTATTGAAAACTACTTTTTTGCCAAAATAAAGATTAGTTTGATTACAGAAAACCTGAACTACAATACAGAGAAAGACACACGTTTTTCACAGGACACAGAGGCGACTCACACATCACAGTATTTTCCAATGGCAGAGCACATCCAAAAAGATCATTTTATGACCAACTTATGGCTGAATGTTCCAGTGTTTGAGAACTCTTTCAGTGAAAAGTTTCTCTAATATCCAACCTAAACCTCCCCTGGTGCAACCCAAGGCCAGTTCCTCTTTCCTGTCATTCATTACTCGGGAGAAGAGACCAACATCCACTTCACTCCAATCTCCTTTCTGGGAGTTGTAGAGAACCAGAACTGAGCCTCCTTTTCTCCAGACTAAACAACTCCAGTTCCCTCTTCATAAGATCTGTTTCTCCAGACCCTTCGCCAGCTTTGTTGCCCTTCTCTGGCCGCACTCCATTAATATGCTTTGTTTTATCCATGCCAGCAAAGCTTTTGCTCTGTGCTGGTGCATTCAAGCCAAGCTCTGCAAGAGTAGCTTTACCAGCTACACACACTAGCGGTCTGCCAGCAGAGCAGTGAGAACCCTCACGCTTACAGAGATTTATAAAAGCATTTAATTCAGTTCTCCACACATAATTTGAAAGACAGATGACACTTGCCCACAAACTTCAACACTTCTCAATTTTTAAAAAATTAATTCTTGCAACAAACACCCAGGTTTTTAGATAGGGGAAGGAAGGCTATAAATGGAATTCTCTCTCAGGCCCCCACAACAGAGTTGCATGTACCACAGACTCATCCCTGCTTGCAGAGTAGATAGGTAGGTTGTTTTTTGATGCTGGAAACCACGTGGCATCTCACAGGATGCAGCGATTGAAGACAGAGCTCTGGTAGAACCCTCTTCTCCTTTCTACAATACACAGATTTGTTTCTGGACATACAGTTTTCAGTCACATCTGGCTGTCAACGTTTCACACTTACAATTTTGCTTTTTCATGAAAAAGCCTGTTGAAACTCAGTTTTGAGTATTTTTCCTGGACAAAATTGCCCCATATTTCAGAAGATTAGCAAACATGATGGATTACAGCTATTTCACTCAAAATGCTGAAGCTTTAAGTCCCCACATCAACTATTTATCAGCACTGTACGTGCATTTGATACAGCTTAAATTTATTGAGGACCTTGCATTTTCTGCACTTAAGCCACTACAGAACAGTGAAGAAAAACCCTTACTTGTAATTCTTCTGCTCTAATCTATCAGATTTTTGAAAAGGGAAATAAAGACATTACAGTAGAACAGCTAAAAGAAACAAACCAATGCCATAGATCCTAGAGAATGAAGATTGTAGAACTTGAAGTGTAGTTCAGCAATTGAGTGGAATTCTGCTTATATGATGAATAAATGTATTTTTTAAAAAGGCTGTTTTTCTCCCCCAAATGGTATATGGTTCAAATTAATCTCTTGCTTTTCTTCCTCACTTTATTTTTCATTGTCTCCAGTGGTCAGGAGCCCATTAGTAGGTTTACTTCTTAGACTGGAAAATATTAAGCCCATGACAAACAGGAAGGAAAGCAGTTCAACAGAACACTCTATATGCATAAAAGCAAATAAACTCATTACTTCACATGGAAAGAATCACAGAGGACTTCTGTTCTTTTCAGCTACTAGAAGCATTAATTTCCCTTTGGCTCCTTAATAGAACTAGCGGCTATACAGCAATGCTTGCTTTACTGCAAGAGCTCCACCATCACTCTTAATTTTCCCCATTCTGTTGAGCATTTCCCAAGTATTTCAAAAAGCAATGCCACCCAAATGCAGAGATTTGAAGAGCACACACATAGAAGACAAATGGGAACCTGGCTTGCAGGACTCTAATATTTAAAGCAGACTACCACTGCTTAAATTTTTAAGGGATGACCATCAAATAAATATCATGAAGAAGACAAGGCCCTCTCGATACTGGAAAAAAATCAAGGATAAATATCGAAACTGCTGCTTAAACACTTGTTCTTCAGAGTGCTGCTGTATCTACCTCCTAAGTAACTACATGATTCCATATCAGAGATCTGTAATCGTAAAGACACTCAAAGACACAAAATTTCACAATGAAGTTAAGAACCATAAATCACAGAACCTTAGAGGTTGGAAGTGACCTCCAGAGGCCACTGAGTCTAAGCTCCCTGCCAAGGCAAGATCACCTAGAAACAGTGGTGAAGTATCTGTATTCTCCATGCTTTCAGGCTGCCTCAAGAAATCCAGTACCTGGAGTGCTTAATTTAACCCTGAATTAAAACACAGGTGCAAATTTTAGGAAGAGGTTTCTAAAGTGTTTCTCCTGCTCAACTATGCTAAAACTGTGAATCCACCACCTCCACACTACCAAGAAAGTAGAAAGACACAAGGAA
Source organism: Tricholaema leucomelas (assembly GCA_013400475.1). Taxonomy (NCBI): domain Eukaryota; kingdom Metazoa; phylum Chordata; class Aves; order Piciformes; family Lybiidae; genus Tricholaema lacrymosa; species Tricholaema leucomelas. The sequence goes on from WAAF01010666.1 coordinate 934,230, forward strand.
ACCCAGTTTGGTAGATACCTCTTCCTTTCATTTGTTAGAAATAGTATCTATTATCAGTAAGATATCTTGTGATATGATTGAAATTGGAAAATTGGTGTTGTACTTGAAGAATCTTGCTGGAACTACCCATATTTCATAAAGGCTGGAGTCAAGTTCCCTGATGCAGAAACACGAGATGACTCAAGGTTCCAGTTTCTGTTCAGGTAAGTAAACAGGCTTAAATGTTGCTGTATCAGCAGAACACACAGGAAAGTAATCAGATTTAATAACCTGATCAAACAATTCTCCAAATGGAGAAATCAAATCAGCAGAAAAATATATTTGAAAAAAAATCAGATTTTCTGTTAAAGTAAGTTCAAAGAAACTGACTTCCCAACGTTCTCCCTGTGTAAATGTACTGCAGATTGAATTAGATAGACATCAAGATGATGAGTAAACATAATGTATATCGACTTTTCAGATAATGTATTGAGCAGCCTTAATTATCTTATGTGGTCAGCATTTCTATTTTAAATTATATACAAGAGACTTTAGGGCAAGAATTTCCATTCTCTTATGGAAAAGAATAAAGCAGTTTCTGAATCAGAGGGTTTTGAAAATTCCTCTTTTTTTGAGCATTTTAAATGGAGCACAAGCCAGTTGTAATGTATGATCATAGAATGACAAGGGCTGGAAGGGCTGTCTGGGGATCATCTAGTCCACTCTCCCTGATAACACAGGTACAGCTAGATCAGGTTGCATAGGAAGGTGTCCAGGTGGGTTTTGAAAGTCTCCAGAGAAAGAAACTCCACAACCTGTCTGGGCAGTCTGGTGCAGTGTTCCAGCACTCTCAAAGTAAAGATTCTCCTGAAGTTCAAGTGAAACCTCCTGTGTTCTAGTCTGCGTCCATTGTTCCTTGTCCCGTCACTGGCCACCACTGAAAAGAGCTCAGCTTCATACTCATGACCTCTACCCTTTAGATATTTATATGCATGTAAGTAAGGCTTCACTACCTCTTGGCAGAGCTCGTAATGAAGAAGTCAGGGGAAATCGTGACAGATCACACATGTATTTCACTTGTAAAATTACTTGAGAAGCAGGCTGTATAACTACTTCAAGTGATCTTCCCTTAAAATACTTCCTTCAACCGAGATTCAGGAAAAACTCTGTGACAGATGGCTCACAGCCACATGCATATATACCTTTACATAATGGCTTTTGCAAACATTTTTAAGCAACATTGCATCTCATTATAATTAATGAGGAAGGACTATAATGGGCCAGGATCCACTCAGACATTCCTCAAAGGCTGTCTCAGTCTATAATGAGATAACAGATATGCAAGACAATTCAGAAGAAAACCTAACAGTGACACAAGCTCATCTTCATATTCGCCACAAGATATGCAATAAGAGGTTCAGCAGACAAAGAGTAGCTGAGTACAGTTCAGAGATTGGCAGAAGTTTTCTCCATGTCAGAAGCCACGTTACCACAGAATGGAGGCCTGGAAAAAATCCTTTAACGTTAAGATAATTACTCTAAATCCAAGTATTGCCAGAGAAAGAATTTCTCTCAGACTTCTTGTGAAGCCAGAGCACCACCTAGCCACTCCAGTCACCTCCTTCCCAGTTACAGGAGCATTACAGTCCCGTGCAGCTGGACTGTAACAGAACAATTGATGTTTCAAAACCGCATCACACACTGCTACGATTTCAAGGTCCTCAAGGCATTCAGGGCTGATGATTCTGCTACCTGCATGCAGTGAAGAACTCATACCTATCAAAACCAATCAAAGTATAAAATCCTGTAATCCAAGTTTCTGTCAATTATGAACTCTTGCTTATAATCCTATCAACTTGAAAAGCCAGTCTAGGTCTTGCTCACTAATTAGAAGTTTCTCTAGGCTGAAACCAAGCAGATGAAATTTGATCACACCCGCTCCCAAGAGCGAGAGAACATGCAAATGCTGCATCTGTTGAAATCCTCTGTTTGTTGAGCAGGCTGCCTTTAGAGTTTTCCTATTGAAGTTAAAGCAGAAAAGCAAGGCTAAAGCTACAAAGCCATCATTTTACTTGTCTTAACCACATGGCAAAAAAGAAATCCAAGAATTCAAACTGCATTAAAGTCCAGACATCTGAAAGGGACGTGGTGTGACTGGAGAAGTTGCTCCGCAGCATTTATGGCAGCTTTCTTGAACTTTGGGATAAAGCTGTGTAGCAAGCATCACAGACCACTGTAATCATCTGCTTTCAGAGAATATAGGCAGTGCACACCTGTTCTTAAAGACACACGGTAAGTGTGCTGTCACTCAATGGTCTACTGCATAAACACTAAAGAGATATCTGAGCTAGCCCCAGAATCTGAAACACCACCAGAGAGATGCTTGCAAATGAATCCTGACTGTTAGGAGGCCTAACCAGCTTGGCACTTGAGCTTTGCAGTATGTAAGCCTTTGTAAGAGTACATTAGAAATCAGAATAAGAAAAAAGTGTTTTTTATATGACTGGGAGAGATATGCTGTGACTACATATTAGATGCTATTCAGAAAGTCAAAAGAAGGTACTAATGCACTGCTTCCTCTGTAGGACAGTATGTAGGATAGGTACCACAGACCCCACATAAACATGATGTCCTGCAATGTATGACAAACTGGAACAGACATGTTTACAAAGGAATCAACATTTCACAGCATCAACCAGGTTGGAAAAGACATCTAGGATCAGAGTCCAACCTATCACCTAACCCTTCTAATTAACTAAACCATGTCTCCTCTTAAACACCTCCATGGATGGTGACTCCACCACCTCCCCAGGCAGCTCATTCCAATGCCAATCACTCCTTCTGTGAAGAATTTCTTCCTAATGTCCAGGCTAAACCTGCCCTGGTGCAGTTTGAGACTCTGTCCTCTTGTTCTGTGACCGGGTGCCTGGGAGAAGAGACCAACCGCCCCTAGGCTACAACCTCCTTTCAGGTAGTTCCAATCAAAGGGAATCAGCTGTGCAAGCTGCAAAGCAATGAGGTCTCCCCTGAGCACCTAGCTCCCTCACCCACTCCTCAGAGGGCTGTGCTCCAGCCCCCTCACCAGCCATGGTGCCCTTCTCTGGACAGATTGAGGCACCCAGAACTGGACACAGTAATCAAGGTGTGGCCTAACCAGTGCTGAGTAGAGGGGCAGAATGACCTCCCTAGTCCTGCTGGCCACATCACTCCCGATACAGGCCAGGATGCCACTGGCCTTCTGGCTACCTGGACACACTGCTGGCTCATGTTCAGCTGCTGTCAACCAGTCCCTCCAGGTCTCTGCCTGGCTGCTCTCCAGTCACTCTGTCCTCAGCCTGTAGTGCTGCATGGAGTTGTTGTGGCCAAAGTGCAGAACCTGGCACTTGGCCTTGTTAAAACTCATGGCATTGGACTGTGCCCATCTATCCAGCCTGTCCAGGTCCCTCTGCAGAGCCCTCCTGCCCTCTAACAGATCAACACTTGCGTTCAACCTTGGTATCATCTGCAAACTTACTGATGGTGGACTCGATCCCCTCATCCAGATCGTCAATGAAGATATTAAACAGGATTGGCCCAGGACCAATGCCCTGGGGCACACCACTATTGAGTGGCTGCCAAGTGGATGTGGCACCATTCACCACTACTGTCTGCACCTGGCCTTCCAGCCAGCTCTTAACCCAGCACAGAGTGCCCTTGTCCAAGCCAAGGGCTGCCAGCTTGGCCAGGACTTTGCTATAGCAAACAGTGTCAAAGGCAACACAATCATTCAGACCTGCACAAAGGGAGAAGACAGTTATGAAAGAAACATTTCTCAGACAACCACAGTCCTCAACAAAGTTTTTCTTCTGCACTAACACAGCAGCTGAAGATGACTACCCTGAAACCTGTAGCTTCCATAAATACAACAACCCTGAGAGTCTCCTGTCAAGCTCAAATCCCTACCACCAACTTTCCTATCCTTACAACTGAACAAAACCACAAATGCAGGGAGAAGAGAGAGGAGAGAAAAGAAAAGCAAACAAAAAGGAAAATGAAAAAGAGAGGTAAAAAAATAAAAAGAAACTCCACAAGCTCATCCAGAGGTGCCTTTAAAGGACATAACCCATTGCGACAAGAAATCACAAGTTTGCTCTAAGACAAAAAACAAGAGGCCCTAACCTGCTGCACATGCCTTTACAGTAACACTATTTCTGTTACCTTCCTCTGTCAAATGAAGAGGAATCCAAAGCACCACCACCCCCAACCCTCACTAGTTTTCCTCACCAAGTTTATAATGTATACAAAAAATTTATTTACCAAAGTTTAAACACAACAGCGTGAGTTCTATAACCCTCAGACAGTCAGGGAGGAGGGAGAGCACAGCTCAGTTTTCCTGTGAATATTTCAAATTAGTTCATCCATGATTTCACAGAAGTTAAGCTATCTTCTGTTAATAAATAAGCTTTATGGACATATTAACTTGAGAATACCGCACTGTTTGGAAAACATGATAAACCTGCTCTTTCTTCACTTTACTTGTTTATGTATGAGCAAGAGGGGCTTTATTCCCAAACCTTGCAAATATGAACACCTTTGAATTTTGAATTACATAAGGACTTCAAATTATTTATACACATAAATGTACAGGCAGAAGTCTTGTCCCCTTTTCCTACCTATTCTCTTCATCACACACAAATTTCCACAATTGGAATTTTACATATTGGTTTGGGTTATGATTAAAAAGGTAAGGTCAGAAAACGTCTACAATTGTCCCTACAGGAATGCTGCACAGCTTAATAAGCACCAAAACTAACAGAACTGAAAATATTTTGCATTTAAGAAATTTACTTCTACAAGTTGCTGGTGAAACGTAGTGATGCTTATGTGTAGCAGTGACACAGGGTTATCCTACTGTAACTAAACTATACTCTGCATACTGCAATGCATTAATAACAAACATACATAAACAGGGGGTTGCATGACCCACAGTTATTTCTTAGGGCTGACAAAAGAGCAGTTATAATTACTTCAGAATCTGCATCATCATCTTTTGTTAAATAGGCAAGATTAATATAGGGTTAGTGTTAATACAAAGATTAAATCCTCTCCTATCTTTAGGTTACGGATGAGATTTTCACTTCAGTACAAACATAAAACACACCCTCTTCTCCCTAAAATACATGTGAAAAGAATTAAATATCCATTACTAGAATATAAATCTCGACAGCAGGTCACTCTACTGGGTTAACATGGGATGACAGATTGAACAAACACCCCTCGATTGCTGGATTTGGGACCTTGCAGGCGCATCTCAAGTGCTGTCAGTAAAGCGTCCCATCACCAGTCAAATGCACACCAGTCAAATCCAGCAAAGTTGGCAATGACATCCCCATCCCAGTTCAGAGTGACAGGCCAAAATCATTTAGAGATAAAACCCACAAAGACCTAAAGTTTAGCATACACAGGCTGTGCTCTCTTTTCAACTACTCTGGTTTTAATATATAAAAAATTGTATTTCCAACTTTAAATGTGTATGTGCTAAAAATGAAAAAGAAAAACAAAAACTATTATGAGAGAGTCAGGGCAAGTGTAGCTCTCATTCTGAAGACTTGTCCCTCCATGTAAAAGATCATCTGAATGAAACTATTTCAAATCAGTCTCCAAATAATTAGTCTTCCAGAATGAAACTCTCTCTCTTCGAAACTGAAAGATCAAAAGGAAAAATCTCATGCTGATCACAAAAGACTAGAGTCTGCAGTAAACCAGCTACGTAATTGTGAGGGTTAGGGAAATATTTCCAAACAAACAAATGATCACACACACAAACCTCCACCAAACCACAAATAAACAAGCAATTTTTAGGATTTTTACGTTTGAGGATCAGAAAAAAAAAGTCAGCTTCCAAAATCAGTTGAAATAAGTAGATCAAAAGCAACAAAGGATACCTGATACAAAAAGTATGCACAACAAACGCATTTAGACCTCCACACTGCATGACCAGAGGCTTTTAAACAAAGGCTTTATCTCAGCGTCTAGCTGCTGGGTTTGGGAGGGTTTTTTTTAATAAAAACCTTCATAAAGGGAGAAGAGTCTGCAGGCAACAACACATGCACTTGTTACATTCAGGAGCAGCTACTCTTATAAAGAGTATAGAAAAGATACAACACAGTACTGCTTTTAATGCTGTGCAAACACAGGTCAGTGAATTAACGTCTCACACAAAACATGTTTTAAGGCAATGCCTTCCACTTCAGGCAGATTACGCTATCTTAATGCAATATTTACTGTATCACAAACTGGTTTGAGAACGTATGTGTATCTGCAAGCACGCTCTTAATTAGCACTTAAAAAGCAATCAGAAGTCTTTAAAGCAACTAGCTGGTTAAACATTAAGAACTAAGAGCAAGTACTGTGCATTTACTAGCAAATCCGAAGAGAGTATCTTTCTTATTCTCAAAAATAACTCTGAAGATTTAGTCAATCAAACCTACTATTTTCTTTTGAAATACTTATTTTAAATGCAAGGAAAAGGGACTGATAACGCAGTAAAACCAAAACCTTAAATAGCTGGCTATGCCTTGTAAGACTGGGGATGTTTTTTTCACTCACTGTTTATTTTTAATCCTTCTGTGCTTTCCTGACAGAACCTCAGTCCAAGACTTCAGAGTTTCATTTCTTTGCTACAGCTGATGACACCAAACACTATAAAGAAAGCATGGAAGGAGGCTACCTGAAGCAACTGAAACAGTGTTGATGATGTCATCAACATTCTGAAGTGGAAAAGTCTTAATGTTCATCTTAATTTCAGTTTGCAATATTTCCAATGCATATGACTTACGCAGTATTCTCCTCACCATCCTCAAAAAACTATTTCATTGCGAAGGACTGTTCATGAGTATCCCATTCTCTGTGTTCAGAGACCACACATTACTTCAAAGCTGTCTAAAAGAGAAGTCATTGCTGTATTTTAGGGAACAAGTAACAACTAATTACTCCCCATAGTAACAGAGTTCCAGAAGCAAAGAATTACAGAGTCACAGAACAGCCCAAGTTAGAAGGGACCTTAAAAGATCATCTGCTCCACCCTTTCAAAGGAAAGAGAGCCTTGTATCCAGCACCTTGTTCTACCAGATCTTGAAAACCTCCAGCAGTGGAGCCTGTCATGCCTGAGAAGGCTGTTCCAGTACCAAAAAAAAGTTCTTTTTCATATTGAACTGAAATTTCACCCAGTGCAACTTACACCCAGTTGTCCCTCATTTTTTCTGTGTGGTTCCTTTTGAGTAGAGATTCTCCATCCCCTTTATAACTGTCCTCTAATTTGGGGAGAAATCATAACCAGCCCACTACTGAGAACAGTTCTTTCCATGGAAATTCTGACATTTTTCTGGTGAATCAAAGGAATCACATAGAAGAGAAAATTCCTGAGGTGTCAAGAAACAACTCTTCCATGGGAATTAAAGAAGCTCAGCAACTCTATTTTACTCCTATATTATTTCTCACTTGGTGTTTAATTGCTGCATTTGTCCCCAGCTTGTAAACAACACTGTATTTGTTTTTCCCCTTTGTCCTAATGTTCTACTTATCCCCTAAAGAGAGAATGCTTATATGTAAACATATGCTTCAGAGTACAGATTTTCTTGTTTATGAATGACTCTAAAACAAATACAAATACAAATGAACTGGCACTTCAAACTCTGGTTGTAAGTACAACTACAATAAGTAACAGTACGATCACAGGTTTTAAGATTTCCTCGACGTAAGAAATCTGTATTGCAGTTTTTAAAGACTACGCTGCTTGAGATAGGTAGCAACATGTTTCACAACACATGCATCCAGTTATTATCACAGAATATCATCCTTCCCATTAAATGGGCTCAAACTTTAGAAAACATTGGTTCAAAGTTGAAGGAAGAAATGTAACAGAACTATGTTACAAGCAAGATCGAACTGGAGGAGGTGGAAAACTCCAGTTTCTTTAAACTTCAATGTCATTCACAAGACATCCTGTATGTTTTTACTACAGCACCCACTCAACAGCAAAGGTTTTGGCTACTCATGTGGCATTCTTCTCTCTCTGGCTCACTAGATTCAGATAATCAACTTGGAAAAAGAACAGACACATTCCTTAAGGCTCTGCTGTTCAGCTCACAAAGCACCCAGTTAAGGTATCGAAAGGAGAAATAAACTGAATGAGGTTTTCATAATAGGGTTATCCTGCTTTTTCCAAAGCCTGATGAAAAGAAAACTAATTATGGCACTTCAGTCATTTCCAATTATCACAGCAGTGACTTCGCAGTTATGACTATATGCTCAGACTGAAAAGTCTTCACCTTTCCCATAAGGCCACAGAGATTTTTATAAAACTCTTGAAATTCTGGTGTGGTTTCACTTGGTTCCTATTTTTTTCTGCCCTCACCCCAAACCATACAGGTTTTGGAACTTGGATGTGTCCTCTTCTAAAATACAGCTGTTCATGTCTGACCAAGACCTAAATAATTTCACTCTTAAGGTACATTCTATGGAGTACCTGCAGTCAAAGGGAATTTATTATTGTTATTAACTATGAGGTGGTTCATGGTGACTTGCACTGCTGTCAGCTAAACTTCTGAACAAAAAAACACTTTTACACACCAACTTTTCTGTTTTGCACAAGGGAAGCATAATGAAGGATGTTATGCACAGTAATGGTTGCTAAGACTTCAGAAACTGACAGCATCTCACAGATTTTTTTTCTGCTTCAGCTACATTTCCATGTATTTCACAACACCTTGCCCTGCCCTTGCTGGGTTATTAAAAAGGTAAACTAGGGAAAAAAAATAAAGTTCTGAAGTAGTTAGAAATACAACCAAAACAACAGCAACAACAAAATTATAATTAAGCCACCCAATTTTCTTTCCTTTCTTCTCACTGTGGTCACAGCCACCTTTTAAGTTGATGTTCTACATCATCCTCATTCCTTCTTAAAAACACCAGAACTTCCCCAAATCCTATATCCAGAAAATCACTATTAAGAGTATTTTGATATACGTTGATGATGTAGAGAAATTACAAAGAGGTGAAATCAGGACTGAAAAGTATGTTGAAGTGAGGTGTAAAATCCACAGCAACAAAGTTACATGGAAACAGTAACAGTGATGTCCATCCCACCCAGAGCTCCATTCCTCTTACTCCGCCCTTTCTGAACCACAGCCACATACAGCAGCTCCATGACTCTTCTGCACATCTCTTACCAGGATTGTATATTAATATTCTTTTAGAAGAGATTATTAACATATGATCAAGAATGTATTTTAAATACTTAAATATTTTTAAAGTGTATTTTTTTTTGTTATTTGCTGAAAAAAAAAGCACAACATGAAATCCACGAGAAGTGATGAATCTGCAAACTACTGTGAAGCAGGACAATTTGACAGACACTTTGTAAGAATTACGTTAGTTTACTGATGTCTCAATATTAAATTAACCTTAAAATCACATGTACTGAAGGTCTGCATTTATGATGCAGAACATTTCAGTGTTAATAATTCTGGTATCTGCTGTAGGAACATGAAAATATTAATAGCTCGTAAAGTAAACTACATTAATTTTGGTTAACCCATGAAATTTGACTCCAGTGTGGTTTATACCCCGCTGCCACCCACAAACAGAAAAACAACCACCTCCCCGTCTAAGCCATGCCCATGTACAATACACAAAACATAACTGATACAAAAACTCACTTTCACTGGACAACATCTAAAATATGTAAATACCTGTTCCTGCAGGTCGTAGTCATAGCTATCATGCAGCAGAAGACTGAGGACATACCGAGTATAAATCATGGCATCAATGCCACACTTCTCTAGCTCTTGTCCCAGCCAGGTCTGCACTGGACCCAAAGCATGTAGCAGAGACATTTCAGAAACAGATAGAGGGCCTGGATAAGAGCTTGAGGAGCTTTCAGATGGCAAACCATCCACAACAACTGTACAGATAGGGCGCATGAATCTAGGTGGTTGGCATCCTTATAAGGTGAAGCATTTTCTGTAGTTGATATTCCGTCGGTATCTGGAGGTGATTTTCACTCCAGTAAATAGGAGAGAGGCTTGACTTCTAGGACAATCATTTATATTTTCTGGCAGTTAGCCGTCTAGAGACGAACATCACTCTTCAGGCATGACCAGTGAATAAACTAAATCCTAATAGCAAACACATATGTAGATGTGTTTTTCTACCTTAATTTCACATTGAGGCCAGATGCAAGTCCCCAGCAGGACCTATAAAGAGGAAAAAATGATAAGTTGTGATAATATGTATCCATACATTAATAATATTAAACAGTGAAAATAAGCACCCAACGTAGAAAGCAGTCGTTTAAATACTGCTCACTCCGCGTCTGCAGCCCTCCTGTTCAGTGCCATTTTGAAGGAATTATTCCCAGTTTAAAGGTGACTTTTAGAAAAGGTATTTCTTAATGCAAGGAGTTAGACTCTTTCATTACAGACTTCACAACTAATCTGTTGACTGAAATATATGTTTGACTTAGACCTATTGGAAAGTGGTTTCACTAGCAGCTGAAGAAAATCCACTTTGATTAAAAAAAACACACCTAAAAATCTATGTCAGTTTGAATAAACTGGCTGTATATTTCACACTCACTAGAAGACAACATAATCCTACTGGTTTGCAATTATTTCCATTTCTGGAATATGAAAAAGTGTGTTATTTATATAAAAAACAAAACAATTTATTGAATCCATCTGGCCTGAAGTTCAATAAATCCCACCATAGAACAGTTGCTATCTTCAGGTGTCAGGTTTAGGGGTTGTTTACTGTTTGTTTAAACATTTGCCTTGTCTCAAGACAGCAAAACATTTTACCATCCAAAATCTGTCCTTAGAAAGATTGAAATCTCTGGAATAACTTTAAAAATTTCATCAGAATAGTTTACCATAATTAACATTTTACCCTCTTCACAGAAAGCACACAGCAGTCTTACCTGAGAGCTTACATTTATAACCATATCCTAAAATATATAAACCATCCAGAGATTTATACCTGTAATTCCACATCGATACTATTAAGTAAGGAGCAGAAGATGCAAGCACCACACGTGGGCATTCTGTCCTCTAAGCCAGAAAATACAAGTCCAAAAAACCATTTTTGGACTGGTCTGTCCATCAGCCACATGCCAATCTGCCTTTTCTCTCCAGCTTTCTCTCAGCAAGAGAAAGCAAAGCTTCAATCCTAACAGGAAACACCCCTTCACTGAAAGGAAACAAAGACTAAAAGATCTAAGCAAAATCTACTGTCTTGTTTCCACTCCACTGCAAGTTGCCCAACACTCTCAGAACAGACATCACCTAATGTATCTACCTAAATTATGCACTGCGGGCAGCATGTGGTTTGTGGCCAAACGAAATTGAAAAGTGACCTTACAGCTGATCTCTGTGTCCACACAACAAAAGGCTGCATTTTAAGGAGTTTCCTCTGCATCACCACTGAGGTACAACTGTGTATTGCCGATCTTTACTAAGTCAACTACAAAAATAAGGGCATTATAACCACTTGCTAGAGCTGACAAAACCCTAAGACAAGCTAAAGCTGTGACGGTTTGGGTGTTACCTGCCTCCCCCCCGCCTTATGAAATCACCCAGACTAGACTCAGCTGATGTGAAAATTAGAATGAAGCTTTATATTTACATTAGCACGATATATAAGCAGTTATTTACACTACATACAGAAATATGCAAGTTAAAAAGAAGTAATACAGAAACGCAACACCCCTCCCAGAAAACAGAGTCCCCAGGAGGGGCTCCCAGCCCCTTCAAGGCGAGTTTGGACAATTGGCCAGGGCAGTTAGAAAGCAGAAGGATTAGACAGCAGGTTAGGGAGAAAAGTGCAGACAGGCAGAGAGACAGAGAGCAACTGTGTTATCTATATTTATGTTTTTGGTTTTATACATGTCAGCAAGCCTACGAGTGAAACAGACATCACCACTGTTTCCTTTTTACAGCCTATAATGTAATTCTTCTCACCAAAATATTCCAGCTAGCTTCAAACTACCACAAGCTGCACTACCGCTCTGATAGCAACGCTCATTTTGAAGAAGTAGTAACACAAGAGCATTAAATCTTTGTCAGGAACATGCTTGCATTAGTGAAAACCTCAGAGGTAAGCACGAGTAACAGTAGGGAGAAACCTCCTGAAACATTCCCAGCAGTTACTGCTTCATCAGATAATCTGAAAACAGCACGAGAAAAGGCTAATACGGTGACCAAGACACTCCAAGATCCACAAGTCCAAACTCTGAAGTGATTCATATTCTCATAATTGTAAATTCCACCCATATTTATTTCACCTTTCTCCTGTTGGTACCCCACAGCACAACACACGATAAACATTCCCCTAAATCAACACCAGTCAGCCTTAAACCCCGTGTTTCAAGATCTGCATAAAAAGAAGAGTGGCCAGCAGATTCTCCCTCCCTACTCCACTCACATGAGATCCTACCTGGAATACTGTATCCAGCTCTGAGGCCCCCAGTACAAGAAAAATGCGCAGCTGTTAAAGTGGATCCAGAGGAAGGTCACGAAAATCAGAGGGCTGAAGCACCACTCCTACGAAGAAAGGCTGAGACTTGAGGCTGTTCAGCCTGAAGAAGAGAAGGGTGTAGTGGGATCTTACTGCAGCCTTTTTGTACTTTCTGGGAACGGACCCTTTTATAAGGGCTTCCAGTGACAGCACATGGGATGATTGACTGCTTTAAGCTGAAAGAAGGTAGATCTAGATAGGACACAAGGAAGGCATTTTTACAATGAGGATGGAACAGTTTATCCGGAGAAGCTGTGAACGACCTATTCGAATTGTTCAAGGTCAGGCTGGACTGGCTTTTGAGGAACCTAATCTAGTGAAAGATGTCCCCGCCCACAGCACAGATGTTCCTTCCGACTCGACCATTCTGATTCTATACAACAAACCAAAGAGCTTCTGGATAGGGAATCACTTCAATCTAGAATCACTTAGACATAGTTTAGATCCTCAGAACCTAATAAGGCCTGAGTTTACACTTACACTTCTCCCCGAATGAGGTGATAATGGAGCCTCTCTTTTCTATCTTAACACTTATTTTCATATTTGAGAAAATTTGAGAAATTCAAATTCTCAAAATTCATTTGAGAAATTTGAGAAATTCAAAATCTCAAAATTCATTTGAGAAATTCAGCTCTTGAGATTTGCTAGGCAGATGAAATCTGACTCTGGCTGACCAGGTAAAGCATGTCTTGCTTTTTTTTTAGATGTAGAGGGGAGAGAATGCAATAGGGAAACAGGAAATAAGACAACACAATTTTTATGCCTAAGTAACCCATCTATTTTGATCATACTCAGTCACCTAATTTGACAATATTTTAAATCTTAAAATACAGACATGCCATAAAAAACTGGACATCTAAACAAGATTTCAAAATAACATTTGAGAATTCTTACTTTACAACTGCCAAACACTTTGCTTTACACAAAAAGTCTTAATTGCAAAAGATAATGGAAATATGTTTAACAAACCTCGTGCAAGCTGTTTCCCCGTCCCAGTACTACAGAGAGGCATTTCATATAAAACTAATACAAGTCACTCAAAGAGCAAACATTTTTGCTAACAGATACAAAGATTGATTTTAGAGATAACTTTTTCTCACAAGTTATCAGCCCTTTCTAATCTTATGTTGTTAAAAAACACTTTCTCCATCCTCACGATGACTATGACTAATCTGAACAGGGAGACTACAACACAGCCTGAGCAAATAGTATAAGGCTAATAATCAAAGGTGGAAAAAGAGTTTTCCATTTTCAGATATAAAATATGATTGAAGGACATATTTTACAGTAAAAATTACCAAATGAAAATCAACATGTTGTAGTTATGAAAACTACTGATGACTTGCAAATCTTAAAGTCAAAAATACATGATGAAGTTCTCTCAAAAGAATTTCTATCCACTTTCTTGTAGATTTTTTCTTTTTAAGTAACCTCAGGGGTTTTTAATACTCATCAGTGACCTTAACAAGGTCACCAGTAGATAAGCTGTCAACAGCTTAACAACTAAAGGCACAAGAGCCAATTTATGAAGCATCTTGCAAAGGAATGTGAAAAAAAGTACTGTGCAGACTTTACAGGTTGGACCATCATCTCAGAATAAATACATACTCTCTCAAAATTCTGCTTACTGTGGTTATTAGTCTTTTGACCTAAAACAGACAGCTGAGAACAAATGACTTTTAGTCTCCTGAGATCACTTATGGAAAAGTGACAACTTAATCTATAGCAAGAAACAAGAAAGGGGATCAATGGTGTAGAAACTGCAGGTCCACTCCCAGCAACATGGTAAATATCATTTTGTATATACCATAGTTACCATACCTTGCATGGTAAATAACCTTTCTTGAAGACTAAACAATCCCTCTCCTCCCAGTAAGTGAAATGGAATGCAGCTATTGGCATAAGAAATACATTAAATACTTTTTTTAAACCTTTCTCGGTACTACAGTCACCAGAGCCACAGACTTTGTGAAGACTACCAGAACACAGCATGATAATGTCAAATTCCTAAGATTACCAGAGAGTGCAACTAAACAAAGGGGCAATTAAATCACTGTTCAATGAGGCTTGATACAAGCCCACCACTCTAGCACGTGTAACTGTTAACTGTTCTTATCAGACTATCAATACAAAGAGTAGATTGGCTAAAAGTTCTTGCCAAGCAAGACATTTTCACATCTTCAACAGCTTTTTTACCTCCACAACTTCATTTCCCACCAAAAAAAGGCCTTTAAGAAGCTTAAAAGTATTTTTTCCCAATTGTTTCTAATCTCAGAAAACAGAGACCAAATTCAAACCACAAAACCCACTGAATTAATCTAAAGTAACTTCATCTGTATTTTATCAGCATCAAGAGACTCTGAAAATTATGCACCCACACAGCAAGTTTCTGAATAAACATTTTTTGCAAATGAAAAAAATTATACATAGAATTAATGCTTTAACAAACATTCAGGCTTTCTTAAAGACACACCTTCCATCAACTCCTATTTCAATATTTTCTGTTCCTTTAAGTTAGTAGAAACTGTCTCTCACTATTGTCCTCGCAGGTAACTAAAGGTCCACAGTTCCTTGAAGCTCACAGAATGGTAACTTAAAAATGAAGCAAATGGTCTGAGGGTTAAATTCACTGCACTGGGGTCTGTGGTCTCAGTAGAAAACAAAACAAAACAACACGGCTTACAAATGGAATAAATAATATATTCGTTCTCAACTTCATTTGTACAGTCTGCAAATAAAGTCCAACCTCAAAGTTACTCTTTACACATTTTGATACATCTACTGCAGAGAAATCAATCTTGTGGATAAAGCATCAGATGCTACTTTCTTGCTTCCTTCTATTCCCAAAACACATTTGTGTTTCCAGCACTTCACTCTGCCTACTCCTGTATGTTAACAACTAGACCGAACACATCCTCATACAATAGTTAAGCTCTAACTGCTGCTTTATACAAAGTTTCCCCTTTTATGCTTTGAAATACACCAGTATATTACACACTTTACAATTAACATCTCTCCTTTTCAAAAGGATTTTTCCCCCACGATGGTCTTTGACAGGATAATTTCTCACTGCAAGAAGGGAAAAAAAAGGATTGTGTGTATATATATATATATATATATATATATATTTTATAACGTGAATGTAAGTGTCCACATTTTTTAACCAGAACAAAGTTTTTTTGATGCAGCATTTTTCCTTAGAATGGCTGTATTAAAAGCAAATCTTTCCTCTCCCTGACAAGTACTTACAGCAAAAAATATGCAAATCCTAGTTAGTATAAATCAAAGTGAAACTTTTACCAAGTTGGGTCAATAGCAAAATAAGATACTTCGATATGTTTCAGTCCCTTCTAGAAATCAAAAGCACAGTCATATCACGTGATGGCATCAGAAGTCCAAAATTATTCTTTTACATATTGTAGAGGAATCAGCAATTTTACCATCATTCCTTTTCTTGCCTTTTTCTCCCCCCCCAATTGAAAAATCCAAACAAGTCTTTAACATGTGAAACAAACTGCCACACACTGGGCAGAGCACTGTCTAAGCCCAGGAACAAAGCCTATTTAAGATCTAGCAAACAACGGAATCTGTGTCCTTAATAAATTTCACATGGTGTTTAAAAGACATGTGAATTCAGAAGCAGAAGCAGTTGTTCTTTTTTAATCACATTCCTTGACAATCTAATAAATTTGGCTGCACAGTCTTCAGAGCAAGGACAGCTTTCTTCCGAGTTAGTGACATTTGATGTTACTGTACAATAAACAGCAGAGCAGGGACTTGATTCACGACCAAGGCACTGAAACACTATTGAAAAATAAAAAAACTTCATAAGGTCTTTGCTATATATAAGCCTCTCCTTCCACCTCAATTCAGACAAGAGCTTCAAAAGCATCGCTGTGCCAAGAGAAACAAGGATTGAAACACCTGGCTGGAATCAAAGTGAGGAGCCCTCCAAAAAGCAGTTGGAAGCAAAAAAGAACCTCTGTGACTTAACTTGTAGATGTACACAGAATTTCCTTTTTTTAAGAAGTCTCATCCTGATGTGCAAGAGTGACACAATCTCATTTGTAGTGGATATATGTTGTGCAGTTGACTGATGTCTAAGAGGCCTGGACTTATGCTGCGGTTCCAGTATTAAGTCAAACCAGAGAACCCAGGAGGCAGAACCAGCGTGTGGGTGTTATTGCAGGATTTTTCTTTCTTGTAAATCTGCAAGCTTATTTTTGTAACACCTACCCAAATGAAAATCTGAAGCTGCTAATCCTGTATAAAAGCTTAATGGAAATACTCATAGGATTCAAGAGCTACCATGTAAGCCTCATTTACTTAGGTTACTAACGAAAAAGAATAGAGAGAACACTAAGGCAACACCAGGGGAGTTACTGATAGAATTCTGTAGGGTTCTGCACTGGAACCAGCATTGCTTAAAAAATTTGTAAGTGACCTGCAAGATGAGATGGGTGGCAAAGTTATGAAGCTACTGAATGACAAGCTATCAGGGATAGTAAACATAAAATAACATGCAACCCTGACCCTGATCCAGGAATATCAGAGAGACATGCCTCTCCATCAACAGAGACTGACTGTTCAATGTCTTTTTTTAACAGAAAGCACTAAGGAGTTAGTAAGAGCAATGTACATAACTTCACATAACAGCTACAAGAAATTCCTTGCCAAAAGATACTGAAGAAAAACAATCAGATGGACTTCAAAGGAAACTGAACAAGAGATCCCATGAGAGTTACCAATTAGACAAACCACATTAGGTTCAGGAAATCCCCTAGACTGAAAACAGTGTGAGATTGAGGGAGTATTCAGCAGAGGTATCACATATACTCTCCCTGTTCTTTTTTGCCCATAACGGCTCATTTACAGATGCTGTTGCAGGCAAGTACAGATTTGACAAAGCCTTTGTCTCAACCAGTACAGCTGTTCCTATAAAACATTCATGTTCACCATAATACAAGAACAAGGCTTCAAAAAACAGTAGCTGGAGGAGTTCAATTAGCTGATCCACACACAGGGCTGCACATTATTAACATATATGAACTTTGTTACAAGATGTCAGAACATCAATCCTGTCAAGAGAGCAGGAACAGCTATGGGAAGCAGTTGTTAATGGACTGCAGAATTGGCAGATGAAGCACCTGCACTGGGGACTCAGCTACACTGCCAGGATCCTGAATTCTCAGTAATCTGAGTAATTTTCACACAAATCAGCATCTAATGGTAAGGAATTTAAGTAAATATTTAAGTGTTGTTTTTTTTTTTCTTCACATAAAAAAATAACTTAAAGCAATGCTGTATTGACTGACAAAATTTTAAGTGATTATTACTATTGCCAGCACAAGTACCAGTTTGTAAAAACTGTACTGAGGAGGTTTACACCAGCAGTAACTAACATAACCAGATACTGACAGAAAAAAATGTATTGCTGACTCGAAAGTTATTTAGTGCAACACACATTGCACTACAACTGCACACTGCCACCAAGAGAGCACGTTCTGCTCTTTCTCCCATGTTCCTTTCTGTTGTTCATATCCTTTTGTCCTTTTACTTTACCCATCCCCTGTGTGGTTCCTAGGACAAACTGGATCAGTTCATTCCAAATGGAAAAAAAAATAAGGTTTTGGTGGGACAGTGTTCACAAAATACAAATAAGCTATTAACTCTGTTGGCACAAAATTCATACATCTGGCACAAGCCAAGGAAGTGGGGTTGCCCTTTCAGCAGCAGCCCACTTAATTATAGCAAAAGCACCTTAGCAAGGCAGAGCTCAGAACCTACACTTTAGTTAATGCAGATGCAAGTCTTTTAGACCACCCTTATTCTTTGGAACATAAACTGTGGAAGTCAATCTAAGTACTTCAACACACATCATAGGTACTTGCAACATTTTTACAGAAATTCTCTACCGACCTAGCCAGCTGTCTCCCACACTGATACCATTCAGCCTCAAAAGAAACAGAATCCCACCTCAATAGCAGTCTGGAGATGACAAACAAATTTCCAGTTGCTTCATGTCTGGTACAAGAGAAGCAGATGTTGCACTGTCACTGGCCTAGAACATTATGGATCCCCAAAGCATGGAGAAGCTGAGGGAAGCGCGAGTGCTGCTGCAGAAAGCAGCACGCGTGCACCTGAAAAATGTAGACATTGAGTACTCTCTCTAAAATTAGTGTAATTTCAGTATCACCAGCATCAGTTTACCAACTGTTCTGTTGCATTTTGCATTTCATTTCCCCCATTTTTTATATATATATATATATATATATATATATATAGTTTTGGTTTGGGGTTTTTTTTCAGTTGTTGTTTTTTTTTTTTAATTGAAAATTGCATCGGTGTACCAAAGCACAGCTAGTGACAGACCTATCTCACTCTCCCATTTACTTCAAGTCTGTTACACACAGGGATTGCCTGGATTGGCTGCTGCAGGGCTTGAGAGGTCTTGGAATCTTCCCAGAGACACTACCAAAGTTCTACCTTTTATTATGTATGCAAGTAACCACCATACCTCAGTAACTCTTTGTTAGATTTAAGGAACATAAACAGAGTTAATAAAAACCAAACCCACGTATAACTGAGATCACAAAGGACGCACACATTTTAATTTCACTGAGACATTTACCTTCAGGACTTTCAGCATGTAAAACCTGTAAGCTTTCTACTTGTGTCTCACTGTATTTACTGGCTTTTTCAACCTCTAGAGTCTAGAACATATGTGAGGCTTAGCACCACATCAGAGGATGCAGTCAACTAAGGGCAAGATAGGATCACAGGATGTTAGTGGTTGAAAGGGACCCAAGGAAATCATCGAGTCCAACCCCCCTGTCAGAGCAGGACCACACAATGCAGCACAGATCACAGAGAAACGCATCCAGACAGGCCTTGAAAGGCTCCAGAGGAGACTCCATAACATCTCTGGGGAACCTGTTCCAGTGACCCTTACAGCAAAGAAGTTCCCCCTTGTGTTGAGGTGGAACCTCTTGTGCTGCAACTTACATCCATTGTTCCTTTTCCTATCACAGGCAGCAAGTGAGAAGAGCATGTCCCGTCCCCCCACCTCCTGACCAGCCCTCAGATGTTTATAAACATGTATTAAATCCCCTCTCAGTCTTCTCCAGACTAGAAAGTCCCAGGTCCCTCAGCCTCTCCTCATAAGCCATGCTCTCCAGTCCCCTAATCATCCTCATAGCCCTCCGCTGGACCCTCTCCAGCAGATACCTATCCCTTTTAAACTGGGGAGCCCAAAACTGAACGCAGTATTCAAGATGAGGTCTCACCAAGGCAGAGTAGAGGGGAAGGAGAACCTCCCTTGATCTGCTGGACACACTCTTCTTAATACACCCCAAAATGGCCTTCTTGGCCACAAGGGCACATTGCCGTCCCATAGTTAACTTGTTATTCACCAGGATCAGATGTATGCTATGTTAATCACTCTCCTTCCTGCCCTCCTGATGCCTCCTATTTCCTCAACTTTCAGAACAGTTCAAACTACCTGCTAATGACAGCTATTTGCCTGGGCTTGAACTCCTTTCCCGAGTGGGAAGGTAATGGCTTGGAGGCCTGAGCATTAAGTTACATTTGTGTTCATTAAAGCAGACTTGCTTCCAGTTTCATAACACCTCCATGAATAGACACAGACACCAATGTGCCCAGTGTTGCCAGCCTCCTCCAAGCCGCAGGCAGCCACCAGAAGGAATCATCCCCCAGCAGGACCACCCTGATAAAATATTCAATGCTCTCCATGTCAGTTGGAAAGCTACTGCAGCAGCAGCTCAGTGGCCACTCTTTAGGTGCAACCATATAGGATTCATTTCACTGAATAAACAATTGATTCCTAGGCATATGTTGCAGCTTTCAGTTGGGGAGGGAAAAGGAGAATGAACTATGGATTCCAAAGATCCAACAAACATTACTCATTTAAGAGCTGTATATACTTCTCCATCTATTTATACTTCGAAAGTTAATAATCCAGCTGTGTATAAACAGCTAACTAGCTAATGAATGCACTATACGTTGCACTTTGTTTTATTAACTTCTTTAATTTGTAGAAAGGTCTTCTCTGAATGCTTACTGCTGAAGTTTTCCGTACTTGGTCTGCGATGCCAGTTAATTATCATCTTTCTGATAGCCTCATGAAGGGCTTAAAACAAAATATAATCATTGCATAATTATACAGTCTCTTCAGCAATTCTTTTCATTAAAAAAGTTATCCTAAATTCACATGCAAGTCTCAAAGTTCTCATTAATAAGTATATAAAAATGCACAGTGTAAGCCACAAGGGGCTGTTTGGACAAACTGAATTTGCAAGCTTTAGGACTTAACCAGCAGAGAAGATACCAACTTTGCAGCAGGGAAAACATGTGTAAAACATGTGTACAATGTGTGCAAATGAAATTCTATTAATTTAATAAATCGAGATCAGAAGTAGGAGACTGCAATTTTGAACAAAGTAACAATTCACATGAAAGAACCTCTCAGTATTTGAGTGTATTTGTATCAGTTTATGTTGTAAGACCACCAAGAAAACAAAGCTTCTTTTTCCACAGAAGAAGTGGTGATATTTGTTGCTATATCCTATTTCCACTTCCACTACTATTGCTTATTTTAAAAACGTTTACAAACTGAGGTAGCTTTTTGTTACTTCAAATGACATCTTGAAATCTTATTTTACTAAAAGGAAAAATATTTAACTATCACCAGCAGAAAAACCTCTTACAGAAACAGCAGGTCAGAATTACATTAGTTCTCCTTAAGGAAGTTACTGCACTGTTAACCAAGGCAACTCTTTCACAACTCAAGAACAAAGTTACTAAAAACTGGAACTCTGAGGTTTCTCACAAGCTGATAAGATATCCTGGTCAGAGATGGTGGTGAAAGAACATTTTGCATAAACATGAAAAATTACTATTTGGACTTAGAGAAAGATTTCAGAACTCCTGTTTCATCCCACACAATTCAGCAAAGCAGCTATAAAAATTTCTACACACACACACACAAAAATATTACAGGTAAGTATTCGTTTTCACTGTTAAGTGCAATAGGCAAATAAGCAGCAGCATGAACTTCTTCTACCGCGGGGGGGGTGGGGGGTGGGGGGGGAAGAACCAAAAGAACAGGAATTCACTCAACAGCAACGTTTAGCTAATTAGTTACAGTCATTAGCTCAGAATCTTCAGCCAGCAGAATTAAAACATCATGAAATGGTAGAAATTCTTCCTGAAGTTTCCTAACCAAAATTATCAATTAGACAAATCACTGGGAAGTTGGCTCTGCCTTTCAAGATAGCTGTGTCCCAAACTCAATGCATGTTTTAGTGTTGCATTCCCACTCTGACAGAGTCTTCAAATTTGTTTCAAGTTTGTAATAGCGGATTAGAGTGTCAGAACGATTTAATGAGAATTAATTACTCAACCAATGGCAGCAATGCACATTACTGATTTCTCCATTAGTAATGCTTCAAGCAACCTTTTTTCTTTAGGCTGTTAAGACAGTTTCTTTTCTTTAAAAGCATATATGAAACATGCTAAGTGACCAAAATAATTTCCTTAATCACTCTGTGTATGTTTTAGCCCATTTTCTCACTTTACTGCTGCATATCATTATCCCCATCTAAGTCCCTTCCAAGCTAATATTACCTGGAATAACCTTGCAGAGTACTTGTATCTTGCAACTGATGTTAAAACTACATAATCTCATGCAAAGTTGCTTTATTTTTTCTGTATTTCAACTGCCTCTCTTCTCCTACCATCTTATCTCCATACTTTCTTCCACAATCTATATATGCAAAATCTCATCTGCTATGCAACTATAAATCCCTTCAGAATTCTTCCATAACCCAGCTAGTTCATCTAACCAAACAATAAAAACAACAAAACGCCCACACACAATTTAATGACATATAAAGGACCTAACAGCTCCTGATTTCCATGCAACATCTTAAAACAGGCACATTAAGATGAAACGGTTGTCTGAATTCACTCAGAGACACAGGTCATGGAAAACAGCAGTCTCTTCAGTCCTGGTCCAGTGCTCTAGCCAGCAGAGCTTGTTCCTTACATAATTTTAATAGTAATTAGGGGAAGATTCTTAAAAGCCTCAGAAAGAACACAAAACTATTCAAATTTCATTCCTGTTAAAATTTACTTAAAAGTTATTTGCACCAAGCATAAATTTTCACGTGCAATCTTTTCTAGAAAAACCCCTGAAAGTTACAGACAAAAATAAAACCAGCTTGGAGCACTTATTTGAAACTTCTTCAATACAGAAAAAGTAACTTAAGCATTGCTCTAATTACATTAAAAGTGGATGTTGTTATAGCAAGCCCAAGTACAGATTACACACAAACTTTGGAGATAACTCCTCTGTTACAGGTAATATCACAAGAGTAAAAAATGAATGTAAATCCTTTATAACTGACATTTCCATGCTACCGCCTTAGAAAGAAATCTCTTGGAAAGACAGATACCAAGTTATTAACAGAATCTAGATGATACAGAAACAATCAATTAATAGTTTTATGCAGGCAGACCCAAACACCTGCATATGAAACCACAAAGAACAGCAGGATAAAATTTAAGTAGCTTCCAATGAAAGTCCATAAATAAGTTCTAGTAAGAGGTCCATGAAAGAATAATCTTTGCACTGGAAGTTCAAACTACTCAGCCCTTCCCTCAACCACCACTATGGCCCAACAAAATACAAATTCAATCCTCCTATATCCACTATAAACACACCCAACCAAATTGTGGGAAAGGAGAACAAGATGCTTTTTAATAAAAATATTCTAACTAGCTTGTCTAGATCTTTTTCTGCTAAAACACTGACAGTCCTGCAATTATCTGGTATTTCCGCCTACAAAATTCTGGTAAATTATTTCCAAATTATTAAAAAAGCTGTACTTTTCCCTCCTATCAGTCAATTTTCTTTTTGACTAGATACTGAAATACAACTGTGCACACAAATATTCATCTAAAGATTTTTTGTTTGTATCATGAAATTGACTCTGCTCAGAAAAGAATCTTGAGGTGGGGTTGGGGGGATGGACCCAGCACAACAACTCCTTTCCACAATTATAGAAGAAACTATCCCAATAAACACAGCATATTAAATAGTTTCTAGAAGATCATTTGTATTCCAAGCTCCAGTGGCAGCTTCGAAAGCTAGAATAGCTCTTGCTACTACCTCTCTCAGCCTACAGGAATTCTAAATCTTGCTGTCTTCATCACGTTCTGCTTTACTAGACTTTATTACTATAATGAGTAACAAGTTATTACTCTTAGTTATTAGCTATTAGTTGTTAGTTTTAGGGGGTTGACATCAGGCTATCAGGCATGAAACCTATGATACAAATGCATGTCTTAAGAAAAGAAAGAAAACCAAGCTGCAACAGAGTAACAAGAAATAAGGGTATCTTACTTTCTCAAAATAATAATTAAAAAAACCCAACAGATTCTTTTTTTTTTTTTTTTTAAGCTCTAAGATCTAAAATTTCTTATTTTGAAGACTAACGTTTAGATGTCTTTAAAGGAAGTATTTAACTCCTACTACTTTCAACATCCATCATCACAAATTTTATATGCTGCTTCTCACAAAGCTTAAGGAAGCAAACTGATAGATGATCTGGACAGGGTTCGAGCTAAGAAAATCTATTCTGACTCTACAGCACTATGCCTGAAGACCAATAAAATTCCACAGAAAATTCACCCCTTGACTTCCTTCTTTCCCTCTATTCACCTAGAAACAAGACATTCAAGAAATACCAAAGTTATAAGCAGTGCCTTCTTCTGTCCCTAATCTTGCTAGAATGCACAGCAAACAAGCAAAGGAAAATGCTGATGTTACTGTACCCTTATGGAATTTCTCTTACTTCAGAGAATAAAGAACAGCAACAAAAGCAGTGGGGAATGCAGACTATGAAATCAGCATATTAAGATAACAAGAGAAGTTCAAGGCTTCCATTTTTTCCTTCTTGGGTCACATACAATTCTCTTCATCCTTCCTTTTTCTTCTAATTCCTGATAAGCAGAAAAGCTATGGTGTCATGTGTCTCATCCAAATTTGCAGAATCTGCGGTCTCAAAGAATCATCATTCCCACAACGCACAAAACAAATGAACTGAAGTTCTATGACTCTACACGTGGGAATATCTGCTAAGTGGAAAATGGTAGGGATATAAACTGTTGATGCTTTCAACAGAGTGCACAAGGCAGGATCTATGCCACAATTTTTAGTCTTTGAAAATGAAGAACATCGTAAATATGTAGTGTGCTACTCATTTTATTCAAGTTCCCTTTTTATATCTCAATGGCCAAATGAGATTTTTATACCTATACAACACACTTTATTGACTGGAAGAAAGGGATTGTACACTGCCATTTTAGCATAACCATACTGACAAGATACAGCAGATGGGGAATTAGTACAAAATAAAATCTGTACAGTTACATGTCAAGTAGCAATCAAGTTCCATGTCATTTACTTTTATAAGGCATATTTCTGTCTTAAGTAATAAAGAAAAATGTCAGTTTCAGACTCCCATGGATTGTGAGAAGCCTGCAATACTTGGGTATTAAGCTGTGCAGTGGTTTGTTTTACCCAATTTTCTACTGAATCATCACGAGCTCACTTTTGACTGCTTAGAAACTAAATTTCATTTGTAATTCCCACCCCATCCCAGGAACACAAAAGTAATATATGGTGGGCAGCATAAGGGTGAACACCTAAAGGGTCTGCATGAGGAAGATCAATTACTGGTACCACGGGGTCCTCTGATCCCAGTTCTATAAACTACAACCTGTACTATACACAGAAAACATCGGAATACAAGAGTGCCTTTGAATTGGAAGGACAAGCAAATCTTATGATTTTCACCCTTCAGATCAGTATCAGGTACTGCAATGAGCAATTAAAACAAAGGCAAAGCAGAAAAAGCAGCACCGCACTTTTGCTTTTCTCAGAGTTTCATAACATGCCTTAATAAAGGTATACTTTTAATCGGGACGCGACGAGAAGATGGAAATGAGTTTGCTGGAACGAAGTCTCAGTTTGTGTCACTTCTGCATTCAGCTGTAACCTTCGCCAAACCTTGTCGGACCCCCCCCACCCCGCCCGTTGCCTACGAGAGGCTGCGGCCCTGCGGGGCCCGCCCAGGTGGCTGGCAGCTCCGAGCGGCCATAGGATGCGGCTCCCGTCACTCTGCGATCAGCCCAGCTCCTCCTTCTGGAAGAGCAGCAGCCCTAGCCCTTCTATACGCCTTTTGCCTTCAATAGGCCCCTAAAGGACAATGCTACTGGAAGGGGAGAAGAAAAAAAAGAAAAAAAAAAAAAAAGAGGAGGGGAACGAGTCCCATCGGATCGGCCCCCAGGGCAACCCCGTAACGCCTGGCTTAAGCAGAAGTGGTTTCCACTTGCTCCAGTCCGAGGCATTTACAGGCAACTGCCAGCTCTCCCTCGCCGGTCAGCTGCCACTGCCTGCGCTTTGTAAAATTACGCACAGGATGAAAGGTCACGGCGTGAGCCATACCCGCATGCCTGCCAGCAGCCCGGGGGAGGTGCGCAGAGCCCTGTCACTTCAACCTCACGGTCAGACTGGGAAGGAAAGGGGCTGCTCGGCTCAGTTTGTCGTTACCCTGACCCGAAGCACTGCATCCTCTGGTTTGCCGTCCACTGACGCGGGGTCACGCCGGCGGAGACCGGTATCCACGGCGGGTGGGTGCTGGGTGCCGCCTTGCTCTCCCCCCTCTCCTCCCAGGCGTGACCTGGCCCGAAGGCACGGAGCCACGGCTCCCGCTCCAGGCCAGCGTCTCCCTCCCGACAGTCGGCACAAGCTCTTCACCTGACGCTGGAACCCCAGGGGCCGAGCCGGGATGAAGGCGTGCGGTGTGGGGACGACGACGACACATACGACAGGGAGGGCTCAGCTCCCTGGCAGACGCTCGGACCGGGGCACCCCGGCCGGGCCCCCAGCCCCGCCCCCGAGCTCTGCCCCGCCGCCGGCCTGCAGCCAGCACNCCCTCCCCGGCCCCTCTCCTCCAGTCGCCGCGCTTCCTCCCCTCTCTCTTGGACGCTGCCTCCCGGCCTCCCCAATACACTCCCGCCGCGCTGCGGCAGGCACAGCCGAGAAGCGGGACACGCCGTCCCGGGAAACCTTCCTCCCAGCGCCGGCCAGGCCCAGCCCCACAACTCCTCCTCTTCCCGGGCTGTTAGCAGAGAGAGGAGGGGAGAGCGGGCCAGCGCGGGCCTTCTCTGCCGGGCCCTGAGCCGCTGGCCCGGCGCTCCCCCCTCGTCTCTCAGCGCGGCGGGAAGAAACGGGGGGAGGCGAATCGCCCGTTGCCTCCAGACTCCGTCCTCGCTGTGCCATAGGGAGGGCGGCTGCCGCCCTCTTCCCAGTCCTGCTCCTCCCTCTGCTCCCCGGGCCCGCGGCGGGCATTTACCTGCCGTGGCAGCGTAGAGCGGAGCCCTGGGGCCTCTGGCAGCCGGAGGAGGCGGCGGACTCCGTCCCGCTGCTGCCGTCCCCGAGTGAGACGGGCGGGACGGAGCCGGGACCTGCCCTGGGAGGCGTTACGTAAACCGGCGGCGGTAGCGGCGGCTCCCAGCGCCACGGGGAGGGAGGGGGGCCGGCCGCTCCGTCACCCGGCAACAGGACTCAGCGCCCCGGCGGACCGCGCCGCAGGCTCCTCCCCGTATCCTTCCGCTCAGAGGGTGGCCCGCATTCCGCCGCCCTGGCGAGCTGGCAGGGCTTGTGTGGCCGCGCCGGCGTGTCCGGCCAGTGGGGTGGCGGCTAGGAGCGCGCTAGGCTGTTCGCCGCGCCGGCGGGTGGCCTGTGCGGCAAAGACGGGGCCTTCCGTCCCCGTCCAGTAGTGCCCGGGCGCCAGAGAGCCGACTCCATGGCGGACGGGCGGCCGCGCAGGAAGGATGGGAGTTGGGAGGAGGAGAATTGTCCCTTTGCCCTGGTTGTACAGGCTCGGCCCGGCCCCGCCTGCCGGGAGAGGCCGCGCTGTTCGCCGGGCTCCTGAGGAGAAAAGGGGCGGGAGAGGCGTTTGAAAGTCACCGGCCGGTTGGCGGCGAGGGAGCCTTCGCGGGCCGCTTCAGTAGCGTGCGAGGGCAGCAGCACCGGCCCTCCCGCCTTGGGGTAGCCGTCACCCGGGAGGGGGGGCGGGCGGTGGCCCCTTGCCTTCTCCTCGGGCTGGCTGGCTTCGTTAACAAGGGAGAGGGAAACACTCAAGGCCGGGACAGGAACGCGAAGGTGGAAACGGGGGATAATGATGCAGTGTGGCGGTGTTTGTAATGTGAAGTCCTTGTGAAATCCTGAATGACTGTCAGGGCAAGGTTTGCAAATAAAGTTTATTTTACTGCTAAATGAAAACCCGTCTGGAAGGAAAGTCGTCTTTCAGAAGATAGATGCTATTGAGAGTCGGGTTTAGTAGGTGAGCTCAGGAGCCGGGAAAATTTTACCTCCAATTTGCTAAATGCCACCTTAATCAGAACTGTTTACACAACCGTGGAGTAATGAAAGAGCAACATTTTTAGCATAGTAGATGGGTGAAAATGGGCCACTGTAAGACTGAAAATACGCCAGGGAAGATGAACCAAAGCACTAATTAAGTTTCTTAATTGGGGAAAATAACAATGTCCTTTTCAGGTGCACAGTAGCACCTTACATTTCTCAAAGAGACGAACACATACAGGTCTAAGGAAAGTCAATATTATAGGAGATCTCAGAGTAAGTCTTCTGTCTCTGCCTAGTCCTAAGAGGTTTCTTTCCTTTATTCACTGCTAAATGTGTGGCACCTCGAGTTCTGAAATGCACTGTGTCATCAGCGTTGCTTGACACTGTTTGTTTTGTGCAAACAGCACTTGCAGTCACTGGAACCAAGCTCATCTATGAGAAGATGATCCACACGCACACGCATCCCGGATGCAGTCTTGTTTAGGCTTTTTGACAAATTAAGGCTGTATATAAAAATACATCTCATAAGAAACATGAATGCAAGCTAAGATAGTAACCACTGCCTCCCAGCCTCTCCACTCATTTCCTGATGCAGGAGCATCATTATTCTTATTTTTGCTTTAGCTTGGGTTTGCCTTTTTTGAACATCATTAGTACCTAACTTAGTCATAAATTCGATTTAGCCAAAAGTTAACTATGCAGGATTGTGTAACTCCATGAGCTACCAATGTTCTCTTAAATGCTGCCAAGCAGTAATTGATGTCATATGAAAGTGGAGTTAATCAGTTTGGCTTTCTCCAAACCTTGAAGGAATATTATGGGAAAGCTTCTATAACAGAAGGACAGGGTGGTTCTCTGAACCATTTTATTCAAGTTCAAGTTATTTTCTTGTTATGAAAAGGTGAAACTGAAAAGCTTTTGGGAAAAAATCCTGCTGACTGTTTGTGCTGAGTCATTCCACCGGTTTATCAGAAGCATTTCACCAGTGCTGTAACACAACTCATGCCAATCGCAATCAAATCTGCTTTTGTTCATGAGCTCAGAGTCTGAATTCCCCTTTTCAAGGTAGAAATAAAATATGGTAAAATGTGGGACAGCCAGGATTTGTCTGTAATAACAATTTAAATCAATCCCCATTCAGCCTCAGGGTATCAGTAATATATGTCACTAATACGAATCCACTTACCTTATATCACACATTTTGTATATATATTTTTTTTTCTCTGACAGCTCTGTGGAAGGGACAGATGCTCAGAACATCAGTCTTCTAATGGAGTGAGAGCATGCAAGTCAATGGCAGATTATTCTGAATATTCACGTAGTTGCTGTGTCGTTCTGGTTTTGTGGTCAGATCCCAGGAATTTCAACAGTGGATTTTTTTTTTTCTTGTTTGCTTGTTGGTTTTTATTGGCTTTTATTTTCCTAACAGCCAACCCAATTCTGATCTCCATTTGGCAAGCATTTCAGAAACAGCTGGTACACGACCATATGCCGTGCTGGCACTGCTGTGAGCTTATTTCCCACTTGTCCTCCTGGTCAATCAGAGCAACTCCATGTGCTGAAGGACAGCTGGTCCCTTGGCATGTGAAGCAGCTAATGAACTTTTCCTCCAGAAAGCCATAGGGATAGAGCATGCTAACTGATCAGTGGCTTTTCCTTTCTGAACTGCTATCAAGATGGAAGTTCTCTAAGGGACCCCTGTTTGTTGCCCCCGCATAATAACAACCTACACACAGCAAGAACAACTAGGTGGGTGTGCACTGTAGGTGATGGCACTGGTTTGGGAAATCAAGGCTAAATGATCTGTGTTGAAAAGAACGCTGAACCACATCTGAATGGCTGATGGACTTGTGCTTTTAGCTGTCAGCCTGTTTCCCTTTTTCATACTGATCCATGCTGGAAAATCTCCAGCAGGTCTTCAATAAATTTCCCCAAATGTGTCAATTTTACCATATAATAGTTTTGCCTTTGCACTGAAAGAGGAATTTCTCAGCAGTTCAGTATTACAGAAACACAGCTCATAAGCATCTTACTGTCAGCCATCCATCTTCCTTAAAATCAGTCAGTTTATAATATTCCCTAAAATTTTCCTGCTAGGTGGAATAACCCCCCCTGATTCTCCCTGTGTAGGGGTTCTGTCTTGGTTAACTTTGAAAGTCATGATAACCAATCATTAGACGCTCCTCTGTTGTCCATACTTCATCAATTGTTCATATGAAACACTTGGTAGAAACAATCTGCCCATTCACTGATTTCAGAATGGAGGTAGAATAAATTTCATGAGGCAATAAATGTGGTTGAAGAACAAATAAGGTATCTTAGCATGCAGGATCTAAATAGATAGATAAATATATGCACAAATGTTCTGATCTAAATACATGCATAAACGTTTTTTAAATCCAGACAATGGATGGATGTTATTGTAAAGGGAAACAAGGAACATCCAACAGACATGTGATGTGTTTTATTGAAGATCTTGATATACAGATTCAGAAATCTCTAATTATCTCTATGAAAGTGATTGTGTGAAAGCTTGCATAACTGTTTTACTACTTTTCACTGCCCATTTCATGTTTTGAGCAAAGACTCACGCAAAATGTTCACATCTCCCAAAGGTAATAACTCTGTTCAAATGGTACATTCAAAAAGCATTCCTCAGCACTAAATCGGGTTTCAGATTCCTTTTTACTGATCCCTCTTTCCTAATAATATCCCTGCCCAGTGAAAAAGTGAGCTGTAGATACCCACAGCATCTGACAGCCACTTCACTGTTAGCATCAAGGACCTTGTTTACCATAGTGAGTGGAAAGTCACATCAAATTTGAGTGAGATCTTCAGGAGGCCACAGTTGGACCATTTTCCTTTCAGACTTCTCTCTCACAAGGTTCAGTATTTTTAATGGAAATGCACTAGTGTGTTGCTTTTGGAGGACCTGAGTCACTTGAAAAATTATATACTTCAGAATAAAAGTATTTTCTGTTTAATGCAACTCTGCTACTATGACCTCAAAATATATTTTTGCTTTCTTAGTACACAAACTGCACATAGGAGACTGTCACTTAAACAGCAACAGGCAATGCCAGTCTGTAGCAAGTGTGCCTGGGCTTGGGGTTGGTGTTTCTCTGGGACTCTACATGTTAAAGTTACTCTGTTTCAGTGTGCTCTTAGCCTTATTCATCCTGCAGCAGTAACAATTGGGAAACCCTAATAATACTTCGAGAAACCTTTGGGAAGTCCGAAGTAATACATGAGCAGGACTCTGTTGCAACGTGCTGCTGTGTGCATAAACCAAACCACCTGAAGTCTACCCTGAGAAACACTCTGAGGACATGTGAAAAAACCACAAGACTTGCTGACAGCACTTTGGACAAACAGCCAAACAGTACAAAAGATAAAGAAAATGAAAGCTTTATGCTACCTAATGAATGTAAAAGTCTCAACTACATGAATGTAGCATTTGAAACAACAAACCAAGGATACGCTTTCAGTAGTGGTATAATGAAAAGAGTACAGAAAGCACAGTGTTCTAAAAATTGAGCAGTTTTCACAGGTGACTAAATACAAAGCAAATATTACATGTGACCACATTTTAAGAACAGTTAGTCACCATAAAATATACCAATGTCTCAAAATCTGATTTTTTTAATGTAATTTTTTTGTTTTAGTAATGCATGTGTAGAAGAATTTGATGTCATAACGAGGTACTAATTTAACTGCATTATATTTGTTGCTACATCAGCTATTGTCAAGCCATTAAGTTAATTACATGTTAAGTTTTAAACTAGATGAAACACATTATGACATCTGCTTTTTCCTATTTACTACAACATCCCAGAATTACCGTGTTGGAAATGTCTGAGGGTTTGGCAGCTTGCTGTCTTACAAATAGTTCATGAATACAATTAACCACCCTTGAGTAGCCTGCAGCATCAGCATCCAGTCCTTGCCTTACTTGTCAGAAACGCAATTATTGTTCCAGACTAATTCCACCAAACATTTTTTTTTCAGCTATTAGCCATACTCTCAGTGAGTGAAAAATCTGAAAGCAAGAGTTGATCGCAGTAGACTCACCAACAATCTAGACACAGGTTTTGTAATGAATATATTAAAGGAGTCATGGCAGCTTTATTAATTATCTATATGAAACAAGAAGTGAACAAAACACATGAACATGTATTGAGTTCTTAAAGTAATTGCATCAAAGGTATTGTTCTTTTCACCCAATGCATCAGCATTTTTTTTTTTTAATGTGATATTCTTCTGCAGACTTTACTAAAAGACCTTTTGTATATTAATGGCTTATTGTTCTGGAGCTTTGATGTTATGACTGATTAAAAAAGCTTTTATATCTGATCCCACGGTAAAAAACCTGCAAAACACAGAGAGTGCATGTTTTCAGGTGCTTGGAAATTAATAATCAATGTTTTGAAAGCTGTGGCAGGTGGGAGACTCTGTACACCTGATTGGAAGGCTGTAATAAAATTATGTTTATTCTGTGTGGGTTTGTATGTGTCAATTAACTGTTTTATCCATGTGGGAGCAGAAGGAAAAATGACCATTGCTACTTTCTGATAGAACTTAGAATCTGGGAAGTGCTACCATAAAAAATAACTAATTCCATAGATATCAAGAAAACATTAAGAATGGCTAACTAATATCAGGAGACATTACAAAAGGTTATGATGGAATAGAGAAGAAAAGTCAGGTTTGATAAAGGCAGCATTTGGAAAAGTGTCTTGAATCCCAACCAAAAATATTCCTATTTGGATCTTAGGAAAAAAAAAAAATTTGGAAGTTCACACTGCAATCTGCTACCTGCATTTCCACACTTGTAACTGGACTAAGGAGAGATTTCTAGCTAGTATGATTGACTGCAGGCCCATCAGCCTGGAGCACAAAGCACTCATCAGCACCAGAGAAGGAAAGGGTATTTTTCTATCAAGAAGTAGATAATATTTTGGTGCTTTGCAGCTACACTGATACCCTCTCTAAATCATCTTTCATGATGTCTTGGCTTGTAATTATCACTGAATGATGTTGAGATGTTCATTTGAAGAGTTCCTCAATGAAACTTGTTAAAGGGAAAGAAACTATCTCATACATTCCAAGGCAAAATGATGTATTTGTATCGTAAAGGTGTTTTCTCTCAAGAAAGTTATCTCGGCTGGGATGAAAGCTACTTGTTTTCTGGTACCATTAGATGTGTCTTTTGAGTTTAATACTATTTCAGTATCAACTGCCACAAGGGAAAGAAACAAACAAACCAAGCATAGCTTTCACTGTCTGAGTTAAAACTGCTGTCTTACTATCAAAATCCATCACACATTCTGACAGTTGAAATGTCAGTATGAAATAAAGTTTAGCCAGCTTCTCCAGGTGTAGGGAAAATGAAGGTAATTTACTCTAAGAAAGCAACACAGTTTTGTTTTCTTTTGTTTTGTTTTCTGAGGCTGGTTGTAGGTCCAGATAGAACTAAATCATAAACCTACTGTGATCAAATGCAACAAGGAGGAGGCACGAAAGATCAAGCTAATCCAGTGGTGGTGTAATAAAACAGAATATCAGATGCCAAGTTTAGGCTGCTACTACAGATCACAGATGGGAGCATAATCCTATGAGATGGATAGCTTGGAATGTTATTTGTTAAAGGGGCAAAATGAATGCAGTATCATTAAATAATAAAATAGTTTATTTTTCAAAACAAATATGTTCTTCCTAAATGTCAATGTCAATATTCACATTGGTGAATAAGAATTAGCAGCCAAGGGCATTGCTTCCTGGCTCATTGCAATGTTTTGATTTTAGAGATGTTTATTCCTAGGAGCCTACTTTCACAGATGCATGTGCTGTTGTACACTGAACAGTACTTCACTGCAAAGTTTTCTGGGTAGGAAGTTATATCCTTAAGAAATGAGATTAAACTTCCATGCATCACTGTTGTGTATAAAAGTGATTTCCATATCTGGAATTGAAGTGTCACTGTACCAAAAATATTATAGCAATACTTCTTCCGCAGTCAGTGAAAAACTATAAGCCTCAAAAAGGATTCAGAGCACCTGTGCGAGGCACCAACTTCTCTGTCTTATCTGCCTAGGGCTGCCAGCTGGCCCAGGACTCCCCTACACTGAAATGGAGAGCTGGAAAACACTGTTGAAAACTATCTGAGGAGTCCAAAGTTTTGGCTTTGCCAGAAATAACTCTGCACACTAAGACACTTACACATAAGTAGCGGCTGTGAGGGGCCCCTGCTTCACATCCACATGACTTCACTTTCTTCTCACTCCCCCAGACCAGTGTGGTTTCATCCAAGTTTCCTGTCAGGGATGGTTCTTAGTATGTGCCATCACCAGATGATGCTAGGTGGTTGTTACTGGCCAGCTGTGCTAACAGCCAAGGATTATGTAGTCCTGAGTTCAAGTCTGTACCCTGGTCTTGGTTTGCATGCCACTGTAAACATAACTTCAGAGTTTAAAATACAGGCAGGTACCATTGGAGGGTATATCTGTGGCAGCCTAGTGCACAGTAATCTGTTGATTTTGTCTTGAAAGTCAGAAATGTTTCTTCTAGGAAATGTCAGTCTTGGAGCTGAACTCACTGATTCTGTTTTTTGAAAGGAATGAGCAAATGACAGAATGACCACAGATACAGGCCACTCTCCATCCCGCTGTTTCAACTAGCTCATTCCTCAGAAAGGAAGGGCAGAATTAAGAAGAACGTAAAGCCAGACCCAAACTCTTGTTGCTGAAGATCCTCCATTGACATTATAAGTCAAAAAGTCTTGGAATTCAAACTCTGTTTCTGTGTATAGGTACACAGTTTACCCAAGACAACCCTGTTTCTGTGTATAGGTACACAGTTTACCCAAGACTGTAATGCAAAATGTAAATACTATCTCTGTCTCATGAGTGAGTTACTGAGAATTAGGAAGGAGGATATGGACCTCAGCTATTCTCTACACTGCTGTTTAGAGCAGCCTTCTGGAAGAGCTTCACTCCACAGATGGGATAAGAGTGCTAATATCAGCTGGGAGGAATAAATGGATTTTAAGCTATTCATGGATGCTAGGTGTGGGAATGAGTTCTCTGGGGATGAGTTTAGGCAATTCTTTCTCAATTACAACTCTAAGAGTTCAGTTTGGGATAGTTGCATGGGTCTTTGTAGAAAATTTTTCAGTTTGACATGGAAACTCAAGTAAATTTTAAACTCTTCCATGGATAATAGGTGACCTAAATAGCTCTCTTGAACGTTAGGCATCATGCAGACTGGAACTATTAGAAATAGAACTGAAATGTGTTACTTGCTCTCTCATCTTCAAAACATGCACATTAGGAAAACTAAAGGTGGCAGCTTCTCAGCTTACAATCACCCAACTTCTGATTGAGGGCATAAATTCCCGTAGTTTGTATAATATTTGATACATTTTCTGTGTCTGTGCAGTATTTCTTCTGTGAATGAAGTTAACCACGTATGTGAAACGAATCTTCGTGTTCCTCGTTTCATAGATTTACCACCCTCTGGTAATGTATGTTTCAGTGGAAGTGAGGCATTCGGCTGCAGTTTTTTCCCCCAGTAAACTCATTAACTGACTTTTCCACAGAGTCACTGCTTGTCGTTATTTGTGACAAGGGAGTTTGGAAAACTGCTACATGAGCTCCTGGTAGAAAGAAGTATCTCCAATGTACATTAAAAGTACTGCCCTGTTTGTTTTGCAAAGAAACTTTAGCAGTAGCTCAGATGAAATCTAGTAACTGCCTGGTCTCACTGCTCTTTGTGGTC
Organism: Tricholaema leucomelas; assembly: GCA_013400475.1. Classification (NCBI taxonomy): domain Eukaryota; kingdom Metazoa; phylum Chordata; class Aves; order Piciformes; family Lybiidae; genus Tricholaema lacrymosa; species Tricholaema leucomelas. The sequence continues at coordinate 969,994 of WAAF01010666.1, forward strand.
TCATTCAAAATCCTTGCTTGCGTTTTTCTGTGTGTGGTTGTTTGCAAGAACAATTCTGCATGCAATAGTTGCATGAGGTTATAACAAGCTTCCATGATTAGTCAATTTTTTCACCCACAGATGCAGAGAACATTTTAAATGCATACCTTCTTCTGGCTCACCATCCCATTTCAGGGCTTTACCTGAGGCATTGGGAGCAGCCAGGTTTTGAGCATATTAAATCAGTACACTTCTTTGCTTGTGATGTTGATTTTCAAGCGGCTTTCTTTTAATTCTGTAATAATTAGGTTCTCCTTTGCACTTCTCCTATTTTTCATGGTGGTAGGTTTTGTAATGTCAGCTGATATTATATTCCTTTGGCACACCTATCATTTGCATGCACACAAGGCACTGAAGGTGCTCATTATTTTCAGCTAACAAGTAATCTTGTTCCCACTTAATTTGAAATATATTGTTCTTTGTATCCTAATTTTGGCTTTTACAGTTACTTGCCTCATTGCATTTGGATTACACTGCAGCGTGTTTTAATACAGCACATTTAAAACCTGTAAGATAAAACATCACAATAAATAGATATGTAGATATAGTTCCAATGCAAACATTGTGGCAGCTACTGAGGTTGGCATGATTTGACACCTGTCCAGAGTGCATACATCATCATAGGCATAGTGGACAGTATGATGCTGCTCTGTCGAGTAGAAGCTCAGTCTTGCCACTGGTCTCATCAAGCTTTTGGCCTTCCAGGGCTGAAGAGCTTCTACCAACATGTTTCTGCACACACACACACACACACACCACCAGCATTCCCAGAAGTTGCTGAGATAGTTTGTCAGAAATTCATGCACCTGCATTCTCCACTTCTTTGACCCTGGAGCTGCTGTTGGACCAATGCACCAGTCTCTTGTTGCCAACCAACAGCAAACCATTCTTCGTGTGTAAACTGCAGCTTCTGCTGCAATTCATACACCTTCTGAATTAGTCATTTCCTTTAATCTCCACTCCAAGATTGTACAAGATTGTAATGATGATATGAGAGGAATTGTCTTGTGGGCTGTATTTGGCTTGCACAACACCCACAGTAGTGTATCATATTTGCAGACAATATCAGTTGCTGTTTGCAGTGGCTAAATAACTTGGTAAGAGACTAACTTAGTGCCAATGAAAAAAAAAAAATAAGCTTAATGATTTAGCTTATTGTCTCTTTGGGAAAGTTTTACCAGATAAAACTGGAATACTCCTTTAGTCTTGCACAGAACTTATTTCTTTCACTTTTGGTCCATTTTCCACATGACAGCAGATAATGAAAAAAAAAAAAAAGAAGCCATTTGTACACTACAATGTAGGGGAGTCCACAAGAAATCACAGCAGAATGTTTCTATTTCTATGATTTCTATTTCTATTTTTCTATTACTGTTTCTCTAGATATTTATATTGCATTGGAGAACCGACTGCTGAAGATAAAGCACTAATTAAACAATATGGAGTACATGCAGTTTTCCAGAAAGAACATACCCTGTGACCCCCAGCACCTGGAAGGCTCATACAATTTCTGATATCCTTGGACAGATTGTAGCCAATATGTAAGGTTCTGATAGGTTCCTACCTCCAGCATGCTGACAATTCAGCTGTGGACTTCTAGAAAGCATAGGATAACAGTGATGCAGCTATTTTTTCTCTTCAAGAAAGTGTCAGGCAAGCCACTGTAGGGAACTGAATCTCTATTTATCTGATTTAACATGTACAATTCCCTCCTTTCCTTGGGAAGAAGGAGGGAATTGTTGCAATGCTTGTTGCTCAGCTTCATAAAGTAAAAGTAGAAATGCAGAAAGGCACATGTATGTGCTAATATACATTCATGTCTGTAAATGATACTGTTTTTTTTCAGATGGGAGTGGGGAATGGGACATCTCTGCATTTCTCAGTGTAAGCACAAATCGTTTCCATGCATGTTTCAAGAGACTGACTGAATTCTTGAAGGTGAATGATAAGGGAGTGTGAGTTGTGGAGCAATGAGATAATGCCAAGAGTCACCTGCAGGGTATGGAAATGGTGGAGCTATGAAACTTACTACATCAGACCTCCCAAAAGCTGAATATTGAAGTCTTCTCAGTGTTATTTAATTCATTTGCCAGTGCTTCATGAGCTCTTAGGTCTCTTTTGGTGGATTGTCTGTGGACTGTGTTCCAGGCACAGGGAAATACTGCTTTACCATGATAACTATTCCTTCAGGAATGCATGTTCTTAAGCTGCTTCTTTAAACACTGAAGTGTAGGCTAAGCTTTAAATGTGTGCCGAGGTCTTCATTTTACCAGGTTTTAATTACAGATTAGAGCAGTTTCATAAGTTAGGGGCAGAAAGATAGGTAATTTACAGCTAAATGAACAGGAAGAACACCACTTGTTAAGATCCTAGACTGCTCTCATCACTCATATGCTTACAGCATCATTTTCATACAAATCTGAGCAAAATTAGAGCTTTTAAAAAATGTTCATAATTTGCATGGGGTATGGGATGCCATGCAGAAGGACCTGGATGAGCCTGGGAGGTGGGCCTGGGGTGAACCTCATGTGGCAAATTGCAAGACCTTGCAGCTGGGTTAGAGTCTTGGTACGGGCTGGAGAATGCAGGGATTGAGAGAAGCCCTGCACAGAAGGACTTGGGGATGCTAGTAGATGTAAAGCCAGACATGAGCTGGCAAAGTGCACTCACAGCCCAGAAAGCCAACTGTATCCTGGGCTGCATCAGAAACAGCACAGCCAGCAGGTTAAGGGAGAGGATTCTGTCCCTCTGCTCTGGTGAGACCTCGCCTGGAGTACTGCATCCAGATCTGGAGTCCTCAGTAGAAGACAGACATGGACCTGCTGATTTTAAAGTAAGGAAGACTCAGACTAGATAAGAGGAATATTTTTTTTACAGTAAGATCAGTGAAACTAGCTCAGCTTGTCCAGAGAGATGGTAGAAGACCCACCCATGGAGATGCTGGTCAGTTTGAACAGGGCTTTGAGCAACCTGATCTAGTTGAAGATCTCACTGTAGGAGAAGATAGACCTTTAAAATCCCCTTCCAACCCAAACTATGATTCTATGATAGGTATTGTGATCCTGAAAACATTGACATGTGAATAGTTTTATTTCTTTATTTGAAACTTTATGTTAAATGCATTCCAGGTGCCAGGTAATTATGCAAATCAACATCCTAATCTTATTTTTGTTTTCTGTTTGCAGTTTATTTGCAGTAAATTTGCTAGTAAGATACAGCAAGGGACAAGAAGCTCCAAATCCTGGCTGGGTCTGCTAGATCCCATGCTTGTGGGCTATTTTCTATTCTCCTAACTTTCAGTAAATCCCTTTCAGCAGCCACCCAGGGCATGGTGCATTCACTTCACTGCTTCATGGGATACATCTGGTTAGAGTGTCAGAATCAAGCTTAGTTGGTGATTCAGCCTAATGGAATTACTGGTAGCAATTTGTAATGGAATTACTTGTAGCAATTTCTCTATAAATACTTAATGAGGGGAATTTGCAACAAGAGGCAGCATTGCTGAGCAGATTGATTGTGTCCATTTGGATACTCAAGATAATAAATAGGAACAAAATGGTTTGTTTGAAGTATTTTATATGAAAATTCGAATTTTCTGTAAGACTAAACTGAAAAATCCCATTGAGTCATTTGAAGCTTTGAAACTTATCTGAAGTATGCATTCAAATTTGAACCCCCAAATTAGTAAATTCATCTAATATGCAATCAAAGATGAAATTTCTGTCTCTAATAGTGGCCATTGCACAAGAAAGGAAGGTGTTGAAACTAATAACAATCCCATTCAGTTAGTATACAGCACTTGTTTGTCATTATTATTTGTCAAAGTGCTTTGTAAATTGACCTTCTCCCATTTTGTAGATTAAGAAACTGAGCCGCAGAGAGAGGCAAAGTCCTAGGCAGAAGCCCAGCTTCTGCCACCTGGTCCTACTATCTGTCCACCAGTGTCATGGTGCTCATCAGTGATCCCTGGAAAACAAAATTCTTCAGAGAGTATTCACCAGTTTCCAGCACAACATAGTGCATTTCTCATTTATATCTATGCATTGCCTTCTCTGACTGGAAGAACAAGGAAAAATCCCCTCAATTTTCAAGATGAGAAACTGAAATATTACAGTAAAATTAATGCTGGCAGAAACATTTATTCCTTTGTGACCTTTTACTGTTTCCTTAAACGAGCAGCTTCTCTGCCTCCAGCCATAGTGATTCTCTCTTAGTTGCTGTTCAAAGAGTCGGTTCTGACTGATTCAAATACATCTGAAGGCAGCCAGGAGTGAATACATTTCATTTCATTGAGCTGCAAATGTTGGTTGGGTCACAAGATGCTTAGGCATAAGAGGCTGTGTCCCCAACACTGGGGCATTTTTACTCCTCTCTTCCTCTCCCTCTGGCATGCAAGAGGGCTGAGAGTCATTAATTCACATTTATTTGTGAAATGGAGTGTCCAGTCTCTTTCTACATCATATAACACTTTAACTATGTTATCTGAGCTGTGTGAATTTTCATAACTCATTTGATTGCACTGTTTAAAATGATACATTCCTATGCAAAGATGTTTTACACTGCCACTGGTTCTCCCGCTGTGGAGAAATAAACTCTTCTGATGCTGCTCCTCCTAAATCGGAGCCGTACAGATCTGTCTGTGGCAAGATAGTTAGGTCAGCACAACTCTCCATTGTAAACAAGGCCTGTATTGCAGGGCTGGGGCTGGAGTACTCAGCTTTCCAAAAGGTCTGCCTACAGAATCTGCACAACCAGTGTAACTAGTTGTGTTTTAATAAACACTAATAATACGTGTCTAGCTGTGACAGTTCATCTCGGCATTTCCTGCCTGCCTGTCGCGGAATGACTAAGCTCTTCTCCTCTCACCACCGAGCCAGTTACTGACTCCAGGCTGTTATTAGGGGCAGTGCTATATAATTTTCACAATTATAATATATGTCATCTCATAGTTGTGGACTGTGGACAAGTGAGCTCTGTCCATCTGGAAGAGCAATATTACCAACAACCGCTTTCAAGGGTCGAGAGAGGCAAACGTTTACTCACAGCTTTTCTGAACAGTGACTACTCCCCCTGATTTCAAAGGGATTAAGCCTGGTAGTAGGTATTTGCAGAATCAATGCCTTAATCAGCATGCTTCAATGTTTCATTTTGCTCTCTCCAAATGTGTTTGCAGGATGCTAAATTTGCCTCGTGATCCTACATACACAAGGTAACTCCTCTTTTGGAATTGAATTACAGTTAAACAAAAAAAGCTCTGGTAAGCAACACCCACTGTTACCCCAAGGTGTGGTTTACAGTGGATGTAGTAGTCAGAATGTCACACAGAGACTTCAGCAGAAATGTGCAATTAAGCAGATAGAAAAGTGCGAACAATCAGATGACAAAGTTCCAAAATCTCATTAAATAGTGGGATCTAGAAACTGCAGGTTAGATTTATGGCTAGAATGAACAGACACTGTTTACTAGCATCAGAGGCTAAGGTAACATGGGAAAATATGAGAAGAAAATAGGGCTTTTTTAAAAAAAGAAAATTGACATTAATATACTTCTTGCCTAGTTTTCCCTCTGCTCCTAACATGCAGTCAGCTGTTACTCTTTGGTTTTGCCCTGTGGTCTTGCTGTCATCTTTTCCTGTCTACGCCCTTTTTGTACCGCTGTGCAGCACTAGATCCAGCACTGCTTTTGATCTCCGTTACCCCGTCTGTGGGGGGTTTTTTGAGCGTTCCTCTCTGCCGAAAATCAGTAACAGAAAATTGGCTCTTCTTGTTTACCCCTAGTGCTTAATCCTTTATAGGTTACTAAGGAGTTAAGCCATCGAGGTGCTCACTTTCTCTAAGAGGAAATGCCCTGGAAGGTGTCTTAAGCCCTCTCCAAGGAGCTCTGGGAAGATAAACAGCATGTCTGTGCTGTCCACATTGATCTGCTGCAAATTTTGCATCTACTTCTTATCTTCACTCACCCGCAAAGCCTGCCAGTTACCATGCACTTGCACATTGAATTTGGCACCTGGTAGCCGTCTCTGTAGATGAGAAATTCGGGTGAAGGTGAAAGCAGCATCCACACCTGAACTCCACCTCTTTGCAAGCATAGGTGATGCCCCTGTACTCCAGAAAGGTCTTGAGTCCTCCACACTGAAGTTGTACTTGGTACACAGCACATGAATTATGCAGAGTTTATATTTTGGCAGTGTAGTTAAAAACAGTCCCTTCATGCAGCACTGGTTTTGCAGGAAATGTGGCAAAGAAGGTGAAGTTATCCTACAGCAATTGTATATCACATGAACTTGATTGTGTCTTTGTTCTGTGAACTGTAATGATTAAAATCTAATCCACAGCACAATCAATACTTGTTGCTATTGCTTCCACTAATGCATGCACATAAATAAGAATATAGGGAGAAGCTCTAAGTATACGTGATGAGGCTAATGAAGCCTTTGATAATACTTCACTTGGTATTTTCATAGATGAGGTATGTTTAGGTACTGATAAACATAATGTCATGTTAATAAATAAATAATTAAACCCAGTAACTGCACACTAGCAGCAGTTCAGTAGAAAATCATTTGAAGATTGTAGAAGGAAAACTAAATACACATACGAGTCAACTATGTCATAATGCTGCACAAAAGTAAATATCCCATGAGGGTGTCTTAGGAGAAGTGTTGCATGTAAATAAAACCAAGCAATCCTTCCACACTACTTACCTTTTAAAAATATTACTATTATTATTTAGATCAATGAGAGCAAGAGTTAAGGAAAAGCAGTAAGACTGATTGATTCCCTTCCCTCATAGTTCAGGACCCAGAACCACTAACTGGGATGCTCCAGAGTGGCTCATTACGCATGTTTTTGAATCTACACCACGTGCATAGGTGTTGCACATTCATAAACTAAGCAGACAGTTGAATGTTCTTGCCCTGCATGCCACTGTGCATTTACACTCCATAAAAAAAGACAATGATCTCTCAGGTCACAGAGTAGTTTACCACTCGCAGAAACTGAGGCTGAACATTTAAACAGCTGTGTAGCATCTCTCTCCCGGCCAAGACTGTTAGAAGCAGCAGCATACAATAGAAAATTAGACTAGGAACCAATAGGAAAAGTTCAAATCCTTCTGCTCTTGATCTGCTCAGCAGTTGTGGGAAGGTCAGTGGATCTTTCTGTTCCTCCTCTCACTGCAGATCTTGGTTTCTCCTTTATGTGTTTTGACCTTTTTGCTACCTTTGACTTTTATATCTTTGGAGCCAGACCATCTTTTGCAGTGGTTTCCTAAAGTGTAGCACATTCTGTCTCTGGACCTTTGTGCTAGACTTCAGACGCTACTGCAATAGTAATTGAGCAGGGAGGAAATTGATTTCTTTCTTGGGCAGAGAAGTGATCCCAAATATATGTTAACATCTGAGACTTCAATTTTAACAAATGGCTCTTTGGTTCTGTGGCATCAACTTCAGCATGCCATTGACTTCACAGAGAGTATGCTGCAGACTGAAGCTATACATATACAACTTTCCTTTGGCTACAGACTACAGAAAGCTAGACTGGCACTAACAGCTGCCTGAAGAGCAGGTTACAGTAAAGTATATCATGTTCATATCGTCAGTGCATACCTTGAATTCCACTATAAGCCTCAAGTCTGTGGGTGAGGAGAGCTCTTCAGACCATAAATACATTAGCTTGGCGTGATAAGCTATGCAGCTCTGTCCTTCAGCTAAGAGAAAATAATACTTTTATTGCACAGACATATTCTTGAGACTGATGAAGAGCAAATCAAGACAGGATTTTCTCCCTTGTTACAGAAAATGTGGAGACATTTCTGTCTGTCACAGATATTGCTGATATTCTTGATGGATGTGTATATCTGAGGCAAGGTTAAGTGTAAATCTTCACTCACAATCAAATTTAGATAATTCATGGTTGTACTTACAGCTATGTGTGTAATAAAATGCTTCATTATTATTCATTATACAGTTTGTAGAGTATTGGCATTTTTCTTTAAGGGAATAAAGGAGAAAGACTAGAGAAACAAGACAGAAACCTGGGGGAAAGAGAATTAGCCTTTTATGGCGCTTGAAGACTGCAAAGAAGACATGTACCAAAGGGACAGAGAATCCAGGATGAGAAAAGAGGCACGCTGCTTTTACAAGGAGAGGACTATGCAGCAAGAGAAATGTTTCACAGTCCTTAATATGGAATTGTTCACAAATCCAAAATGAACACGAGGAAAGGAGTAAACCCCAGAGGTAGATATCTACTGTCTGAGAACGCATCCAAAAGAAGGGGATTTGTTGGTTTGTTTGTTTTATTTTATCGAAGTTCAATATATAGTTGGGAGATAAAGATTTTTTTTTAAAGAGCACTTACTTGAAACAAATTGTATCCACAACTGCCAGGAGTAACTCCAGCGTAAACAGAAATGCTTCGTTGCCTTCCCAAATAAGGGGAAAGGGCCATGAGGCAATGTCTCTGCAAACAAGTTCTCTTTTCTCTCTCATTTGCTTTCAAATTTTAACAAACTTATTTGTGTTCACTTCTCCAATTTTTTTTGATAGATCTGTCACTTGCAGCCAAACCTTTGTGCCATGAAATGCAGTGTTGTCAGCTCATCCAAACAAGCTCTGAGCCGCACTATTTACTGTACAAAAATTGTGATTAAGTAAACATATTTTTTTTAAATATAGGGCATTAGGGTGCTTGTTTGTACTTGGAAATCATCACTGGCTTTGAATCTTACTGGAGAAATTGCTCTGCAAAGCGATTTCCTACCCTTGATTCAGCATGCTGCTTCTGCATCATTCCCAATCCCAGTTAATCCTAGCCATAAAAACCACCCGAGGCTACTGTGTGCTGCTGCAAAGCACAACACGGCAGGTCAAAGGGACAGCCCTTTTCACCTTTCTTTATTGCCCTCTATCAAACAAATAACTTCTAGATTTTGAAAACATTTGGAGTTAATAGAGAGACCCCATTAGCACACGCAAAGTGTTTTGCAACAAATGGCACTGGGGCTGTGCAGGTTTAACCTGTGGGTGAGCTCATCAGCATGCTGCTCCAGCAAGGCTAAGGAGAGGAGGCCTCTCCAGCAGAGCTTGCAAAAGCTGATCCACAAAGTGGTTCTGCTAACTGCTTAATGGACTTGAACTTGTGGGAACTAGAAAGTAGCTCAACTTTTTTATCTAATTGCAGAGTTCAATTTCATGTACTTCTCTTGAAAGTAACCGAGGGGACTATCCACCCAAGCAGTGCAATCATTCAGCTGTTACATGGGGTAAGAGGGCGATTTAAACAGAGGCATGTTTCTTTTCTTCTCATACTGTTTCTCCCATATATCTTTTATTTTCTTTACTTCTCACACTGTTTCTCCCATATGTCTCTCCATGTATTTGTGCATGTTTTGATGGTGTTTTAGTATGAGCGTCCTGAGGATGTTTCTATACAATGTGGGAGCATTCACATTCGTTTACAGATTTGAATGTCTGAGGAAATGCTAGTGGAATTTATTTCTGTAAATACGAATACTCTACAGAAAGATCCTCTGTAGCTGTTATCAGTTTGTGCTACTGTAACTATTACCGTCAAATGGAGTGTGTGCATTGCAGTAGCTCCTGAAGGCACGACTCATCAATCAGGTCTGTGCTGCAAGAATATCAGTGGCTCCGGAAAAATGTGTTCTGCTGGGAGATGGGGGAGGACGCCAGACATAGCTGCACACTCTTTCTGGTTGGTTAGATGTTCAGAGCCCTGCTAGTACAGCTGGTCTTGTCGTATACAACATGCCAAAGCCAAACATGGCTGAGCATGGAGAGCTGTTCTTAACTCATGAAGTATGGTCCTAGTCCTGCAAAGGATCTGCCAGACCAACATTTCTGATCTCTGCAAAGGTCTATGAGTAACGTCTAAGTCATCTGGTAGTAGACATGGAGCTGGATTAAACTGTTAAGTGCCCACGTGTAATGTTTTGTTTTGTTTTTAATCTGTTAACAAATCTCTGAAATTTGATCAGGAATTAAGGCATTACAATTTGGAATCTTTTTAAAAGCAAAAATAGCACGAATAGCAAGAATAGTATGAAATAAAGATTTGAGAGTGAATGTGCCACACTGGTACCCAAAGCCCTGCTAAGGCAGCTAGTGGGGCTCAGGCTGAAACACCATCCCAAGCACAGACGAAGCTACACTGCTGACCCCCTCACACGTTCATACTGAGTGCCAGTGCAGTGCAGGGTTGCAGCTGCAGCCAAACCCAGCCACTTTACAGTGAGTGAAGCAATGCAGTTGTTGATGATGCAGGTTTGGAAGTCCCAGCAGTGCCAAAGGTTTTTGCTTTTGGTTTCTCTGTGCAGAATTTGGGCCTGAGAGATGGGGACACATTTAGTTTTGAAACTCCCTCTGTGATACTCACATAATTCCCCAAACTGGAAACTTTCACATGTTGAAACAAGTGTCTCTGCTTCACACATGATTCTGTGGGAAAATAGGTCCAATAAAAAAAGTTAACTTCCTTTTCTTTAACTCGATCCCCTCTGTTTTAACCAGATTTTGCAACAGCAACCCCCCAAACCCTATATTCCTTTGAAAACACCTTATTTTTTAAATCCTAATCAGACCTTACATTTCTGCTCCTGCTTACTATTTCCTGCTTAAATATTCTGTGAATAATTAAATATCTTAAGAGCTGAAGCTGAGAAATTCAGGCTGTGAAACAGGACCAGTTTTTGCAGCTGTTTTCGCAGCGTGAGCCCGTGTCTCTTTCCCTGCTTACGAAAACACACTTTATCCTGCTTTATTATGGCTAAACTCCTGCAGATTGTCCGCTTCAGAGAAATACAGCCCCGTGACCTGGCAGGAGTCCCCGCTGGCGATAACCCGGTCCCCACTGGGGCCCCGGCTAATCGCACCTCTCCACCCTGCCTGCCTTCCCCCCACCTTCCCAAAGCCTCCTCCAAAACCCGCCCTGCACAACTATGACATCTTTATTCGCTGTTTAACGGATTCGTCCTTCACAGCAGCCCCTTCCTGATGTCTCCCTGCGATTTTACTCGAGCCTGAAGATTGTTGCAGCTTTCCCTGGTCGCTTTTCATCGACTCAGAACTGGTTCTTTCAATACCTGGACTGAAAACAGTGGGTGACAAACTCGGGTCTGTGCAAAGCTGTGTCTGGAACTGCAGTAGAAAAGGAGTGGGGGGAAAGATGAAAGTGCAAGATTCCTTTACTGCTGCTAAAAATGAATCATCTGTATATAAAAATTACCAAAACCTAAAGAAAAGGAGGCACATTAACATACATACAAAGAGGAAGTGCATAACAATGATCTAAATACTAAGTCTCTACCATGATCCAGGAAATAATTACAGGCTCAATTTTGTGAGAGATGAAAGAGACAATTCTTCAGAAATTTGGTTCTGTCTCTGCCTTATAGACACTGAATAAAACTTTTGGGGTTTATTTTGTCCTGCTACATTATTCCTAGTGATCAGGAATACTATTGCTGCTGAGAGAATCATGTCAACAACAAGATATTTCAACCTTGATGAGTAGGTAATACTGAAATATGGATATTGCAGAGTAATTCAGATTATTGCAGGTATGAGGGTCTATTTTCTCCTCATTTTAATAAAAATAGCTCTTTTTTTTTTTGGCTAAGGTCGTGTCTTTACAGGAAATGCCTATTGAATTTTTTGCTATCGCTGCCATGAGCCTTGTGACCGTGAGCCCAGTGGAGAGGACTTTATCTTGAAAGCAAATCTGAGGTCAGTCATCTCATTTAAACCGTTTTCTTGAAGACTTTATGTACATCTTTTAAGTGTTGGTTTCCTTCCTCAGGGGCAGATGAGGGAGACAAACTATTCTACTCATCAAACAAACGTAAGCAGTTCTTAAGGCTTCTCACTGAACTATTTTCTGCTGGATTTTCAGTCTTCTAGGTACCCATTCTAGCTGCCCTCTCCTCATGCTCATGTGATCTAGCAAGTGGTGATCGCTAGTATTTAAATTTGTTTCTTCCATTCTATGCTTCAATTTGATTTACTTTCAAGATAGTTATTTATCAAGCAACACATCAGCCCGGGGTTTGCATGAAGCTGCAGTCAGGCTGGCATCAAATAGCTGCGTGGGCTGGATTCCTGAAACCACCTGAGAAGTATGTTGGTGCCTAGATATTTAGAATGTATTTATGTATAGCTCTGCTGAGTGTGACAAGGCTTGTATGAACTCAGTGACTAAGTGGCACTTTAGAAGTGGTGTAAATGCTGCCAGGTCTCCACGTACTGTGACAGCATGCAAAGATGCCCAAGTTAGAGGCAAACAAGGCCACAATTAGAAAACAAACCAGCCCTGGAACTGAATTAATCCACTTGCCTACCCTGGCTAACTGGCCCCTCCGAGAGTGTATGTGCTCATTAATTTGGGTGTACCTTCATCCTCATATTGACTTCAAGACCTAGGCTGCTATTTATGACAGAAGTTGCTAGTGTGGTTCCAGCATAGCTTTTTGCTCTCATGGAGAATTGGGTTGTTAATGGTAGGTGAGATTATTACAATCTCATCATGTTTCTACAGTACCTGGTTTTATCCCTTTGGTTTTGCATACAACTTTACCAGTTCCTGGCTTTGGGATGGTTCTTTTCTTGAGTTGCATGTGTGTGTACACAGCATGCAGAAGGAGCAATGGTGGTGGCTATTCTGCAGAGAACTTACTGGTGTGTATTGGTGAAAGAGATACTGGTACGTGCTGGTGAGACAGAGAATGAGATGTTTGTTAGCAGATAGGAAGTCAGTATGTGTCTCTGGCTGAACTCAGCTGAGCTGAAGTGCAGGTATACAGAGGAAAGGCAATGATTTCATGATGGCTTTTGTATGTAAAGAATTGTCAGGAAAGCAGGCACACAGCATGAGCCAAGCCACAATGGAGCCTTGGTGCTTATCGGCTATCTGTTCTTGTTAGTATCTTTGAGTACAGGTGGGTTTTTTCAGCTTAAAACGATGAGATTAATATAGATCCTTGGCTTCATATTGCAGCTAGCAAGAGAGCAATATATTTACCTTGAAAGAAGAAAAGATATTGTCTGTGAAAAATACTCTGTGGAGGATCCCAGAAAAAGAAAACTCTTTTCCTTCTTATTCTGTTATTAAAAATAATAAAGCACAGACTTCCTTCTCTGCTCTATCACACACACACACAAATCAATTCTGATTTGGAGAGACTGGAATTAGGCAGAGCCTTCTCACCTAATATGTCTGTGTACCATCAGAGGAATTTTATGAGGCTTGACTGATTTTGAAATTGGATGGGTAATTTCTATTGCATGTGCATAATAATAATTGCACTCTTGTTTGGCTCTGACATATTACATGAACTTTTTTTTTTACAGGTATGATTAATTGAAGAGACATCAGACATCAAGCTTTTACAAAGCCCTCCTGCAATGGAGCTAAGCTACAACCTTTTTCCCAAAATGGGAACCAAAACTTTTCAACTGAAAGGAACTGAGTGTTAGATGCCTCAGTCTGCTTTCACAGCTTTGCAAAACTTAGACAAGAGAACAGAGGAAAATGAGCACTCCTCACAGAAAGACAAATTGCACTGTGAAAGCAAATGGGTGAGTGAATGAGTAGCAGGGAACTCACACGAGGGAGGAGAGAGGTGTCTGTACCTTATGACACATCCCATCACCTGCTCCAGCACCAGAGCCCTCTGAAATCTCACATGTACTGTCATTCAAAAATTATTTCTGTGTAAGACGTGGCTTGATTCTTACTCAGAGGATGAGGAACCTGAAGTGTGCTCTGGAGCATAGATGTGTTGCACAGCTGCATTCTGCAGGCACACAAGGAGGACCTGCTCTACAGGGCACGCAGGAGTGACGCCAGGCTGCCCAGAGACCAGCAGGCTGCTGTGCAAACATGGCACGTCTCCTGCACTGCCAACCCTGTGTCTGTCCCCTCCCTCAAAATATTTTCTTCCTTGGAGTTGCAGCACTACCAGTGTTAGTTAAGCCCAAATATTTTTTAGCTACAGAAAAATTACCATAAAACTCCAAGTGACACTGTAAGCAAACTGACAGATTTCCTCCTGTGGCAGCTGGCCAGCAGTTTGCTGCTGAGAGGAATTGCCAGGCAGCAACTCCTCTTTTTAATCTCCTGTGCAGCTTCAAGAATTGAACAGCCTTCGCTTTCTGTCCTCCCCAGCTTCTGATCTCTCTCTTCCCCTCAGCAGCAGAAGTTATTGCTGTGTTCATTGGGAGCTCTACCCCTTCCTTTCTGCCCTCAGCCCTACAGACAGCTTAAGCTTTGCCTCTGGTCCCCAGAGGAGATGTGACACCCTTCCAGCACTTTTCAGACAATATTAGAAGATGGTGACAGAGATTTGAGTGAATTAACCTCCACCTCAACAAGTCTTATGAGGAGCAGCTGAGGGAAATGGGGTTGTTTAGTCTGGAGAAGAGGAGGCTACGGAGAGACCTTACTGCTCTCTACAATTCCCTGAAAGGAGGTTGCAGTGAGGTGGGGATTGGTCTCTTCTGCTCAGTATCAAATGACAGAATGAGAGGAAATGGCCTCAAAGTGCACCAGGGAAGGTTTAAGTTGGATATTAGGAAAAAAAAAACTTACTGAAAGACTTGTCAGGCACTGGAACAGGCTGCCCAGGGAGATGGTGGAGTCACCATCCCTGGTGGTGTTAAAAAATCATGTAGACCTGGCACATTGAGACATAGTTTAATGGCCATGGTGGTGTTAGGTGGATGGTTAGACTTGATGGTCTCGAAGACCTTCTCCAATCAAAACAATTCTATGATTGTCTGAACCTGTGATCACTCTACAATTTGGGTACAATTACCTGGGCAAGGTAAGACAGTTTCTTGATTAAGAAGATAAAGCAGAAATCCCACAGGACTGGGATCCTAAGACACCATCTCCTCCATGGCACTATTACCCCTTGAGTGCAATGGTCCTGCTAATTGTGCACCTCCATTTCTCTGCCCCTGCAAAACCAGTCCTGAAAAGGCAAGTGTATGTGTGGACAGAGGGTTGGCAGTCTGAAATACCCCCAGAAGCTTTAGATGGGAAAAGAGGTGGTCAAATGAATTACTGGGCTGGAGGGGAAAGGGAAACCCAGAAAAACAGCAGTTGATTCACACACAAATCAGCAGAGCCTGCTATCACCCAGCCAGATTACTGAGTTATCCACCCCGAACCTGAACAGCTTCCAAACTCTACACTGCATATTCAGCTCATCTAATTAAATGTGTTTCAGAGGCTTTGCTTCTCTGTGCGCCTCCTCAGAGTTATTCTGCAAAAAAAGTCTAGGAAAAAGAGGCAGCTACCATTCACACCATGAATCCTGATTCTGCTGTACTTGGGAGCACTGTAAAAATACTGGCTGATAACAAGTTAATAGATGCCTTTACTAAATAGAACAGCCAACACTATATTCAAGGCAAGATATTTGTCATCTGTCTGAGACCTGGCTGCAGATGTTGTGTAAGGCTGCAGTTATTTCTGGTTTCTCCTTTCAGGGAACAGTTTTGCATCCTTTAACTCTAGATAGCAGCTCCCAAAGGCAGGGTGTACCTCAAATTGCTTTAGCTTCTGTCTCACACACCCATCCTTCAACACAAAATCTGAGTAGCTTGAGTCAGAGTGGCTTTAAGAATGGGTCACAACAACCAATACAGATTCATTAGGGGTCTTATAGTGCAAGTAAATGTTCGCACCTGCTGTGAGCTGTGCACAGAAGCATGCTGGAGTGGAAGTCCATGCAGGATATTTTCGAGGTGACCAAATAACTGTTCTTTCCCCAGAGTAGGGAGAGTTTTGTCACACCTCTGTCCTGCATTAACCAGCTGAGTCTGCAAGGCTTGCTTCTTGCGGTACCTTCAGCAAAGCACAGATGGGTATCCCTTGCACATCTCCCGAGCCTCCATCAGTAGCAACCTACACAAAGGTCCCCTTTTGCACTTCTGCATTGCCCAAATGTTGGGCTGGTGCAGTGTCTCCCGAGGAAAGAAATATTTCAGAGCTCTGTCCTGCCAGGGGAAGAAGTATGGTCTTTAAATATAAACCCAGATTTATTACACGAGAAAAATGCAGGTTGCATTTTATCAGTGCATTTGAAATACTTTGTGCTTTGGAGGGAAATTACTTTATTACAGCAGCAGTTGCCAAATCAGCTGCTGTGTCCCAGCCATCCCCATGGAGAGGACAGCATGTCACCTGAATGCAAACACAGATGCTGGGAGGAATGATAGATTTTTTAATCACATGTCACCAGTTTTAATATAGCCCAGGTTTTCAGCGGTGATTTACAGGCTGTTTTATGACCCCCATGACATTACTCTGGATTTGCTCCAGAAGAAAAGAGCTCACGTTTGGTCTTTGTTGTTATTCTCAAACAAAATGTCTCAAAAGGCACTGAAAATTACCATGGTGTAGCCTGTGCATACCAGTGGAGGAAACAGTCTGGCTGCCCATTCCTCATTACCTTGGATAGAAATCCAGGACTTTTTTTCACTGCATCTCATTTCAGGTTTCAGGATGCGTTCACTGGGATTTCTGGAGCAGCCTCCACCAGATGAAGTGGATAAGGACTTTTTAAAGGCCATGCCATAGCAGACAAGCTTGGCTGGTTTACCTAGACCAGTTCATCCTCGAGTTGCAATTTATGGCATTTGGGGCAGCCATTTACTGCTGTTTTACATCTCTCTTCTTATTTATGACTTTGTCCTCAGCACTAGAAATTTTGTCTTTAACTTTCCTATATGTCAGCCTGAAACAGTCTTTTAAAAATTTCTGTTCTACTTTCTGTTACCATAGCCTGGCCCTGCAAGGAGAAACCTCTTGCATTCCTGGATGGCTACAGGATGTAAGTCCTGGGCCTTCCTGGGAACTCCCCAGTTATTAATCTTTAGAAGTTTTTCACCTTATCATCACTGATTTGTTAGTTCTTAGCACAGTAGGTGAAGCATCACCTTGGCACTGCTCCTGCACTCCTGTTTGCTGGAAGGAGGTCACCTGGAGCAGATGAACTTATATGGAGAGTGACATGTTTCCGTTCAGTATTGATGCAGACAATAGTGTGCCTCTGGGCAAAGATGGTAGATAAGAGGAACTGTGAACGGAAGGAATGTGGGCGCAGGTCGTTGACTTAATTAGCCAATGTAATCAACATGCGTGGGGAGTGGGGCTGGTGATCTGAAGACTGCCACATGAACCAAACTCAAAGTGTATATAGGTGATTGTGGCCCTTTCTAGCTCAGATGTAAAATAAAAATTTGAAACAGAGAAACTTAGAAATGGAAGAAAGGCGAACATCCCAAGAACAGGCCATAAAATGGCAACAATAGATAAACTAATGTAACTTCATTGGAACATCAAAAGCCTTATGTCTGGAAGCACAGCTTGTATCTTCCCCTTGCTGCTTCTGCTGTGCCTGCTGCTATCTTTCCCCACCGCTGTTCTGCTTTGCTGCTTCACCACCATTTGACCTCATCCCCATCTCCATCTTCTTTAAGGTTATTACATTCTGTAGTAGTTTATTCTCCTTACAGTGTTGTAAAAACACAATTTCTTTTTTTGACTTTCCAAAATTTTGAGTTGTAGTGAATTTACTCTACTGAGGCAGGGATCTGCTCTAACCCATCACAGGGATACAAGTTGTACAATAAACGTCTTTGCCTGGGTAAATGCAGACTCCGTGCCCCTATTTGCTACAAATTTGGCCCAGAGGAATGAGACACTTCAGTCCCTGTCCTTTGAGCTGGGAGCAGAGAGTGACAAGGACACGTGTCCTGCATTCAGCAGCTACCACAGTCATGCTACTCCCTTTCTTGTGTTTGATGATGTGTTTTTAAGGGGTGCCACTTTGCATGAGCTGAAGACAGAAATGCAGTCAGTGTCATTTACGCTACCAGTAAGCTTCAGTTTACTAAACCCAGCATCTATAAGCATGAATATATAATTCTTACCACTCATACATAAGCATTAAATTATCCTTTTTGGTTTGAAAAAATAAAAAAGAGGAATAATTAATTCAGGCTTTTTCTTAAACTGAATAATAAAAAAGCACAAAGAATGAGGGACATGAAGTCTGCTCTCAGATGCTCTGAAAATCTCCTGTTCGTAACCCAGGAGAAGAAAATGGGAGTTTGTTCTAATCCAACTTCTTTTAGCCCTCAAGTTTGCACAGTATATATTGCTCTGTAGTGAATGGACTTGCTTATTGCTGAATATCTCCTTTACCCCCACATATTAGAGAAAGCAATACTATAAGAAGTAAAAGCATAGCACAGCCTAGTTCTGTCTGCTACTGAGGGAAAAAGTTCTCCTTGCTTCTAGAGCATGAGCTTTATCCTGAGACTGAGATAAATGGGCTTGAAGAAGCTCTGTGAGAAGAGAAGGAAGGCAGAGGAAACACTTCTTGGGCCATACCAATATCAGAACTTTGTTTAATAGTCTATTTATATTTTTTTTTCCAGAGAGCACAGATTAAAAAATAAAAAAAGTTACACAAATATAGGGATTGCAGATAATGGGTTCATTTGTGAGAAGGATCAGCTGTTGCTCAAAGCAGGCATGACTGCAGGCATGACTGTGCCCTACTCTAGCAAATACCCATTTGGAAAAGAAGAAAAAATAAAGTGTGCAAGTACATATACCACAAAAACATGACTGGTGAGTTTGGGAAACTCTGTGGTGGAGGGACTATATGACCTTCAGAGGTCCCTTCCAACCCAGGCCATTTTATCATTTTATGAAATAGGGCAAGAAGAGAAGGAGATCACTGATAGTTGAGCTTTCTGGCTATAGCATTCACTTCAAGTCCTAGTTTCTCATTAACTGACTAAAGGAAAGAGAGCTTGAGGAAAAAGTTGAAGTCTCCCATCAAGTTGTTGAGGGATGCAGCATTCAAAGTCCTCTGTTCTGTAGTGGTGTGGGCAGCCTCCGTTTTGGGCTGGGAAAGAAAGAATGGCTTGACCCATGGGTGGCGGAGCAGGGAGTATGGCTGCTGAATGGGGAAGAGACTCTTCCCCTTTCTGATGAATTTTAACATTTTGCTCCAAATATTAGAAAGTACATTTGCAACAGATGTTTCATGGGGAGAAACCTCTTAATCCCTTCCTTCAGGCTAAATAGCTTTACAAAATCCTCCCCAGGGCTGATAACCCAGTAAAAATAACAGCTGAGCTACAGATGATCACTAATCTTGCTGTATGTGTTCGATCACAAAGTGGATGGCCAGTAAATTCTCACTTGTAAGGGATTTTTGCTTAGATATGTCAGAAATTGCACTTTTAAAAGCTCCTGATACAAATTAAGAAATATAAGATGGACTACATGCTTGGGTCATCAAACATCAACTACTCTGAATCACAGCAAGATGAATACAGCATCTACTGGGATAAATTATTTCAGGTCTGAGAGAAGACTGAGTTAATTTGATTTTTCAAGGAAAATATTACCCCATAAGAGTAGGAAACAAAGTTTACTTATGTGTCCTGAATTATATATTCTTATTGGCATCTGTGTTGAATGAATGCCTCAGTCACTGGAAGCAACAAGGTCAGAGCTAGACCAACACGGAGTGCTTTGGAGTATCCCAGCCCTGAAAACTGTTGAAAGACATGTAAGCACTAGAGACATAGAATGAGAGATGGTATTAATTTTTTTACTTGTCATGTCATACTGCCTGGAGGCCTAGGTCAGGAATTTGAACCTCCTTTGAGCTGGGCAGTATGCACAAATTAGAACAGACCTCATTAAACTGCTACAAATCCTGTGTTAGAGACTATTACATATTAGAAATTATGGTTTCTTTGTACCTCCATCTATGCCTCTGTCATTCAGAACTAGTAATACCTTAGAGATTTTTTGAGATGCAAAACCAGCAGCAGCAGAATCTGCCAAGTGCCAGGTACAGATTAAACCACTGGCTTTAGGCTCTGCAGCTTCCAGAGTCACACGGCTACACCACCATCTAAATTGTTTCTAAACTTAGATTATTTTTCAAAAAGAAGTTCAGCTTTGCCCTTTATCACATCGAGCTTTGCTGCTCTATCTAGGTCAGTGGCCAGCTCTTGGAGCAAATACTCCTTGATCTTGCAGAAGCCAGTCTGGAGAGAAAACGAAGGCTCAAGACTTTGTTGGAGGAGTTGTGTTAAGTGGTGCCAAAGCCTGTTGGCACAGCTATTAATTATAACTGTAATTCCCGGGCTTTTAGAAAGCTAAAGCCAGAGATGCTGCTGACATTGCCTTCCTTTGCAGACACTTACTTATCTCGAGGCACTCTTTTGCTCTATTTGTCCTGAAGCATTTGCTTTCAGGATTCTCCAGGGTGGAGTGGCAAGGCAGAGTCCACTCCTGTCTGGCACATCAGGCTAGAACTGACGGCAGGACAAGGCCACCACCTTCAGTCCCTCAGCTGCTGGTTGTGCATAGCACTTCTCTTATAGACTATGGAAATTAATCCATTTGGGATTACATGGTCAACAGGGAAGGAGTCTGACCTTTCCCACATAAAGTTTAACTCCCTGAAAGGTGATCCTCTCCATCTGAATCTCATGCTCATGCACTCTAGAGGAGTAATTTTTTTTCCTCATCACCTTCTGCTGTCTCCCTGGGTGCTGCAGTGATTCTGAGCCCAGCTGCAGAGCAGACTCTTCCTGGGACAGAGGCAAATAAGGCCTAGAAGGCACATAGAAGAGACAGAGGGGAGAAAATTGGTACCAGTTCTCCTGGCAGAAAGTAGATAATGACAAGGGTGAGCAGAATCTCTTTGGGCAGGGAGAGGGACAAAAGACACAGGCAATTCAGATATTTGAGGGACAAAAATAAAGCTGAAATTATTTTGATGAGTACTAGAGTGCTTCTCTGAAAGCCAGGCACATCAGTGCAAGGTGGGTATACTCTGTAGATGATTAAAAACTCGCAGCATCCATTGCAATGGATGCGGTCCATTGCATGGACTGTGGTCTGAGGTGCCATCCTCAGCAAAGGAGGACACAAGAAGGATCTGAAAGAAAAGCAGGCATGGCAACTACATCTTGCCTTGAGGTGATGCGGCAAAAAAGTACTTCCTTATTGTTCACTAATTCAGCTCTACATAGCCATAGGAATCAATTTATGCTGCTTCTTTCACAGTCTTCATCTCTTCATTTCCTCTGTAAGCCAAACCTATTGTTCTCACTTGAGATCCAGAGCTGATGGCTTGTTTGCTTTCATTGTCAAGTATTGCTTTCTATTTCACTGCCTTATCACTTGTACTTTGAAACAAAGGCACTACATAAATAGAAAACAAATGATATCCTATAATAAAGCATCTAAGACTCTTTTGTGTGTTATCATGAATTGTCTTCTATCACCCCATATTGCTGACCAATTGTGAATCTTAGGACTCTTTGCTAACAACTGGAACTGGGGACCCAGCACTTTTTCCAAATTGCTTTGATGCAGCCTATCAAGGCCTCATCTGTGAGGTGCGTGGTGGGGTCGATACTCTCCTCTCTTCTCTTTCAGCATTTTCTGAAGGCACAGTTGTACGTTCCCCATACCCCGGAGAGCTGGTCCAGAGATCCCCCGGATCTCTCTAGAAATCTTTTGCCCAGCTTTCCTAAGTGTATGAAACACTCCTATGGAGGAGAACTTAATCCAAACGTGGGATTGGAGGAGGACACACAAATAGACCCTGGACTTACTTGCTGTAGGGAAGCACCACACTCTTAGCCCCAAACAATTATTAACCAGACATTTAAAGCTGCTGAACTGCCTCTTGAAGAGCCACCCCTTCAGAAGTATCAGGAAAATAACATTATTTGTCCTTCTGCTTCCATTAGTACTGAGCTCTGCAGAGGACAGGCTGCCCATAGAGAGATCTTTAGTTCACGCTTTTGTGGACAATATCCCACAGAAAGAAAGTTAACATTGCTTTGTTTTTTATTGCTCTAAAACTGAGAGGACTTGAAACCCAAACGTAAAGCACAGCTTTGTTTTATCTGAACCCTGCTGCAAACGAGTCCATTAATAAGGTAATTAGGCATAGCCTGGGCAAATTGAAAGCAAGCATTGCTTATATTCGGCTCCTAATGTGCTCATTCTCCGCGGGCTGAAAGGCTGAGCTCCGTGCAGCAGTGGGACTTGCTAGAAGGGATCACGTTGTGCTGGCTGAACTGTGAGCCACAATAGCAGCTTCCTCGGTCAAGAAGAGGAGGGTTCTTTTGATTGATCTGGGGGGACTAAGCAGGAGAGAAATACTTTGGTTTGTTGTTTACAAAACAAGCCACAGAAGCAGCTTGCCTCTGAAAGTCTTCATAGTGGGGCAGTGAGAAAACAAGTAAGAAAAGGAGGAGGAACACATGGAAAGCAGGGGAAAGCAAGGATACAGCTCAAATTTATCTCTGGGAGAGTGACCTTTGCCTGCAAGTTTACCTCCTCTCACTCTGCTGCCTTAGATTTATCCTGCCCTTTGTTACCTTCCCTGCCCCTCCAGTTTGCGGAGATGAGGTGATGTGCCTGCAGAGTCTGTTAGCAAGGGCAGGCCATGAACAAGGATCTGCTGCTGTCTCCTGACGTGAGAAAGCTGACAGTCTTCTCAGCGACAGACCAGTAGCACAGGAGCTGGTTTTGCAGGAATTGCACTTCTCCCTGCCAAAAACAGCCTAAAGTCATCTTGTCTCTGAAATGATGTCTGGGTACAGTATCAGCCCAAGCAGCACATGGCTTCCAGCATCCTTGTGAATCTGGAGTGTAAGCTAGCATGTGGTGGGGCACCCAGCTCCATGGTCAGATTGCAAGTTCTGCAGCAGCAAAATCAAGCAGCAGTCCCAAGTTAGCTCTGGAAGATGCTTTCCAGCACCCTGAAACTGCAGCTCTGGGCTTTTCCTTTCTCCTAGCCTCAGGCTGAGCTCCAGGCAAGGCACATGCTTTTGCCTCCAACTACAGAACCTTCAGAGACAAACATCTCTGATTTCCTCAGGATTTATTATTTACTTAAGATCCTTTCCAGCTCTCCTATGTCTGCAGCTCAGAGGTTTCTCTTTCTCATCTTTTTCATTTGGGAAGTCAGTGACGGGGAGGAAGAAGTTCTGAGATTAAGTATTTATTCAGAAAGCCTTCTTGGTACCTGCAGAAAGAGCAGCAGAGGATCTTTGACCTTTTACCTGTTCTGCAGGTTTACTGCTCAGCCTTTTAAACCTATTAACTTGACACTGGCAGTTAGGAAATCTCCCAGAGAATATGTGGAGACTGAACCAGCTGAGGTTGGCACAGGTGAGGAAGTTAATTCAGAAGACAAAATTGACTTTCGTGATGTATTCATGGCTTCCAGAACATCTTAATCTGAAGCTACTTGATCAGAGCATCACAGATTTAAATTACAGATCTGGATTTGCAAATGAGTAGAATGAAGGGAGCCATGATCACTGTAACAAGGGTTTTGCAGTGCCAAGGGAAAACAAATATCCAAACATTAAAACGTTTCCAAAGCAATCTCCAAATCCTGGGATCTGAAATTTTCATCAGATTTAAACCCTTTTAGGCAGCAAGCATAAAACTGTGACAGGGACCTGCAGGTGGCTTCAGTCTCTCTGTGCTTGTACTTATATCCTGGAGAGGAAGTTCCTGACTCTTGCAATCTGCCTCTGCTCCCCTTTCTTACCTATTCTTTTCCAGGAACCTTTTGTTCTTTTTGAATACAACAGTCAACAGCTACCTAATACTTTAGAGACCTACTTCTGCCCTTCATAAAACAAAACAAAATTATATTGGCAATTGCATCTAAATAGAAATACATAAAATCACAAGGATAAAAAAAAATCAGTACATTTATTTGGATGCAATAGAAAAGTTTACTAGGCAAAATTCGAACCTTTTTGTAGAATATCCTGGTGCCCAGTCCTGCAGCATAATGTGGTCTATGCACCTATTGATCACCTGCTGGAAAGCAGCTGAGCTGTGCCCTTAAAAAATGAAGTTTTCTCTCCCTTCAGACCATTGTTTGGAGCTTCTAGGATGAAGCCGTGACCTGGAGGTTTGCAGGTTGGTGCTGGAGTAAAAAAAAATACTACTCCTTAGGAACGAAAGAGAAAGGAATGTGTCTAGGGGAGAAAATGGCCTGGAAAAGCTGTAAGGAAGCACAGTCAGTTAGCTGCTGGAATGACTAATTTCCAGGTGGGTGGATCTGAGCAGGCTGCAGAAACCTGTGTTAAGCCCCGAGGCTCTGCTTTCAGCATATATCTCAGAAAGGGACCCAAGAGCACAGATTCATCTGTTGGGGACCTCTATGCACAGAAAAAGCAGGAGATAGCCCAGAGGACACTGGGCAAGCTCTGAACCTAACCTGGGCTGCAACCCTCAACCCTCTTTAGCAAAACAGATCTAAATCCCTCCTTCCAGGTATTTGAGCAGGAGCCAGCTTTCTTTTAATTCAAAAGCTTTGTGAGCACTGCTGAGTGGTTAGGGTGGGGAAGATAAGACAGTAGGACTTTCACTCTGCTGGTGGTGTGCTGAGCATCACCTGCTCTTTTACACCATTTTACTGGGCAGGAGGAGGAGATGCTCCCTCAAGGAAGAGAATGAGGGTCCGGAGGAGGAGACACTCCCTCTCCTCTGCTGAGACCTTTTCAGCCTGTTGCAGAGAACACGGTCCAAGAGAGAGGACCAGAGCACTGACCATAGCTTTGCCTTTCAATGGCTTGGGAACTCACTTGTTCCAGTTATGCCAGCTGTGCATTTTGAATTAAATAGTTATTGTCTAAAATACAAAAATCTGCCTTTACAGTGTATCTGGGACACAGACACCTCCACTGCTGGCTCTATGCTCCCTCTGCCACTTCTCATGAGCCCTTTTCAGGCTTCCTCGGCCTCTGACTGCTTTCTGACATGCTGGAAGGAGCAGGCGGCACCTTGGCTCCTGCTATTTAGTGCACTCAGCTGGTGTGTGTGGGTTTCAGCTGAGGAAAGGTTTGAACACAATTTCCCAGCTCCTGCAGGAGCATTTCACAGTGACACTGTTGCATAAAAGGTAGGTAACTTCTCCTCCACCCACCATTTGTACGGAAACCAGCAGCTAAAATGTATTTGGCAAAGAGCTGGGTCTTGACACTGCAGGTCAGGCGGTGGAGGTGCACATTGTTAGTGCTGGATGCTCAGGGGGCTTGAGGAGAGAAATGTCCAGATACAGCCCCAAGCTGGGTTTATACTGTGCTTGACTGGGTAATTGTTTGGTTTTTTTTTCCACCGTGGACCCCAGGGAGCCTGAAGGTAAAATAATGAGGAATCTTCTCAGGAAAAAACACGATGTAAGTGACCATAGGTGACTTTAGGGTTGGGTAGGACTGTGCCTGCTTTCTCCTGTATATATCCTCAGAAAATAGATCTCAAGATGTCCTAAAAACTGAAGGGTCTTAACAGTACTTATCCAAATTTCAAAATGGCAAGCGCAGATACTGGAGCATCTTAACCTATAGAAGGTATCTACTGTTAATACTATTTTTTCCCCTCCTGTATATCAAAAATATCTAAAGGCTTAGTTGCCTTTCTGACCTGTACCTTGCCTATTTTGAAACTCATCATGAGATGGTTTCTCGTATCAGAATTTAATGGTAGCATCTTTTCCCATCTCTTTTATTTTCTTAATACTCTTGCCCATATCTTTTATTTTCTGTTAACATAACTAAGTCAAACATGTGCTGTCTACAACTGCTAGCTCATGTTTGCTGGGCTGCTCTTTATAATGGTTTTTTTTTTTCTCGTTACTCTTATGGCCTCCTATATTGTTTCTTAACGACCTTGTCCTACATAATATACTTTAGACCTGAGATGCTACGTATAAAACCAGGTCTAACCTCTCTGCGTCCTGAACCTTGAATGACAAAAGTTTACCCAGGGAAGGAAATACACAGCATATTCTGTGAGTTGACAGTGAAAATGAATAACACTGGGGAAGAAAATTAATGGATTGAAAAATGTTAAAGTGGCTCTGCTCAAATGCTTTTAGGTTAAATAATATATTCTGAAAAGTCGCTTTTGTTCTATGGTAAGGTGGGAGCTATATGTTAATTTCTTTTATTCCTGGATCATTTTCTCTCGGAGGTGTCACACGTTGAATTTTCAGTACTACACTGAAATGAATATTCATCACTGAGCTGCAGCTTTTGAGAGATCTGTGGGGAAAAAGGAAAGAGCCAAACCCCATCGCTGCTCCCTATTTCTGCAGCTTTAAACATGCACAACGTACCCTGTTCATTTCATAGCAAAGGTAAGCTGATGGTGAGAGGGTAGCTCAGGTACTTCATGAAAGCAAGGGGACTTGAGCTGACCACAACTGGCTGGGATGAATTTGGGGAGGTGGAGCAGTTACTAGGGAGCTTTGGGCTGTTGTGAGCAGAACTGCAGATAAGAAAAGCAAAAACCTCACCTGGAGTACTACACCCAGCTCTGGAGCCCTCACCACAGGGAGGGAGGAGACCTGATGGAATGGGTCAAGAGAAGGGCCACAAAGATGACTAGGAGGATGGAGCACCTCTGCTATGAGGACAGGCTGAGGGAGCTGCGATTGTTCAGCCCAGAGAAGAGAAGGCTCTGGGGAGACCTCATAGAGGCCATCTAGTACCTGAAGGGGGCTACAACAAGGCTGGAGAGGGACTGCTTGCAAAGGCCTACAGTGACTGGCCAAGCGGCAATGGTTTGAAATCAGAGAAGAGGAGATTTAGATTGGATGTTACGAACAAGTTCCGCACCATGAGGATGTGGAACACTGGAATGGGTTGCCCAGGGAGGTAGTTGAGGTCACATCCTTGAAGATATTCAAGGTCAGGCTTGACAAGCCTATGAGCAGCCTGATCTAGTGGAGTATGTCCCTGCTCACTGCAGTCAGGTTAGACTAGACTAGACTAGACTAGAATCAACCAGGTTGGAAGAGACCTCCAAGATCATCTAGATGACCTTTGGCGGTCTCTTCCAATCCAGTACGTTCTATGATCCAAGGGCATTGGACATCAGGGGCAGGAAGCTTAGGAAATGAGTGGAATGTGGGGCACCTTATGGCTGTCCCTGAGTGGTGGTAACAGTCTGCTAGAGAAAATGGAGTAATAAGGTGGATCTCCTGGCTGGCAAGACCAGAGCTTGTCAGCATTGTTCCCTTTAAGAGATGTGCTTGAAAAGCAATCTTGGCAGGGTGTGGAACATTGGCCTGAACAAGAGATTTGCAGTTTGCAAACAAGGGGAAATACTTTCACAAGGGTGAGACTGGGATGGTGCAGCAAAACCCTACTGAAAGCTCAAAACATGAAGCCTCTGCATGGCTCTTGGCTCCTGCTGCTTCCACTGCAGTCAGTGGAATGCTCTCGATGGGGCTTACTGTATTTAGAAATAAAATCACTGTGACATGAAGAACCCTTATGATTTTTTAAAAACCTTAACACAAAATCATTACATTCTGTCTCAATAATGAAACATGGAGTTTTGGACTTCGTGGGCAGTAAAAAAGTTGCTTTTAGTGCCACACAGTGGTAAAAGACATAATTTCAGTGAGGGTGGATATTGGGAAGCAACACAGAGGAAACATTTTTAGATGCTAAAGCTGGAAAAGCAAAAAAACCAAAAAAGATTAGGATACACCAATCAACTGGTGACAAGTATCGCCTAAATTGGACAGAGACATTCCATTCCGTCTCTGTCATTCAGTATAAAGCTGAGACATCACCAGGTTTAAGCTCTCTTCAATGCCCAGTGTCTGAGGAGGACTGTTCTGCCTTTGATCCCAACCAGTGTGTTCCTGAATCCAGCCCCAGAATCCAGTTCCTGAATCTGGTTCCCATTGCCCCTGAGTCCAGTTGGGACTTCCCCAGTGCCAGTGATGTCAGTGAGGTAGCTGTCATCAAGGGGGTTGGTTTCAGTATTGATGTACATATTTGTACAGATGTAATTTTATTATTTTAATGAAAGCTTTTTTCAGTTTTCTTTCCAATTCACAACTCTCTCTCTCTTATTTCCTTTCTATTCCTCTTAAGAAGGGAGAGGGGTTAATAAAGGACTTCTGTCACTGATCTGGTGGCTGACTCAGCCCTAACCCTTGACAAATTCTAATGGTGGAGCAATATTATTGTATTGCACAAGAGCCTTATGGTGTCACAGGAATTAAATCCTTATGAGCTGGGTGAGATGGTTCAGCAGTACATAAATGCACAGAATCCATACTGAAAAAAAAACCAACCCTGTTTCAATTTTCAAGCAAGAAGGAGCCTATGTGGCAAACTTTAAACAATCACACAGCTGAGGGTACCAAAGAGGTTCAAAAGCAACCCTGGTGAGACCAGTCCTGTAGAGCTGTGATGGCACACTCGTGGGGTTAGGCAGCAGCCCCTGTCAGATGGATTTTGGCAGGCGGCATCCCAGAGATGTTGCTGTATAAAAGGAACCTCCAGCTGATTTATGGCTCGGGTAGCATTTTCCCTTGTATAGCCCCTGCATTGGGATGAATATTGAGCATTTTGGCTAAGAATAGAATTTTAAACAGCAGAGAAAGAGAGAAACTACTCAATGGGAGCTAGTGGGAGCTGTTAAAGCCAGGCTTTTCCACAAAGGAGCAGAAATTAACATTCCAGACAGGGAAGTTAGCAGAGAAGAATTTATTTTTACAGCCTAGTGTGCTTGTAAACTGCATGGGGGTACATGGAAGGAGTGAAGGGATCCATACCACTAGCATATGGAGCACAGGCTTCTGTGAGCAGCTTGATAATTATCTAGCTGCTTTCTGCTCAAAGTATTGGTGACAGCAGCAAGTCAGAGCTGCCACAAAGATGACAAATTCTTTGAAGTCCACTTGGGAATCACCGTTTTCATCCAAGTTCTTGAAGACTCTATCAATAGCATCCTTGTCCTTCCCTGACTGCAAAAGAAAAAGAGCAAACTGTAGTAAGAAGAGAAGGAAATGGTGAAATCACCATCCCTGGAGAAGTTTAAAAAAGAAGTAGACATGGTGTTTTGGAACAAGGTTTAGTGGGCATGATGGTATTGCGTTGACTGTTGGACTTGATGATCATAGAGGTCTTTTCCAACCTAATGATTCCATGATCCTACTTTATGGTTCTGTGAGAAGTGGCACAACTCCCAACACAGCAGCATCACTACTTACCCTCTGAACCAGAGCCATCGAGGAACTCTGGGCTCTCACTGGGGCATGTGGGGAGCACCTGGGGAGTGTGAGGCTGATGCCAGTTCAGCTGCATTGTACCTGTTCACGGGGAATTGTGATTGAATCACCTGTATGGTGAGGATGTGAGGGAGGTGTAAGTGCTCTTGCACACAGCCTTGCCACAGGCCTGCCCAGAATGGCAGGTTATCCTCTTTCTGCTTGTGACACCTTTATTTTTTTTTTTTGCTTCTCTTTGCTTCTTTTGTGCATTACTTCTTTGAGTGTAAAGTCATGAAGTTCCTGCATTGTGTTTGGCTTAGGCCCAGTACTGGACATGAGTCAATGTGGAGCTGTTCTACCTTCACCTGCCTGTCTCAGTGCTGCACATCTCTGACTGCCTGAAGAGCACATCACTCTCACAGGAATTCAGGCCACTGCTGAACTCAGGCCCATGGTTGGTGGCCCTGGGTGACAGCAGAACCGAGTTTGTGTTCCAGCATCCTCATGGCATGGATACAGACCCACACTTTCCAACCTCGCACATCACCTCTTCACTCCAAAACCATCTGCTCCTGGGTTTATTACACCTGAAAGCTGCGTTCAGGCACTGGCACTGCCCTGTTTTCTACATTAAACCAACATTTATCATGTTTAAAGCTGTGACATGCAAAGCCCTGAGGACGTCACCCAACTGAATTAAATGCCACACATTCCTGTCCCTCCCTTGGAAAGGCTTGGCTGGAGCTCCAGCACTTTGTAGTACTGCAAAATGATGCTTTCCCAGGGCAAACGCCAAATTTAAGCACCAGTAAACACCATTGTCTCAGCTGAGGTGCAAACAGCCTTAAGAGTGCTGTGAATGGCTACTCAGCCCTTGGTGCCAAACACAAACTGCTCACAGGAGCTGGTGTCTGGGAAGCCAAGTCCTGAAGCAAATGTGGTGCTGAGCTTGAGTTATGGCACTGAAAAAGTATCAGAAAAACATTTTTCTTTCTAAACTGTCATTATTCTGATGGAGTGGAAGTATGTAAATCTGGACTGGATGAGGCCTTGGGCAACTAAGTCTGGTTGAGAGAGGTGTTCCTGCCCATGGCAGGGGGATTGGAGTAGATGAACTTTGAGGTCCCTTCCAACCTAAGCCATTCTATGATTCTATGACTGACTGAACCAGTATGTCTGGAAGCTGATATGCAGGCTTTCTATTAGGCTTGCTGTTGATCAAAGCATCATCCAAGTAAACAGTGATTATATATTTTTGAATGTTATCAGAATACAGAAGGAGAAAATAAGATTATTTTCTAAAGTAGCTTCCAGGAGGTCTTTGTTGTCCTTACACTGACTGTCAGCAGTGACAGTCCTGAAATAAACAGGGGATGGCAGTAGAGACCTATCTAAGATAGGGAACAACCCTACGGGTTTTGTTGAAGCTAAACAAAAAGTAAATCTGATATTTTACTAGAAAAAAATGATACAAAGTTCTGGAAAGCTTCCATGAATTTAAAGTAATTACTACCTTAATTGAAATCTGAGGGCATTTCTTGATC
Source organism: Tricholaema leucomelas (assembly GCA_013400475.1). NCBI lineage: Eukaryota > Metazoa > Chordata > Aves > Piciformes > Lybiidae > Tricholaema lacrymosa > Tricholaema leucomelas. The sequence continues at coordinate 1,000,698 of WAAF01010666.1, forward strand.
ATGGTCTAATTAACTACTTTTCTCATTCTCCAGTTTCACGTTTCACTTTAGATGCACCTTTGAAATCACAAAAATACTGAACCACTTCCTTAGATTTGACTGGGGAACATGGCTGGAAAGTTTTTATCCCTTTTCATTTTGCAAATTACAATCAGTTTTACTTTTAGAAGCTAATATATTAAATTGTTTGGTGAAATATATGAACTAGTTTTAGCCTCTGAATTAGTTCTGAAGTGCAGATGTGGGAATTATTTTTTGGATGCTCTTTATAACTAAGGCCAGACTTTTGGTCCAGTGGCCTCTAACTGAATCAAGATGGAAATGACAGCAGAAGAGAATGTTCAGCTAATTATCCTCCTGGAAAATTTCGGGTTTTCCAGCACTTGCAGGAAATACGTATAGAGTCAGTAACAGTATCTGTGGGGACTGGGAAGAAGGTGATACCTGGCCAGTGAATGTGGTCAGAAGCAACCTTTGAGCACCATCTCTTTTGTGCAGCAGCTCCCCAGCTTCATTTACACCAAATGACAAGCTTTTTGGGGATTTCCATGCCCCTTAGAACTGTGGGTTTGTTGCTGCTTTTGTTTTTTCTTATGTGGAACTGCTGTAGGTAACATACAGCTCCATGATCAGGACCAGGATGCTTCCTATGGCCCTGCTGGGTCACAACCACCCAGTAGATTTTATAGAGAGCTTTCTTAGTGACATTTTCATCTGATTCCCTAAAGCCACTTGGGTTCCCACTCTGGATATTGCACTGGTCTTGCATTTGCAAGTCATAAATCCAATGCTGATTTCATAGAGCTTGCATGGGAAGGTACTAAATTGTATCAAGTGCTCTGGCTGAAACTGTTGTTATAAGCTTGAATAATGCCAAAGAGTGGTCCTCACATCAGAAATATTTGATTCTAGGCTTTTGCAATAAAGGATAGCAACTGTACAGATAGCTACACACACGTTACTCCTATGTGGAAAGAACAAAACATTTTAAAGTATTTGTCCTAGAGTTTTAGTGAAGGGAAGCAAATACAAAACAAACTCCAAACCACTAACTGAGATCACAAAGCATTTTGTCTCCCAGGAAGTGAAAGGTTTTTCCTAGAATATACTAAGCACTGTGAAAACTTGCTGAGAGAAATTTTACATATCTCTGTGTGTGTATATACCTATATCTCCTATTTAAATGCACCTGATGATTCCATGTTGGAAAATACTTTTTCAGGTCTTTCTTTTACTGTAAAACACAAATGCAAACCAGTTTGCTCTGAGCTCATCTGTTCTTCTTTATACATTGTTTTCATGAGCATAGTGAGTAGGCAGTACAAATACCTAAAGTAAGTGTATAAATATTTAGAGAGATTCCCCATCTTCAATCCAGGTCTTCCATTGCCAACAATACAGCTACTTTCACATCATCCCTTCCCTCCAGCATGTCTGCTGCACCACACAGCTTGGTGTCATCAGCAAACTTGTTGAGAGTGCGTTCAGTGCCACTGTCCATATCACCGACAAAGATGTTGAACAATACGCCTCAGAGGGACTCCACTTGTCACTGGCCTCCACCTGGACATGGTCCTGTTGACAGACACTCTTTGGGTGTGGCCATCAAGCCAGTTCTTTATCCATCTAGTGGTCCACCCATTAAACCTATGTGTCACCAGCTTGGAGACCAAGATGTGGTGCGGGACAGGGTCAAAGGCCTTGCTCAGGTCCAGGTAAATGACATCAGTTGCTTGTCCCTCATCTATTAATGTTGTGCCCTGTTCATAGAACACCACCAGGTCTGTCAGGCTCCTGATCCCTTTAGTAGCTGCCCTAAGGTCCTGAAGTCTCTTTTAATTGATTGTGAGCCTCTCATTGCTGTGTCGCTACCCACTTGAAAGACCTTAAGTGAGTAGTAGTCTGAAGGACTCACGAGGTTGAGAATTTTATCTACAATGTCCACCACCTGGGCACCAGACCTCTCTGTGAAGTGGGTTCGGCCCTCTGCTCCCTTCAGTAGGGAGTCTCCTATAACAATGAGCCTTTGAGGTTTCTTTTCAGGATTGGTTTTGGTAGCTGGCCTGAGGCAACCTGTCTTTGGTGCAGTTTCTGGGCGTTTTGAGTCCTCATCCTTGCTGACAATCTGCTCCTCCTGCAGAGCCTCATACCTATTCTGCAAGTGCACTGCAGGCAGTGTGCTTCTTAAAGTGGCAAGCTTGCTCCGTTTGCATTTGTTCCATCAGGTGGAGACCTGTTCCCATTGACCCTGCTCATGTGGCTTACAACATGGAGGCTGAGAGACTTGCTGGTGGGAGGGTATTGTACCCTCTGCTCCACTGAGAGTTAATCCCACTTCAGGTTTTTTTGAGGGGATTAGATTATGGAAACAGTCAATTTCTCTTTCACAGTCTCCTATAGTTCGTAGTGTTTCCACCTCTTCTTTTAGTTCAGCCACCATGTTCATCAGATCCCTGATCTGTTCACACTTAACACAGCTGTTGTCCCTGCCTTCCTCCATATCAAGTGCCAGGCTCCTGCACTCTCTGCAACCAGCTGCCTGAACATCTGCATGCTTGTGTGTGGCGTCTGTTCGGGTGCGCACTGTTTTTCTAGCCTTCGCAAGAGCAGTACCCGCGCCTGGCGGTGAGCGCCCCGTCCTTCCCGCCGTTTTCGCCTCCGCTGTTTCCCCGCCTGTCAGCGAGCAGGCGCCGCTGCCTCCTCCCCTCACAGCCACGCGCCAGGCTCTGCTCGCTTGTGGCGCGGTCTCTACGGCAAGCCCTCCCCCTGCTGCGTCACTGCGCTCAGGCACGTACGCAACCCCGGCTTGCTGCCCTTCCTCCTCTCTGCAGGAGCTGCGGAGCGGGCGGCCTCTTGTCGCCTGTAAAGAAGGGAAAGAAAAGCCCAATCCAGGCGCCCAGAGCTGAGCTGCCAGCCGCTGCCTCCTCACGGCCAGGCGCCGGCTTCTGCTTGGTTGTGGCGCGGTTTCTGCGGCAACCCCTCCGCCTGCTATTTCCAGATGCAGCGTCCCGTGTGATTTCCTAAAACCTCTATCTGAAGGCAGCCTTTGTACCTGTTACACAGAAATGATGCCACGTGCTTACCGAGAGGAAGTTTGGAAGCTCTTTTTCCAGGAGGGTCTTCAGTTCTGCTTTGGAGAGGGTTTGCCTGTTGCCATCAGCCTTTGCATACTGGTCAAAGACAGCAATGGTCATTCCCATGGCAGTTTCCAGCTGAGACATGTTGCTGCTGGACTCTGGCTTTCTCCTGAGCAGGAACAGCCTCAGGGCTCTGTCAGAGGATGGAGACTGGTCTTACCCTGGGGTTCTTTATGCAGCCGTCCCATCCAATCAGTGGCCACACACCAAAGGGGCAGTTATCCCTTGGCAAACATCCTTATCTGAGCACTGTTTGGAACACATGCCTTTGTGCTGACAGACGTTCAGAACCCAGGTTTTATCACCCTGGTGTGGCCAGTACAACCAGTTGCTCACCAGTAAAAAACAGCCTCTCCTTCAAGATACACAGTGTGACTAACAAACGAAAATCAGATTTTGTTCCTGGCTGTTTGCTCAAATTCAGATTTGTTCTTAGATATCACCAGCTGAGCAGAGGGACTGATAGGTCAGCTTCCTCCTAGACTGCTCGGGAGGAGGAGGAACATCTCACTTCTTCACTACCACAGCTTGCGGCCCTTCAAGATGCTGCCTTGTGCCAAGCCAAGAGCAGACACAGACTACCCACTGCCATGCCAAGGACCTTGCTGCAGCCCACATGGCTCAGTAGCACATTCTGGGGGTGGGTCTCACTAGATAAAAGTAGAGAGGTCTGTGATAGTTAACTTAGTTCTCCTGAGCTTGCACTCAGACCAGAGTGGATGTCAGATAAGTCTGATGAACCAACATCTCTCCAGGGCCAGTCAAGGAAGCCTTGCAGAGCTGCTCCACAAAGAACTTGCTCAGTTGGGGATATCTGGAGGAAAAAATCTTGATGTGCAGTGAAATAAGTTGTTATTTGTCTTAGGCAGTGCCAAACTTTGCAATAAAATGGACTGATCTGGAAACAGAAAGTCCCTTTGAAGTTCTGTTGTCCTACTGTGTGGCTTCTGAGGAACTCTGTGGTTGGACTGAAAAATATTGCTTTCCCACCACTAAAACACCAAACACACTGTACCCACACCTGCACACAACAGAGCTGTTGGAGGGTCTGTGCTAGGAGATGAGCAGTACATGGACAGCGTTAGCTCAGGTGGTGGAAGCTGATCAGATGCAGCTACACTGAGTTTTGAGCAAGCTGAAATTTCTGGCCAAGTAGCAGGGTGCCTGGGCTCTGTCAAACTCCAGGTGGCTGTGCTAGACTCAGAGTAGCTTATTTAGGGTGAGTTACATCTACACTGGAGTCTGCACAGTGGACACAATGAGTAAATGATTTGTGAAGCTACCAACACTAGGACACAATGCCTGAATAACACTGATGGACCCCAGAGTAAAGTGTTCTCTGTAGAATAGCCTAACTATGATTCCCAAATTTAGACCTGAGTCTGGATGTCTTTTGACAAACCTCTGCATACAAGTTTCCACACTTGTTGTACTATAGACAACTTAGCATAAAACAAATTTTAACATAGAGAACATTTAAAAATGGAACTTCTTTTTATCCTGGATGTCTAAAGCCACCTGGTCTCCAGGGAAAATCTGGCCTGTAGCATCAACATCTCAGAGGAAGACTACATGTCACAAGTGCATGACAATCTAGCACCTTTCTGAAACAAAACTCCCAGGGATTTCCACCTTATATTCTCCAAGAACAGCTTTTGCATTCCCCAGAGTATCAGAGCACCTTTCTAGGCTGTATGCTTTGCTTGAACAACTCCTGAGAACTACTTTTTTGTGCAGCTTCAACCTCATGATAACAGCTGGAGCAGATTAGCACTAAGTGGACAATGGTTTCAAGTAAAATTTGAAGTTTTAGATTAAAGGCTGTGCTGAAATCTGTGAGGTTCCTTCAGAAGATGGAGCAAGAAGAGAACAAAGAATTGGTCCTAGTTAGCTATATATATATAATATGATGTTTTCATATACACACAGCAGCAGTGTGAGGAACTTACCTTTGTTCTTTTCTGTGCCGTGAATATTTAGTATGACTATCAAACTAAAACCAATTCCTCTCTCTCTGAAGGAAACTTGGCAAAATATAAGCATCTACTTCATAAATTCTCATGCCTTTGAATCATTAAGTTTGGTGTTAATTATAAAAAAAGAAAGAAAAAAAAGTCATTTTCAAAGGCAGAGAGGAAGACCATCAGCTTCAGTCAGCAGGATGTGTCAGTATGTCCACACCTTCGCCACATAACCTGGCAGAAAAGGTGTCCTCATTCTTGACCTGTTTTCTTCTGCAAACAGGTGAGACATAGTTCTTGAAAAGGCGTCTCCAAAAGTGCTAACCCACAAACCACAGGGCTGGGGTTTCTCCACTGAATTGTCACCATGGCAGCACTGCCTGCCTGCCTTTTCTCCTTCTCACTGTGTTTGTATTCATGGACACATTGGTACTGCTCAGACTTTGCAGTTCACACTTTTTGTGCTGCTTAAATACTTGCTTACAAATTGTTTTCCATTTAAAATAGCAGCTCTGTGCACAAGACACAGATTACTACAGCTGTTTGCAGAGTACAAATGGGAGGAACACACAGGAGAGCAAGCAGTATGGTGATGCCAACCCATCTGCCCAGTTCCCCAGTGAAACAACCCAATCTTCTGTGGGCTTGTTTCCATTTCGTATTATTGTTTTCATGTGAACAATAGAGTTTTCTTCTTTCAGGTTTCTTCCTTCAAAGAATGGTTCAGGCAACAGCTTGGATGAGAATTTATTGAGGGTTTATACAGAAATCGGTCTTGGGCCAGGGGTTTAAATTATTAACGTGATACAAATATGGACTGTTACACAAAATGTTTCCAAACCCCATGCAGGTAGACTCAATTTTTTTGGCCAGATGCTTACATGAGATTTGTGCTGATTTTCTCTTTGAAAAATCTGAATAGATACATTTCTTAGCTCTATTCTAAAAGCCATTTGTCACAGGTGTCTGAATAGCTGAAATGGGATAGCTGAAATGCAACTTCTGTCAGAACTTACCAGCCATTAAACTTTATTCTGAAAGGTGCAGGAATTTACATGAGAAGGACTTGGTGACATTTTCTGCAGATCTGGTAAATCTCTGACTGGAAGGAACGCAGGAGGAAGAAGACACAACCTGATATGCTGAACTTGCTGCTTTTCTTAAGTTGTATCTTGACAGCAGGGTGAAAAGTGCTTTATTTTCCTCCATACAAGAGGGTAGCATCTGAACTACACACAAGCATTGCAAAATTACCAACCCCCTCCAATTTTCCAGTGTCCTGGATTGCTCATTGAACTTAACAGTATCAACACGTTTCAGAGCATGCTTTGGTAACAGTTTAACCTCAGGTTCTGCTTAGCAGAAAGTGATCCAAGATCATCCAGTCCAACCTATCACCCAGCTCTGTCCAGTCAACTAGACCATGGCACTAAGTGCCTCATCCACTCTTTTCTTGAATTGGGAGGGTCCTTGGGACTCAAGGCCTGGAAAGGGGAAACCCAACCATAAACAGACTCACCTAAAGCCAGGGGATACTTGAGTGTGTTAAGGAAATATGGTCGTGAATATAGACATTGGAGTTGCATTTTTTTTCCCCAAATCTATCTTTTAAATATATTTAAATATATCTAGATGGATACTTACTGGATGTATTTAATAGCATTCTGGTTATGGCCTCTCAGAAATGGTCTGTGCCTGCCTGAGGTTCTCACACTGAGCACCCACACCAATCTCTCTCATAACTTTGCCGCCACACTGCAGAGCTGCAGGCAAGATGAGCAACCTGTTGCTACTCTTTCCACCCAGAAGCAGTTAGCTCAGCTTGAATGAAATGACCACTACTCTTTCCATTTCCTTTCTTGCTGATAGGAGCCCCTGTTTAAATGAAGACTGTAGGTTAAGCTTAGCCTGTGTTTAAAAAGAAACTTAAAAGGACAAATTGTGTTTAATGTTGTACAAGTGCTGAATTGAGAAAGGAATGTTTTCTAACTGAGCAAAGCCGTTAGCCCGCTGGTATTTCAGAGCGTTTGTCACCCTGACACCTGACCTTTTTCTGCTGTCGGCATTAGAGATGCATATCTTGGGTTTCCTCTTCAGAGTTAAATGCTAGAAATTACAAAAAGGGAGCAATACTTATTATTTGCTTTCATGATTTATTTCCGCAGTAGTTTCAGAAGTCTAAACCATGGACTGTGATCCTGATATGCCAGGCAACATGCAGAAAGAGAATCCTTGGCTCATGGAGCCCATCATTCAGCTTTAGGACAAGAGAAGGACATCAGCAGGTCACAGATGCTGAGCGTTTCAGAGGACATGTATTTGACAGATCCATTTCCTTGTTATTATTTTGAACCCTTACCTTTAGTTTGATTTCTAACCTCTATCTCACTAGTCCTCTAATAATGCTAAACATTCTCTCTTTGCCTTATAACTTCTATATTCCTCTGCCTCTATGGATCTGAACACTACCTGAGACAAAGTAATGAAATAACTTTGCTAAGAGCAGCTTTGGCTGTGTAAGGTGCTGCTGAGCCCTGCCAACTGGCTCTGCTCTGGAAAAATGACAAGGAGTTAATCATTGCCACATCCTATCAGCCAAAAAATTCACCAGTGCCCAGCATCAGACCACAGCAATCAGGCCAAAGCCTTGCTACTAGAATGCAGTAGTTCATCAAGAGCCTTCCTCTTCTTGAAGTGATCACCTCCTGTTGAAGTTCTTTCTCTAGATAAAGAAAATTGGTTATTGCTTTTTTGATCTGCATATTTATTTGTCAGTTGTATTTCCAGTTTCCTGTTTACAAGGCCACTTATTAAAGGGAATAAGAATTAAAAAACCCTTTACAGCCACTCTCATTATAATTACCAGACAAACATAATGACAAAAATAAATTGTGATAGTATTAAAGAGTTATTCTCTGGATTATTTCTGTTTTTTTAACAGAGGGTCTTGATTTGGAGTCTGACGGTGAAATAGAGCAGCACACAAAATCACATTTGGGTTTGAAAGCCCAGTTCATTAAGGCAGAATAACTTAGAGAACATTTTAGTGGAAACACGGACCTGCATCAAGAGAAGTGTGGCCAGCAGGGCAAGGGAGGTGATTCTCCCCCTTTACTCTGCTCTCGTCAGACCCCACCTGGAGTACTGTGTGCAGTTCTGGAGCCCCCAATACAAGAAGGACATGGAACTGCTGGAGCGGGTCCAGAGGAGAGCCACGAAGATGATCAGAGGGCTGCAGCACCTCTGCTATGAGGACAGGCTGAGAGAGTTGGGGCTCTGCAGCCTGGAGAGGAGAAGGCTTCGAGGAGACCTTAGAGTGGCCTTCCAGTATTTGAAGGGAGCCTACAGGAAAGCTGGGGAGGGACTATTTACACGGTCTAGTAATGTTAGGACGAGGGGGAATGGGTTTAAGCTGGAAGAGGGGAGATTTAGACTGGATGTTAGGAGGAAGTTCTTTACAGTGAGGGTGGTAAGGCACTGGAACGGGTTGCCCAGGGAGGTTGTGGATGCTTCCTCCCTGGAGGTGTTTAAGGTCAGGCTGGATGAGGCCTTGGGCGAGCTGCTCTAATGGGAGGTGTCCCTGCCTATGGCAGGGGGTTGGAGCTGGATGATCCTTGAGGTCCCTTCCAACCTAAACCATTCTATGATTCTATGATTCTATGACAAGCTTCAGTTTCCTACTAGGTGGTATTTTTCCTTGAATTTGGGACCTATCTGAAGATCACAGTCTTTAATAAAGAAGGCAGGTGAAAATACTTAATCTCAGACAATTTATTGAGTTCAATTTTTATTTCCTATCCTAAGCAAGGATGAAATTTCAAACAACTCCTTTCTGTTTGCATAGATCAGACCTTTTCTGCAGAGTCAGCTCATCTCCAGAACCACACCTGCCTCATGGAGAAGTGCTTTTAAAACTGAGAGTGTTCTTCACTAGTTAAATGAAGACATTCTTAGTCAGTTTAAGCCTGGGCTGTAGCTGTTGAGTTTTTGAGAACAGTGGTAGCTTTGCAGTGGATCTTGTTGTCAGATAAATCACTTTAGACAACAGCAAGTTTCAAACAAGTTTTGATGATTGGAGAGGTGTAGCTTTGTGATTTGCAGTCATGACAGCATGGACAGAGAGAGAGCACAAGCCCATGCTGTGTGGCCTCAAAGGTTTCATTACAGAACATAGAGTAGGAAGGCAGTCATCCATTTAGCCTACACAAGCTATTTTTCAGGGCTCCAGAAGAGCAGGTCTGCATCTACTGCACTGCCCAAGTACAAGCTGTAACAAACCTCCTGAACAGTGACGTTGTTTCTCCTTGCTTTTTTGTCAAGATATCACTTCCAGCTAAGTGCTGAAAAAATCTTTGACAGAAGATGAAATAGCCCTGGTAGATGATTGCAGCCACAGTTGAGATATCTGCTCTTTGTGTTCAGCAGTCCTTGGACAGTTGCCATTAGCTTGCTGCCAGTACTCTTCACCTCTGTTCAGACCTTGGAAGCCAGGTTCTACTGACATCTACAGTTTTGATTTTTCTTCAGTGATTCCCCTGCCTCCCTCCCCGCCCCCAGTTTTAATGCTGGCAAGGTAGAACAAGTGCTAACACTCCCACCTCCTCCAAGCATCCCTCCTCCACCAGTTAGACAGTAATTATACATAATAATAATAATATATATAGCTTCATTTAAACCTCCTATTTTGCAGTGCGTAGGAGACTACCTTCTCTGAAAGACTTTACTTAGTGTGTGAATGAATTAACTCTAACAGGAATGTAATCCTTTCTGCCATGCCAACTGTGGCTCTGATGTGGTCAACACTGATGATGCTTTCAGAGACCAGACTCCATCCTCTGGTAGCACAGTTTGGTCAAACTATTACCACCACGTGCATTGTATTTCTGCCTTATGCTGTTTAAACACAGGCTGTCTGAAGAAATTATTTCCTTGGAGAATGTTTTTCAATCCAGGAGGTTTTTTGAAGCCTGATAATACATCCTTTATCATTCCAGGTCATGGAGAGAAGAATTGAAGACAGTCTTCTAAAATGATGCACCCTTCAAATTCAGACTCCTTAGTGACAAAGCATTCAGTGAACCAACCTTTTTTCGTTTTCTTGCACACCATCTCTCTGATGTTCTCCTGGCAGGAAACTCATGTAATCCATCCTTCAGCAGCAAATTATCAAACTGTTTTCAGTTTCAGAGTTATTTAGCCATATGTATGTTTATGATGTTGTCCTTTTAGTTCTGAATGTCAAAGCAGACGGCAGATGCTTGTCTCGTTCTAAACTTTTCAGCTGCCCTAGTTTGTGGCATTTGCTGCATTGGATACAATAGCTGCAGTGGATTTGTCATCTTTTCCTCTGTATTCATTGCATAAAAAAGAATTGAGTGATTCATAAAGTGTAGACACAGCCTTAAAAGCAAATAAAATGCCAGTCAAAATAACTTTCACTCATAAAACTGATTTAAAATTAACTTCTACCAAAGACACAGCATCTAGAGCAGCCCAAGGGAACAGAGAGCAACACAGGCCACAGAGATGTAATTTCAGAGGGAAAAAATGTCTCAGTACTAACACTGAAGGGCAAAGTCTGGCTATGTTTGGATCCAGTTCTCTTAGTTAATTAGGTACCAGGCACAGAGTACTAATTTAGGATTACAAAGATGTCAAGTTGCAGTCTAAACTATGTTCTTTGAAATCTGAACTGGCATAGCTTTTTTATCCCTCTGATCACTTAACTCCAGCATTTCCAAAAAGCTTTATCACACTGTTCCTCCTGGGTGGACGCTCTTTTGATGCAGTAAACCAGTCAGCTGCTCTGGTATTGCAATGTTATTCTGGACTGTGCAAAACTCAGCCTGATTTCATTTCCTAAGCACATGTAAGAGCTAAGATCTTCAGGTAAGTCACTAAGCAAAACCTGAGAAAGACCACCCTGAAATGCACAAAGATCTGTGCTCACACACATATCAAATTAAATTCTCAAGCTGATGTGGCATACAACAATTAAAAAGTGGAAGCCACAGAGTGGCAGCTTTTTGTCTTTACACTTATACTTTACTGTGGAAGGTTTACTCTTTTTGTTTTAGTGAATGATCCTCAGAAGAGAGAGGCAGGAGCGGCCAGCTAGCTCTTCTGGAAAATGCTTCTATACATTTTTGCACAACCAGATCCCTTCAGGAGTCTGCTTTCTGTGTGGCTCCATGAGAAAAAACAATTGCATTAATGCTACGGAAGTGCTTAAATTTGGGCTGGAATCTACTGAACTTAGCAATGGAAAACCATCAACAGCTTCAAGAATCCTTTCAAGGGCCAAGTTTCCCTGCAGCTGGCAGAACTCTGGAAAACACTCCCTGAGCATTTCAACTCAGGAAATATGGGATGAACCTCCAGAGACATAGATTCTTGGAGCTGTGTGTTGTCACTTGACCTGATTGCTGAGCATTGCACTGATGCATGGTAAAGGTGAGAATAAAATCCATGCCTTGATTCAGGTTCTGTGATACAAGACTGCCTGTGCAACCCCAAGCAATGGGGAAAAAAAAAACATGACATAAATGGGAGACTGTAAATAGCCTTGCAGAGGGATTACAGAACCTTCATGTTTGCTGTTCTAGAAATGGCACCCAAACCTACCTAGAATCTACAGCGAATTTCCAAGGTTAAAAAAAACAACAAAGTGTAAGCAATGTAAAATGCTTGTCTGAAATGTTTAGAGACTTACTTTTGCACAGGCAGAAGAAGAAAATGCATTACACTGACCATCTTCAGCAGCACAATTGAAAGGCAATGAGTGCAGCTGTGTTGGCTTAATGTATTTGAAATATGGTGCCCGCACACACTGTATGTACTGCCTTTACCAACCCACTGGATCTCTTCAGTGATTCGTAAGATCTAATTATGCCTTAACATTTAAAATGATACCACTATTAAATCACTCTTTGTGCTTTATTAAATTGGAAAAAAAATGTTTGTTACAGGAAATAAAACAACTGAATCTATATCACAGCATGTTCCTGTGGCTAACAGCTGATGAGCTCTAAAGCAACAACAAAAGGTCTTTTATAATTGCGTTCACACATCCTTTGAGTGAGCCTTGATGCCCATGCAAACCCTGACCTGTTAGAGGTTACTAATGAGCACTCTGCACCACATCTGATACTTGCTTTCCCCTTCTCGACCTTGTTTTCGTATGTCTCCATTAAATATTCACAAGTAGAAGAGTCATTAGATTTATGACTATGACCAGACCATCTTATGCCTTGTATTTTAATTTTTTTTCTACTCTGATATCACCTGTAAAAGCAAATCTCTTAGTTTCAGTAGCAATCTACAAATACTATGGAGAATGGATTTTTCCCAGCTATACAATTTCTTTTTTCTGAATGATGACTCTTGCACAACAAAAACAGACATTATTGTTCTACTACTTGGCAGCCTGACATTTTCTCTCACCATAAGCTCAGTGCCAGTATGACCAAGTCAATATTAAAGCCAGGTTCTCTAACATGAGAAATCAGGAATTTATAAACTTTATATCTGCAGTAGTGACCAATCACTAAGAATCATGGAATCACTAAGGCTGGAAAAGACCTTTAAGGTTACTGAGACCAAGGGCTTTAGCATTTTACATGCTAGTTGTGACCAGGGGATTCAGCATTTTACACACCTCTCTGTGGTTTGTCTAAGCCTGTCCAGTTGATTGCAATAGAAGTTGCACCTGCCTATGCAAGAGTTAAATTAGGGCTTCTCTCCCTTGCACACTTTATGCTTTAATGTAATTAAAGGATGAATAACTGCTTGGAAAAAGGAGCTTGCCTGAAGTCTGCTAACAGCTCTCTGTGAGCGTTGCTGGTTTTAGTGGCCTCATGAGCTGATGCTCATCCAAGGCCCTCGAGCTTGGTATAAAATTGCATGTTACAAGACGTTATTGCCATTTTTTACTTCTATACTTCCTTCACTCAGTCTCAGTATCAAGAATTTCACTTGATATTCTCCACTTTTTGCTGCCCTCTTCTGCAGGCAATTCTAGACTGTGATTAAATCTAACAGAATCCAATACTTCCCTATTACATAAATACTTCTTTTTAAAAAATTTCTGAGTTTTCTCTCGTGCAAGAAACTTCTTTTTTTATTTTTTTTCTTTTCTCTTTACCCATGCCATCCTAGAAACAGCAGCTTGTTGTGTTCAGTGCACTCCCCAGTGCCTCAGCTTGAAAGTCAGAAGGATTCTCACAGCGAGAGCCTTTTTATAAAGCACTTACCCATTCGACAGAACTCGAGGATGAGTTTTCCTCAGCTGCTTCTTTGGTGGATTCATTTATCCCATTAAATTCTGCAGCTTCAAGCATCTGCTCCTCCTGAAGCCTTCCTGGTAGTGCAGGAAGTTGTGCAGAACCTTAGCAAAAGTCAAGTCACTGTCATTATTTTTCTACTGCCCATTTCCAGAGTCACATCCTGTACTCTACCATAGCTCACTCTACTCTGTCAGAGCTCTGTAAAGCTCTGAAATGAAGAGTGCATAGCTCTTGTACAGCTAGTCCTGATGATAGGTGCTGGAGTACTATTCAGTTTCCAGATGGAAACAGCTACCTTCAGGTTTCTGAACACCCCTTGGATGATGCACTGTGTACAGTTCCAAAACCCCCAACACAAGCAAGACATGGAACAGTTGGAGCCAGTCCAGGGGAGGCCACAAAGATGCTTACAGGACTGCAGCAGCTCTGCTACGAGGACAGGCTATGAGAGTTGGGGCTCTTCAGCCTGAAGAAGAGAAGACTTCGAAGAGACCTTGGAGTGGCCTTCCAGTATGTGAAGGAGGCCTACAGGAAGGCTGGGGAGGGACTATTTACAAGGTCTTGTAATGACAGCATGAGGGGTCATGGGTTTAAACTGGAAATGGATCTAAACTGGCAGAGAGGAGAGTTGAACTGGATATTAGGAAGACTTTCTTTACAGGGAGGGTGGTGAGACACTGGCACAGGTTGCCCAGGGAGGTTGTGGCTGCTCCCTCCCTGGAGGTGTTCAAGGCCAAGTTCGATGAGGCCTTAACTGACCTGTTCTAGTGGGAGGTGTCCCTGCCTATGGTGGGGGGTTGGAACTAGATTATCTTTGAGGTCCCTTCCAACCTAAACCATTCTATGATGGAGATCTGGTCAGTAGAGCTTGTGCCATAAAACCTGATCTTAGAACTGATCAGCTCACTCTTAAGCAGACACCCGCAATGAGTCAGTTCATACACAGGCCTCAAGATCCATGCCTGTGTCAGCCCTCGTGATTGAATCAAGAACGTTCACTTGCTTGGGTCACCTTCCCTTGCTTTTTTAATCTGCAAATTGAATTGCACCTCAAGTCACAGATATTCCACCTATACCCCTGACAGCTCACAAACTGGGTAAACTTTACATTGCAACTATAACACTCACACTATAGTTACTTAAAAGGTTGCCTTAGGTTTTATGTCACTGATCCATACCCACCATCTGTAGGAGTCCTACATTTACACTTGTCAAGCACCCTTGTCATTCACTGTTTTTTCTTGCGACTTCTTCCATCCCTCATTTCAGGATTTTACAACAAAGAAAAACTAATAATTAGTTTAAAAAAACCCACCAAACAAATACAGCTTAAAATAATGTAACTTAGAACAAAGTCCCCAAATTTGGGTCTTTCAGATGTCACTTTCAGGTGTCACTGCCTAACAAGCAGACCATTTTGCAGAGTGAAGTTCTGATTCCTCACTTTCTTAGTCTGCTAAGAAATTATCAGAGCTGCTATTTCTTCAGTATGCTCACAGGTCAGTTTCAGTGATTATTCTTTCTGGAAAGATAAATAACAGAGGCCAGAGTGCTCATGTGAACTACAAACAGTGATTTCCAAACCCTCCTGTCAGATCAAAATGCCCCTAGCAGATCAAGACCAGGTGAGTAAAAGTCATATATCAACATTCCTCTTGGTGATGCTCCTTAAGAGCACCCATCCAGTCATCTCAAAGCAAATATCTGAGTTAGAAAGTATGTGTTAATTGAAATATTGTCACTCACCAGAAGGTTTTGACTGCTGTTTCTTTCTGTAGTAGAGATACAAGCTTCCCACTGCCACTAAGAAAGGAATTATGGCCCATACTGCCTTCTTCAGAGAGTGAGCTTCTGCAATAATATGTTTCAAATATAGTTAGGTAGTATTCAAAGATACCAGAACAAAATTAAAAGTGACATCAGGAGTGAATCAGTCAATGCCCCCCACTCAAGTGCAAGGTCATCTATGCATCACCATTCCTGAGGGATGCATGCCTGATGAACAGTAACATTAATCCTTTATATAGCTCCTGCAGCTTGACAGTTTTCTCTCCCTGCCCCAGTGTCTAATCTGCGCCTTTTCTGCCTGTACTTTGAGGCTATTAATACTTGACTAGGTAAGAGGTCAGACTACATAACTCATTATAAGAGCTCAGATTATTTTAACAGCCTTTTACATTCATTTCCCCCCATTTTGAACACCGCCTTCTTTCATTCTTTGCCACTCTTGTTCTCTAAATGTTTGATCACTTCTGTGCCTCCTTTTGGAATACCCATTGGCCAATAGTGTAAAATAGGCATCCAGAACTGGGCAGTGCTGGAAGAATGGGAAGGTGACATCCCATGACTTGATCACTTGAAACGTAATTGATAATGATTTGCTAGTGTTAAAGATCCAGTAAGAGCTAGGCCCCTCGTCTTTCTCTGAGAAGTAGAAAGAGGCACAGAACAGTATCTTTGAGAATACAAAGTATGCTGAGACAGTTGTGTAACACAAGTCATACTTGTACTGCTGAAAAATCTAATTGTGCTTGAATACCAATCGTGTTAACGATTTTTCAGTGTCAAATTCAGAACTGGGTTCTTATCTCCTCTGTAAAGGTCACTATAGGACTATAACAAACCGAGACAGGGCCCGTATAAAGTATTTTGTTGTAACAGCTCTACAGACGCAAATCCTTGTACATGGAGAGCCCCTACTGCTCTGTCTTCCACATTGATTGATATCCCTATTTTTATTAAGAATTTGCAATAAAATGGTTCATAAAGTGTACAGATTACTGGAAAATGTGGTTGTTTCTGCCACTCCTTAGCACAAGGCAAATTAATTTGCTGTCTCACATCTAGCCTACCACGTCCCTTCTGAGATGGAATTGTGTTTGGGTCTTCTGTGAAAGACACAGCTGACGCCCAGCGTTTTGTAAACCTTACCTAATAATTCCCATTAGCAAACCCTTACAGAGGAAAACAAAGGCTATGCTTGGGTATATTAAAGCAAAGAACTTAGGCCAATTGTCATTAAGAGCCATTCAGGTCCCCTCTGTGTTTGTCTTATTCCTTCTGAGATCCTCATCATTGAGGGAGGGATGTGGGAGAAGGAGGAAATAAATAAAATAGTTTGAATTGGAGAGCCATTGTGGCAAATTGAATGGCATCCATATGTTCTTGCCAGCTTACCTTGCTCGCCAACAGTCACTGCAGTCCCATTTCCACGACCTCTCCTACAGAGAGGTATTTCAACAATTACCTCACAGTAGTAAGTTCCGGTGTCACTTCCACTGGCAGACTTTATCTTCAGCACATCCTTGCATTCATGGGTGGTGTTGGACACGTAGCAAAGAGTGGATGAGATATTTTTGGTGATGTTCTGTTTATTATGATACCAGATCAATCTGTATCTCTCACCAGACTTTTCCCAAACACAGGCAATTTCAGTGGTGTCACCAACTGACAGATGGATTTCTGATGGTATTTGGGTGACTGCTAGATTACTTGGACCTGCAGCTAGTGGAGGAATACATATAGCTTTATAAGTCAAAGCAGCAAAGAGATGGCATTACAGCTGCAATGTCTACAATCACAGTATTTAAAATAATGTTAATGTTGGAAAACCAGGAGGTGAATTTTTAAGATTGGTTGCTACCCACTTCTCCCTTGAAAAACAGAAATCGAACTCTGGCTGAAGGAAACATTTAATCTGGTGTGTTTAAGCCCTCCCTCATTGCTTTTGAGCAATAAATGAGGATTTTTTTTCCTGTGTACTCGCTGCTGTGCTTACTTTTTATTTCCAACAAAAAGCTTTTAGAACAGAGGTTGAGTCTGAAGCTTATAAACACTTTGTCTGCCAGATAAAGAAAGACCAAAAGAAGCAATTCAGAGTGATTCATCAGTGAACAGTGAAAGACTCATCAAGATGAAAGAAAAATCCACTACAACTTTTGTCACCATGTAGGAGTTCTTGTCCTGTTCTGCTTCTAATTAGTGATAAATGTAAAGCATTTCTGAGTTGTTTTTTTTGTTGTTGTTGTTATTTTGTTTTGTTTTTCAATTCTGTAAACTTCTTTCATTAAGTTTTTCTTGACAAGTACTTTATAGCATCAAATTAGCTTCCTACAGTTAAGCAGACAATATGCCATGCAGACCACAGCTGTCTCATGAAGTCTGTTGTCTGGCTTTTAGCTAAGGCTGACTTGGACAGTATGAGAAGAAAAACTTCACTCTTTCCTTCTTTGAATCTCTTTATCACTCACTCTCCACACGCAAAGTGATCTCCATGAGATGTTGTGTGATACCGTACAGAATGTTTTCTTCCTGAAGTCAAACTGTGTGGATATCAGAGAACTTTTTTAATTCCAATGCCGTCGATGCTCTTCCCAAAAGTGTTAATCCATCAAAACCTATCCTCATGACTACTGAAAGCAATATTTTCATATGCTGTGGGAAGAATTCTCACTTCCCTTTCTCTAGCATTTATACTATTGAAGCAAAGAACTACTTGCACAGAGAGGAAACTGCACTGTTTTCTTCCAAATTTTATCCTGTTTGTAACTAGGTTGAATTTCACACCAACATGCGAGTAAGGGGATGGTTTTGCTCCTACCTGATCCTAAAATGGTATCTGCCAAGTTTACCATATACAAGTAAACTTCTTTCCTTTGTCCTTAGATAAAGCAGCAGCTGTCAGCAACAGTATGGACAGCATGGGGATAATATCAACAGCAGAAAAAAATAAGGGAAAGAATTGATGTAGTGCGCAAATAACTCAGAAGCTGTTCAAATGTCAAAGTGATCCCTAATTTCAGTTGTTTTGCTCTTTTCATTTGAAGCAGAGATGTGCTACAGGCTGTGCCAAGTTACTGTCTTGTAATTTTACTGTCCTTCTGAAAAATATCACTGAAAAAAAATCCTTTTGCCTTTGCTAAATGTTAATCTCTCCCTCTCTTTTGTTCCAGTGGGTTAATTTATACTGAACACCTTCAGTATTATCCAGTGCAATTTGTACTGAATAAGAAACAGGAAACCTTATCTGCTTTGCATTTCAGTACCTATGTGATCTAGAACAAAACCTCCTTAACACTTATAAATTCTACATTCAGCATTTGCCACAATAAATATCCAAGTCTTAAGGTCTAAGGAAGATGATGCTTACTTTAACCTAACATCACTTGGGGTGTCAAAGTGTACAATTTGTTTCTCTACACTTCTTCAACAACAGCCTCTTTGTGAAAATGCTTTTTGATTCCCCATGCATTTTAGTTTTGATTTCAGCATTACAAAAAAACAGTTAATACTCTCCTTGTCTCACATGCAAGTCTGTCTGAGGTGGATATACTGTGAGGAAGGATATTTAAATCCACCTCAAGAATTACAAGTGAGTAACTATAAAAAAAAAAAACAACAAAATCAATCAAACCAAAAAACCCAAATAAAATGAACCACACTTACCTAAGCAGCCAAAACACATAATTAAAAGAAATTTCAGTGGAATTATTATCATCATGCAGGATCATTAGCACTTGCATCAGGGTGCCTTTGTTGCTGATCAGCAAAGCAACAAATAAAAGCATGTTAGATTCACAGCTTAACTTCCTCTTCTATCGTCCTCATCACATGACAGAAATCTAAATGCAACCCAAATTTTCACTACACTCTGAAACTGCCATCACAGATGTGCCTGGTTTAGACTCTGGCTACCCTGTCTGAAATCAGAATGTTTCTTCTCTAAATTTTAATTTGTCCTAGTGTTTAACACTAATTAGCCTCTCTTCTGATAGGAGATACAGAACTGCTACGCCATACATGCAGCACTCTCATGTGAACATTTGCCACTGCGTTTCTGACATCTTTCATTTAAAAGCACTTTATGAAGATGACAGTACTTTAGCTGCTGTGTGCACATTCTCAGCAGCCTCTCCCAAGCCAACCTGATAAGTCAGTGACAATGATTTTAACACAGGTTACATTGATAGCAAATATTACTTCTGTCTTTCCTTTGTTGTCATCTTGCTGGAATTTTGCCTGAATTCTTCCCTCCTACATGAAGCATTTTTTTCCCATGGCAGCAGCAGCAGCAGCATAGCTCCATTACCTGAAGCAACGGAGGCAGGCTGCATTTGAAGATCGCACCCACAATGGCCCCAACGGCCTGCAACATCAGTAGGAAACAACCCAGAACACCACACTGTGTATGCAACACATTTCACTTGTTAACCTCTATGGCTGCAGCTGCACTAATGCTATACCAGTGCCACGTACATTAACTAAAGCTTGTTTAAGCAAGGTTGTAACAAGCATGGGGTAAATAAAATAATCTACAGCTGCAGGATCCAGTTAAGGGTCATACTGGAATTAATTTGCTTTCAATTACTAAAAATATTTCTACAAATAGGTAACTCTTTAATATGCTCTAATACTGATTTTTGGCTCCAGCACTGTCTGGCAAGGGAAGTGAGAAAAAAAACCCCACTTTCTTCCCATTTTCTTAGCTTACCCAGTTTCATTCCCTGAATGGAGCTAGTAAGGACCTAACAAATAACCTTTAAATGCACAAAAGGATGTATTAAAGCAAATAATTTGTACTTAAGGATATTTAATGATATTAAATCATTCCTTTAGTATTGACATTAAAGTATGCACATGCATATTCAAGGGAAAAAAAAACGTTTTCTCTTCAAGTACCTGCATTTGTGCATTTACTGTTGGGCTATGCAGCTGGCAGTCACGGCCTGCAGAGTATTTTGTCTAGAATCTAGGTGAAGCTTTCTCAATAGTGCCGATAGCAGCTTATATTTATGCTGAAAGATGCTTTGGTTCTAATCCAAAGCATCTATTGTCAGAGATGAAATGAGCGAGCATGCAGAACAAGGGGTTGGAAAAAAGGTTTATTTTTAGCTCTGGTTACTTCATTGTACCGTTTTACCACACAACTTGCTGAACACTCATCACAGCACTACTGAGTGGGTGGAAAAATATGGTGTCAGAATTTCTTAAGCCAGCTTTGCCACCAGGATAAGTGCATCACCCATATCAGCTATGTGGGTCAGGGAAGCTTCTACAACAGAAGGATCCTTCTAAGTTTTCTTTCTGCAGCAAGCACAACAGACTTTTTATGAGGGCTTGTAGTGATACAATGAAGGGCAGTGGCTTTAAGCTGAAAGAGGGTAGATTTAGAGAGGAGATTAGGAAAAGGAAAAACTCTTTGCAGTGAGGGTGGGGAGACACTTGAACAGGTTGCCCACAGAAGCTGTGGGTGCCCTCTCCGTGGAAGTGTTCAAGGCCAGGGTGAACCCAAACCATTCTGTGATTCTATGAACTTAATATTAATGTAGGACTCTGCATCAATGAATCTGAATTCTGTAAATGTGTAATTTCATTGACAGTGTGCTGGAGATGATTCTGGGGCAGCTGCTTTACAGAGAGATTCCCTCTTCTTGCAGAGGCAGTGAGAGTTAGAGCCAGTGTCCTCTGCATGAATCTGTCTTTCCAAGTCTTTTCTCGGTGGTGCTCAAAGAACACTGGAGGAGCATACTGAAAAATATATCTGAAACTTTTAATTTAAGAGTGCAAATGATTCTTTTACCTGATCTTGTGATTGAAGAATGTCAGGGTAATGCCACAAATACATTCATCAGCAGGACTTCCTCAAGATAAATGCTAGCACGCAAGAGGAACTTTAGCTTTCATTTAGGTTTGCACCTTGCTAGAATAAAGTACAGAATCATAGAATCAACCAGGTTGGAAGAGACCTCCAAGCTCATCCAGTCCAACCTAGCACCCAGCCCTATCCAATCAACCAGACCATGGCACTAAGTGCCTCATCCAGTCTTTTCTTGAACATCTCCAGGGACGGTGACTCCACCACCTCCCTGGGCAGCCCATTCCAATGGCAAATCACTCTCTCTGTGAAGAACTTCCTCCTAACATCCAGCCTATACTTTCCCCAATACAACCTGAGACTGTGTCTCCTTGTTCTGTTGCTGGTTGCCTGGCAGAAGAGACCAACCCCACCTGGATACAGCCTCCCTTCAGGTAGTTGTAGACAGCAGTGAGGTCTGCCCTGAGCCTCCTCTTCTGCAGGCTACACACCCCCAGCTTGGGCTAATATTTCTCAGAAAACAAGAACATATAAAACATGCAATGACACCTTCTACCAGGAAGGTCATGCTTTTTACAGACCAGAGTCTTAGATGTCTCCAGTATAATAAAAGATTTGACTCTGGCAAATTATTCCCTAGTGGCTAACTGCACTGAAATAACTCCAGATAAAATATTCTGTTTTTTTTTTCCTTAAAAAAAAAATAAAACCAGAAAGTCTCCACAAATTGAAAGAGAAAACCTCCCAACACACAGATCAAATGGTAACAAGATATTCCTGTTTATAGCATCCTGTAGGATTTCTTCTGACACAGCCTACAAAAAACATCAACCTGACCCCTGGGAAAGCAGTGCCCAGAGTCAGCAGCCGTGGGATCATTTACTGCTTGGCCAGGATCGACCATGCAATTGCTCACTGAAGATAAAGCTCATTTTTTATAGTCCACCAGCATAACTTGCTGTTACTAGCACACCGTATGTGTGAATGCTGCTTCGGCCACAAAAACAA
This sequence comes from Tricholaema leucomelas, assembly GCA_013400475.1. Taxonomy (NCBI): domain Eukaryota; kingdom Metazoa; phylum Chordata; class Aves; order Piciformes; family Lybiidae; genus Tricholaema lacrymosa; species Tricholaema leucomelas. The sequence continues at coordinate 1,022,683 of WAAF01010666.1, forward strand.
GAACTGTAATCACATCATTGTGTAACTCACACAGGGTTCCCATTACACTGCAGTGCATAACCAAGCAGCAAATGTAGAAGGAAAATGACTTAACTGAACAGATTTCATTTCCCAAACACATACACAAAAGCAAATGAAAACCAGCTGCCATCATGCTTTGGTGCATCCCAGTCACAGTGCTTTGTATTTCCTCTTTGGGCTAAATGTTGCAGGAAAACAGCTTTCACTGCAGCAGGGCAGGTTAGCCTGGCACATCACCGAGTATTTACAGCCCAGTCATCAATAGAAAACAGGAAGCAACCTCTCTTCATCCAGGAACTGAGTGTGGCAGTTTCTGCAGTGGTTTTAATGAGATGCAACCAGCTAGTATACAAGAGCTGCCTAGACAGAAAAAGCCAGCACGGCTCTTCCAGCAGAACATTCACAATAGCTGCTCTGGGACGGCCCTTTTCACTCCGCTTCCTTACTGTCTCCATATGGAAGAAATTATTGCTGAACAGCTGAAGTAAATTAGAACTACCACAATAAAATATCATTTTTGCATGAGTCCAGATCTGAAATGATTAACTGACTGAAAAGACATCTATCCTCCTCTTTTAAACCCCTAAATAGTTTTGTACAGTGTTGCACCAAGCATAACTCATTGTTACCACTGCAGTGAAGTGACTAACTTCATTCTCATCTCACTATGTGCATTTTCATGGTGAATAAGTAAAATAACTAGAAGATACCCAACAGCATGTGAACAGAATTGGATTCTAAACCTTCACACTGTTTGGAGCCACGATGAAACAGGAGAAATGCAACTTATCTTTCGGAGACAAATACATACAGCTCTTAGGAAAGCCAGTTGCTGCCCAAGTTTCCATCCGCTGCTTCTCAAACAGATCTGTTTGGAATTGACACTCACTGCCGGTTTAACCCATCAACACAGTCCTCCACAAAATACTTCACCCTGATCCTAATGAAACATTTCTTGATACCACTGTGCACATTCTTCAGGCCTGAGAAGTACAAAAGCTCAGTGTCATAGGAACAGCATTCCTGCTCCAGGTTATATGGTGAGTTGGTTATTGGCCATGTGGCAATACATCTTCTGTCAACAAACTAGCTCCAGTTTACCCAGAACATCCAGGGTCAGGATACTGTGAAGCAAAGCAAATCAATCCTGATCCTTAGGAGACACAATTTAAATGAACTTCCTGCAAAGGAACACAAATAGTACATTCAATTGCAGTTACAGCAAAGCAGAACTTCGCAGCTGTTGCCCAAAAGGCAAAGGTGAAACATAGGACAGGCATTCTTCCTTGTATGTAGGAAGAGAACATCCTTTGGCAACCCCCTACCCTGCGAGACGGAAGCCACTTTCTCTAACAATAAAAACCTTAAGAGATGACTCCTGAGATCAGTACTAATTAGGAAGACGATTCAAGACTGTAGGACTAACATGACTTTATCAGTGCAGCATGGAAGCAACCACTTCAACACCCATAGCACACACAAACACCCACAGCAAGCACGAAAATCTTCATTAAACTTGTACTGCAACACCAAGGTCACATTTCAATTGCACACATTTCATAACAAGAAGGAGCTGTGAATAATTAACCAATAAAAATACCCACAACCCAGGCCTATAGTTTAATTAAATTTAGAGTTTATTCCAAAATGACTATTTCATTAATAGCAGTTGAGTGTTTTTCAAGATCATCACCCATATCCTGAAACAAAAATTGGAAGCTTTTACTTATTCACTCTTGAAGTACAATGTGGAACTTTACTGACTTTGGAAATACACAAAGAAAGTCCTGATTTCCTTAGGGTGAACAGTTACTGTGCAGTTTTCTGTGGTCTCTGTGATGTTGAAGAATCCTGTAAAACACAAAACCATTGATAATTCATTAAAGAACCTTTAATAAAATGCACATCGTATGTTATCTCAACAGTTTTAACTCATGCCTTCCTAGGGAATCTGGTGTTTAAGCAGATTCTCCTCCTTGAAGCTGTAAGGAGTATGAAGACTAAGACACACCCATTCATAAATACTAAAATACACAACAATTCATCTACTTTTTACATGCTGACTCACACAGAAAACATGAAGCGACTCCCCTGCCATGCACCTTTTCTTCATCAAGAGCAAGCAAGCTCCTGTCAAGCAGAGCTCTACATTCTCACCTAGTCCAACTCAAAACCTCTGTGAGCTTTTTGGAAGGCACATACATGTATGTAAGTGACAGTAAGGACAATGTCCAAAGATCTAACTGGAAGGAGAAATTAAATGAGGTCACCCACAGTGTCAGCCCTAACTTTAATCACATTCACACAGTCTCCCAAGCAGATTACAGTGGGGATTTTTAATTGCAGCTGTCTGATTTTCTGCAGCACTGGTTTAACCTTAGATTAACACAGCTCATCAGCATTTAACAAAATCTATCTGTGTCAAGTGTGAATTCATAGAGTAGCCTCTTCTATCTGGACAAAGGTAACTCCAAAAAGATTTCAAGTTTTTTAACACTGCAAGTCAAAGCAAGCCATCAGAGAAAGACAGCAGTGTAGAACTTGCAGGGAATCTCTGCTAAATGCCACTGTTCTGTCATACAGAACGCTGACACATTTTTCATCTTGAAAATCTTTTTTATGTTTTTAATTAGATTACTCATTAATCTTCAACAGTCAACAGCAAGGCCATCAACCACCTTATTCTGCCTACCTTTGCTTGGATATTGTGCAGTCTTCCATTTCCATCGCTTCAGAGCATTTACATCCCAGGTGCCCGTGAGTGATCGCTCTTCCACTGCCTTCACTGATCCCAATCCATTTAGCAAAGACTGAGTAAAGAAAACACAGTTTATTGAGAACAGCATCACAATCACTTGTCTGGCACACAGTTAAACCAGACCAGAACTCAAAGCTCTAGCACTGATCTGTTAACCACGGCAGTAGAAACTTTAAACATCTGCTAGGTCACACAAAAAAGAGCAACTACAGACTCTCCAGGCTTCAAACTCTGAAGCTGAGATGCTGAGAGCTTTCGTTGTCTTGTAGCAAAGTTAAAAAACCCTCTCCATTCATAACTGAAATTCTTACTGCACTGCGTTTAACAGACCAGAAAATCCTTCACCTTGTTCTCTGTGTGTCTATCACCACAATCAACAATCTCCTTCCACGTATTAAGGCAATCTACTTCTGTATGAAACTCCCAACAAAGAAACTGAAAATACACAGTACATGATGGAAGTGACCAAAGTTTCAGCAACGCACAGAAACCAGAGTTAAAAAAAATAATGTTTGTTTCCTTTAATCCTGTCCACATTTATTAACTATAACTAATCAGAATCCCACTCTCTGCACTGGCTAAGGCATTGCAGGAAGTATTACATCACCAAGAACTCCACAGAACCAGACCTACCGATATTTATGCAGATCTTCACCCTGGGTCTATGGCAACTTAATCTCAAGTAACAGCTTCTGTGCCGTCTAGCTGGGTGAAAGTAAGATCTGCTTCAATTTGAGGTAAAAGTTTTACTGATATTTTTTTATCCATATCTTGTGGTGTCTCTAGCACACAGGATGTTTTATTCTCTCTGGAACAAGTGGTATCCTGCCTCAAAAGATTAGATTTACCTTGAGATTCACCATCACAGGTTGAGATAGCACAGGATCCTCTCCAGCTTCATACAAGTGCCTAATTCTTAGTAGGACACGACTGAAGTCTGCATCACCTTGCTTCTGTTTACCTTTAAGAGAAAACAAAATGCAAACATTTTCTTACTTTTAAAATAAAACCAACTCTTAAAGGCTTCTTTTAAGCTTTACACTCTTCTAATTAAAACTTAATTCCCATTTTTTAAACTAAGCAAGAGGACTAATATCAAGCAATACCCAGCTCCAACTGTTGACAGGCGTACACTAACAGTCATGGTGAACTCAGGCAGGTGAAATGTTTTACTATTTGAGGGGAGAAATCACATACTCTGATTAACTTTCTTGGCAGAAGAATGTAACACTTTGAATAAATAAAAGGACTATCCACAGAAAGTAGATAAAAGAGAAAGCCAGCCTCTAAGTGTTGCATCTAGTCACCCTTTGGAAGGCACCTACCCATGTGGATGTTGTGGACTTGCTCAGAATGATTAGAGCTGTATCTCCACCCTGGAATGCTCAGAGTCTGGAGGTGAAGATTAGGTGGGAGAGTTACAGGTGAACTGTGGACTGAATTCTGCTGAAGTTGTCTGGGTAGCCGTGGTTTATCTCCTGCACAAAAAGTGAAGCAAAGCAAACATCAAACATCCATCACAAGCACAAGCCTGGCTAGGGCACTGTGGAAGAGTGAAGAGGTATTTGCTTCTTCTGCCAGGGCAGACGAAAAGCAGATGTGCTTTCTCCTCCTGAGATAGAAAGCAGAAAGCAGCATGACTTGAACTGCTGGAGAAGTGTACTGTAGTACTGGAGCTTTCCATAAAGCAAATTTCTCTGCAGCTTAAGCTGCTGTTCCGATACCAGACTTGAGATTTAGTTAATAAGTCAAACAAGTATTTTTTTAAAAAGAATGACTCGAAAACGGTCATGAAGAACATCCAAGGAACTGAGATGTTGTGCACTAACTACTTTGCACTAATTCCCTGCATGGACATTTGGTTCTCATTAGAAGATTTAGAATTTATTCTCCTCTGAAAGTAGAGATAAACAAGAGAAACATTTCATACACTTGGACAAGATCCATGTTTGAAAAGAATGCAAAGTAATTATCAGGCTCGACATCTGCCTCCTACCTCACTGTATACTAACTTTGCCACACAGGAGGCTCCAAGTCTGCATTTACAGATTTTAACAGCCTAAGTCAGAGCAAAATAAACAAGCCATTCAGATGCTAAAGATAGCACAGGGGATGGAATGAGTTACCTGGTGATGCTCCAAACATTACTACCGGCCTGTGTTCTAACACCAGTCCACTCGTCCGATACAAAATATTGGTGGCAGCCTTGGATCCTAAAATAAGCCAAATCACAGGGCGAACCACAGAGGAGTCATTCAAAGTCAGATTATAATCCAGGTCCCACTGAAGGTTGTTCCACAGTCTCCTGTGAAGCATCACCTGAATTGGGAGGGTGAATGTCAACAGTAATCAGCCATCATGCTTTAGCTATGTTATCAGCAGTCATGAAATTATGCTCTCCCACAAAAGAAAAATCAAATTGTTACCTCCACTTGTCCATTTCCTTGACTCGAGACACCATGAGCTCTTTCTGCAAGGAGCATCAGCCTTGTGGTATCATCTTCGATGTAGGCAGTCTGGACCATGGGATAATAGTTCTGAAAAGACACAGTAAATTATGCAGTGCTAACATTAGAAAACAGTAGCGAAGAACAAAGATAGCGCACGACTGACTTTGGAAAACACCTTTGTGCCTACCCGAGCCACTGTGTTATTCACATATGTCTTGAATGGTCTTTTCTGAATCTGGTATCCATTGCTGTCAGTGTAGAGTAGCTGCTTGGTGTTCAAATTGGTGCTGGTTCTTAGAACTGCTTCACGATTGAAGTCCAAGGGCCCAACGCTATACTCCTGCTCTATGCTACGGCAAAGTAACCTCCCATCGTAGCCCTCCGGTACCGTATACATCCTGGTATACACTGCGTAGCTGTAGTCCTGGGCTGTAATGTTACTACAAAAAATGAGAGGGAAGACATGCAGAGTTTGTGAAGTGTAGCACTTGATAGGTTATGTCAAGACTCACAAATCATTCTTGATGCCATTCTGTACACAGACAATTTTCTTGCTTGTTCTCTGTATGGTTTATGTACAATTATTGTTAGCTTCAATTTAATTCCCAAACGTACAACGATCCAGACAGAGTAAATGATCTCCTACAGTTTTCCTCAGTGCTGCAAGTATAAAGAGGACTCTTCATTTGATTAGACATGTTCTCTTTTTCTCAGAATTAATAAAAACATTTAAAATACTTATGACTCCCCAAGCAACATACTTACAGTCTACAGAAAAAAGGTGTTTTTCTGGTCTGGCCAACATTAATTTTGATGCAAGAACTCCACTGTTTTCCCAAGGTCCTTCTCAACTACAATCCTTGTACAACGTGAAGCAAAGGGCTTCAATTAAATCACCAGATTTGAAAGGGGAGGAGAGGGTTATAGATGAACATAATTTTAACACAGAGAAGTTGCTAGCTCAGACAGGGAGCAAAGCATCCTTGTGGAGGACTCATTTTCCTTTCTCTAATTTGCTTGTCAGAAGATATTCACAGTTATAAAAATGAACCATGAAGTCCAAATTCCACCTATGTAAGAACACATTAGCAGTAATTTTCATTGAATTGTACGGAAGCAGATCCCAACAGAAGATGCACTACAGAGCAAACCACAGAAGATAAATCTGAACCATCTTCACCTCCCTCTCTGCAGTGATATGTGCTATTTAAAGGAAGTGCTTCCACAGCACTACATTTAGCAGGTGCATGCTACTTCTTTTGTCTAAACCCTGAACAGTACACAGAGCTCACAGTTTAGGAGTAACCTGGAATACTGCATCCAGTTCTGGGCTCCCCAGATCAAGAGGGACAGAGATCTATTTGAGTGAGTGTGATGGTTTGGAAGTTACCTGCTGCCCCCACCAAATTCACCAGACTAGACTCAGCCAGCTGGAAGTCAAGGAATGAAGGTTTCACAGCTTAGCACAATATACAAGCAGATATTTACAATATATTACAAATATTTACAGCTATATACAAGTTAAAAGACATACAGAAACACAATATCCCTCCCAGAAATCAAGAGTGCCCAAGAGGGGCTCCCAACCACTCTTTCACTTCCTTTCCACCTCTCTCTCTTATCCCAGAATCTGCCTTATGTGCAAGGTGAGTTGGAAGGATTGGCAAGGGAGTGAGAAGCAGAATGGTTAGTTGGGTTACACAGATACAGCTACAAGCAGTTAATTCGGCAGAAGCCAGGGAGAAACACAGACACTGACTGCTTTATCTATGTTTGTGTCCTTTTTTTATACAACTCAGCAAACCTATGAGTGAAGCAGACATCACAGTCTACTCTTTTGACAGTCTATAATCTAATTTTTCTCATTAGAATATTCCAATTAGCCTCAAACCTGCACAGAGTCCAAGAGAGGACCACAAGGACAATTAAGGGACTGGAGCAGGGCTTTATGAGGAAAGGCTGAGAGATCTGGGGTTGTTTGGTATGGAGAGGAGAAGATTGAGGGGGGATTTAATAAACGTCTATAAATATCTGAGGGCTGAGTGGGAAGAGACCTGAGCAAGGAAGGAAGGGACAACCTGAAGATAAGTGCTCTGACATATTAAAAGAAAGAGAAGCAGGGTGGGTTTGGCTCAAAACAGGGTTAAGTTTTTTGCCTCGTTCCAAGTCCTTTCCTCTGTGCACACACTGCTAGGGTAGGCTTAATAGAAGATAATCCATAGGTGAGGGAGAGTATGTTCAGACTGGAGCTTAGGAGCTTAGGAAGAAGCCCCTCAGCACAAGGGGTAGTGAGACACTGGAATAGGCTGCCCAGGGAGGTTGTGGATGCCTCCTCCCTGAGGGGTGTTCAAGGTCAGGCTGGATGAGGCCTGGAGCAGCCAAGTCTAGTTGAGAGGTGTCCCTGCCCATGGCAGGGACATTGGAGCAGATGATCTCTGAGGTCTGTTCCATTCTATGATTCTATGGTTCACTTGTGTCCTGTGATAGGACAAGGAGCAATAGAAGTAAACTACAGCAGGCAAAGTTCCACCTCAACACGAGGAAGAATTTCTTTATTGTAAGGGTCACAGAGCACTGGAACAGGCTCCCCAGAGACACCTTGAAAGTCTCCAGAGAAGGAGAGTCCAAGACCCATCTAAATGTGTTCCTGTGCAACCTACAATAGACGATACGGTCCTGCTCTGGCAGGTGGATTGGACTTGACGATCTTGAGAGGTCCCTTCCAATCCCTAACACCCTGTGATCTATACAGAATTAGTCTCATATGTATCTACAGAGACTTAAACACTCCAGTGAAGTGAAGCTGATGTTCACAATGAAGGAAAGCTGAATTCTGTACCTATAGAAATACTGACGAATCTCTGTCATCAAGTTGCCAAACACCACTTCCAATCCCACTGCTTTTGATATTGGAACGGCTGTTGCATTTGGGGCAAATAAATAGTTATCTGAAATGGGTCCTTTTGTCACATCTCCATTCACATGGTACTCAAGGAACTCCTGGGTCAGCTGGACGGTCTGGTTAGTCTCCCTGTGAACCCACAGAAAAGTTTCATTACTTACAAACACATTTTGTACATAATACATGCAAAGCTAAACTGCAATAGTAGCGAGGCTGGAAACGTAAGAAAGAAATCTCTTTACTCAAAGTGCAAAATTGATTTTATAAGATGTAGAAAATGAGGATAGAAGAGAATTAAAGTGCTTCCCATCAAGACATCCCTCAGTGTGTAAATAAATGGAATTTCTATGACACTTAATACTTTTGTTAAACAGAAACATCTTCAGACAGAAACAGCTTCTACATTAGCTCAGTGTTTTGACATGAGAGTTGCTGTAGGATCAACTGCAACCACTGCAGATAAATCAAGTACACTGCACCAGATGAATGATCAGATTCACTTAACTAGGTCTGTAGCTAGGTAAACCAGCATGATGCTTGCTTCCATATTTAACACTGGCAATGAATATAATGGTAATGGGATAGCAAAACTTGCACTCATTCATACATACTTTGTGTTTTCTTTTCTCCACTGCAGGTTACAGTTTAGCTATTCGTGACTGTATTACAATCTTTGCAAAGTCAAATGAAGGCTATTTAAGATGTTACTGCCTTCAGCTACTTGCTCTGCTCTTTTAGAGTCTTGTTGGGAAAACAGGAAAAAACACTCAGTCTGGCATATAAATGTCAACTGCCATTTCAGCCAGTATTAACACAGCAAGCTACAAACTGTCATGAGGAGCAAAGCATATCTGCTACTCCTGTTAGAGGGCATTTTCAGTGCACACTCAGGACTTGCTGCAGCTAAACTTTACAAGGCTTCACAGCTGTAGATCCCAATTTTTTAACCTTTCCTCCCATTCTGAACTGATGTCTTGTTCTTTGCCATTGTCCCAAAAGAAACCTCCTGAAACTCAAACCATTCTGGGCTTGCCTGAAGGCTTCTGAAAAAAGTAAACATCCCATCCATCCCACATGCCAAATTCCAACTTTTGCTGCCTGCCAGAACAGAATGTTTCAAGAAAATGGGATCTGAATTCAAGTTTTTGTCCTCCCTCATTATGTTTATTGTATTCCTCATGGAACCTGGAAACAGACCTGCAGGCACTTTGAGAAAGTACTTACTACAGGGCTCTTATGATGTATCTATATTTTTAAAAGCTGATCTTAACTATAGTGGGAAAAAAGTTCCTGCTCGGAGACAGAATTATGAACAACATCACAAAGGTGAAAGAAGTCTTGCAGTCATCAGGCTAACACCAAAGAGGTCAGCAGAGTTCAGTAAAGAGCTGACAGTCTGAATTCTGAGCAGGCAAAAAGTGGCACAGCTCCACTGAAGCTGAAGGAATCAAGTCAGTTTTCATCCTCTGAGAAAGACAATATATGCAAAGCCCAAATCTCACCTCAGTCTCAATTGTTCTTGCACTTTATTTACCTGACTAAGAAAGAACTGCTTTAGTTACATGTTGTCTTTCAAAAGATTTAGCAGTTCCTTACCACATAAACCCTAGTGAACAGAAAGAGAAAGCACTTGCTTTATCACTCACAGCTCATCATACAGCACAGCCATGCTTATTTTCTTTCTTTACTGTTTTTAATACAAACACACATTCATAACACTATTTAGTTCTAAAGCACAATGATATTGGGCTGATCTACTGGTTAATACTTTGATATGCCACCTTAGACTGATTGCATGGTTAGGCCAACAGAAACAGTATGGAATCACACCTAGGCTAGTGTTGCTGCTCCTCAGAGAAAGGAGGACACATGAGCTAGAAATAAAAACAGAATAATTGGAAGGCACATTTTGTTAGTTAAATCTCAGAGTTAAGGTACATGATACAGTCCTTGGATTTATTTTTACGTAGGGTTTTACAGGATCTGAAATATGATTAAAAACAAGCAGGCAATCTCACCTCTCAGTAATGCTGTGCATTAAATTTGTGCTCTGGTCAAACAAGACCTGGTAACAGTTGTTAACCACAGGAAGCAACTGTTGATGTTGTTGATTTGCCTGAGTGAGGTCTTTTCGTTTGTACTTGACAGATCTCCCAATAAAGGCAGATTGCTCACCAGTCAAGGCTTTAACATGGTATTTTCTGTAGCTCAGACCACTTATTTCAACAAGAATATAGAGATCATAGGTCGAACTGGACTCTGCAGGGCTTTGAACCTGTATGTTAACAAACACAACAAAGCTGCATTAGAGGAAATTAATCAGCAAGGCAACAATCATCATGTGTGGTAAGTCCTATTTTACAAAAAATAACTACTGCTTTACAAGTTTTTAAACATCCATCCTTCATAAATCTCAATTATAATGTAGATCCAGGCTGCTTGTAATTGGGAGTTTGGTGAACTTGGATTAATCTCAGCCCTTCTGTGAAGGGTGCCACTAAGTAAATGACAAACTTAGATCTTATTTTAATGTGGTATTAGGCCTTTTGTCACAGGAGACAGCTGTTGTGTATCACTACCTGGCTACAGCATGCCTTGATGTATGCTGATAGTCCTGGTTTTGGCTGGGATAGAGTTAATTTTCTTCCTAGCAGCTGGCACAGTGCCATGTTTTGGATCTAGTATGAGAATAATGTTAACAACACATTGATGCTTTAACTGTTGCCAAGCAGCACTTATCTTATGTCAAGGACTTTTCAGTTTCCCATGCTCTGCCAGTGGGGAGGTGCACAACAAGCTGGGAGGGAGTCTGGCCAGGACAACTGACCCAAACCGGCCAAAGAGATATTCCGTACCACAGGATGTCTTGCTCAGCACATAAACTGGGGACATTTGGCTGGGAAGGGCTAGTTGTTGCTGGGGCATCATTCAGCAGGTGGTGAGAAACTGTGTTTTGCATTACTTTCTTTCCTGGCTTTGATTTCTGTCTGTCTTTGTTATCTCTCTTTTCATTACTATTATTATATTTTAATGATTACACTGAGATATTCTTAACCTATGAGGTTGGTTGTTTTGTTTTGGTTTTTCCCCCTCCAATTCTCTTCCCCACCTCACTGGGGGCAGGGGGAGACATGAGCAAGTAGCTATGTGGGTGCTTAATTACCATCTGGGATTAAACCACACCATAGTGATATAAGCCACTACGTCTGTCTAGCTGGCAGAACTTGCTGAGCTATCTGACATCTCATGGACAGAGGGAAGCATCTGGAATTGTGTTATGCCTCTTCAGGCCTCATGCGCAGGAGACATGCCTACAAGTTTATCAGGCCATTGATGATGATGATGTACTCTGTACAGCAGAAGCTCCTGAAAAGGCTAGTGGCAACTCTCACATGAGGTCACTTTCTTCTCTCCCAAGAAACATCTGTCCTTGTGTTTGACCTTGGCTATAACAGAATATGTCATATGGCAGCTGACTGTCCCAAGTTTCTTCTGAGCTTGCAAATAAGACCTACATTTCTTAAATCTCTTGACCTCCCCAAGCCAACCTGACAGTTGTACAGACAGGACTGCCAATTGCAGGGCTGGGCTCCAAGCAAAAAAAGCTTTATTTGGAACAGTGTTTTTTCATACAAAGAAAAGCAAGGTAAGAAATGCCAGGTCACACCCAGCAGGCACGTATAGAACAAACCAAACACACAACAAGAACGGGAAGCCTTTATGGACATTAAGGAAAAAAAACCACTAAAACAAAAAAGCAAACCCAAAAATTTAGTTGAGAGAACAGGTAATAAAAAAGGAAAACTAACTGAAGAAGGACTAGGAAAATCCCAATTTAAACTAATCCTGTTTTCACTCTAATACTATCTATTACCACATTTTGACAAGAGGTAGGATCAAGCCAGTGAAAATAGACAAGAAAAGAAAAGAAATGAAGCTGAAGTACCTGTGCTGGCACAGAATGTCCCAGTTCATCATATACACTCATTGCCATGTCGCTGACAGAAACTGTGACAAAGGTAGTGATATTCCATGCCAGTGGATTATAGACAATAACATACTGATCAACATCTGTAGCACCTGTGTGCACACACAAAGTTATCAGTCACTAAAATGATGTATTTTTAAAATGGGATGTTAAAAAGCATTTTAGAGATCTGCCTAGGTACAAGCATCTTGGAAAATTCTCACATAAACCCCTTCATGACTGAAAAAAGGAAAACATTTCTCAATACTTCATAAAAGCCACTTCTGCTTTATTGTTATATTCTTTACCCAATAAAAAGACTCTATATTCAGAAAATGACACCTGAGTTGAATGTAAATGCATTCAGTGAAAATAAGCAGCTTACCTCAACTCATTGTCATGCAGTATTAACTTTATCAGAGTTATACAGAAGATCAAATGAGAAGCTTAATCTAAAACCATGCCTGTAAAAACCCAAATCAGTCTGTTGTGCAACCCATGACAGCCAAAAATAATTTCCTAAGCGAAGATAAAAGGGAATATACAGCCTTTAGAACAGACTCCTTAAAAATTCCTTTACCTTTTTTACACAAGCTGGTAATACACTGCAAGAGCATTTTTCTTAACAGTAGCTGCGCTTCTTACCAAGTAATCTTACGTTGCACAGTAAGGTTAGCTCAGTAACTACTCCGATCAGCACCTCTTCCTTCCCTCCATTACGTAGCTGAGGTGTGAATCTAAGAGCCAGGTCTAACATATACACTGAGGCAGGGCTCTGCCTAACACCAGTTTAAAGGCCCTGACTTCAGGTAGTTGAAATCATAAATTCATCTGAGTTTGCTTCAGATCTAGCAGGTGTCATAAGACAAACAGGATTTTCCAGCTTAGAACAGCACTTAGGTGGTATGTAGTATCTTGACTGTTTAGGAGGAAAACGTGATAGCTTTCAAAAGTTAGCCTGAAAATTTGAAAAGCTCTATTAAAAAGTACCTGGCATTCCTGAGTCTTTGTTGTAAACAGCAGAATAGACCTCCCTATTCTTCTTCGCATTGTTCATGTCAAAGATTATGGAAGCCATTAGCTTCTTCACGTTGAACATTCCATACATCAAATTATTCATGTACATGTCCTTCACCTTGGGAGACTCTGTGCCTGTTATACCATCGTGGTGCTGGACCTTGAATTTAAGAGTAGTTTGAATGCTCACAACCCAACAGGATGACAGGTGTGCATTTGTATTAACATGGCCCACTAACTACTAGACACAACTTAAAATGTGAAGGAATTACATCCATACTCACAGATTCACATTTTGCTTATTTCAAATTGCCATGTACAGAATGAAATGGTTACAGACAAGATGCACACAAATTTCCCTCTCTACACATTCCTCTTGTAATACTTATAAATTACTGAAGCTACATATTTACAGGGAAAATAAAATACAAGTTACTAAAACCAAGCATGCAGCAAAAATACCATGACAGGTTTCTAATTTCCTGCTAAGGTCTGACAAAACATTTATTATCAGCATAAGCACTGAAGCCTGTAAGTGCTTAATGGTATAAAGCTGATCATACAGCTGCTGAACTTTGAAGAAACAAATCTGTTCATCATCTAACCTGCAGAAGTAGAGGCTACCAGTATCTTTCAGTTACTTCAGTTTTTAATCTCATTTTCAGAAACCTTGTAGTAAATAATAAAACTAATATTGAGAAAAGGGATTTCATGTGTAAAGTTTGAAGCTACATGCTCTTTCACTGGCTGAATAAAACATCTGCCAGTAACCATGTCTTGAATGCATGGCTAAGGGGCTGAAGTCATGTTTCAAGACAGTCTTTTGAAAAATTGCTTTATTTTTACTTGTGGCTTGCTAAAGGGGAAAATTATTTCTAAAACCATAAAAGCAACAATAGTCCATTTGAAATGCATAAGCAAAGCTCTGCCTTTGAGCAATACACATTTTCATTCACATTAAAAAATGAATCAATCTTTACCTCAGAAACTGCCCATCTAAGGCTCTGAAGTTGCTTTAAGGCTCCACACTTGCAAATAGAACTTTCTGGGTGTTTCTGGACGTACTGTGTGAAAAAAGACTCTCCAGCATAAAGCAGTGAACTTGCTCTCCTTGCAATTCCTTTTAACGTGCTGCGAGAAGTATAAAACCCAGTCCATGCTTGAAATGGCTCTGTTAAGGGTTGAACAGATCCAATACATCTCAAAACACCATTTTAGATATTACTTATCTGTTATTTATTAGACCACTACTGTACAACTTTTTATATGAAACCTGCTGGGTTACGCATCAGCCATCAGACAGAATTGTCCTCAGCCCTACAAAGAAACACAGGCACGGAAGTGCACTTTGGAAAACTACAATCATTCCCTACAGACCCAATAAGTGTTGGCATAGAGCTGTTATCAGCTGAATTAATGTGTGTTTACAGAAATTTATTCTTTGTCAATCTGCACAAAACAGCTTCGGAAGTTTAACTGAAGCATTTTGTTACTCATTAATAAAGTGGATTAAAATCCTTGGTTACTGCTTCATACAAGTAACTCTCTAGATTCCCTCCTTTTGCTCAAAGTGGTTTATCCTAAATTTCACCGCCTCAACCTGGAGCAGATGACTCTAAACTATTGCAGCACTTCAAACTGCATCAAAAGATGCCCTCAAGTGGTCAGTGGAAAGTATTTCAATAGTTAATTTTGTGCTAATATGTAGCAGAATCCTGCAGAGTAAATGAGGAAAGCAAACACTTGTTTTTAAAACCTCCAAATATCTTAATCAGTGCTTTGGGAGGGGGGATGGTGTTTGGTTTTTTTGGTTGGTTGGGTGGTTTTTTTTGGTGGTGGTGGTGGTATTTTTCAAATATACCACTGATAAACCGATTTTTACAGAGAGAAGCTTAAAAAATGCTCTATAAAGTGAAAAATAAGCAACTGTAACAGTCTGTTACCAGCCCATGATCAAAGGCAACAATTAGGAAATGAGATCTCTTACTCAAAAACTCCAGGGCAAATTCTTTTGGGCCTGAAAAATAGCAGAAGTTTGAACAGGATGAATTCCATTTCAGTTTTCAAGGTTACAAGCAAAAGAGTCACCTATGCATACCAGCACAGTACAACAGATGTAGAATAGAAAAAAGGAAACACTTATCAGGGACTTAAAACTTGAGTTTCCAAGGCAGATGTCAGAAGTGACACTGAGCCCAGTAAGTGACTCATAATAAAATGGCATAGAAAGAGAGCGGATTAATCATCAAGAAGCAAAATACTATGTGGGAGAAAGTGCACTCACATCTATCCTGCAATTGCAAGGCACGGTAACTTCGGAGAATAAATTGCATCTAAGTGTGGGCACCTACCTGGAACACTGAAGGTGCTGCCATTATGCAAACTAATGGCAGTCGACTACTACCTGCAAATTATGCCAAAAGATACAGGTAAGACTCCAGATGTAAAAGGATACAGCACTTAAAACAGTGCATTTACCAGCAAGTTGTTAGACATGATCCCTAGAGGAAGGTAAGTAAGGGATCAGTCCATGCAGTGACTCACAGGAAGCAACAGTTATTTTTATTAATAGATACACTGTAGACTAATGGACGTATAAGTTAAACTTGGGTTACAAAAATCTGAGCTATATACATCCATGGTGCAAAATATAGTTACGAAGTAGTGGTAGCTACAATTATATAGACAGGTATTTTAATGATACCCACCATACTGTAACGATAACGCAAGCAATGAAACAAATGAATTTAAAATTCATTTTGCGCTCATTGGCTGCAGAGCCAATCGAGAGCGCAGCGAGCACTGCTTGGCTCAAACTGAGAGCATTCTGACTTCCTGCTCTATCTTCGGTCTTTCTCGGGTCGGGAGGACCACCAGGTAGGCGCGGGGGGGGGGGGGGCGGCAGG